>OZ057413.1:135984295-137184295 GCA_964056705.1 Troilus luridus | reverse complement strand
TTTAATAAAATCATTTTTCTTGTAATTTTATTTTTTTTCAATATTATTATTTGTAATTTGTACTATTTGAGTACCTATCTTAAGCTCATTTTGTCTTTTAGTAATAACATGCCAATCCTTATATTATGTAACAAAATCATTTTCTTATAATTTTACTGTTTTATTATCTTCTAGATTTCTTTCTATTTTTATTAATTATTTCATTATTTATATTTTACTTTTACACGATAAACCTGGAATCTTCATACTAGACTGAAAAGACAAGAAACCGCTCGACGTTTCAGGCTACTTCAACACTTACTAGATAAACGCTCTAAGCTCCCAATTAATTACAAAAGACTCATATACATGACCATCATACGACCTATTTGGACTTACGGAGTAGAGCTTTGGGGCTCCACTAAGCCATCGAATTCTTCTCGTATCCAATCCCTACAATCCTTCGTAAAATCCTCAACGCTCCTTATTTTGTTAAGAATATAGTCATCCATAACGACCTTAATGTCCCATTTGTTCCTGATTTGGCCCGAACCCGGTATCTATCCTTTCATAAAAAACTTCATTCCCACTCAAACCCTCTAGTGTCAAACCTAGCAACCTCTTCGATTCCCGATAATCCTCCGAAGCGTCTGAAAAGAAGATGGCCACGTGACCTTCTTAGTTGAACATGCGATTTGAGTACTACCAGTGGGTAGTTTCTCTACTTGTCATTATGTATCACTTGGCCAATTTACTTGTTATATTACTGTAATGTAGTTGTAAATATCAATAAATAAATAAATAATAAAAATATAAAAAAAATAATAAAAAAATAATTACATAACCTGTTATATTTTCTTTGCTACTGCACTGTTTACATAGGTTTTCTGTTTTATTTTATTCTCAGCCCTGATAATGGCCTAAACATTAGGTCGAAACGTTGGCATAAATAAAATGTCTAACTTTTTTTTTTGTAATTTATTAACTGCACAACCTTACAATTTTATAACCTTACAAGATACAGGGTGCGGCTAAAGTAACTTTATAATTTGTTTTTTAAATTAATATTGAATGGAATGAAAACATTAATGTTTATTTAATGTTATTTTTACATTAATTATGAAAAATAATTTCAGTTAAATGAGAACCGTTTTCTCTAATGCAAAAATGTGCTCTTTTTACAGTTATCCATAGCTTAGTTGTGTGTTTCTAATGGTACACGATCAATTTCTTCTTGAATGTTGTCATTTAGTTGCTGCAACGTTTGGGGCTTATTCACATAAACTTTGTCTTTGAGATAGCCCCATAAGAAAAAATCTGGTGCAGTCAAATACGCCATCGTGGTAGTCTACAGAAGATTTTATGCTCCAACTGGGCCAACCATTCGTTCGTCGGTGGACATTTTTTTAAATAATTAATGTAAAAAAATAACATAACTAAAATAAACTTCATTTTTATCATTCAATTTTTTTTTTTATTCCATTCAATATTTATTTCAAAAACAAATCATGAAGTCACTTTAGCCGCACACTATATATCCAGTCAACCATTTACACATGTCTGTAAAATAATCAAGAATTGAAGATTTTAATGTCCTAACAATATTATTTGGATTTAATATAATTCAATAATATACCCAATCAAAAGTAAACGTAAGCAGAATTATTTGAACTTTAACAATAATAAAATTTGAAGTTTAAGTCTAGGGATCGGAAACTAGACACAAATACTTGAAACCGAAACGCATCATAGTTCCTAACCTTTAAAACAAATGTAAAAAATAAACGAAAAATGTTTAAATATTTTTATTTTTAAGAGAAAAGATTTGCACCCAGCCGGGATTCGAACCCGGCATTAAAAGTAATGTTCAATGAACATTCTGCCTCGTGTATACATCGCAAAATTGCGAGAACACGGGGATCGATGAAGAGAACAGATTTGCCCTAGGTAGGGAGCGACAATGGTGGCTCAAATGGTTAGAGCAATGCCACGGTGAGGCGGAGATCCGGATTCGAATCCCGGCTGGGGGCAAATCTTTTCTCTTCAAAATAAAAATATTTAAAAATTAAAGCAATGATTAAAAAAATATAATAAATTATGAAAAATCTTTAAGCTTATTTGATTTAATGATATTAAAAGAAAATTAAGTAATACTGAAGTAAATGATAGCTCTGAAGATGGGAAAATGGCCCGAAACGTCAACTAACACATTTGTTTTGGATAGTAAGGATACCAAGATGGAAGCTCAAATCTCACAATTTAAAAGTCGTCTAAAACAAACTTTCTATTAAATTTGAAAAATATTAATTATCAATTATATAGCATTTTAAAATAACAATTAAAATTGATTTTATGTGCGGGCGAAAGAAATGATACAGAGAAAAGGCCAAGAGAATGTCATAAATAACTAAAAGAAATTGACTAGACTAGGCGGCGTCTCTTCTTTCACCACGCCAAGAAACAGGCAATCAAATGGAGTTTCATTCCAACCATATATTATTTCTTTTAATACATAAAAACAAGAATATTTTTATATCTATACAATATTTTTTTTTTTTAAATCATGCACCATAAAGGATAAGAAAAATAGTCGAAGGATTTGGAAATAACGATTTAAAATTGTATTATTCGTTATAGAAACACTTAATAAAGGAGACAATTATATTTCAACCAAAATTACTAAAATATAAAGGAGCCGGTGTAGTCCTGCTCAACTGAAGGTCCGGGTTCGAGTCCGGCCGAGGTATATATATCAAGTAATCTGTTGACAGTAGATCGACACAGTGAGATCTACAGAACCTCCTAGGGCTCACCCAACCTCTATTAAGTGTGATCCTTCATTGAAAGGGGCGTGGGTTTATTGAAAGGGGGCCTACTCCTCGGGCATCGTCATTTATCAGCCTGAATTTTTTAAGGAAATTCATTCGTCACTCAGCGTAAAGTATTTACAAGCCCATCTCAACCTTCGCAACGATTTAACTTCTAGAATATTGATAGGTTGTTTATTCTCCGATTCCGGGTTCCGCACAACCTAAATGCTCAATTCTTTTTTCAAATGTACAATACCTTATTTTAGAACATCTTGAGACGTTGTTCGTCATTCAAAGTTATTTGAATTAATTGGGTGCAATTTTTCTCACCAATATTAACAAGTTAAAAGGTTAGATTACTTATAGATTTTAATTTTCTGAACAGAAGCACTTTAATAAGTTATTTCGATACTAAAACTATATATATAAGATTAATATATTCAAAACGTATTATCAGATTATAAATACTCCCATTAAAAAATCCTAACGCCACCTGGCGGGCTGCGAACACACGATCTTAGTCATAGTAGAAGCATTGTTTGTAATATGCCATTTATTTAAATTTTCTATTTACAACTTCAGTTGTAAAAAATTATGATTCACTCATTCATCCCCCCAATTGTACAACTGTCTACTAAATTCAATGGTCACAAGAGGTGTAGTAGACAGCATAACATACTATGTCTATGATGGCGGGTTCGCAGCCTGAAAAGTGGATATAGGATTTTTTTAAGGAAGGAATCAATTACACTGTCCGTCGGAGTCGACAACAAATGATGTGCGGTTTCATGTACTTGTTAAACTTATAGCTGGTGAAATTAAGTAAAGCTTAAGCTTAAAGATAGGTAAAATTTAGAGCTCCCACTATGAAGTGAATAAAGAAACTAACAAAGGAGAATATATGATATTCAAATAAATTAAAGTTGATCAATACAGGCTGGATCTGAGAAATTAGAAAAGAGTTAGAAATACACAACATAAAAACAGAAGCTGCAGCACAGAGAGATGCCGTCACAAAGACAGTGTTGGACTTGGGATTCCAGGGTACAAGCAATAAGAGAACAGGCACCAAGTGGTCGAAAGAAGGAAACAAGAGACATGGTGAAAAGATGAGATAGTTTTGGAGGAAAATAAAGCAACAAATGAGATGGAATTGAAATTGGAATGCGGTCCCAAGTTGGCCAAAACGAACGGGAAAACAAATGAATGCATAATATATTTTAGTATTACGATTCATTTTAAGAAAAAAAATTTATGGATAAATATCGATCCAATTACATACGGTACTACTTCAAAGCCAACAGTTGTGCAAAGAAGTGATTTGGCTTAACTCAATATCAATATGATTGATTTATACTTATGGAAAAATCAAGCACACAAGTTAATAAATTATGTCTGTCGATAAATCATCATTCTTGGACATTGTTTCGTTTCTTCCCACTCATATTGCAAAGAGGATTATCGAATAAAGGAAGGATGAAGACACACTTAAGGATATTTAATACAGGACGAAGCAAAGGATGAGGACAGATGTGGGGAGAGAGAAGAGGTATCAAGTTATATCGATTGGCCTCCTCAGCTGTATACTCAGGTCACCGCAGCTTGTCTCTAGGGCTCTTAACTAGTGCAGAGCTTATTATTATGTCTCTATTATCTGTACATTCGAGGAATCGATTTTAAAAAGTCACATTTTATCGTTTTTTTGATGAGAAGAGAGTTCTTTTTAGTTTTAAAAGGAGGACCTTCTCCTTCAATCATTATAGGCTTTGTTAATATAACATTTGCACATACTTCTCGTTACATGTTAAATTTCTCAAACATATGGAGTTATTTCATATGAGTAATCATAATTACCGAATAAGTAATCTGCATCCGTTTTCCGAAACAGACCCCATACTACTAAGCCTAAGATCGCGGGTTCGCAGCCCGGCAGATGGCCCTAGGATCTTTTAAAGGGGAAAAAATTCTTGGTTATGCCGTCCTTCGGAAGGGGCGTTAAACGGGGGTCCCGAGCCTGTACGATGTCAGGTACTCGTTAAAAATCCCTATCCAAATAAAACCTGGATAAGCACAATTTAGAGCTCCCACTGCAGCATCATCCGAGTAGCCATAGCAGCATAAAGTGAACAAACAACAATAGTTATACTCGAAATATTGGAATAAGACGTTGCTTGTTTTATTATTCCAATCGAAGCATTCCATTTTTTCCATTTCGGCTCAATAACAATGCTGTATTCTATTTCTGTTACGGATTAAAGAAGACGGGAATTTGTGATAAGCCAATTTTTTAAAATATTTAAAATTCAACTAATCAACCAAGACAAAAAAAGGGGGCGACCTGTGGTCTAGTGGTTGCCGTAACAAACTACTAAACCCAAGATCGCGGGTTCGTAGCCCGGCAGGTGGCCCTAGGATTTTTTAAAGGGAGTAAAAATCCTTAGTTACGCCGCACAGTGGAACGAATCAACGCATTAGTTGGACATTGGACCAATTCTCTAATAACTAAATTTGTCCTTTATTTTGATCTTAAATTATACTTTATACTTCTTCTCAACAAAATCCATAGATAAATTAATTGTGAAATTAAATCTTATATAAAAAATTCTGAATTGAAATATAAATTTTTCTAAAAACTCATATTTTTAAAGCAATCCACTGTTTGGGGTAATGCATTAAATTAATCGTGCACCTACTGGAAAAAAACACACCCATAATAAGATATTTTAGGCAAATAAAACTTAGGATTATTTCAAACGTCTGGGATTTTTCGGTGAAAAATGGGTGATAAAATTAAATAATCAATTGCGAAAATCGCCCAAAAAACTACCTTCACAGTAAATAACTAGAATGTTTGAAGTTTTTTTTCCATTAGTCGGATTTTGCTACTAGGTGCTTGAGAATTAATTTAAAATAATTTCTGTTGATATTGGCGTCTACTTTTCTCAAGTTTTTTTTTTTTAAACAGTTTTTGTTTACATTCATTTATCCGAACAACCCTCATCTAACATAATAGTATTAAGAATGAAACTTAGTTTGCGTGTGGTATTTGAACGACATATGTGTAATGGTGCACATAGATGCAATAGTCCCTACAACAAATCGTCAAGTTTTTAATTTTTGATTTATTTAATTTTTATTTCGTTATTTAAATAAAACAATTTTATATAGGCACTCACATTTCTTATAATTTTGATGTATCAATTATACCTAGTATATTAACTAACAAAAGTAATTATCAATTATTTTATTAATTTTGTTTAATAATTAAATTATTTGGTTTGTTACATTCCCCTTTGTGTAACTTTATTTAATACCTATGTATCTGTCTTTCCATAGAATACTGTATTGTACCTATTCTCGTAGTATGTTGGTACAATAAATGGTACAATGTTTGATACTAAATAATCTAACATCGAAATATCAAATCTAGAATTTTTACACGTTTATCCTAAAAGGTTTGATCCTGTTTATCATATAATTAAATAGTTCCTTCAAAAAGCTTTAAAACCGTACCAATAGCCTTATTCAAGGAGAATCAGAAGTGGAGATATTAATGAATGTCCAGACGCTCCTAACGCTTGTTCCACTGTGCGATGTCCTTCGGAATGGACGTTAAACGGGGTCCCGAGCCTGTACGATGTCAGGTACTCGTTAAAAATCCCTATCGTAATAAAACATGGATAGGCAAAATTTAGAGCTTCCACTGTAGCATCTTCCGATTAGCAACAGCAGCATAAAGTGACGTTAAATGAACAAAAAAGACAAAAAAAGAATAACCAAAAGTATTTCCTCAATCTGTTGCTAGGAAACGCCAATAAAATTACTAAAATCACTAAAACTTGTTAAATAATAGAGAGATTTTTGGACAGAAGTTTCTTCTTTTTTTTAGATATGTTACTACTTTGTTATTCTTTAGGAACTTTGTTAGTCCTATAATAAAGATTTATCTATTTTATCTTGTTAAATATAAGTTATAAATATACATATACAAAAAAAAACATGTACCATGGGCCTGGGGTTCAGTACATGGTAGAGACAGAACTGTTTCACGGACAACGGTTGTGCAGCGAAGTGATTTGTCTTAGATCGCGCTCAACCGCCAGAGTTTACCAATTTACGAGGCTGGATGTGCTTCAGGAGGGGCCTAGATCCCATACGATCCATCTCCGGCTGCTAACAGATCAAATAAAAGTCATGGCCTGCAGCGGGATTTGAACCAGGGTTTTCGCCATGGCAACTCATAGATATAACTATAAGCAGGTTAAATATAAGACGTTGGAATTGACTATCTCTGTTATGTCGAGTCTAATCTTACCAAGGTGATGGAAACTATTAACGTTTAATGACTCTGCGCACTGAATAGCATTTTATTGCTGTAGCATCATTTATTATAGCAAGCTGATTCTCCACTCTGTTTCACGTCTCGAGTAAATTAAAATATGTAGGTACTTCTAAACTTGACAATAATTCCATTTGGAATTCAACAATGGAGTGGATTAATCTGCCAACGAGCAATGGGTGTGTTAGAGTCGACATAGTTTGATCAAGCAGAAACTCATCACTCCCAGGAGGTGACACGAATGCAAATTAAAAAGACAATATTTGGAGATCACAAAGGCAAATGTTTTGACACTGTTGACCGATAACTGTGCATGTAATTTATTTATTTATTTATACAGTAGTTGTTGGTTTTGAATACATCAATATAATCATGGAGGTTACAATGAGGTTATATCCACCTCAACAGTCCAATTAAACCACTGAGTGGAAAAAAGAAAATAACTCGATATTTTTTTTAACTTGAACTTTTAAATAATTAATAGTTCCTACGTCTTAAAAGTATAAAATAATGTTGTAATAGATATATATTAAGATTGTCCATGTATGAAAGTATGTTTTTCATGCTTAATGTTATTTTGTAAGATCGACAGAAATTTATTTTATTGTGTTTCTTTCTGAAAAAATAGGTTTCAGTCACTTATTCAACTGGTTCAATTATCCTCAATGATTTTTTTATACCTATATATTCTTTTTATTAGAAAATATATATAGAGAGAATTATCCTTTCCTGTGAAGTGTGTTACTTGTCAGCGATCAATATCTGAAGATGTTGTATTATGTTTATGAAACAAAATACAACTTCAAATATATTCAAGATTAGATTTTATAAAATGATAAACAAATTATCGATACCGTCACACATGGGGATAATAATAGATTGCAACGAATAATAAAGATAAGCTTATCATTGTTAAATTAAATCATCTATAGGATGAGTATTCCTTAAAATACGGTAATTGAAGTCGCAGGACTAGCCCCTAACCACATGCTTTGTATTCATGTTTAAATTTTATATTCATATTAATTGTTACAATTAATGGTGATAATCATTGAAATTATTTGTACTGCCAACTTAAACTTACTTAGAACAAGAACTAAAACATAACCTTTTCATGATAGCGAGGAAAATAGTTGGCTGGAATATTGTAATGAAGGATAACTCGGTTTTCCGTCATGTACCTCATGAACCACATTAAGTTCATGCACCACAATTAGTCAGGTGGTGCAGTCAATAATAACACCAAATAAGACAAACTTATTCATTGTAAGTACCGACGTTTCGACCTACGTTCAATCTCCAATATCAATATATTGGCTCCGGCTTCTGTCAGCCCTGAAGATAGCCTACAACGTAGGTCGAAACGTCGGCACTTAAAATGAATAGGTTTTTCTTAGTTATATTGAGCGCACCCCCAGGCCATCTATATCCCACATGACCTTTTCAGTTTATGTCGAAGTCTTATCTTAAGTAAATTTACAGTAATGTATATAAGTTACATACAGCAATAAAAATAATAGTAAAACCTGAAGGGTTTTTTTATTGCACACGCCCCGCTAGCAGTCGATTTATTATGTGACCGATAAGCTCCTGCATGAGTTTTTTAAACTCATACTTTTAACATTTAAAATTATTTTTAAATATTTTTGTTTTGAGGAGAAAAGATTTGTCCTGGCCGGGATTCGAACCAGGGTCGTCTGCATTTCCGTTGCAGTGCTCTAAGCCACTGAGCTACCAGGGGTCGTATCCAAGTCAGACAAATCCGTTCTCTTCACCGATCCTATATCCCCGTGTTCTCGCAATTTTTGCGATGTATAAACGGGGAAAAATGTTCATTAAACATTACTTTAATTAGGATCTTGTTGACTTACGTAATTTTATTAATTATAATTTATTTTTATTAATTGTTGTATTGATGGTAATTTAAAACAAAACAAAAATATTTAAAAAAAATCACCATCAAAATAACAATAATAAAATTAATTACATTTAAAATGGCTCACAGAATCCTCCTTTTCGCCCAATTAGTTGAAGCTACAACTGTTTAATTATGATATTCTTTATTCATTTTAGCATAAATATTTCGAGATACTACCTCGTATTCATTAAAATTAACCATACAACAATAGTAATCAAATATTATTAACAAGGCTGAAAAGTACTGAGTTAATATACTTGATGTAGGAAGATCGCGATGGACTGGTAAAGTTGCAGGGCTTAGTAGTGAACGAATTTTTATAAAATTATAAGCTCTGAGTCGATTATATCCTGTGAGTAGACCTTGATGTTGATGGGAGGATCGCGTTAAAGGTGAAATTACGGATTAGGGTTTTAGCATCCGTGGACGTAACTTTGTGGTATCAGCATTTGAAAATAAGGCATTACGTCTACGTAATATGAATATTATAATATTCGGTCCAAAAAAGGATGAGAGCACTGGGGAATATAGGAGATTTTATAACGCGGAATTGCGAAGCATCCATCCGGTAAATATTGTTCAAATATAGAATTCCTAAGATGTTAATAAACGCTGTGCCGACTGCGTTTATTAGCGTCTTAGGGGCTAGACCGAGGCGTAGGTGGGAGGATTGCGTTATGATTGATGAGAACTCTACTACATAAGCGTTACGTTTATGACATTATAAATACTGTAAATAATGATTATCACTATGAACTGTAATCATTTTCACAATTTCAATGAATACGAAATTTAATCTTGAATACGAAGCTATTGGTAGACACTATTGTGGCGATGTTAATATACACTTGTACTGTTAAGTAATTCTCATCCTATTGATAATTAGATTTGATAATGATGGTAAGTTAATCTTATCTAATTATTATTCAGTATTATTTATTATTATCGCCATGTGTGACTCTACCGATATTTTGTTCGCCAATTTATAAAACAATTTATAATATAACGGTGTACTTTATTTCATGAACATACAAAATATTAAGAGGTTGATCGCGGAAAAGTAACAACCTTCACAGGAAAAGATAATTCTCAATATGAATATGTTTTGTATTAAAGCTAAAATAAATTAAAGAATAATAATGTCGAGATTGTTCGTATCGGGACAAGGAATAGGATATTTTGCAGATTGGTAATGAAGCTGAAAGAGCTTCTATGATTGGTCAATTATATCTGATTAGTTCATGAGAGGACGCCTATCATTGGTCGAGGAGGTAATAGGAGTTCAAAGAAGACGGTTCAATTGCACGAAAAGAACCTAACTCAATCCTCTAGTTGCAACATTCCTATTTTCGAAAAGAGTTATTGCTGTCTGGCGGAAGAAATAGGATAATTTGTACATTTCCACCGATGTTAAGTAAGATGACTGTTTTAAGTTACTATACGAAATCAGTTCCGCAGGTGGTCGCTTCGAATTGAGTCACAACTAGTTTAAACTTTTATTCGTTTACCTTTAATATTCTCATAAAATACAAATAATCGTAAGCCTTGATATGGAAAATGATTTTAATTAAGGGAAATGTTTATATTTCTGTAAACAATTTATCAAGAAATGAACATTCCAACAAACATATTTATTTAATCATCAATATTTTGGAATTTTAGTTTATTTTTTTAGAAAAACGTTTATTTCTTTATATTAGGAAATGATCACCGAAATATACACATTTCCTATAATCACACTCTTTTTTCTAAACTAGAATCACGATTATTTTAGTTACGAACTAATTTCTAAAAAATAATAAGCCCTGAGTCAACGTGGAAGGATAGCGCTAAAGGCGAAATTACGGACATGGGTTTTGGAATCTGTCAACAGCGAATTTGTGGTATCGGGATCGAACCTTTGGCTTTGCTTAGCCTTTTGTTATTATTGTAATAAATAAAAACGAACATTATATATACACATAGACATATATATATATATAAAAGGAAACGAATCAAAAATTAAAACTTGTGACTTAACATGAAGCAACCAGACAATCTGCAGAAATATTTTTTTTTATAATTAATTTTGTGAGGTGATGTTTGCGTGGTCCTTAGTTACGAATGGTTTGCAAGGGAAAAAAATAAATATTAATATAGATATACTAAAATATATAGTACTTTTAGTATTTAAATAAGTACGAAGATATATTAGATCCATAACAAGCGACCTGAATTGACACTGACTGACCGTTTCACCCCAGCTCTACGTCGAGAGTACGTCCTAATCGATAAAGGCAGCTGCTGGCTACGGACAATAGCGTACTGCCTCCTGTGGGGTCGTCATAACTCATATGTTTGAATAATCAAAATGGGTTGAAAAGAAAATATAATAAAGGCTTAGTGAAGCCAAAGGTTCGATCCCAAAACGACCAATTGCAGCTTCAAGTCCCCAATACTGGAACATCGTCAAGACAGTGAGGGAACTGCAGGATATGGATTCGAGGGTGAACCAAGCCCTTTTGGATAGGTTGGTATCATGTACCTATTCCTAAAATTGTTCTCGATAATATTTTGGACAAAACAAATTAATTTTGACATTTAAATTCACTCTAAAAATCCAACTATTCGTCTAATAATTTTGCATTTTAGGATAATTTTTTTTAATGCTAAAACAAATTATCCTAAAATGCAAAATTATAAGACGAATATTTGGATTTTTAGAGTGAATTTAAATGTTAAAATTAATTTGTTTTGTCCAAAATATTGTCCAAGTGAATACTTATTTTTTATTTGTGCCGACGTTTCGAGCTACTATTTAGGTCATCTTAAGGGCAAATAGAAGAAGTGGCGGCTCGGTGAACCGTTTCCATCCTCCATAAGATCTTCCAGTCAACTATTTTTCTCTCTAACATAATTAGATTAACTTTCATTTTTTTTTTTGTAAGAACATTTTCTTAGATCACAGGTAATTAATTTCCGGTGTTTTTTAATAATATTGTCCAGTATCACCTAGCAACTGACCACAATTTTTTTTTGCATTGAGTTGTGCGACTTAGTAGGTACGGCCCAATGTCAGATTCCGTCTGCGTGCAAATGTGGCCATTTCAAATGAAATTGGCCTGCCAGTTGAGTTTGAGTGGAGACGTGGGCCTAAGTACGTTTGTCAGTATGAGTTTCGTGTCATGTAACTGTTCAAGTCATTGTTAAAAAATATATGTCTGGATTTCTACAAGGGTTTTTCTTTAAGATTCTCTAGAACTTAAAAACTAAACTCTGCTGGCTACCAATGGGTACTGACATATTTATATGTGCATAAATAAATGTTTATAAATTTATAAATAAATATGAGATGTTTTTGGCTTTACACGGCATCCAATTGCTCTCGTATCCAATGGTTACAATCCGAAATCCTTACTTTGTTAGGAATAAAGCTACATAATGACTACAATGTCCCATTTGTTTCCTTAATGCCCACTAGTTTCAAACCTAGCTACTTGTTCAATTCCCGATAATCACCAGAAAAGAATATTGCATCATGATTTTCTACGTCGAATTTGTCATTACAATTACTTGTACCGTTATAATACAGTTGTAAATTTCAATAAATATATTTTTAAAATAATAATAATAAAAACAAAATAAATATGAAAGACATAAAATGGCTCATCGTGAATCTCAATTCAGCAATGGTTCCTAACAGAGAGATATGGGTTAATTGGTGACCACCGCTGGAGACTCCAGAACTCTTAGTGTAGCCTCTAATGACAATAAGACACTTCCTACAGAGCAATGACCTCACTTTAAATTAGTTATTAAAGTTGATTCCAACTAGCTGTTTATATTTCAAAAAAACTCCAGGAAGGATTGTCTTCAATAAAAAAAAAGGTCTGTACTGCTTATAAGTCAACGATTGTTCAAGGAAATGATTTGTCCGAGATCAATATAACACTTCATTTCGGGCACCCTCAGGAGACTCCCCAGAAGCCACAGATATTGCAGGAAAATTAAAAATGAAAAAACGAAAAATGCACTTTTTCTCGAGATAAATTTTATCATCACTTTATTTATCTGGGAATCATGAAAATGGAGTAGTAAAAATGGATTGAGCAATTAGTGATGACAAATAAAAAGGTAGTAACATTTTCTTTAATAGTATGAAATATATATGTTAATATAATATGATTAGATAATGAATTATATTCAGCAATATAAATAATAAGGAAGAAAATTATTAACTTTTTATTAACCAGCCATTTTATTCAAATTAATTATATGGACGTGCAAAATAAAAGGTTGTACTATTCTATTAAATAGATTTGATAACAATGTTGTTTAATCCTTCTGTCCACTCCCTACTCTTTAAATAAAGTTTTACACGTCTTGAAAATACAATTTTTTTCCCCTGATAAATCAAATAATATGATAGTATAAAGTAGTTCTATAACATTTCAACATTTGAAACTGTAATAGTCATAGAATGCTAGATTTTTCACTTGTTTTTTTCCCCTGAAAATTTGAGGTTTTTGGTTCTAAAATATCGAAGAATACAAGCATCGATTAAAAACAAAAATAAGCCTATTGCCTTCTTAAAGCGATTTTTTCGGAGATTACTGAGCCGATTTTTTTTTTATAGCTTTGGCACTAGTTTCAAAGATCGTTTCAGGACGTTCCTCGAAACTATACTATGATAATCTTCAAAATTATGAGGTTTAGGTTTTGGGATTTTTATTTTTGATTCAGGATTCTAAATTAAAGCGATAAGGAATGGCATGTGAATAGTCACATTAGATATTTATGAGTTGTAATAATTTGCAAACAATAAAAGAGGGAGAGCTGTTGTTTTAAAAAAATACAATAAAAATAGTCGACAATTTAAAAAAAATAAAAAGTATCGAACACAAGTTATCTCTAAGTATTTACATGCAAATTGTTCAAAAAACTACCTAATTAAAAACATAAGGAAATTTTCACTTCGAAAAACAGTTTTTAAGATATACAACCGCTAAAAGCCTGTGGAAAATCCATGGAAAACTTTAACGTGTATTGGAGTTAAGTCGATTTAAAAATGTAGCAATATTAAGTTGTTATCTAGACAAGTTCTTTAAGACTTACATTAGCTTGAGAACAAATCATGGAATTTGCAACAATTATTTATGTAAGATAGGCCTTAAACAAAGTCCTAAATGTGAAAAGTGTTATCATAATGAGACCCTTAAGCATATTATACTTGAATGTCCAGCGTACATACAACAAAGAGAAATAATGCTCAAGTATTTAAATTTGAAAAAAAATTTGTTTATGATGAAATATTAAAATTATCTGCCCTTAAAAAAATTTGTGACCTTCATGAATATTTGAAAACAAGTAACAAAGATATATAATACATTTATTAATATATATATATATAATTTTTTATACATTTATATGTTTTTGTTATTATTTATGTGAGTGTGTATGTATGTATATACATATGTGTGTATGCATATGTTTGGTGCAAACATTTATATAATAACAAATACACTAAAAATAATAAATCATAGGAGTACCAATAAAGTGATTGGGCTTACTGAGAATATAACATTCATATAATTCAGATATGGCTGTATGGAATATACCAATGCCCCCCCCCCCATTGGGGAAAAAAAGAAAAGAAAAAAAAAAGTTCTTCAAGCATAACAATTTGAAGCGAGATTTTATAAACTATTAATGATAATTCTAAAACAACTTTACAAAACGTAGGAATTATCAGTAGCGATCGCCACACTATTGCTACCTAGCAAAATTCGTATTAATTGGAATTTTATAAATAAAAAAAGCTAAGAATTTAATATTTTAAAATTAATATATTCGTCTCATACTCAAAGAATAGTAAACAAGACCCCATCGATCATTTTCACTTGAGGTCAGTAATTTAAACTATTACTTAACATAACAGCAACATCCTTAGACCAGCAGATATCGAGAGCAAAGGAAATTTTAAATTATACAAAATCAAAATAAGTAACACTTGTATGAACTCCAATAAATAGGAATTTGACAATTGAATAAAATGAACAAGGGTTGCAACAGGAATTGAAATTCATACGATTCTTAGTTGTGATTATGCAATAATTGATAAAAATTGATAGTCTTTTAAAAACCATAACAATTATACGTAATATATACGCAAACATACGCAGTAATTTATACAAAACAGAACAAACAAGATCATAAAATATGACTGAACTAAAAAAAAAAAAAAAAGATATACGTAATAAGAGCAAACATTCATTATGAAGTAATTAAAATTTTATCAAGGGCATTTTCAATATTCCTTTGTTTCATTAAAATTCCTAATCTGCATAAAGTCGAAATTAATTATTATTTTATCTCAACATTAGGCGAAAGTAAGAACATTACGTTATGAATGAAGGCGCTGATAAGAACTGAATTGATAATGATAACAAATATCGAACCGGCATCTAGAAATCGATTTGTATCAGTGAAACGCTTCGGTGGGTTAATCATTTTTTCTTGATATTTCTGATAATTTTCGTATGTGTTTTTATATTTATTTACATATGATAATAAAATGCACACATAAAGAGTTGGATTACTATGTAAACAATAAGAAGTGTACAAGATATAGAAATATAACAATGTAAAATTTTTAAAGAAGAAAACTATACTAAAAAGTATAATTTAGTAAAATAAATAAATATGGCTACAAAATAAAAGATTTCTACTCAACTTATAAATAATGTAATAATAGAGAGAAACAAAAGATGTATAAAGCAATGTTTAACGAATAATCAAAAGCCCATCATCGCCTCACATATTAAAACAAATTTATAATATAAGAATGGGTAATATTATATATCCCATGAATGGGAAAAAGCAGGAGATTTAAAATGCAAATACTATGTCCACAAAATAAAAACAAGATATTAGTCCAATACATACATGCAACATTATTTTTAAGCAATAGTTTTTTATATACACCGAGATTTTCTTTAACTACTCAGTTTATATTTTTTTTATATAATATTATTCACTATAATAAAAAATATAGTTTAAAATTCACTCAATATTAAATTTAAATTAAATGTTGGTGTATTAATATACACTGTTTATTTCAATATTCATTAATTCATTTAAGCTAGAAATTCATTAAGTAGGCTATTGTAAAATATCCTTCACTATAGCATATAAAATATAAAACATAATACTAATTATAACTAAGAGGCGACCTGTTGTATAGTTGTAAGCATAACAACCGAATAAGCTCATCATCGCGGGTTCGTGGCCCTAAGATTTTTAAAGGAGTAAAAATCCTCGCTTATGCCGTCCTTCGGAAGGGACGTTAAACGATGTCAGGTTAATAATCTCTATTCTATTTAAACTTGGATAGGCAACATTTATAGCTCCCACTGTAGCAACGTACGATTAGCTATGGCAGCAAAAAGTGACGTAAATAAACAAACCTATATAAGTTAAAAGTGGCTAATAATAATATATTTCAACAGTGTAACTATTACGATATAACATATTCAATACTTACAGTTGATAAAGTTATCGACGCGATATCTACCAGAACGAAGATGCACTTTCTGTACTCCACAACCTACACAGCGCGGTGGAACCGCAATACTGACGCACGGGGGCAGCCTGAGGTGGAGGCGAAGGAAGCCGAGCATTCCCGAAGGACTTCGTGCGAGTTCGGAGGGTTGCGAAGTGGCCCGAGTGGTTAGCAAGGAAGTATAGACCGAATAATGTATCGAATGAAA
This sequence comes from Troilus luridus, assembly GCA_964056705.1. NCBI lineage: Eukaryota > Metazoa > Arthropoda > Insecta > Hemiptera > Pentatomidae > Troilus > Troilus luridus. Next base: position 137,167,501 of record OZ057413.1, on the reverse strand, counting down.
AATAATTTCGATATAAATCGTATCGATAGTTGTAAGTTGCATTGAGATAATAGTTTTACATAAAATTTATATGATTTATACAACAGGAATTATGTATATTATACAGTAACTTCACCTGTCGGGTAGGTCGGGACTAGTGGAGGCAGTCCAAGTTTAATCACTTGACAAATGGATCAAAATGATATTTAATTGACCAAAAATCTTTTCCGTACATATCTTTAGACCAGGCTTCCTTTTATAAGTTCTTAAAAAATAATGTACCGTGAGCAAATGAGAACGAGTACCACCGTAATATTGAAGGCTGGTATCACCACTTTTATCCTTAAAGGCTGATATCACCACTTTTATCCTTAAAGGCTGATATCGCCACTTTTATCCTTATCCATGTGTTAGGACTGTAACTTAAACAGATTTATTCTGAATATGACCCTTGGTGTGAATAAAAAATCTTAAATAAGAGTTAAAAATTGAAACAAAATGTCCGGGGCAAGAATTCGTATGCAGAGGCAGTATATATACTTGTTAGGAGCTGCTGCTCTCGGTGTGCATCAATGGAACTAAACGATCCCATTTTTAAGTAGAGCACTGAATGGCCTGTGAAACAATATAGGATTGAAATGGTCGAATTATTAGTTAGTATAGCTTAAATAGTCCAGGATCCATGCTCCATTTTTGCACTTGATTACTATCAAGCTGAATCTTCGTGAATAGCTTCGTTTCGATAAGACGCCCAACAATTTCCTGTGCGAAAATTCTCGATTCTGGTAGCTAAATGAGGTAGCAAGGATAAAATTTCTCGATTTGATGATTCTCAAAAATTTATTACTAACTGGGTTTTTTTTTGTTAAATCTCAAGATAATTATTTAAATTATTTGAAAAAATATTTGTCCTACAAAATGTATGGTTTGATCAAAGAGTCCTCTCCTAATAAAGGAATTAAATTCAATATAAATGAAGAAACAAAAAATCAGCTGGTTAGTAATCATTTTTGAAGACCTCGTTATCGATACACTTTGGAAGGAGGGGACTCTTTGATCAAACCATACATTTTGCAGGACAAATATCTTTTCAAATAATTTAGATAATTATCTTGAGATTTAACAACAAAAAAAACCAGTTAGTAATATTTTTTTGAGAATCATCAAATCGACATATTTTATCCTTCCTACCTCAGTTAGCTACCACAATCGAGAATTTTCGCACAGGAAATTGTAGGGCGTCTTATCGAAACTAAGCTATTCACGAAGATTCACCTTGATACTGATCAAGGGCAAAAATGGCCCATGGATCATGGACTAACACTACTTCCTATATGCTTAAATATTATATCAATTGAGCTACAATAAGTTATTACGTCACTGTAAGCTTAGTAATCGTGAGTCCACCAGAAAAGGAAGTAATGACTTAGACACGCCATTGCACCGGCTGACTTTACCGGCAATGTAAAAATTCCTGCCCTGCGTACTCTTACCCCGATCTACTTTACTATTTGACACTTGAGTATGTTATTAAAAAGGCTATACACACCGAAAAAGTTTGGAATTTCAATGAAAATAGAAAAATACCTAGGCTTAGAATTGAGGACGATTTGGTACTGTTGGGTGAATGCACGGAAACTATAAAACTAAATACAGAAACCTTAATCAAAGCTGCTAATCGAATAAGGCTATTGTTAGTAACAAAATTGGGGGAGATTTTGGAGAAATTGTTGTAGGAGGGACTTAGTTTGGTATCTGTTCCACAGGTTCTCACTTCCAGTTGAGTTACAAGTTTTAAGTGTTTATTCGTTTCATTTTTAATATATTCCACAAATACAAGTTATTGAGAGCTTTAGTATGGAAAAGAGAATGTAATCACTAGTAATGAGTTGATTTCGGTAATCATTAAAAAAAAAAAAAATTTAACTAGCATTTCGAAGTATAGATGAAATGATTAACGAAGTATATACACATTTCCCATAATTACAATCTCTTTTCCATACTAAAGCTCATGAAACATGTATTTTTGGAAAATATTAAAAGGGAAACGAATGAAAAGTTAAAACTTGTTGCGACTCAACTCGAAGCGACAAACTGCGGAATAATTACCGTAAGTTTGAACATAAGTACTGGAAGTTTCAGTACTTAGGGTCGATAGTAACAATAAAAAACGAAAAACAAGATGAAACACAGGAGATTTTCATTAGTCCGTCTCGACGTTGTTAAGCCCGCGCAGTGCTGGAGTTTAATATGTCAAGAAAAGAAAATTAAGTATCGCATCGATAGTTAAAACTTGAGAAAGTAATACCTTAACCACTCTTAAGATTCATTTATAAATCAGAAAATATGATAGACGAATATATGTTTTGAGAAACGGACCTATTTAAATAAATTTTAGATATTATAGCCATAAATGTTATTATTATTATTACCAAAAATTTTAAATTGTATATAAATGTATGCATGTTTTATCTTCTTGATATATTTTCTTACGTCAAGACCTTTAAGCAGAGGCGCGATCATCGGAATGTAGGTTTAAGCATTATCAGTGCCGCCCTTATAAGAAGAATGTACAGAACTTTTATATATAAAATAAAAATATCGTAAGCATCAAAATAATATTAATTATATATATTAAAAAAACGATGTATGGGCTTTTACGGCTGAATAAAGATTTGAAAAATATCAATATTTGAAAATATACATTTTTCAGAAATATGTTCATATACTGCAGTTATATTAAGTAATGTAGTACAATTTATGATATATTTCAATATCAATTAATAATTACAGTTGATGCAATATCATTGTCTTTTTCACAATTGTCTAATTATAATGTATAAATAATTAGCCTTAATTATAAATTCAGATTAGTGTGTCAGGTTGAGCTGATATTGTATCGAATTCTTGGAGGAGAATTGTAACAGTAGTTAATACCATATTTGGAGGAAATGTAATTTTGTAGTTTGGGTAGTACAGAGGTAATTTGATTGGCCACCGCGATACTCTTCTACTAGCCTATATAAAAAATTAGATACATCGAAGGGAATCGCGAATTAAATGTTAGCCAACGATGGGAAATCTTAATCTGAAAATCAAAAATAATAAAGAAAATCATTTTCTCTAACTATAATGTTATAAGCGTTAATTCTTAATGTTATTAATTACTATTGTGTTACTATTTAAATTCAATGTAAATTAAATGTTACAATTTATTGACAATTCCTAAGTTAGTAGTCCTATAATCTAGAAACGCCACAAAAATGTAGTTTTAATAATTGATTAAACGCCAAGAGCGTGAAATAACATATATCATAAACAGTTGAGAAAAGTATTAACCAATTATATTAATATAAATATGGATATTGACATATGCTTATTTAATTATTAAAGTATCTCTTCCGCAGTTTGTCGTTTCGAGTTGAGTTACAATCAGTTTTAGCTGTTTATTCGTTTCATTTTTAATATTTTTCAAAAAATACGAGAGATAATGTAATTATGGTTGATGAGCAGATTTCGGTAAACATTTCATCAAGAAATAAATGTTTCAACTGACATTTAGATGTATGGATGGTATATGTTTGTTGAAACGTAGTCGAAATATGCCGTTTGTCGAAGCATATACATTTTCTATAATTACAGTCTCTTCTCCATACTAAAGCTCATGATAATTTGTACTTTTTGGAATATATTAAAAGGGAAACTAATGAAAAGTAAAAACTTGTTCTGACTCAACTCGAAGCGACAAACTGTGGAATAATTACCATTATTACTATTAAACCTGTTATAAATAAAATACTACTCAGAAATATCCAAATTATCAATGATATATTTCGTTATAGTTGAAAACAGTCGATAAAATATTGATGGATGTTTTATAAATATTTGGCATGATTGAATAAAAAAAGTATAAAGAGAAACAACCTCATTTTTTTTCTTTGATATTCGATCACGGTACAATAATAATCTTGTTTTAGAAAAAAATTATCGGTGTCCCATACTCGAATTTTAATTTCTATATTATGGTATAATAGATAAATTTGTATGAAAAAAACATCGATGTGTACATATTATTATAACAATATGCATATAAATTGTATATATACCTATAATCGTCAATAGACAATATAATATATATATAGCCCCGGTGAATAAGTGGATAAGACGAATTTTCTTTAAAATGAGTTTCTAGTACTTCGGGTGGCGGAATCGTTTTATTTTCGTAGTTAAAAAGAAGCAAAGTCAGACACTGACTCGAAATTGAGTTATTTCTTATATGTAAACTCAATTACAAACCCTAAACTACGAGAATGACATGATTTCGCTTTCCTCAATGCAGTTAACTCTCTCTGGACAAAATTCGATTTAACCACTTATTCACCGCTGCAGGCTGAAGTCATATTTCTTAACGATTATTGAATAAACATATAAAAATCGAAATATGACTTATGCATAGTTATCAACTACATTAAATTTGTAGATTGATATGTCAGTGAAAATTTTATATTATATTATTAATAAAATAACAAGTATTTTGAATAACTAATGGTTGACCGTACAAATACCATTTTCTCCATCAAAACGTATTTTGATTAGCTAGAACTTTAATAGCAGCAATTGAATATCCATAAACAGCTTCATATGAATCAAAGCTGAAAATATATCATCTAATTAACATTCGCTTATAAATAAAAAGCACACACTAGAAGCTAGACAAAACGTTAATTAAATCCCTTGAACTTAAATTAAATAAATAAATTAATAAAAAAACAAGAGAAAATTTATAATTATTAAAATACTAATAACTAATCAAAATAACTATCATTGTGCAAATTATATTAATGTTAATTATTTATTTTTAAAATATGGGATCACTAAGGACAAGTGAAAATGGATTAATTAGCTTGACCCAAAAATAACTGAAGCATGAAGAAATATTAAAAAACCTGTACCACTACAACCCATGAAGGGTCTGGGGTTCAGTACATGGTAGAGACTGTACTGTTTCATGGACAACGGTTCTGCAAGGAGGTGACTTGTCCTAGGTCACGATCGACCGCCAGATTTTTCCCCCTTATTTTGGGTACCCTATTTCTATAATATTTTATAGAGGCTGGGTGAGCCCAAGGAGGGTCCTAGATCCTATATGATCCATCTCCCACCGCAAACAGACTAAATAAAAATCATGGCCTGCAGCGGGAATTGAACCAGGATTTCCGGCATGGTAACTCAGTACTCTACCACTGAGCCACTCCTCTCCCTAGTATTAATAACAGAAATAATTACTGAAACTTATTGACTTGACTTGTCATTGAAGACATTTTTTTCTTTAAACTAATTCTATACCGGAGAAATATCGGATTCATACATTCAAATCAATATTAAGATTTGTCCAATTAATTCTGCGGAACAAAAATATACGTATATTAATTTTAAAATTTATATATACTTATATTTTTATACAGCCGAAAATTTTTGAAAGAGTTTAATTTTTTTTAAATTAAGGCCCTATATTCCTTTTTATTTATCTTACTTAATTAGATAATTTATTTACTGAACAACTATAGACAAACAACGAACTGGTTAAAATCATTTACTGACTAAATATTTAAGAAATCTAATGGGTCATTACATATCAAATTCTCCAATAGGAAGGGCGGATTTAGGGGGAGGGACACGGGGGCACGTGCCCCCCCCCCCCAGTCGGTTTTTGTGTACTGTGGAGAATCCATTACAGTACAAACTTTTAGGCAAATCACATGATCATGGTTGTTAAAATATATGAATAATTTTACAGAAAGAACATGAGTAAAACTATTGCTTAGATATTTTAATAAACCTTTGAAACCTTTCTATAAATACTACAAGTTTATTTCTAAGCTATTGTTGATATTTTTGCCCGTCTGCCCTGTGTGCCCCCCCTAGAAAAAAATCCTGGATCCGCCCTTGTCCAATAGTATTGAACTCAGAATTTCAGAAAACTGGTGTTACGTTCTTTAAACAATATTCATTAACCGCATTTGATATAACACACAATATAAAATCAAAAAAATGTATTTTATACTACAATCTTTACCTTGTTCACTACATTTTTATAGATGCTCTTTGATTTCCTAAATTTGTAATAACAGAACTTATGAAGACACTCGAAATGTTCAATATACTACGGAATGGGAGGTTACATCGAACTGATTCCGCGGGTTACTCTAGTTTGGGCGGGACAAATATATCAGTAACAATATGAATAATATAAATTAATTATTTTGAATTATCAAAGCACGATGAGGATAGAAAAAGTATAAATTATATTTAAAAAGTGAATAGAAACTAAAGGAAAATTGTATACTATTATCTTATTGTTATACATACATATCTAATAATTTAAAAAAAAAATGTTATTCTGAATAGCTGTCAATAATTGTTCACTAAATAGAAATAAATTTAATAAAAGTTAATAATAATCGATAATATCAAGAAATTATTATATATAGATGCCGATAAAAGCATCATACCACGGAGTACTTTATCACTTCACTAGTGCTACCTAGCGGAATTTATGGGAAAATGATATTGGTTCTACTGAATATGTATTTCAATTATACTTTCTCTGGTATGTTTTTCATTTTTTTTTTTAATTGTTTTCCTTAATGCTCTTTATTACTTCTACCATTTTTCCTGCATACATATGATAATAACATAGCTATTATATTATGCTTTAAATCAATATATTGCTCTATCCTGAGGCATACATCACTCTAACTTCATCACTATTCGAACCTTCACTATGTTGTAGATTATCGATTGTAAAATTATTTCTCATGTAATTGTAGTTTTTATAAGATTAACTTCATTTTCCTCTTATTTTTGTAATTTTTCAATAATTTTATATTACACCCTTTTGTTCATTATATTTCATTCTTTTTCAGGTAATTATTCTGCTGGTTGTCGCTTCGAGTTAAGTCTCAAGTTTTAACTTTTCATTTTGTTTCCCTTTGAATATTTTCTAAAAATACAAGTTCATATTCCGAAAGCTTTAGTATGGAAAAAATAATGTAATTATGGACAACGAGTAAATTTCATCAATAAATGAAATAATTACCGAAATCTACTCATTGCCCATAATTACATTCTTTTTTCCAAACTAAAGCTCATGATTACTTGGATTTTGGGAAAATATTAAATTGAAACGAACAAACAGTTAAAACTTGTTGTAATTCAACTCGTAGCGACAACCTGTGAAATAGATACCAATTTTTAATCTTACTTGAACCTTCACTATGTTGTACATTATCAATCGTTAAATTATTTTTCAAGCAATTGTAGTTTTTATACTATTAACTCTTCAATAACTTTATATTTTACCCTTTTGCTCATAATATTTCATTCTTTTTCATTACAATCTTTTTTTTTTTAGGTAATTATTCCGCAGGTTGTCGCTTCGAGTTGAGTCACAAGTTTTAACTTTTCATTCGTTTCCCTATTAATATTTTCTAAAAATAAAATTTATGAGCTTTAGTAAGGAAGATATAATGTAATTATGGGAAATGTGTATACTTCAGTAACCATTTCATCTATGAATGAACATTTCAACAAACATATATAATCTATACATCGAAATGTTAGTTGAAACTTTTATATCTTGATGAAATGATTACCGAAATCTACTAATTACACATAACTAAATTCACTTTTCCATACTAAAGCTCACGATAACTTGTATTTTTGGAAAATATTATAAATGAAACGAATAAACAGTGAAAGTGACTACCTGCGGAACAGATACCATTTTTTGTGTACCATTGCTTCATAAATTTCATCTGCTACTTTAAATTACATATCTAATTAATATAAATAATTAATGGATAACAAGAATTATTCAGTTTGTTTATTTATTTTGTAGGATTTCAAGAAAGTGGCTTAAAGATACAGAAACAGTTTGTAATGTGCCCATCTGATAAGAGCTAACATAGGTATAAAAAAAATAGAACATTTTTTTAGTACTATAATTTACATATAATGAATAATAAAGAGTACAATTAGTGAGGTTAGGTAGAATGTAATAAGTCAGCTCAATATATTTACCATTTATTTAGACAAACTGATAAAGGTGAGATGATAGGACAGCCGTAAGGGCCTATGAAAATATAATATAATATTTTTATATACAATGGTTAATACGTTACTAATGGGTCAAACAATGACAAACAGTTAATTAATAGATTTAGAGTACATAGGATAATTTACACGTCAGCTATCAAATATTCAAAATGGAAACAATAACAATTCTTTCTTACTTCTCTAGATCACTGGGCAAAAGTGTACTATCGAAAAACCTAGTATATAAAACTTTTTACAAAATGTATTGTATTTCAGCATAAGAAACTTTGTCATGTCTATGAATTAACATAAATATTGTACTGCATGTGCCCAAAAAAAAAATTCGAAGATAACTTTGTAGCAAATTTGATATTGAATAAAAAATTCTATGGGACAGCAGATGGAATCTTAACCAGTTTATATGCCAAAAGCATAAAATAGATAAATTTGCATCTCTGCTTTATAGATATCATTTAATCAACAATTCCTAGCATCAATTATAGGTCGATTGGTTTTCAGAAAATTTTTCTTTTTCTCAAAACAATTTTTAATCCGATTTTCCAAAATACTTTTTAAAAGTAATGTAAAAAAAGATTGGTAACTCAACAAATATCATATGTTGGTCTCGTTCAATGCCGTATTTAATTTTTTATAATGTTAGTAAAAACTGGTTAAGACTTCATTTAGTTACCTTTGTTCATATGATCTGTCACTGTTCATTGCTCTATTTCCTATTAAACTACCAAGTTTTTTTTTTTTTTTGAGGGGTAGGGGGACATCCTGTATGTATACATATAAATGGCTACTGATATATTTAGAATCTTATTATTATTTTTTTAATATAACAATTTTAATATTTTAATCACAGATTATAACAAATTAACCTGACCAATAGTTGTTCTTTTGCCCAATATTTATTTACCCTTGATGCTTTTATGAGAAATATCATCCATAATAAATGAACATCGAAGGGAGTTAATATACGACATAAAAATTAGTTTATAAATAAATACAAAAATAATATTTTAAAATCTGACTGGTTATAAAGTTAAGTATATTTATAATTCCTTACGTTACGTTAACAGAAAGAGGATATTTTGAATTTTGTGATTACGCTTAAGGCAAGGCTACTGTTGTACAATATTTTTTCCTGTTTATCGATTGGTTAATCTAATCAACCTAAGCCTTTAAGTTTGTCACAGCCCAACAAGTCCAAGCCTTTAACCAACAGTATCAAAGTTCTTAATATCGTTTTGTTGATCCAAAGATTTCTATGCACAATTTTTCAATATTTCTTATAATGTTTGAAGTTATAGCATAAGTTATATAGATGTTATATATATATAATTTATATATTCTAGATTTAAAAGGACTTTTAGACTAAGAAATTGAAAACCAGCCGTTTACAAGCAAACTGTTTATTATAAAAACAGTGGACATGAGTGTTAAAATTTGCTAAGTAATTTTTTTTTTTTAATTTTGAGCATGTAATGAAATTAACAACATTAACATAGAATTTGATTTAAGAGTATGTAATCCATTAAGGCCACCTGTCATAGGTACTCCTGGAAGTAATTTAAAAAAAAATGTAAATGTCTTCTCATTATCTGTTGTAAAAAGTAGCAAACATTCTTAAAATGTAAATTTAAAAACTGTTACTTTATTGTCGAATCTTACCAAACCGAATATATTCCTGGATTCTGTATCATTTTATATTTCGTGTTGAGCAAGAAACTGAATGTAGCCAGACTTGTACATTAAAGCGTACAAAGTGAAAAAATGTTGTAATTTTAAATATATTGTAATATTATATTATATCAGAAGGGTTCATTTTGACTAAACTACTGAACCAAAATTCAAATAAAAAAAAAATACTCAACTTACAATTTCATATGAACACAAAGAAGAAAATGATTCAGTGTTTAATAACATGTTTTGAAGACAGCTAACTTTCAATACAAAAATGAAAATCTGATATATAAATTTTCACTTCAAACTACAATATGCAGTTCTGTGATAAAAAAAAAAAAAAGATTAACTATTTTCAGGTATATATTCACAGGGTAGTTAAATATACCATTTGTTCTGTTTCTTATTACTGGATATAAAATTCAGGTGGTAAAGTCTTTACCACCCATGCCCACATTATTCGAATCAAAAACAAATTTATATATATATATTTATCTCCTCTATAATATTTACAATGTTGCTATGTACAATAGCTCTTTGTTGTAAATAGAAGGCCACTGAGTCGAGTTGTTTTTTTTTTGGTTTTTTTTTTAGTAAAGTAAAGATAACTAATGTATATGAACCTATTTACATATTCAATTACATAATTCAATTCTCTCGCTTACAAACATCTCTTTTTCTCACTACAAATATATATTACTCTGTAATATTTATGTTTTCTAATTACTTATGTAAATATTAGAGACAGTCATAAATACGACGTTTCTAAAGAAAAATATACTTTGTGTTGCAATGAAAAAAAAAATACAGAAGCAGTTAGCACCTAAGAGTTAGGCAATACATTTTATTACAAGAGTTCAAAATGAAAATGTTTGTCCTTTTTCTTTTGGACCCATATTCACCCAGCGAATATTAAAAATTCAACTTTATACACTATAATATTATACATTAGGGTTGAGTTTGAAAAATAATGTAACAAGCAAGCTTTATAATTCGGAAAAAAAAAATTTCAATGACGAAAAATTGCGACCTAATTTTTTTATTAATAATTTTATCATTTTATGTAAAAATCTTGGTCTCGTTAGAAATTTGAGTACAATAGATTATTTGTTTAAGTAAAAAAATTTAACAAGTAAAAAATCTCAAGCCCTATAACTGTAACTAGTCGAGTATATTTATATATATTTTTTATTATCCTACAAAAGTAATGTTTAAAATTATACATTTAATAGCTTTTACAGACTAGACCCCTAATTGAATAGGTTATCAGTACGAGCTAATGGACCCACCAAACTAGAATGTATTTTTATCAGAATGTATTTTTTAAAAACAATTGAATCATATAAATAAAATTTATTTGGTACTATTCATCATAAAATATTTTTATACATTTTTTTCAATATGATAGTTTTAAAATTGAAAAGTAACTGATATGTCACCGTCAATCTTTCACTTCTCCCTATTATAATAGATTTTAAAGATTTAGATTTTTTTTGTATTTTTAGTTTTTTTTTTAAATTTACATTTTACTTATACGAATCTCATTAAAATTAAAATATGCTGCGTTTCGACAGGATTCTACAACTAGCTAACCTTGAGGTGTTTCAAATAGAGAGCGTTTTAAACGCTTCTCTGCAATTTCAACAGACAAAATTATTTTAAAGCTCTACCCAATGTTTTATTACCGTTTTTTAATAAGGCAACGGGACCTTTACTTATTGACTGGGAAATGAAAATCTCCTAAAAGGGGACAATGTATGTACAATAGACATATAAAACTACTCATTATTAATGTACATAAATAATTAACATCTTATAAGACACATTTACACAATAAGTACGTTAACTAAAATTGTAGCGATGAAAAGTTAATCTGGACAATTCACTCTGTGCATCGTAGGAGGAATTTTTTTACATATGCCTCACTCCTGAAAGAAAAAAAGTTAGTTTATTATATGTGATATATAATAAATATCTAAATAAATATATAATATAATATAATAAATGGTAACTGTTTGAGCAACCTCGAAATAGTTATTGGACCTTTCGATGAGAGCTCCGAAATGGATAAGGAAAATAAATTTCTGATTCAATTATACCAGATCGCATGTCATTTTGAATGTAACCTTTTATTAAACTAATAACATAAATCAATTTTCATAAATTAAAGAACTAATAATTTGAGAATGAAAAATAATTAATTAAATTAAAGAACAATTTAAACGCTTTTATAATGAGAAATGAAGTTACTAATATTAACTAAATTATCAACAACTAATTAATAACAAAAGGAAAACAAATATTATTTAATCTTACGATAGTAAATTTAACTCTATTAAATTACAAATAAAATCTATTACAAAATAATGAATGTTTATGCGGTTTTCTGATTGCAATGATATAATAGTGAAAACTCTTATCTGTCTGTCGAAGTAGTTTCAGTAGATGGTAGATTCTCGGCAGGGCGAGCTGGATGTTGAGACGACAGAGGATTTTCGTCGGCAGGGCGAGCGAAGATGGTGAAATAATAGAGGTTGAGATGATCGACTGGGTCAATTCGAATTGGTCGAATCTATGACGAAGTTTAAACTAATTACACCTGCAGGTGGGCAGCAAATTAGTATCTTCTTCAAATTCACAAGACACAACTTTGGGCTCCTAGAGAGCATACGATGTGCACGGCTAAGGGCTCGTGGCGACACTCACTTCAAATTAACAAAACACAAGTTTGGGCTCCTATAGAGCATACGATGTGCACGGCTAAGGGCTCGTGGCGACACTGTCTTCAAATGCACAAAAACAACTTTGGGCTCCTAAAGAGCATACGATGTGCACGGCTAAGGGCTCGCGGCGACACTGACTCGCTCGGTCTAGCCGGGCGAACAAAAGCCGCTCGACTCTCTTTTGTTTTTCTCTCTTCACTTTTATAACATATGTTTTCACTTTCTACAAATATTACACTTATAACTAAACAAATAAAATTACCTTTTAAAGTTAAATTATTCTAAACAATTATGAAATTAAACGTTTAAATTATTATATCAAATAAAATGTGAAAATTAAGTAAAAAATGCTCTTTCTTTTACGAAAACAATTATTTAATTTTTATGATTAAAACTAATAATACTTTACAAGGCTACTACTTCATCTGGCCTTAACACACCGCCCACCAATTTTTGTCTGTGCACAAAAATTCAAAAGAACGATACTTAGAGATCTTCCAGGTAAATGTTAGTTCCCACGAAACCATCGATGCATAGAAGTTTAATTGACAACCCTAGTCGGGAAACAAGAAACTATTGATTGGGAGGCGATATATAAATGCCTTGGTGAGTGAAGCTCCAAATTTTTGTACTACTCCGCTGCTCAACATTTGTGAACGTACAAATGTCAGAATTTGGCCTATTGCCATTGGGTTGCTAAAAGATTTTAAAAGAAAACGACCACAATGTTCTACGCTGGCTCAAATCTCGAAAGAGGGAGATTGGCAATTGGAGGAACGATATCGGTACGTACCATATGTACCTTTTTGGACAAATTTGCATTTGTGGACAATTTTATAGGGAATAATTCTGCAAGCTGAAACATCCCAAACAATCCAGTCATGTCGTACCTGATGTGAATGCAAAAGTTGCGGAGTGGGGTGGAGATACATTCTGCAGTAATGGCCAATTAACTGATCAGATAAATGTTCAATGTTGTATCGGAACTGAGGAAGTAATATTGGTTTTATAACAGTCAGAAATGTTACAATTCTTGCATTGCTGGGCAAAGGACTGTTGCTAATGTGACCGCCCACCCTGAGGATCCCTTGGAGATCTATGGATGGTGATGAGCGGGCATGCATTGTAACGGATGGGGAATCCATTTCGAAATAATGTTGTTGGGCGCATTGGGCGCAATTTATTCCGGAAGGCCGGAATCTATTCAAATGAGACTTCTCAATGGGTTGAGAAGTACCGCAAAGATATAAAAATTGTTGGTAAGGTAGGGCATTGTGATGCACTACTTCCTGAAAAACCCTTTGACATAACTCCGAAGGCGGAACAAATCGAAAGCGCCTGAAATTAAGGGACGCGTGCCTAATATCCAATTGAAGCTTAGGCCCAATCAGGGAATGGATATTTAGAAACCCAAACTCCATAGGCGAAGATGCGTCGAATATCAATCGAAGTTTTGTGTAGGAGTTGTCTTCAATTATACAAAAAGTGGTCAAATATATCGACCCTTACCAGCGGTTGACAAAACATGGTAGTCGTCGATCGATTTGGAACAGTTCCCTGTCAATAAAGAAATTTTGTCAATCCGGTGCTCTAATTTTGGGAACTGTTGTAATGCAGTGTAATGAGAGCAATTCAGATCTCGTGGCGAAAACTCTTTAAATGGTGATTGGGCCTTGTAAGGCCCGCTGTACTCCCGACGGTGAGTTGAACTAAAAGGTATCTCTGCCTTAGCATTTGGAGGATTTGGTTCGACAACTGGAGCAATCGTTTCGATTTCCTGAAATGTTTTAGTTGGTTTGTCCAATGCTCTCTCTTGCGATTGGTCGCAAGATGACAAGAGCGAAATGGATGTATTTTGTACGGTGGAATGAGAGCGGATAGGTCCCATGATGACCCACCCGAAAATAGTTTTGAAAGCGCTAGGATATCCGTCCCGTCTCACGCATTTACCCAATAAGATATGTCCGAACAAATCGGCTCCTAATAGGAAATCGATTTGACCCGGTTTCCCAAATGAGTTATCCGCCAATGGGTATTGTTTGAAATTGTCATTTATATAGGCTGGTACTGGACAGACGGGTACCTTTTCTGTAATCTTGGAAATAATTACAGCGTTACTTTGAAGTCGAGGCTGTTTACGATCTCTAGGCACTATAAAACACGAAGTTTCGTACTTCCCTCCTTGTATCGGACTATCCGCGAAACCCCTCATAAGTTGAGAATTAAGTCTTGTCCCAAGTCCTAATCTTCGTACGCAAGCCGAAGAAATAAATGATCTTTGTGACCCACTATCGATCAAAATACGAATTGGGACCAACTGCCCATTACTGTCTTCTATTCTAGCCATTGCTGTCCCCAAAAGGGTGGATAGATCGGTTTTGGAGGACGAGGATAAAACCGAGCCGTTGAGAGGTTCGTTATTGTCGGTATTAATATATAATTTTTCTTCAGTTGACGCACTCGTTTTCAGCTTACCGTTGTTCACTGAATTGGAAATGCGGTCTGAAGATTGACTATCGGACCCACCTCTCGATCTACTTGTTGATGTAGGGAAATGCAAGAGGGAGTGATGCCGTTTTTTACAGTGGTAACATGACCTAGGGGAGGTGCATTTACCAACATAATGGTTTGGCGACAAGCAATTAGAACAAACCTTAAGCTGCTTTATTTTATTAAACCGTTCATTGGGCTCTAGGGAGCGAAAACGAGGACATCTATATAAACGGTGTTTTTCCTGACACAGAGGACAAATATTTTCTGGGCTAGAACTATCCGTCGACATAAAAATGTGTTCGGCAATATTTTGGGGCCTACTAACTGACGAGCTTTGAGAATTATGACCGAAATTCGAGGTTATCGAATCTGCTTGAAGTTGAAAACATTGCCGATGAATAAACGATAAAAAATCGTCGAAAGTGGGGACTTCAGATTTGGATCCAAATTCAGTCTCAAATCGCTCGCGAGTTTTCGCATCGAGGAGCCTCAGGCAATATGTGAATAACATGAATCCGGAAGGGTCCGGAAGATTCAATTTTCGGAAAGCGACAGCACTTTCCAAAACAACTTCGGAGAAATTTTCCAAGGAACGTAAATCGAATTTGGTACCAGGTTTGTAATTGAACATATTGACTAGGTAGTGTGTGGCTTGGATCCGCTTATTATCATATTTCTTTTGTAAAGCATCCCAGGCTTGTTCGTAACCTTCGGAGGTCAATTCTATTGTCGAGATGGTTTGAAGTGCCTGACCCTTTAAGACTGACTTCAGATAATGGAACTTTTGAATATTGCTCAAATTCGCATTATTGTGAATTAATGATAAATACGTGTCCTTGAAGGACACCCAATTCGAAATAATACCACTAAAATACGGCAGGTTAATGGTTGGCAATTTAATATGAGATTCGACACTGTGCTGACTGTGGTCAGCACTTCCGGATTGGTTGGAGGCAACTTCACCCTCCCCAGCGACTCCAAAAGACAATGCTTCGTAATAATTATATCGGGTTTCGGATCGAAGAGAGTCAAAACGATCTATCGATTCGTCGTCCAGAATTTTCGCGAGAGATTTAGCTTCATTTATTTTTTCTAAAAATTTATCGAAGGTGCTATCTAATCGTGATAGACGCGCATTTAATAATTTTTGATCCTGAGGGCGGGTAGAAATATTGGACCCGATAGTTCGCGTTTCTAATATGTCTTGAGCTAAATCCTTGAGTTCGCCTTCAATAACGTACAATTTACTTTCGGGTTTATTTTGATCTGATTTAGGGGCCATTATTTAATCTAATTTAAAAAATGGACAAAACCTATAAAGAGTGCACACAAAATTAGAACAAATAAAATGTAAAAGAAGATAGAGAAATTATATTATCAATTTAAAGGCGGTGCCAGTTATGACATGTGATCCGGCCGCCGGAGGACCAATTTTTATGTTTGAGCAACCTCGAAATAGTTATTGGACCTTTCGATGAGAGCTCCGAAATGGATAAGGAAAATAAATTTCTGATTCAATTATACCAGATCGCATGTCATTTTGAATGTAACCTTTTATTAAACTAATAACATAAATCAATTTTCATAAATTAAAGAACTAATAATTTGAGAATGAAAAATAATTAATTAAATTAAAGAACAATTTAAACGCTTTTATAATGAGAAATGAAGTTACTAATATTAACTAAATTATCAACAACTAATTAATAACAAAAGGAAAACAAATATTATTTAATCTTACGATAGTAAATTTAACTCTATTAAATTACAAATAAAATCTATTACAAAATAATGAATGTTTATGCGGTTTTCTGATTGCAATGATATAATAATGAAAACTCTTATCTGTCTGTCGAAGTAGTTTCAGTAGATGGTAGATTCTCGGCAGGGCGAGCTGGATGTTGAGACGACAGAGGATTTTCGTCGGCAGGGCGAGCGAAGATGGTGAAATAATAGAGGTTGAGATGATCGACTGGGTCAATTCGAATTGGTCGAATCTATGACGAAGTTTAAACTAATTACACCTGCAGGTGGGCAGCAAATTAGTATCTTCTTCAAATTCACAAGACACAACTTTGGGCTCCTAGAGAGCATACGATGTGCACGGCTAAGGGCTCGTGGCGACACTCACTTCAAATTAACAAAACACAAGTTTGGGCTCCTATAGAGCATACGATGTGCACGGCTAAGGGCTCGTGGCGACACTGTCTTCAAATGCACAAAAACAACTTTGGGCTCCTAAAGAGCATACGATGTGCACGGCTAAGGGCTCGCGGCGACACTGACTCGCTCGGTCTAGCCGGGCGAACAAAAGCCGCTCGACTCTCTTTTGTTTTTCTCTCTTCACTTTTATAACATATGTTTTCACTTTCTACAAATATTACACTTATAACTAAACAAATAAAATTACCTTTTAAAGTTAAATTATTCTAAACAATTATGAAATTAAACGTTTAAATTATTATATCAAATAAAATGTGAAAATTAAGTAAAAAATGCTCTTTCTTTTACGAAAACAATTATTTAATTTTTATGATTAAAACTAATAATACTTTACAAGGCTACTACTTCATCTGGCCTTAACAGTAACTGTTATTAACTTTGAAAAATATTATACATAGGGTTTGTGAAATATGTAATATCAGCCATGGATAATATTACCTATTTTAGAACTTTGAATTATTGAATAGGACCATTATTCTGTGCCACGGGTAAAATATGTTAATAGTTATTTATTGACAAGTGAGGAAAGTGCCACTTTATTACACCCGAGTGAATTTTATAATCGCCGAAGGCGAGTGTGGTAATTAAACGAGGCTGTTATAACCACTTTTCCCACGTGTTAAATACTGCATTTTCCTGCAACCAATTAAAAATTAAGAAATTAAAGGTGAAACTTTAGATTTGTTAAAACTACACTAGCGGTAGTGGGTAATGCTAGGTCTCCAAATTTCTGATGTGTGAAGGTTCTTATACATTTAAGGTTATATTAAAGATTTCTATAAAATCACTTCAAAATAAATAAAATCTATCTTGAATTAAATATAAAATAGTTCTAAAACTTTAGGAATATAAAATGAATAATATTATAATACGACCATTTAACATTTAAAATAACAGAGTGCTGATTGTCAAATTCAATCTAGGTGTCTGTTACTTTTCCTCACTAGTGATGAAAAGTAACAGCCACTAGTGGGGGAAAGTGGGACTTTCCACACCAGTTTTATTTGAGTAATGGATAGCATTACTCATTACTCTATGGTTGCAGGAAAAATTTTAAAATATTTTTTAAAGTGTTAAAGTGATAGGGGTATACATTTATATTCAATTGGTTTACTTAGGATCTTTAAAATAGAAAAATATTACAAATAAAATTTAAAAATCAGCAAGGGGTTTTTGAAAGCTCTCCTCTGACATGAAATAAACAATAAAATTTAATTTATTAAATGAAATAAAATTTTCTACCCATCAATTTAAAAAAAACAAAATCAAGTGCCTACATCGTATGACTTTCACTTACCACCTTGACACAAATTTTGAAATTAAATATATTCACCTCTTAAAAAAAATTAAAATTATAATGGGATGTATAAAAAAAAATGACCGTTTTATCAAATTCCAGAGTTCAAAAGTCTGTAAATATTTTAATGCTATTTATTATTTACCAACACTTAATAATCCCTTTAGAGCATTGTCTAAGCTTGTTTACTAACAACGGACTTCTTCAAAAAAAGCCTCAGTTTAGTTATTAATTTCAAAGAAGAAACATGAGAGTGTCCTACAAAATTCTCGTAATTTTAAGACATTACTGGGGAAAAAAATTCACAGCTGCTGAAGCAATTTGTGAAATTATTATATATGAAGGGGAAGGAAATGAAATACACTTTTAAACGTCAGATAAAAAATTTAAAAAAAATCAACATAAAAAACTATGTTCCAAGTAGTAACTATTTTAAGATAAAAAATAGGGAAAAATAGATTGCTGAAGTTTTTTTATTTATTTCCAAACTTCAATATTTCTTGATAGAGCGGAAAATAGTTGACTGGAAGATCTAATGAAGTGCAGTCAACTCCAAACCCAGATTAATTGTGTTCTTCAACATTTCTTGGAAATCAGACTAGCTTCACAAAGCTGGGAGAAATTTGCACTTTTTAAAAGATTTATTTTTTTAAAAACCTTTAAAAAATCTGTGTGGAAGAAAATGGTGCGGGTGTAGGTCAATAAATTTCCCTTAGATATTCTCATTTTCTTCCACATATACTATCAAGGCCGACTATTATCGTTCAAGATGAACTTTTAAAAAATCAAAGCGATTGATATAAGAAAGTGTTCTTGGGTTCACTCAACTAAATGTTTATTGGACTACACCTCTTTTTATTTTCGACATTTCCATAAGACATCCTATATAAAAAAATTACAATACATTACCGCCCGGATGAGGCTGCTGTGTAGATCAGAGTCGATTGGTCATTGGGTACCTCCTGCCCCACATTAGGTTATATCATACGATTGTCCCCTGCAGCTGCTCAGACTGAGGAGCTACCAGGAGTCCGGTGTTTGAAGAAATCGAAGGGGAACTGTTCTCTTCCGGGGGGGTCACCTCGAGGCCGATAGAACCATTGAGAGCGATCTTGATACCTGAGGTCTCCGCCGCTGGTGGTGGGCACATTGACTGCAAATTAGAAAGCTATATACGCTTTAGTATCATGGTTAAAATATGGTAAAAAAACATAGTTTAAGATTCTAATTTAGTTGAAAACCAATGATTTTGTAAATCACACATATATTTTCTTTTATTATTTCTGAAGCATTATCACATTTCTTTATTATATTATAAAATGAAGTTGTTTATTTTAATTAAATTGTTTGTGTTTCGACTTGTTACCCAAGGTATTATATTAACATCATAACTACAATATATTTTCGTTCGGGACCCACTCAATATCTTGACCTTAGCATTCTAAATAGAAAGGTTGGTAGGAATAAATCATCCAGAATTGGCATAACAGAAGTACGATGTGATGTTGAATCTCCTTCTCCTCCAACCCAAAAAAAAATTGTAAAGTGTTGACTCACTAATAGTCGAATACAACTAGAAGTAGCACTACAATATAGAAACTAAACCCAATAAATTGTTAAGTCCTTTGAATTTAATTTTGAACATTACAGAAATACTAATTGTACTATTGGTATTGCTGCTTAATATGAGCTTCATGACTTGAGCTGTGATTGTGCATAACAGCAGTTTTTTTTTATCATGAAAATCTCAATCAAAATTCATTACGACATGACAAGATTTTCTATGTAAGAAAAAACTTTAATGTACTAAACCACTTTGACGTAAGATGATCAATTTTCAATAAAGAAAGAAAGTTCTATTGATACCTGGAGAGGATAGTGACCAAGGCCGATCTCTTCCAAGCTGGACTTTCTCATCGTCAGACCTTGCCGCAGCGAGTTACTTCTTCTCATCAGGATGTCGTCTACGACTCTCAGTGAGTTTGATCTGTGCAAGATATAGTTAATATTTTAACATACATCAATTTAGAAGAGCTAAACCTCAAAATATCATTGGGATGTTAATAGATAAGTACAAACAAGAAGCCTTAAGTATCCAGACTTTGCCTCTTCCTCGGCAATATAAGAATGCTTAATGCTCAATGCTTTTGTTATAAATGTTGAAAGGCAGAGGGTATTTATTGTGTTTTGTTTGTTTATTTAACGCCACTTTATAATGCTATGGCTAATCGGAGGATGCTACAGCGAGAGCTCTAAATGATGCTTATCCACGTTTAATTAGGACAGAGATTTAACTAGTAGCTGATACCCTACAGGCTCGAGACCCCCATTAAACGTCCCTTCCGAAGGACGGCATAACCAAGGCATTTTTACTCCCTAAAAAATCTAAGGGCCACCTGCCGGGCAACAAACGCTATCCTGGGCTTAGTAGGTTTTTATGATAACCGCTAGACCGCAGGTCACCCCTGTTGCGTTTTTTTTAAAGAATAAAAGAAAAACATCTATAAAGCGATAAGCAACAATTAAAAAAAATGTAGGCCATTCTTTATTTCTTTTTATCATATTTTTTAAAAATTAATGTGAAGTTCTTACTATTCTTCCAGCAATAGATCTCTGAAAATTTATTTAAATTTTGTACTTATGGGAAAAAGTAGAGGATAACTTTATTTCTTTTACAAAACTTTTATTGTATACTTTTTTTTTTTAACTTTACTAAAATAATCAACCGACGGTAAATTAATTTCTACTGTTTTCAAAAACCTCCTATTTTTAATTTTTTTTTTTTAAGAGAGAAAAGAGATGTAGTCCAGGAGTAGAGCTCTGAATTGCTATGCTGAGGATCTTGGGCTCAGTCCAGAGAAATTATTTAGTCTGTATTTAAGAACCCAATGGGATCTGCAGACCCTCCTCGGGATCCCCCAACCTCTTTAAAATGGGCACCCATAACTGGGAGAAAACATGGCAATGTCTCAGAAACACTTCAGTCTCTACCATGTATTGAACCCTACTTGGGTTCTAATAACACAGGATTCTTTTTAATAATAGAAAGACTATGAAAGTGCAATAAAACAAGTTCAAGATGTAGAATAACTTTATTCTGAATAATGAACAAACGTAGGAAAATTAGCACCTCCAATCGTAAGGTGATTACTGGCCCAATAGATTTATATTATTTTAATTTTGTAGTTCCATACAACATTTGAAAACTAATGTATAAAAATGAAAACGATAAGGAAAATCGTCTGAATGATTTTTGGAAATGATAAACCGTGGTATAATTATCTGATACAGGATTAAATGACACCTGAGATTTCCTTTTTCCCGATATAGGAGATATCTGGTGCATTTGGATTAAACTATATTGAAAATTGTTGACGTTACCTTCCCCTGAATGTGCCAGCAACTGTTGGTGAGTCTGGAAGAGAAAGAGAGTTGGCCTTTGTCGTGGACAGCGGCGGCCTCGGAGGCGGAAAGTACTGCCCTGATCCTCGCCTGGAGCCGGCTCCTGCCCCTGCCAACAGACCAGTGCTGCAGAAGCTGATGTTGGACTTCCTGCGGGAGTTGTGCCTTTCAAATGTTTTCTGAGCAGAGAATGGGCTTGGTCGTATTAAATATCTGGAATCATTGAATAGAATCAGTCAAGATTAATTTGTTATTGGAAGAAACTAAGAAATGTGTTCAAGATAGTTCACAACTTTAAAAAATGCTTCTTATTGTTACCATATTTATTATAAATTGGCAACCCAGAACCTAGATAATAGTGCCTTTTAATTATTGGCATTTCCTGGCCCATTAATGGATTATATATTTCTATAGCTCAACCTTATATGTTTTTTTTACTTTGGATTTTATTAACAAAATATTTACATTTTAAATACATGAAACCCATAAGTTTCAAACCTAACAACCTCTTCGATTCCAGATAATCCTCCGAGGGGTCTGAAGAGAAGATGGCCTCGTGATCTTCTAAGTTGAACTTGTTATTTGAGTACTACCACTGCGTAGTTTCTCTACTTGTCTTTCATGCCAATATGTATCAATCATTCTATTTACTTGTTGTATTAGCATAATACAGTTGTAAATTTTATTTTTAAAAAAAATACATGAGTTATAAGATGCTAATAGAATCTTGTAATATCACTACTTTTTATTAATACAATATTATAAATCATTTTCCTGGCTCTCATGAATGATAGAATTCGACATAAAAATAAAGTGTAGAGATCTCTCTTTCTTTACTTTGGATTTAATTAACAAAGTATTAACATTATAAATACGAAGTTATGAGGTAGTTATGAAATTTTGTAGTATCATTACTACATATCAATACAATATTATAAATCCCTTTTCTGACAAAGGGATTTTACAAAAAAAAGAAATTGAATAGATAAATCAGTATTCCCAATTTTACTTCTAAATTATTAATAGGATTACATAAAAGTTAAGGCGAAATTCTGATGTTGAGTTTGTGAATCAATTATGACACTATTAATAATTGTGAGTTATCATGGCTTGATACAAGGACTAATTTTCATGATTTTGAAATAGGAATCAAGATCCATTTATATTCCTTTGGAATTTATTTTGTTCCTAAGTTTTAATTCTCTAAAACCTGCCAATTTCATGATAATAAATATAAGAATATAGGGCCCTCTTGGCCATTGCCCAGACAACTTCATATGTATTGTAGCTGTTTGACAATATCCAACTTTCTAATAAGTGTGAATAAATTCTTATAAAAATAAAATGTGAATATAAAGGAAAGATAGTGTTCCTTAAAAACGTCCTTACATTATGTCTCCCTCCTCCAATTTAAGATCACAGGAAGGATTTATGATGACATACGAAAGACTGGACCTCTTTTCACTGACATCGTCATAATCTATCGAAGGCAGGTTCAAACTCTCCATCCTCGACCGCACTAGGTTCGCTATCTCTGCCCTCTCAATCATTTCGGTATGATTATCTTTTGCTTCATCCCCCATGTTGATTGAATACTGAAATATATATTGATAATTACTTTTAAATGTATGCATTTATAAATATATTACCATTGCACTTTGCTGTCGAAGAAGTAGCTTAAATTCACTGTTTTTACAATTAATGGCAAAAAAACAAAACATAATGACTATAAAATTAAATGGACACCTCTAAGTGGATTGGAATAAGTTCTATAAAATAAAATAAATGTAAAAAGGTACATCTAATAAATAAAAAAGATAATAAAAGCAATCCACTAAAGAATTCAAATCTTACAACAAACAAATTAACAAAAGATCTTATGTGGGAAATTTTAAGTCCTCTCATATCTAATTCTACAAGCTTATAAGGGTATAATGTACTATTGTAGGTCGTCGATTTAATTAGTTTAAAAGTATCCTATGCTAAAATCACTAACATAACAGAAAATTCTAACTGAATTTTTAAATTCAGTTAAAATAGTTCTAATCTAGAACAGCAATATAATTTACGTTCTGTCAAGTTAACCAGAGTATGAGCTCACTATAGGGCATGCAGAACTACCTATAAAAATTTGGTTTATATGCTCATGTTATAAAACGATAAAACAAAAAGTTTAAAAAAAAAATCTGTAAAAGTTTGGGAGTAGCTTAACTCCCAAACAAGTAATATTAAGTTATATTGTAGTTCTAGATTAGAACTATTTTAACTGAATTTAAAAATTTAGTTAGAATTTTCTGTTATGATAGTGATTTTAGCATAGGATACTTTTAAACTAATTAAATTGACGACCTACGATAGTACATTATACCCTAATAAGCTTGTAGAATTAGAGGATAGATATGAGAGGACCTCAGGGAGAGGAGTGGCTCAGTGGTAGAGTACTGAGCTGCCATGCCGGAAATCCTGGTTCAAATCCCGCTGCAGGCCATGATTATTATTTAGTTTGTTTGCAGCGGGAGGTGGATCATATAGGATCTAGGACCCTCCTGGGGCACACCCAGCCTCTATAAAATATTATAAAAATAGGGTACCCAAAATAAGGGGGAAAAATCTGGCAGTTGAGCGTGACCTAGGACAAGTCACCTCCTTGCAGAACCGTTGTCCATGAAACAGTACAGTCTCTACCATGTACTGAACCCCAGACCCTTCATGGGTTGTAGTGGTACAGGGTTTTTTTTTGTTTTTTTTTATGAGAGGACTTCAAATTTCCCACATAAGATCTTTTGTTAATCTTTTTTTATAAGATTTGAATTCTTTAGTGGATCACTTTTATTATCTTTTTTATTTATTTATAAGATGTAGATGTATCTATTTATTTTTTTAAACAAAACTTATTCCAATCCACTTGGAGGTGTGGATTTAATTTTATTGTTATTTCTTTTGCCATTAATTGTCAAACAGTGAATTCTGGGATACGAAATAAGCCATTGCCTTCTTACTTTGTTAATTTTGTATGTATGACTAAAACTATCAGATTAAATAAGTATTATTATTGTTTTAACACAGTTTAACTTTGGACCAATAGAATTCCTGCTGCTACAATTCCTCCATCAAGTGTTTCACATTCAAGGTTGTTTCATCGATCTTCTATTTGATTTGGAGTCATTGAATAAGAGTCATCATGAGTACCTTTAGATAACTAAGTTAATAGGTAAAGTAGCTAACAAGGTTGGTTACCTCATAGAGATAGGTTACTTCACTAATGAAGTAACATTAATCCTGATATATAAACTGATAACAAGTAAAGAAAAAAAAATTTTGAGATGGGATAATTCTGCTCTGAATCGGCCATTCATTCAGCTAGATCATTCTAATTCACTATTCAATTTTGTTTAATGCCCTTAAACTTAACTTTATATATATATATATATATATATATATATATATACATACATTTTATTGTTTTAAAAAAATATAATGTTTGTCTAGTAATATTGTTCTTATATTTGGAAAACTAAAACTACTGATTATGATTTTTTTTTTTTATAAAGCTTTATTAGCTATATTTTATATATACGCTTTTCTATCTAAAACTTCACAAGTAGGCCTAATATAATCAACTAGCGTGCTGCTGCAAATAAAATTTAGCATTAATAAATGATCGTGATGAAACATGAATTTTTTTTTGAGCTTATAGGATTCCAACTCGGTAATCAAGTTTTATTTAGGGTACCATAAGACCAGATGCACAAATGTTTGAGGCAGAATCAAAATGTTTGTTAGTTTTCCAAGAATTAATTTGATGTACTTGCAGTTAGACACAAATTATATTTGGTTACGTGAATTATATAGGATGTTGGTACGAGAGCTATATATATATATCGATCTTTATATATATTTATTCTGCAATCGTTCTGAAAAATGAATCTTAACTAAGTTCCAATGAATAAATAAAAATCATTGATTTGTAACAGTAATTATTCAATCATCTAATTTTAAAACGTTTTTTTAGAAAATAAAAACAGTTACTAATTTTTTTTTTTAAACATTTAACACAGAATTTGTTTACCAAAAAAAACAAACTAATTTCAATACGTTAACTAACTTCACACTTTTTAGAATTTATGATATTTACAGATTTCTATTTATTGCATAAAAACAATAAGTGTTGAAACCACAAAATTTTGGTTTTCAGATTTGAACGGAAACATCCAATTTGACTACTCCCATCATGAATTCTGTAAGTACATCCATTTTATGTACAAGTGCTACTCTATTGATTTTATTTAGTATATTTACATTTTTAATTAAATATATAAGATTCTAGTATATTTAACCAAAACTGGTAATTTACTTTCAGCTTTTAACAAATTTTGGAACAAACTTCTTTTTTTTACGACTACTAGGAATAAACTGAAAGTGAAATTTAAGTTGACTTTGGAAGTTTTGGAACAATCAGTCAGTTGCAGGCCTTTCCAGTACATTTCAAAGCTTTTGTGCTTGCCTCAAACATTTTGATTGATTTTTAACTATTTCAATTGTTTACAAAATAAACTAAATTGATAAAGATTTTCTACTTCCAATTTGGCTTACTACTAGAATGGATCAAGTAAAAAAAAAAAAAAAACAATTTCTTAAGAAAAAAAAATATCAATTCATTAAAAGTACAACTAAAATGCAAAATTTAAACTAACAATACTTAAAAAATAATTATATATACATGATACCTCAGTTTGCAATGAAACTCTCAAAAATACTTTAATTGGTTAGCAAAATAATTGTGATTGGTTAAGGTGCAGGAGTGATTATTGATAAAATAGCATGCTGTTACTTCAGTGCAAATAATATTTTATTTAACATTCGCTCAAATTGTGAATAAATAGTTCATTTGTTGTCTAATTTATATCCCTAGAAAGTATAATATATTAAAAATAGTTTTTTTAAATTTTAATTGATCATTTTTTTTTTAAACAACTGTATATTATTTACTTCGGTAGGACAGACTTACCTGAGATTGTTGGTGAGCTCCGTTGTTAGTAGGAACGGGTTGATATGCCATGCTTCCGTCATCAGCGTTTGAACACTGCTCCTGGACGAGCAGAGCAAGTAACAGAAAACAAACATATCTGGACCCGAATCATATGCCAAAAATATTCTCAATAATTAAAAATAAAAATGGGCTTGTGTTTTATTTGATCACATTAATTTTCTTTTTTGGGGGGGAGGGCAGGGGATAGTGGGAGAATAATTGACTTTGATCAAAAAATCTCTCAACTTATGCTCTTTATTTAGAAAATTAAAGAAAGAAAAATTATTTAAATTTGTAAATTCTAAAGAATTTTCAAGGAAATTTTTTTTTTTACTAGAAGATCATTGTCGGAAATCGGTGGACATAGATAATATAGAAATAGAAGTTGTTTTAACACTAGCAGAAGACTCCATTTGTAACTGTTTTTTATTGAATGAAAATTGTTTATTAAATATGAAATATTAAGCGAGAAATTGTAATTGTTTCTAATTAACTTTTATTTAATACTTATTTCAGAATTGCTTCAATGTTTTGGGACCCTACCCTATCATATCAATCCGTTTCATTCAAAAACTTTTCTTTTGGCATGTTTCACATTTTTTTATCAATATGTGAACAAATCAACTAGAGTAAATTCAACACCTTAATATCACCAAGGTAACTGGAAAATCTTAGTCACGGATCACTGTCATTAGGCAGTATCTAAAGCTACAAATAGCAATGTGTAGTGATTTTGATTGAGATGAGAATAAGTTACTGGAGCGATAGAGGGATTATCAAAGCAATCTTTTGAATTGAAAAAGGTGAATCATTCGTGATCATGTTTGACAAATTTGGAAGTTTAGATCTCAAGCCATTCAATTTTAAGAAGGGAGAAAAATTATCAAAATAAAAAAAAAAAATATCAGTTAAATGTTTTTTAAATTAATGACATAACATAAAGAGCAGTTTGAGGAGTTTTATTTTTTATTTTTTTAAATAAGTTTCTTCATTGAATTGAGACAAGTTGTGTTGTAGTGATAGATAGCAGCACTGATCACTTAGCAGGTCATCAAAACTAACCTCAATTAGCGCTGAAATTTCTTTATTTTAATTCAACTTATTTATCTTCAATATGATCAGTTCGTTTTAGAGAAATCGGAAATATACCAATTTAAGTATTCGTCGATGGTTTAGGCTTTTCAAATTTAGAATTTCTGAAATGCCACATTGAACTGTAAAGAAATTCTACCTGAGAAGATTTTCTTTAATTGATCAGGCTTTAGTTTATTAGAGTTTAACATAATTAAGGCCTTGAAATAAGAACATTTTCAGGTGCAACTATAAATATAGAGTTTTAATAGAAGAAAACTAGAAGAGAAAGAGAAAGATAAAGATAAATAGAGCTGTAAGTAGGTTAGTGGTGAGTTAACATGACATGTTGAGTGGTTTTCAGTCATGCTGATTTAGTCAACTACCTTCCGAGATCGCTTGTTACTCGCTTTATGCACAAAAACTCTTAAATCACACAAATTTCTAATTATTTTATACTTTGCCTAAAATCAAAAATAACAAGCAAACTCAGCTGTAATGTTAATTATTTAATTAAAATAAAATTTATTCATAAAAGAACTGACAAGCAATTATAAATAAAAATATAAATATATAACTAAGTTTACTTCAGAATCAACTCATTTCATTAAATCAAGCTTATAATTTTTATAAAAATTTAGTTTAATGCGAATTAATAATAATAAAAGCAAGCACAATTTTTAAATATAAAATTTAAGTTTAGTCGTACGCATTCTGCATGTATTTTAACAATTTGGCTGCTTACCTGAGGAGAACCTGTAATGTTGGTGTCCTGTGTTCTGTAGATACCTATTGGTATTTCACACGTCGTCGAACACAACTTCTGGTACAATCGACCGTACGTTCTTATCCACATATCATCCTTAGTTATTTTCATCTGGAAAAGTAAGGCATAAAAGAAAGTCACATAAGAGCAAACTGTTTGGGGGAAGAAATAAAATCTATTTTCAGCCGTGCCTAGAAAAAAGATTCCTTTTCTAACGTTCCATTTTTGGAGCTAGTTTTAAACATAAATCATAGGTGGTTAAATATTAGTAAAATTATTTGTTGAAAAAAAAGAAAGATAAATTGGCTTGTGCTTTTTGTCTCAAAAATTTAATATTTATCTAATGATATTCGATGTGTAATTATTAAATTATCACTTTTTGAGACAAAAGTTAATCATTGAGTAAACTATCAAAGAAGTCTTAGGGGATCCACAACCAAAATATTTTTTGGCTTTGAAATAAAATTATTATTTTATTTTTTCATTGAATGAAAGGTAGAGATACAAGGAAAAAACAAAACAAAATTTTTATATTTATTCTGGGATTTACTGGAACTTACAAATGGTCTCAAGGATTGAAAGTGAAAAGATTGGCAACACTGCTTTATTATACTATCGTTTATAATGTGATTGAGATAACCCCCCATGTTGCTGTAATGCAAGGAAGGTTTAAATTAATAAAAACTGTTCCACTACAAACCCGTGAAGGGTCTTAGGTCAGTAAATGGTGGTACAGTTTGTACAGCTTCTGGGGCAATGGTTGTGCAGGTGGTTTGTCCGAGATCATGCACCACAGCCAGGTTTTTTCCCCAATTTAGGATAACCATTTTGTAGAGGCTGGGTGAGGCTGAGGAAGGTCACCAGATCCCGCTGGGTCCAGCCGTAACAGACCAAATAATATATCTGCCACAAAAGATATCTCTACATCTGAGATTTGATTCCTTTATATATACAGTTTATGTTATTTTATTAGTTATTGATTTTATTAATTTTTAAATATTTTTATTTGAAAAGAAAAGATATGTCCAGGACCAGGACTCGAACCTGGGTCGTCCAGATCGCTAGTCTGGAACTCTACCAATTGAACTATCCTGGATCTGGACGACCCGGGTTCGAGTCCCGGTCCTGAACATATCTTTTCTTTTCAAATAAAAATTATATATACAGTTTAATTAAATAAAACAATAATATTTAAAAAAATCATTGGTATCAACATTTTAAATAGAAAACATTGTTATATTTTTTCTTAATACAATATTGAGACATTTTGAAATATTAATAAAACACAATACGAACAACTTACCGAAGTTAAAAACCCTGATCCCGGAGCTTGGTCGACTCCGAGAAGGAGTCTAACGAATGTGATGACGTAATCCTTCACAAACGCTTGATACAACAGAGTGTCTAACATGCTCGCGCTGAATACAGATCCAGCAGCAAAAGGCAACCGAAACATGTAGGAAATATGAGAACCTCTCTCCTTTTCTCTCTAAAAACCAAGAAAAAAAATCACTGTTTTTTCTGACAATAACTGATATTGGTTGTGTAGGACTTAGGGCAGAGATTATTATTAACTGAATAATGGAACTGATTAGTAGTAAGAGAATGACTCAAATACGAATGGTAAATAATTACTATTTATACATTTATCAATTATTGTTAAACCAACTATTTTCGGACAAAAATGTAGACAATATCTAACTACAGGATGATTTATCAAGGGTTATGGAAGATGGATACAACTTTACTCAAATCAATTAGGCCTTTTATGTATAATGAAAAATGGGAAAATTTGTTGAATATACAGGGTTTACCTTTACGTTAACATTTAATGTGGTGGATAAAAGACATCAAAAACAACAAAAATTCATCTGATCCGTGCTTCATTTCTTCACAGTAGCAGCAATTTTTTTTTTTTTTGTTAAGTAAATTTTCTTTTTGTTGAATCATTCCAGAACTATTAAATTTAATTAAGTTCCAATTCCATTGATGTAAAGTTGATAAATTTTTCTTTTAGAAATATAAGTTGGTGAACTAAATCTATAGTCAGGAGACCTTATAGGAGACCAGAATCTACAATGTTTTTTTGTTTTTTATTCACTCTTTTTATGTGAATATTTTTCTTATCCTACTTTACAAAAAAATACTCCATCCTAGGTTAATGTTTGCTTTTATTAAGGTTTAATTTTTTTTTTAATGAAATCGAGTATTCGTTTGGTAATGGTCTAGTATTGACTACTGATTTTCCAAAAAGTGTGGTATGGAATTGGTCTCCATTACAAAGATGTGTTTTGAGTTTTTAGGTTTGTCTTTAATGCTTTGCTAGGAAATGCCATGTGTTTTTAGACACTGCTCATACAAATAAATGTATTCTGGTACACCATTCTTTGAAATTAAATAGATACTCTCTATGTTTTTCTGTCAAAA
Source organism: Troilus luridus (assembly GCA_964056705.1). NCBI lineage: Eukaryota > Metazoa > Arthropoda > Insecta > Hemiptera > Pentatomidae > Troilus > Troilus luridus. The sequence continues at coordinate 137,136,305 of OZ057413.1, read as the reverse complement.
ATAGAAATTATAAGTAGTAAAAAAAAAAATAATATCTTTGCAATAGTAATAAAAATTTGTACCAAAATAACAAACTGTGTAAGTATAGATTACCATAGAAATATATATGGGAACAGTTCGATTTGAAGTGCTATCAATGAGAAAAAAAAAAAAAAAATTATTTACCAAATCTACACCTCTGTAACCTGATGACAAACTAAAACTTAGGCCAAAATGTAGGCACACAACAAATATGTTTCTTATTTGTTTTTTATAATTAACCACATCCACCAAATACTAAATGTCTTCTTTAATGTTTAATATCTATGACCAATCTCCAGCATAAAAATAATCATTAACAGTCAAGCACCCATGGTTATAATAACTTAAAATTAATTTATAAATTTATTATTTATCATACTTAAGGTATGGTACGGCATTAGAAATATCTGTTATGATATTTTATTTCATGTTAAAATGTCTAATGGAAAAAGTCACTAAAAACTGATATTTTCTACAAACTTTTCTAAAAACTTTCCTCTAATCTATTGTTTATTCTTAATAAAATGAGTATCTTACAGTGAAAATTGTTAAACCAGAAAACCATGCATTATTGCAATAAAGGATTTCATCAGTTTTTTAATTTATATGTATATATATATTTTTTAAATATATTCATGCAGAAAAACATGTCAAATCCAGCTTTATTGGTCAGCCAAATGAAATAGTTTGTTAAAATCTACGAGTGAATTGACAGACAAGAGGAGGTAATTTATCCTACTAAAAATGCAGGCATTTGGAAGAGGATGTACGTACATTTTCAGATGCTGGTCCGATCGGACCACTTCCGTTCAGTTTCTCTAGGTTCGGCCCAAACTGAAATTTTGCAAAATGAAAAATGAAGCATTTATAAAGAAAAAAAAAAGCGGACATTATGTCTTTATCATTAGAGCATCTGTTCAATTTCATGTCTTCTCTTGCTACATTACATAGCTTCAAAGAACTTATCCCAATATCCAGTAAATAAAACTTTTAGGGAATTGCAATCATTTTGTAATGTATAGTTTGAGTAACCAATAGTATTATAAATATAATTTAGCTTTTTGAAAAGTTTCTGTTACAGAAACATAATTTTATTTGAAATATAAGGATATTAATGAATAAAAATGAAGGAAATAAGATATAAAGACAAAAAAATAATGTTTTAATAGCAATTAAATTTATACCTATGATAATGATTTTAAAAAGAAAGATTTTCAAATTTTGTTGTTAATTTCGACAGCAATTGAACCAGCTTTATTATTAAAATAAAATATTTATTAAGAAAAAAGATACCTTGTGGCCTGTTTGGACAATTTTAATTTAACAAGTTTAAGTGGAAAAAATTAATATAAGATTTGGACTTATATGTCAGTCAGTTGAGAGTTTATACGGTGGAGTAGAAACATTTATTTTGTGTATGTATTTAAATTGGCTGGGACATGCTAAAACCAAAAATATTAAATCCATTGTGTGCAATCGTACAAGCTCAATATAAATTATATGTGCGTGGATATATATTGGGGGGATCCTTATTTTCATTTGTTTTTTGTTTTTTGTGCATGTTCCCTCTCCTTTATCTGTCATTAATAATACTTATCGGAAAGTTGACAGTCCGCTCTTGGAAACTGTTGTGTTTAGTTTCAATCCCACTAGTTTTGTTTGTGCTACAGCGTAGCAAGTGAGTGAGCTTGGGAGGCCTACTGAAAGATATGTAAGGGAAGGGTGTATAGGGATGATGCCTTAACGGAATGTACTTCTCAATTTTTTTTAATTATTCAAAAAACAAAACAAAATAAGTTGCTAACTTGAAGAAAAATAAAAGAGTTGTATTGGGCATTGCATCTGAAGTTAGAAGAGAAAATGCATAAATTTAAGTAATTGTAATTAGGTATTAATGTTTTATTTATGTCGTAATGTTATAATAAAAAATAAATAGAGAATTTTATAATTGATTTCAAGTTGCAAAATAATTAAAAATTTTGTGTTGCGCATTTCAATTCAATATAAATCCTCAAATTATGGAAATGGTTAATAATAATTATTAAAAAAATGTTTATCATATTTTGTGACCTATAATACACTGGTATATAATACATGCCATAAAATTAAAATAACGTTTTTGTTAGTGAAAAGTTTTAATAATTGAAGCAGCTTAATGAATAAAAAGCTATAGAAGCTATTAAAAATATTTAGCAGAGTTAATGAAAAATAAAAAAAAATTGATTAAAAATTGTAAATCATGATTATATGAAGTGGTTAGAATTACTCTTAAAAATTAATAAAAAAGAGTTTCAGAAATTATTACAATATACTTTTCAAAATCTTACTTCAGGAAAACTGTACCAGCGTTTGCGATGACCCTGGGAATACACAAAAGAAACATATAAGGGAAAATAATAATGCAAAGTAATAAATAAGAATAAAAATAAAATGATAAAAGGGACTAAATAATAATAAATAAATGGTGAAAATAGTCCGTCATTTACGTACAAGAAGTAACAAAGAGTAAATAAATAATTGAAAACAAATTGTATACTAAACATTTAAAAAAAATTAGCATGTCTTGTAAAAAGTTTATTGTTTTAACAGCCAGTGTATAATAAGTAAAGTTTATATTTGTTAGCTGATTTTGATGTTACGAACAACAATGTTTTTTTTAAATTATTTTATTTTAGTCTATCTTAATTATTGGTGTTTAATTTTATGCATCTTCTACAGGTAAATCTAAAATGCCATAATTGAAGTCACTATATTTTGAGGAAGTAATAGGCCAGTAATTTTAAAAGGAAAAAAAATAATATGTTAAAAGAATGCCGTAGGGTCTAAGTAGCAACAGATTTATCACACGAAAGTTATAAATATTTATATAACAAACTTAAAATCACAGCACACTGCCTATCGTACGTTATGCTCAGCAGTCTTACATTGTGCTGTAACATTATGTTTAGCAGTCTTAATTACGAATTCTTAATCCTTTAGCTATCATGCAGTGTAATTGAATTTTGTATTAAGAAAATATCTTTGGAATTGCATTGCCAAACATTGCCATCTGATTTTATTATTATTGTGTTTTTTTGGATAACTAATACTATGGTAGCATATTTGTTGATTTATCGTTGTCCAAAACATTTTGAAAAAATGTTTATCCAAGTAATAAAGAACTCTTGACTGATTGAATTATATAGCTACTATACTTGTTTTGTTTTCTGAAGATATGGGTGCTTTTCTGTTGATGATTTATGATAACTACTGTATATTTAAGATCTGTTGTAAGTAGTTAACACAACTTTAAGACAACAATCTAATGATTTGGTCTTTCGCTATCTCGCTGATGTAAACAGTTATTTTATTTTTTTATAATGTGCAATTAATAAAAATTTATTTTTATCAAAACAAAAAATTTAGTATTTATTCTGCAGGTTGTAGCTTGGGGTAGAGGGAGATAAAAGCCCTGTCAAGTGATGTCACCTTGAATCATTTCTACATCATGATCTTATCTGTATCAGCAGGGCCCCACACAATTTCTTCCCAATAAATAAGTAAGAAAAAATTAACCAAGCCGAAACATAGCTATTTTGGTAATAGAATCTGCCATAATTTCCTCTTCCTTTACATAAAATAAAGGTTATATTATAATAACCTAGTAACAGGAAATTGTGCCAGTTAAAATTTATCTTCCTGAATTACTCAATACTGGATACATTAGGCATTCTCAAATAAGCTGTCACTTTGTTTTATTGACGTATATTTTTAAGCAAATTTTTTTCCGGTCATTCCAATTTTATAGATTACAAAACATATAAGATTATGATGTAGAAATTACATAACATGATGTGAGTTAACAGGACTTAAACGTTCTTTACCACCTAACTGGCAACCCGCGGAATTAGTACTGAAGACTTTAAAAAAGTTAATGTATTAATTTTCATTTTTTCATTTCTCTCTTATAGATGTTATTGGATGGCTCTTTAGTTTGACTATTTCAGTTCTAATTATATAATTTTGGTTTATGCTGAGAGCCAGTTAATTTGGTTAAAAAGGGTCCTACAGCATTATTTTTCATATACCATCCAATTCAAAAGAAATAAAAAATAAAATTATATATAGTAAAAAAAAAACATGTACCACTACAACCCGAGAAGGGTCTGGGCTTCAGTACATGGTAGAGACTGTACTGTTTCATGGACTACGGTTCTGCAAGGAGCTAACTTGTCATAGGTCACGCTCAACCGTCAGATTTTTCCCCCTTATTTTGGGTACCCTATTTTTATAATATTTTATTATTTTTTAATAATATTTAGGCTGGGTGGGCCCCAGGAGGGTCCTAGATCCTATATGACCCATCTCCCGCTGGAAACAGACTAAATAAAAGTCATGGCCTGCAGCAGGATTTGAACAAGAATTTCCGGCATGGCAACTCAGTGCTCTACCACTGAGCCACTCCGCTCCTGGAGCATATATATATATTCTAAATTAATAGACCCTGATGATACAGACCAAAAAAAAAGAAGATAGACGCAGGATTGTATATAATATTCGAACATTCCACACAAAATAATTTATGTTCATGTTAGACTTACTGAAATTCAAAGAAATAAGTAGATTTTATGATTTATACTAGTCATAAAATGTATTAGATAATGTTTATTTCATATTTATTTCTAATAATGGGAAGACTGTACATAAATTGTTAAATAAAAATTAAATTCAATTTTAACAATATAATTATAACTTCACCTTTTCCATTTTACTTAGATGAAGCGCGTATCTGTCGTGTGCTCTGAATTGCATGAACCTCATGTTGGAACTTTGAGACAGCTCCGTAATGCTCTTTATGCTCGGGAAAAACCTGTAATTTTTTTTTGGTAAATAATTACTAATAAAATAATAGTAATAGTTGATTAATTTATCGGATTTTTTAAAAATCAAAGTCCATCATAATAGTATTTTCTTTGTTCTATATTTGTTTATAAACAATTATGTATTTTATTGACGTATTGCCCATTTGGTAGACACTTATGAATACTTATTGGATATTGAATTAATTTATTATGGATAATATGGTGCAGGAAGTTGGCCTCTCCCAATCTTCTGACTGCAATCAGCCACTGATCCTCCGGTTTGGGTTTCCCCCCAATACCAAGGGTTATAACCTGGCCACTCTTCCTCTAAAGGGGTTCTAAGTATTCAGGAGGTCAGTTGTCCCTAGGTTACGGAGTCTATTGTGCTGGGCTAATGGCCCGTTAAATAGATTCATTGATTCAAAGCTTCTCATTTGGCCTCGGACAAGGCACCTCCATGCTGAGAAGCACGAAAGGAGGAAGGAAAAGAAAAAGAAAATATGAATATTATGATGATAAGAAATATAAAAGTGTACATAAAATTGAAAAGAAAAAATAAATAATTGGGGTGTTGTTACTATAATTTTATTTATGCTTTAAACAAATCATGATTTTGTTTGTTTTATGCAGAGAAATAGTACACAAAGTAAATTACTGATTTGAAATAGAAATATTATCCTGCGTCATAAAACCATCTTTTGGTTTATTAATAAGGTCATTCGAAGAAGAGTGATCATTTATAATATATAAGTAAATATAAAATATTAAAAAAATTACTTGAACATAGTTTGTACTGCAACGATGGTGTTACAGTCTGCCAGTGTGTCTTCTTCTGCTGAGTTTGACAGTTCTTTGTTGACAACGACAACATTTTCAGCTAACGTTATTCCAGCCCTTAATAAATCGTCCAAGCTAAAAGCAGAAGCTCAAATCATTGTATGTTTTTTTATTTCATCTGTTAAAAAAAAAAATATTCTGGTACAAGGAAAAAATCTTTTTTGAAGAATATTGTTTAGTAGAGATAGGCTGCAAATTTGTTTATTCGGTGTTTATTGTACTTACAACACTGATGATTACATAGTGCTTATTATACATCTTTGTGCTACATAACAATAAAACAAATATTGTTTATCCAGTAACATACGAGTAGCACACCAAAGATAACACAGAAGATCAGTCGCCTCGCCATAATAATAATCAAGAAAGTGAAGAGTGCATTGATGACATTGAAAAAAAAAGTAGCCAAAGCAGCGCAGGAAGGGATGGCATTGCACCGGCGCTGACAAAATATCGGAGAGCCAAGAGCTAGTCAAAGTACTCCAACAAAGTTTTCAATAAAATTAGAACAGGAAAGAAATTCTAGGAGATTGGGAATGTAGTGTAATTATCCCTATCCACAAAAAAGGCAGCTTTACCGAGTTTGAAAACTATCTGGCAATAAGTTTGCTCTCAGTTGTCTAAAAACTTTACATCAGCATACTGGAAAAGTGACTGAAGACAATGGTAGAAACCACAAAAAATACTAGAAGCTGAACTGGTGGTTTTTTTCCTGGAAAGCAAATACAGGACCGCATTGTCCTAAGAAGCATAGCAGGAAAGGCATGAGAAAGAGAGAAGCATATATTCTTGTACTTTAATGCAGCATCCGACACAGTGCTCAGAAAAGATATTTGGAAGGCATTGTAGACCAAAGATATACCAGGCGATATAATTTCAGCCATCAGGTTGCTGTACCAGGATGCAAGGGAGTTGTGTGGATCATGGGTAGAGAATCTGAGGCATTCCACACAGAAAAAGGTGTGAGGCAGGCAGATAGTCTCAGTCCCTTCCTGTCCATTGGTTTTATGGACGAGATTCATAAAATATACAAACATCGAACTGCTTGGACCCCCATCAGAAAATAGAACTTATTAACTATTCTTGTACAAAGAATATTGTATTTGCCTTTTGTATGCTGATGATTTGTCTTAGTTGCTGATTTTCAAGAAAATGTGCAGTTAGCCCTGATAGAAAAGGGATGGTCATTAACACCTCTAAGAGCAAGGTCCTATTTATGTCCCGAGAAGATCAAGAGACGTTCATCATAATTGCAGTGGGGAAGTATTAGAAGCTGTGCCGGAGTTTACCTTCTTAGGGACCATAATAAGTTCCTCTCATAAGATTGACCCAGATATATCTCCCAGAATTTCTAATTTGAAGTTTATTAACAGATCTGCAATAGTACAATCGGCCACCAAGAAGTAGGTATGGAGACTAAACTGCACATACACAAATCTGTTTATCTCCCGATCCTTACATATGGGTGCAAAAGCTGGATAGTGCTTGATAAGCAAGCCAGCCACATTAGTGCAACAGAGATGAAGTTTCTGAGGAGAGCAGTTGGGAAGGCAAGAAGGAATTGTGTGAGAAATGAAAAAATAAGAGCTAACAAGAGAACAGTTGAGGTGACAGAGCTAAAGATCGCACTCATATCCAGAATTCCCTGTCAGGAGAGTATCAAGATGATTGGAGGGAAAAGAGGCTAAGCCTCCATCAGAAGAAACAGTTATGTAGGGACCGAGAAGAAAGGCTCCAATTTATCGAGGCTCTTCAACACTAGGAATGGCACAAGAGGAAGACACAGAAGAAGAAGAATAATAAATTTACTTGAACATAGTTTGTTCTGCAACAATGTTGTTACAATCTGCTAGTCTGGTTTCTTGAGACGATTTCAAAAATTCTCTGTTGACAACGACAACATTTTCAGCTAACGTAATTCCGGCTCTCAATAAATCGTCCAAGCTAAAAGCAGAAGCTCATATCATTGTATGTTTTTTTATTTTATTCTGCTAAAAAGAGTTATTTCTGGTTCAAGGAAAAATAAATATTTCAAAGAAAGTTGTTTAGTAGAGATGGGCTGCAAACTTGTTTATTCGGTTTTATATTGTACTTACCAGCACTTATGACTATACATAATCTTTGTGATACATAATAATAATAATCTAAAAACATACGAGTAGTACAAAAATATTCCCATCTTTACTGTAATTATAATTCAAAATTAATTAAATTAACAATTTATTCAATTTAATTTACCAATCTATAGATCCCAACATCCAATAAATCAATGGGAAGTATGACACTGAATCTAAAAATGCAATATCTGGGCGCCTTTCCAATAATAGAATAATAGGATTGAGCGAATTTTTGGATCTAAAAAAGAAAAAAAAATCTGTAAAAAATGTACAGTAGACAAATTCAGAGGAATATATTTTATATTAGTAATAGTTTATCTATCTATAAATAATAAAACATCAAAATAAAGTTACCTAAAGTGAGCCCGCAACGGGATAATAAAGTTGTAAATGCCATTAGAAGCATAATCTGCCGCTAAAATAATGGTCTTGTTTTGCCAATTATATTCCTTAGCGTTTCGGTGGGTGCAGTGTTCACAAACCTGTTTAATATTAAATATTATTTCAATCAAAGAAGATAAAAATAATTGCAAAAGTTAATATGAACTATGAGGCTGGTCTGAAAAGTTTCCGACCTAACAAAAATACAAGACATTTTTTCTGAATTAAAAAAAAAATTTTTCGACATAGTCTCCTTGTAACTCTACACACTTCTCCCAGCGATGCTCCCATCTCTGTAACCCGTTCAAAAAGTACTCGGGGTTTTTCTCTGCAAAATAATTGTTTACGAAGGTGATTGCCTCTTCATTTGACAAGAATTTCTGTCCTCCGAGCGCAATTTTTAGATGAGGGAACAAAAAGAAGTCGCTTGGGGCTAGATCTGGTGAGTAAGACGGTCAAGCAATTCAAACCGTAATTCATGGATTATGTGCGTTTTCTTGGAGAAACAGAATTTTCTTTTTCTGCAAATGTGGTCGGTTTTTCCGCAAGTTCTGCCTTCAGCTTGTCAAGTAATGATGCGTAGTATGCTCCTGTAATGGTTTTTCCTTTTTGAAGATAATCGATTAAAATAACTCCATGACTATCCCAAAAAACAGGCACATCACTTTCCCAGCCAGGAAAACAGTTTTTGCTTTATTTGGAGCCGGTTCCCCCTTTGCAGTCCACTGTTTGGACTGTATTTTTGTTTCGGGCGTATAATGGTGTATCTAAGTTTCATCTACAATAATTAATATTGGTGTAAAACTCAGATTTATTGTGCCTAAACTGCGCCAACGGAGCGTTAGAAATGTTCATTCGAGCAAATGCGGCACCCAACGTGCCGACAGCTTTCTCATATCAAAATGTTGATTTAATATGTAACAAACATGCTCTTTTGAAATGTTCATAACCTCTGCTATCTCTCTCAATTTAATTTGGCAGTCATCTAGCACCATTTGGTGGACTTTGGCGATGTTCGGCAGAAACTTTTCAGACCACTCCCATATTTAAATATTACTATTAATTAATAATATTTTTTGTCTGAATAGTTCTAGGAATTTGAAGGAAGACAAATTCTTTTCTCTTATTCTTTCTTTCGGTTATATACAATTTAAAGGGGGCCGGGTAGCTCAAAGTGTTGAGTGTTAAGTTGCTGTACTGAAGGTTCAAATCCGGATGCGGATGATAAAATATTTAATCTGTTAACTGCTATGGATGGCTCCTGTGGGATCTGGAGACCCTCCTGGGGTACCCACTTTACAAGATCTTGTATAGCCCAGCAGTGTCTGTTGATCTTGTCAAGTCAACAGGGTGATATTAACAGAAAAAAGTAATATATGTGCTAGAGTTGGTTTTGAAGTCGAAACTTTGAGAACAGTAACTCAGTACTCAGTCTCTGGGGTGAGTCTTATGGAATAGGTCTCCCCAACACAAAATAAAATAAGATTTTTGTAAATCTTCGGCCCATGTTGTAGATCTTCACAAGGGCATGAGGCACTCTTTGTCTTACCACAATCTGAAATTTTCAGATTGGCTTACAGTTAACAATTTCTTTTTTTCCTTGAATACAACCTGGACCCTCTTATCTTGTTTATAATACAATAATAATAATAATAATGCTTAGCGAACCCGAAGGCTCGATGGCGATTCCAATTATCTCTACTTATAAACTTCTGTCCATGGACCATTACCCAAACCCAAATCTCTCAGATCGCTCTTAAAGAAATCTTCCCAAAGAAGAGTTGAAAGGATGAGTTTTAGATTTCGGGACAAAAGATGCGAGCCTAGTGATGTTGATACCAAATAATAATGAGCATTTCCAGCCTTTAATCGTGGCTTTATTTCCTCTTGAATTTCGTTTTTTCTAATTACCATTGACCCTAAGTACTTAAACATCTCCACATGTTCGAACTTATTTCCTCCTACAACAATATCACCAACATTTCTCCCTTTTCTGCTACCAACCATACACTTAATCTTATCCAAATTTACTTCTAGCCCTATTTCCTTACCTGCATTCATTTAGCTTTATAGTTTCTGTGTCTTCACCCAACAGTACCGAATTGTCCGCAAACCCAAACAAGGATATTTTACAATTTCTTTGTGATATATTATTTATAATTATTCAAAATATAGTTTAAAAAAATACAAATATATAATATTTCACTATAATAAAAAAAAAAACTTAAATTACTTTACCTGAGCAAGCTGAAGGCAACATAAAGGCTTCTTCTCTTTGAGAAGGTAACAAAGCGTCGGGCTGACGCCAATGTACGGAGAAACGGGAGGAAACCCTTTCACTATCCTAAGCAAACCGAAAACAAATCGTCTTAGCAGAATTTCTAGATTAGTCTAACCAAAGCATAATGCTATTTATAATTTAGATACATTTTTTTAAAATAAAGTTTTATTTAAATTATTAAAAGAAATAAGAGAATATTATCAAGCTCAAAAGCAGATTTATTAGCAAAAGCTGTTTCACGGAAAGATTTTTTTTTTTAGGTTCTAATTGAGTAAGTTTTAATGATGAATAGTGAATTAGTGATTTTAACAATCTAACATTGTTACTTTTAATTTTTAGGATACTTAAAATTCCTAATGATGCTTATTTTATCTGATCTTATTTAATTATAATATTTTTATTTGTTTGGAATAATTTGTTTATTTAGTTTTCTTGTGAATTAATTTTCTTCCATGTTTTTCACTTCATTTAACCAAAAATTATCAGATTTTTTGCCAACGTTTTAGGGAATTTCCACATCATTGGAATATTTTTATGAATTACTCCTTATTTGTTTAATTTTCACAAGAATTTCATATTATAATGAAATTAATAAAAATAAATGTAATATTATGTACAGTAAAAATGAATAATTGATTGAAAAATTATTATATACAGATATAATAATGTTATACCGAAGATGAGGAGAATTCCAAAATTTTTGACAAAAATGCTACAGTAAAAGAAAATAGTATCAGAAAATTACTTGACAAAAAATACCCAGAATTAATGTATTTTCTATAGTTTACATGTCTAATATCTTATTGGGTTTTATGAATGATGAATTCATTAATCAAATAAAATTATATTAATAAAATGTATTTTATAATAAAATTAAGAAGTGCACTAATTTTGATCGGTTAATTTTAAAAGTATATTTTAAATTGTTCCAGAAATAAATATTACTTTAATTTAGGATAAATATATGATTGTAAATATCAATGCTTGTATGCCAGTTGTAGAATAAAAAGTTTGCATAGTAAAAAGAAAAATATTGATATAAAAAAAAATGCAATTTTTTTAAACAAAATTAAAATATCTACATGAAAATACAAGTAGCAAGCAAAAGTTTTCATGCAAATTCAATAAAAATCAAGCAACTTATGCAGAAATTACACGGAAAAGGATCCCGTGCATTGAACATATATATTGACAATGTAGCAATTTTAAAAACCCATAATTGTATGATGGTGTGCATTTTCAGTCATACAATGAGGTTTTATAGTTCAAAGGTTATTTTAAAATTAAATTTAATACAAGAGGCATTCAAGATGACTTTATCATCTCCTAAAAAAAAAAAAGATGTTAAAATAATTGGAGAAAAAGTATTTGGTAATATTGTGTTGTGTCACTTCAGAGCAAAAGTGGCTAAATTTTGAACACTTATTGAATAAGTTTTAGTTTAAATTTTGTTTAATTCTTTTATGGTATGAATATGCAGACCAAATTATATTGGCATAAACTTGACAGAATGTTTTTGTATTCGGTGTTCTCAGTCTAAAATGGCAAGTACAGCGTGTGCCTTTAAGGAGTCTCCTTAAAATATATTGAGGAGTGTCCTTAAGGTCTCAAGCGATAATGGACAATATATTAGAAATACCATTGGGATATTTCAGGTAATATTAATACATTAATTTCTTTGTAATTTTCCTAAGTAAAATTAAGTCAATTTTTATTTCTTAATTCAATACATTAGTTTTTTCAGCTGTATTTTAATTGAATTCCTATTTAGTTTTTCAATTTTTAAATAAATCTTGTTGTGCCCAGTCGTAGTTATAAAAACCATCAGCAGATTTCCCCTTTAACAACGACAATAACAACATTTTTTAAAAATATTTAAAACAATTTCAAGTGGAATAATATCAAAGAAGAAGACTAAACTTTGAAGAATTACAAAAAATGGAAATACTTTGATATTTCGCCAATTCAGGGTTCGTCGAGTCGAGGCGGGTGCAGCTCTTGTTGAACATCCTAACCTTATTTATGATCATAATAAGTGATTGCGTTTAGGTCTTCCTGGAGCTGAGATCCTGTCTCAGGCCATCTTTTTTCTTAATATATATATATATATATATATATATATATATATATATATATATATGTTTAATTTAACATATCTTCAAGTGGAAAATAGTTGACTGGATAATTCTAATGATGGATTGAATTGGTCAGAGGGTCCAGTGATAGCATAGTATAATACAAAATAATTGTTGCTTATTTTGTGTCATCTTTGACTGCACCCCTCACCAATTCAATCCATCATTAAAATATCTCTAGTTTTATTCTTCTTCAATCCTGAACTGGCGAAATATCAACAGGAATTTTTGCTTTCAATTTCAGAAACTTAAGACTTCTTGTTTGAAATTTTCCCACTCATTTGCTAAAAATTACTTAATTTATCTTTTGAGATTTTGATTTTCTATATTAATTGAGTTATATAGTCGAATTAACTAAGGACGACAGAACTAAAAACTCTGATGAAAATTATCAGTGAATTGGTGAAAATTATCATTTTACTGAACATTTTCCGTTAAGTTTATTTATTAATTTACTTCTATCTATGCAATTTCATTTATTATTATTTGTTCTAAAAAAAAAAAAATACTTTCTTACCCCTCAAAATTTGTGGTCTAACATTGCAAGATATGTGCAATATAAAAATCAAACATGAAAAAAAAATTATCCATCTCCGAGAAAACTGAGTCGAATGGTTTAAATTTGGTATTAAATCACTTGTGACTTAGTTGATTTTCAGAACTTGAAATTGCAATTTATTATTTTGTTGGAATTCTCTATTTCTTGGTCATTCATGGAGATGGAGGGAAAGAAATAAAATGTTTTAAAATCATTACACTAAAGTCCTAAAATACAAAAATCTAATTTTATTTTGATAAACATAAAACTATTTGTTAATAATAAACTATAGTGTGGTAAGTATTAGTTTTTTCTTCTGTCATTGTATTTTATGAAGAAACACGGTTGGATTTTAATTCCATTAAATTAAACAATTAAAAGGAAGCAATAAGAAAAATCCCCAAAACAAAGCCTTAAGTCTCTTCAAACTGTAAACACCAACGAGTCAAAGTTTCGCCGACTCAGGCATCATCAGAACACACCAAAGAAGACAAAGTGCAACACATCTCACACCGACAGTCCAAACAGACTCATCCCAATAGAGACAACTAGTTGTTTGTGAAATTTCTTGCAGCGACTGCTTTCTCTATTTGATGAGTCGGTTTGTACTGCTATGTGCATCACTCTGCCTGCTTTGATATGACTTTCTATTGGTGTGTGTCCTGGTGGTATCTGATTTGCTCAAACGTTGACTCATTGGTTTTTATAGTATTTCAGTTACTTTAGACTTTGCTTTTGGGATATTTCCGATTGCATCCTATTTATGATTTGTATTTATTTTTGAGTTTTAGCTCACTTTTATTGATAAAACAATTGAATTTTGTTTAATGTATATTTTATTAGCCAAATCAGATTCATCATTATGTTTTTATAACTAGCTGATAAATAAATGACTAGTATATTCTGTTGAATAAAAAATAATTCAGTTTCCAATACTGACATTGATATGGTTTAATAAAAGTTATTGAGAAGGTGTTAAGAAAGGGTTAATCGTTACATTCTTTTATGTTTTTTTTTGGGGGGGGGTTTCTGTTTGGCAAAAAGGGCAAGAAAGGGTTTTGATAGGTATTTGTTTTTCATCTATTCTTTCCTTAGTGTTTTCTTACCTCTTTATTTCAGCCCTCCATCCTGAAGGCGGTAGGAAATCATCTTGATCCGCGTCTGAGACTGAAACATGGAACCTGGGGAAGGTGCAAACATCAGTTGCATGCAAAACAACACAACAACACATAGAACAGCATAACTCAACATACATCTTTATACACTGGTCATCGTTAACCACAGGTATGAGCAGATATATTTATTTAAATTTTTAAACGAAAATATAGAAATATGATGACTTTTTTTTCCGTTTTTAATATTGAGTATATCACAAAATTTTAAATAAATCTAAGTGTGATCGTGCGACCTTAAAATCGATAATATTTCCAAAATAACCCATTACAAGGCCTTAATAAGGAATTAGATCGATAAATAGAGCATCCAAAGCATTGAATTGTACTTTTATTTATGAGTGATTTCCTCCAATTTTCCTCGCTTATTGATCAAATCGCATAATAATCAATTGCAAAGTGAGGATTAGCTCTAAATATAATTGATTGGTGATATCTAAATATTATTACTTCACGAGTGTTATTATGGTATCAGGATGATTACCAGTTGGGCTGGCGAATGGGCATCAAAATGAACAAAATCTTTAAACAAATTAATTAGTAACCAGTTGTGTCCTGGTTAGCATAACAATCTACTAAGCCCAGCCACATTTTTTTAAAAAGGGTGTAAAAAATCCTAGGTTATGCCGTCCTTCGGAAGGGACGTAAAACAGGGGTTGTTAGCCTGATGGATGTCAGGAACTCGTCAAAGATCCCTATCCTAATAAAACCTGGATAAGCAAAATGCCGGACTCCCACTGCAGCATTGTCCGACTAGCCATAGCGGTATAAATTGACGTTAATTGAGCAAACAAACAATGTCTAAGAAATGGATGGGAGGATTTCATAATTGTTGACCTTGTGATACAGAGTTAAAATGGGAGCTGCGTCCGGAGTTGTTTAGGCATCGATTATTGGTGGCATCAGCATCAAACTTCCGTGTGTTGTAACCATTTCATTCTTATTATTTATTTATATTAAGCATTTCATTTATATTAATATTATTGCTATCATGAGTAATAATAATACAATATCTATGAAGACTTTAAGAATATTTGAAGTAAAGCCTGAGCATGCAAAAAGTGATAAACATATCTTTCAGAAATATTTAAAAGAGAAAAATAGACACAGCAGGGAAGAGCACCATGCATCTGAACCAGACCAGTGTATAAATATGTAAAATAAAGTAAACAGAAAAGCGAATCAAAAGATGAAACGTATTCTACGTCGTCGATGAAGGCTAAACTCTTTGTCGTAGTATCTTATGGATCAGCGTCAGATAATGCGAAAAATGCAATTTAATTATTTTCTCTACAAAAAGTTTCTTAAACTCACGAGCCTTTAGTGATTACTAATAAAACTACTATATTTTACAATAATTAGAATAAAAATGAATAACACTTTAAATGTCATAGTTTTCATAAAATTTAAAGCTTATAAGAATTTAAATTAAATAAATCCAGTCCATTATACTGTATGATGTATAATGCATAATAAACCATAAAAATTAAGAATAAACTAAATGTTTCTTAAAAATTAAAATTTCCAAGAAAAAATTTAAATAACATACTACAATTAATTAATGTTATAAAATTATTTTACTACTTGGACAGTTAATTAATCTATGGAATTTTGGGAAGAAAAAATATTAAAGATTATAAAATAAAAATTAGAAGTAACGCATCAAACACATTTCAAGCAAACATTTACTTAAAAAGGGTATAATGAAAAGAAGTTGCATTTCACAATAGAAAGAAATTTGTGCTGGAAAAGTGCTGTGCTTTCAAAAACTTTACAGAATCTGAAATCAAAAAGAGCATGCATAAAAATATAAAATAAAATATACTTCTAATGAATAGCATTGCTTGCTATGCATTTAGAAGTCGACGCAACACTTCCATTTTATATATTTAATTTTTTTCTGAAATTGCTTGTTTCATAATCGTTATTTTTTACGTTCTATAGTATTTAATATCTTTAAGCACTACCTGAGAATGTCATGTTCTAAAATTGTTTAGTTTGTTATCATCTATTGTAGCTTCAACTTGTAGAAATAAACGAATATCAAAGTTGAGTTTAAAAAAAACAAAAATTAGAAATCGAGTAAGAATAAATGAAGTCTAAATATGTTGGTATCCTCAACCATGAGTGACACCCGTAGAATTCCACGACAAAATATTATTCAACGGACTAATGAAAAGTAATCTGTCCCTCTCATTGATGGTCCTTATCAGTCCGAAGGATCAATTTTGAAATCAGTAATATATGAGAAAAACTTATTAGATAAAAGTTACAGAGCATTAACATTTGCTTCTCTCAACCATTCTGCCGATGCCTGGCATTTTAACTCAGGAGAGGTATCATTTGCAAAACTTATTTTTGAGTGACTTAATAGATTAAATTATTGAATATACGTACATTATTTTTCAGTATAAATATTTGTACCCTTTCAGAGGATAACAAATCTTAATTTCGTAGTATCTAGAACATCAAATAATATTTAACAGACAGTAACTCTTGCTACATGACCATATGCCCCACACTCCTCTTAGAGTTTGGTATAGGTAGAAATTTCTTTTAAAAAAATTAAAATTAAACACAACTGGAAGGTCCTAAACTGTAAATAAAGTGTACTAATTACTATTAGGGCTACAATGTAGAAACAAAAATCCAATTAACAACAATTTTGTTTAGTATATTTGATTATACTAATTACTTCAAAAAATATTTTAGCCAAGTTTTTTACAAGAAAGGAAAGAGTTGTAAATTGGTAATTTGAAATGCCAAAAATGCAAGAATAAAGGCTAATAATAAAAATCTAAATTTTCCACAAAATAGTTGCAATGAAAAATAAACAGATACTGCCAAAAAATAAAACTTAACTTACAGAAATTGGTTATCTTAAAATTAAATTTGTTATTGTTAAATTTGATTTTTGACTGATAATAAAGCAAGAGGAAGTTTACTTCAATGAATCTTAATTATCAAATAAATATTATTAATAATCCTTTAAAATATTTTTTTCATATTTGTTTTTAAAAATTATTTACAGTTGTTTTATCTGGTTTTGATATAAGTATAACAATAGTCGGGCTACTTGAATTAAAATTGTAATGTCTGCATCAACCACTTCCAATAATAACTCGTCCATGAATTAGGTATCAATGAAAACAGCATTTTTATTTTCTTCACTATTGCATGACTTAATTAAAATTATAGTCACTCATTAGTTAGGTCAATATAAATAAATATAATTAATTTTTAATTTATATATATTTTATTAATAAAATTATAAATATTGTATAAATTATTTATTATTTAATTATTGCAAGAGTTGTAGAATAAAGAAATTAAAAAGTCAGAGTTGATTTATAAGAGTGTAACTAAAGGGAATGTTTTTGGTAAGAATTGGGAATTTATTAGATGAGGAAGCATTTTATCACAAGCAGGAATTAATTTTTATTTTTAAACAATTGGTGCACAATAACTTTAGTGGGCCTAAAGTTTGCGGTATAACAACTTTTCGTGAATAGTTCTAGAGGTAACTTCTTCTAGTAGGAGACTTTGAGATAAAAGAGGTTTTTATCTAATCTACAGAGACTACTTTATAATCCTGTAAACTTCTTTAACATCTTAAAACTTTCTTATTAAGTTATGTATTCTGATTTACAGAAATAAACAGGATATGAACAAAATAATAGGAAAGTATTATGTTGCTATATTCTGAATTGTAATTATAAATGAAAAGAAAAGAGAGACGTGCGAGAAAGACTCGTTCAAAGCAATGCAGCAACAATAAGTAATCCAATTTCGAGAAAGTCAAAGTCTAAATATGTTCATATAAATAAACTATAAAACTAATAAATACAGGAATATAGAATAGAAAAAATGGTAGAAATATAGAATAAGAATTAGGAGTAGAAATAAAAATGTTAAAGATTTATTTACGCTATTTTTTCGGAAGGAGATCTCCAAGGCACGTCATCATCCATCTCATCTTCACTCTCGTCAATCTCGTCCTGGGGCGTCGAAGAGATGTTGAGGGACGATGATGTGATCATGTCTGGTACGGGGAGGATGCTAGGCCTCCGAGAACCTAACGTCGTATTATTTTGAGGGACAGAGAGTTTTCTTGTTATTTTACCAGATATTTAAGAAAGAGTTGTTTAACATAAAAACCAGGATATTGTTTGTGTCAATTCTGGACCTTAAGAGCAACATTGAAGTTCAAATAAAACCTGGTACAATTCCATTCTTTACCTGAATGTTATTATAGAATATCATATCGAATTTCCTGGTTCTTTTGTTGTACACCATTTAGAAGCACTTCTTGACCGCAATATAAAGAAAAAAACATTACCTCTCCGCTGGTTCAGAATTTCTGGACTGAGCAAATTCGGGTTAGTTTCTGGAGGCTTGGGCACCCCCAAATGGTTACCAGTGCTGCAGCCAACGGAATCTGTTATCGTTGTTGTCGTGATGACTTCTTTAGTTTTAGGAGTTGAGAGCATTGTCTCAATTGTTTCTATTAAATTTAAAACCAATACAGTTTTACATAAATCAGTTATTACAATTGGTATATTTAAAACTTTATATTGTGTATTTTAAAATCACCCTCAGTCTTTGCTTGCGGAATTTGTTCTTGATTGGCCACTACGAATGCCGAGTTCTCTTCTTTGGTGATTGACATGTAATAGCATGTATCTGTCCTCTTCATTATGTGCCTTGGGCCAGGATTGAGGAGGATGGTATCTTCATAGAATTCTGGTAATTCTGCGGGACGGACTCCAACCAGCGCAACCCCATATCTAGATGTCAAGCATAAAATTAATCACGATCATCTAGGAAATTTATGACATGAAATTTATGAAGCCATATCAAGTATTGTATTCATATCAACAGTAATGAATAAATAGTCTCAAATTTTCTCTACTTAAATCAGTTACTGATTATATCCAAATAAACTGATTCCAATTTCATAACAAGTGTATTTATGTCATTAAAGATGAGATAATATATACTTATTACTTATTACATTTTGGAATCTGAAATTAACAATACAATGTGGTAGTCAATTACAAGATACTCTGTCGATAGCAAACAATCAAGTCTGCTGTGCTGAACCTGTTATTGCTGAAACTAATAGCAAAATATCATATTATAGTATGCCCAATGAGAATGGGTATCCAATTGGTTGCATGGCATACCTCAAACACCAACTTCCGCAGTGACAGAGTCTTAACCTAGTTTCATAATTATTTCATTATTGATTTTGGAATACAAATCCTCAATGATGCTTACTTTCTGTGCGAATGGAAGCTGGCGTACGTGAACGACTTCCCTTCATATTCGCCAAAGAACCTTGAGTCTTCAAGCCGTATGTGGTAGATCTCGTTCCCAGAACACCTGCCATACAGTCGATGCCACTCTTCTGATGAGGTCTGCCCTTCTCTGTGGAGATAATGTATTTAATTTTAATGTTTTATGAAGTAAAATTTCTTCCTGAATCTTCTAATAAATCAAAATATTCCTTAAATTTTTTTCTATATTTGGGTTATTAACATGTATTCAGGATACCATTGAATTACAAGAAAACTTAGTAGTATACAAATACTAATTTAAAAATTTAATAATTATCGAAGAATGATTAAGTTTTAGATTTTTGTACTTTATTTGATATGAATGTCTTCCTTTACTATATCAAAAACTTCTTTCTCCAATCTTTTTTGGTCTGATTATATCTGTAATCCATTTATATAATATACTAGCGACCCACCCCACCTTTGCTCGGTTAATGAGGCATATTATGCCTACATAATTTGTCTGTGTAATGTATTTTTTTTTAATCATGTACCGGCCACCAAGGACCATGTGAATATCCTTGATTAGGCTTCTTTGGGAGTCTTGATTTTCTTTCTTCCCATCTCAGCTAATGTACTTTATTATATAGAAATTATTAAAAATAAAAACAAAACCAAATATTTCTTTATATACAAATTTATTATCTTGCACGGGATTAGGCAAGCAGCATCGATATTCCAACCTATGAAACCTATCGATATTCTAACCTATTTACACAAAACCTCGACAAATTATATACCTAAACCTTCCTGGTGAATCACTCTCTCTATTGGTGTAAACAGCATGAAAATCCAGAGTAGTTATTGAGTTTACCGCGAACAAACGCGGCCGAGGACTTTGTTTTATAATATTTATAATTTATAATATTTTACTATAATTATAAAAATATTCATTATTTACAATTCATAGAAATAGTTTAACATTATGATATTCAATGTGAAAATTCACTTTATAGATTGTATTGAAAGCATATGCTACAAAAATATATAATGTAATTGTTTAGCAATTTAAAAAATAAATAAATATGAGACCAATTATAATATTTATCTATAATTATGAAGATGAGTGATTCTCTGTAACACTGAAAGAACAATTTCAAGAATCTGTAGTTAATATGAAATTATTTGGAATACTCGACCATTTGGGTTATTTTTGCCCTGTATAAATTTAAAAACTTTACAAACTACACAGGGCTATGCTTCATAATTATGTGCCTGGATGCTTTATTAAAATAGAACATTTAATATAATATCTGATTTCACAAAAAAATATATATATATCTTTACTAGGATAAAAATAAGGGTCTTGAGTTCTGTACTTACTAAGTTCTGTACTATTTCTAAGCTGATGGCTGTGTGGATGTGGTTTGAGCGATATCATGTTCATCTCTTAACTTAATAAATTACCAACAATAAAAATAAACCTACTTAAATAGTTTAAATATACTAACTGTCCCCTCGAAGTGTGAAGAAGCAAGGTGACGAGGGTCGAAGCACCTGGGCAAGTGCAGTTGTTGGCCAACAAAGCATACTTGAGCTCATCCTCGCAGACGACGTGCTCCGCGAACTTGACGTGCAGTTTGTTCTCCGGCCTGAAGATCTGGACATACTGGGGTACCGAAGGGGCGAAGTCCTTCACTGCCCACGACCGCAGGATAGTGTGTTCATCCTAGGTATAGGTCATTACTATTATTTTCTTTTGTTCATATCAAAGGTCTATATAGGATTGTTTTTTACACAAAATCTTTTAAGATAGAAGTTATTTTCCATCTGCAAATTATTCGTGCAATATATGAGTCTCGATAATGTAAAAGTGAAAAAGTCATTTCACAATCGCCTTGAATGTTTGGAATTGGCTAGAGTTGGGTAAAAGTTTTTGTGAACATTCTGTATGTTAGTCTAGGATAGAAATTCTTGTAGTATTTTCAGGCAGTATCTGAAACTGTTATGATGGCTAAGTACATGTAGAAAGTTATTAGATTTGTAGTCGTTCAATCACTAAGAAAAAACAATGCATTCTATTAAACAGTGATATGGAAAAAAAACTATAATATATTTATTGACTTGGCTATGTTCTTGTAAATATGCATATAATTGTAACAAACCTAAGAATATTTGGACCAATTTGCGTTAATCAAGACTGGTAAAGAAAGACAAATAACAAGGTGAAGGTCATTAAACTAGTCAGGTTACGAAGGGTATCATCCGAAGGGGGAAGGAATCCGGTCATGTAATAAGGATGAAACCTAAGTGAGGGAGTGAAAGGAACAAGGAGAGTTGGTCATCCAAAACTTAGATGGAATGATTCTGTAGCTACTGATGCCAGGGTTCTAGTTGGTACCCATGGTCGGGAATATTGGCCGGGGCATCCAAAGTCTCAACATGGGATGTAGTGCGTGTAAATAATAATAACTTATCTAAGATATAGCAGTGTACTGATCAAGAATGAAACAATAATAATATACAATACTCAGAGGCGACAGCTAACTTGATCGTTGGGTCAGTTAATCAAGCTTCCCTCCTCTTTCTGACCCTGTGCCCACTGGTCATCATTACATCTACCTTAAATTTCTGACAAACTCGTGGTTTTCTAAATTCTTTGCTCCTTTACTACAATATTCCTACATTCTAATAGAACTGACCCTTTATCTTTCTCTAACCTGGTAGCAAATATCTTCCAATTAGAGTATTCTTTTTGCAGCCAGGTTGTACAACTTCTCCCACAATGCCTGTATTGAACACCCTTTTCTTTGTCATCATCCATATGGCAAATACCATTGATGGCCCTATGATCAAAGAACCAACCCATCTTATTGCCCATCAAGCCATTATAATTCCAATATGGATACTGATTATGAGAGGTTTTCTGATATAACCTTAGTCTCAATGTTTGTTTACCTAATACCTCAATGCTCAAAGAAGGTGATTGTGATGTTGTTGACTGCTACAACTGAATTCTATGGATATTTATGGGCCTTTGCTGAGTCCTTTATTCTTTAAGATCACACAGGATTTATTTACACTTTATGAATTGTAAACGTTTTGAAGCATTTAGAATTGATGATATAAAAAATAATGATTATTTATTGTTTAGGACCAGTCATGATTGGGCAAAATGATAAGTTAAAATGGTTATTGTAGTCAAGAAAGACAAAGAGATATAATTTTCCGAACTAATGTCATCGAGTGTGGTTCGTATAATCGCAATTCATTTGTAATAAAAAAGAAAAAAAAAGCGATTACTATTATGTTCGCATTTAAAAAATATTACAGTTTCTCGTAACTGCCTGTCTCATTAACTGTTTTCGTCGAAAAACTAGCCTCATACTAAATCTGAAAGCGTGGGTATTAAGAAACAACAAGACAGGGGTTTTGTTAAAACTATTTGTTATAATTATTTTAACAGTTCTAGAAACTGTCATTATAAAGAAAATACTCTTCAAACTTATTTTTTAGGGATTATAGTGCCGACTCTTCTTTGTATCTTTTCCGCGAAGTCAGTTCATATAATTGAAAGTTCGGATAATGGACACTCCAAGGGCGGATCTAGGATTTTTTTCTGGGGGGGGGGGCAACGGGCAGACGAGCAAAAAAATCAACAATAACATAGAAAAAGACTTGTAGTATTTATAGAAAGGTTTATTAAAATATCAAAACAATAGTTTCAATCATGTTATTTTATTCATATATTTTAACAAGTATGATCATGTGATTTTCCTGTAGTGGATTCTCCACAGTACACAAAAAACCGCCTGGGGGGTACGTGTCCCCGTGCCCCCCGTGAATCCGCCCTTGGGACACTACTGTATTAAGAACCTTGTCAAACCTTTTTGTATAATATTAATGGTATATAAGGATAATATTTTGAGAATATAAAGTTGAAACATTTTTTTGGTACTTCAGTCTTTTGATATTTGCTTTTAACCGACATAGCTAATATAAAAGATGAATAGGTTGTTGGTTTGTAGTCCAAGTAGACTCGCAATCTCTGGCCCCAATAGTACCTCATGGTGTTTCAAGTGTCTGTCTATATTTTGAACATATCTTAATTAACAGCTCGTCCGAGTTTTAAGATAAACTCAATTAGAATGCAATTAGAAAAAATACAAAACACAAAGCCTAAGCCTCTAAAACTCTAGACAAAAACTGACCAGCCATTTGTAATTTTAATATTTATTTTATGTTCCTTTTTGAGGTTTTGCTCATTGTTATTGATAAGGCTCAATGTATAAAAGTGTAAATTATTTTAGAAGAATTATGTACATAAGTAAAACAGATAATAAAATCCACGCATTCTAACGGCGGCTAGAGATGAAACTAAAGTTGGAGCAACGCTAAAAGGTGAAGGAAAGAAATAAAACAATTTAAGCCATTTCTAAGAAGTGTTGTAAAGAAAGAAAGCACCGTCTTTCTCTCCCTTTTTTTCTTAGACGCGTTTCCTTTTGAATTCTTTTTAGTCAAGCACTCGTGCTTAAATAAAACTTTATTTTAGTATAAACAAAATAACCCTTATATTATTTTAAAACATTTATATAATTGGAATCATACCTGAACTGAGTGGCAATGGTTCCTTGTTTTAATTTGGTTTGCTTTGAACGTTTATAAATATAAATCATTGTGACGACTTCAGTGTAATGCACTAGCGCTATCTAGCGAAATTCGTGGTAACTAACTGTTATGTATTTAACTTTAAATTCCTATGAATTGGAATTATTAAAACGTTGACTGCCAGGCGCATTTTCCATGGTTTGGCAAAGGCCCCAATGTTATTATATATAATACGTTGGTATGATTTTATGTTGAAATATTATTTGCAGTAAATAAAGTGAGTTATAATATCATATTTGACGCATTTTTCTTGGTGGGGGTCACCGGTGATTAATTAAATTAAAATTTCATATAGTAATAAAATTATTTTTGTATGTTCTATATTGCATTAATTTCTTCAAACCATTTTGGTAACAATGGTTTTATTGAAAGAATTATCAGTATCCATATTTACTCTAATTATTAAATGTTTTTATTTTGAAGAGAAAAGATTTGCCCCCAGCCGGGATTCGAACCCGGATCTCCACCTCACCGTGGCAACGCTCTAACCATTTGAGCCACCGGGGTCGCTCCCTACCTAGAACAAATCTGTTCTCTTCACCGATCCCATATCCCTCGTGTTCTCGCAATTTTGCGATGTATACATGAGGAAGAATGTTCATTGAACATTACTTTTAATTTTAGGATCTTTTTGACATACGTCATTATATTATTTATAATTTATTATAATTTTTTAATCATTGCTATAATTTTTAAATATTTTTATTTTGAAAATAAATAAAAATATTGCTCTAATTAAAAATTTACTCTAATTATGTACTTTTATTATTTGCAACGTCGCTGGTCACCGGTGACCCCTACGAGAGTAAACGTGTTAAAAACATAAATACTCACTTAGAATTTTATTTAAAATTATTTTTGTTGTGAATTTCCACTGGTTTAAAGATGTTTCACACAACAAAGGCAGCCATAATTTAAACTACATTTAGCATTTGTTATCCGCTCGGTTATGTCATCCTTCGAAAGGGACATTAACTCGAAACTGTGTGAGGTACTCATTTAAGATCATTAGGATTATTATATCTTTAATGAGGAAATTAAGGGTGAAATAGTAACAACTAAAGCTTCTTTCGATTATCCCCTGTAGCATACAGAAATAAACAGGGCTATTTAAGGGATTTTATATCATTTGAGGGAGCATTAATTAGTTAATAGCTACGATATAATTAAAACAGCACTAAATAAAATTACAATAAGGAAACGAACTCAACTTTAAATAATTCGTTGTGTTAAGGTTAGCTACACCAAAACCGATTTTGTCGGCCGATGGCGGACAGAACTAGTCGGACGTGAATGTGCACACACTGTTGCCGACATACGACGTTGGACCAACTACAGAAGTCGATTGTGCGGATTAATGTTTAAATGTCTGCAACCGCTATATCCATTTACGATTCTACTTCAGCAAACTATTGTAATTTTTTTAATGTTTGGCCGATGAAGCCCGAGTAAAGATCGGCCGATAACGGTTTAGGAGCACGAGTGCCTTTATGCTTGTACTTTGTGCGATCGTAACGAACAGAAAAAACAGCAATAAGAATTTTAGATTATTAATAAATTAAACCAGAAGAAATTTTAAGGATTACCATTTTATAGTTTTATACGTACACACACACACACACACACACACATAAATAAGATTATTGGAATCTTATTTATAAAATACATCAAAAACAGTCAACAACCCACACGAATTGAAAGGTACAGCACTGGAAACAATTGCTGAACTATCGGGAATGCTGGCACACATATATACAGATGGTTCAGCGACAATAAACAGCACAGGGGCTGGCTACTTTATCTCAGTCTTCGAGGACTCGGTACCTGTTGGGTCCAATGCAAGCAATTACGACAGCGAAATAATAGCAGTATACAGGGGAGTAGAAGAGCTCTCCAAAATCGAAACCGTCTAAAGAAAAGCTGTTTTCCTAGTAGATTCGCAAGCCGCCTAATAGCCCTCTCCAATAACTCTCCGACTGATTGTCGGATAGCTATATCGAATATGATTGTTTAAGGCTTGGAGCTTGCACTGCAATGGATATCTAGTCACGGGATACGAACGGGCAGACCAACTTGGCAAGCATGGCGCAGCCTTACCTCAACCTGACAACCCTGCTTCGCTATCCTGAGCCAAGAATAAGATCGAAGGAACAATTAGAAGCTATACAAGGAACCTACTCTACAACGCTAGCAGAGGTAAAAAATGGGAGTGCCTTGCGCATGAGCAGCTCCCCCGAGATCTTCCGAGAGGCCAAGCTGTTGCGAAGTTGGGACTCATCACATGCCATGATTACCTCCAGGTCTACATCTGCACAGTTTGGGTATTGCAGAATCCGATAATAACCCCATTTGTCTTTCTGGTGTAATGGACGGTGCACACTTACGACATTGCAGTGGTCTTGGATATTCCACACAATGATGACGATGCACGCCTTTGTTTGGAGGCTCGTCAGCGTATGGCAGAAATGCCACGTGGTGGAATTGGATAAATAAAAAAAAAAGATTATTGGAATACACTAAGCTGTAAGATTTTATCGCTAGCAAAATTAGGTAATTATTCCGGAGATTATCGCCTCGAATTGAGACCAGTTTTAACTTTCCATTCTTTTCCCTTTCAAGAATTTCCAAAAATGCAATAAAAAGTTATCATGATCTTTAGCGGTATTTCGGTAATCATTTCAAATGTTTCAACAAATATATATCATCTATATTTCGAAATGTTTGTCGAATCTTTTATTTCTTGACGAAGTGATTACCGAAATCTAGTCATTGGCCATAATTTCAATCGCTTTTCCATACTGAAGCTGGGGAACAGATAATTTGGCACTTCACAGTATGACAGCGTATCTTTTGTTTATTGAATTTAGCCGACATAGGTACAAAAGATAAGAAGAAATGTGAGTTTGGGTAGAAATGACAGATAAATTATTACTCAAAACATAAATCCTTTACACCATTAAATTATATCATTCATTTTATTATTCAGGTCCCTAGATAATCCACCTTTTCACAGTTTTATCTTTCGCGAGTCCATTCCCGACATTGTTTGCCCAAGATATTTTTTCAAAGGCTTTGAGTGAGAAATTGGAGCCGGTCCAGGGATTCTATTCTTTCGCTGCCAAAGGTTTAACATGGCTCGACAAGAAATGTGTTAAAGAAGAACGTTTTTTCTGTAAGGAGTGTTCAACCACTGAACTATTATTGGGGCGTCAGTTATGAAAAGTGGGTTTTTTTAACAGAAGTAAACAAAAGAATAAGAAAATAAATGAAATAATATTTAAAACATTTACTTCAATCACTAATCAAGTTTCATATCCCGGACTTAAAAAAGTTTGACGTGTGGAAAAAAAGTCAGAAAATATATTATAGTCTATAATCTCTAGTCATTCTAACTGCAGACCTTCAGCTCGATTATTAAATCGATTTAAATTTTAAATAATGTCGATTCCGACAGTGCCAAAATCTGAAACAAATTCTCTGACTATTTTATTATGAACTTCTTCCAAATCTTCCTGGAGATCTTCGAGGTGGATTGATATTATTCTAGAATTAATCCACTTGATATATAATATTGATCATATCTCTTTAAGAACATTTTGAGAACCAGCGAGTGACTTTTGTCATTTGAGCCTTCATCGCCCTTCATCGGTAGTTCTTACCGTGGAAGAGGAACGACCAAGTTTAAACCTAAAAAAATCGGACATCATGAATTTCTATTATCGCTATCGAAATGGCATTAAACTTTGTTTGCTTATTTGGGGAAAAAACAAACACTAGTATTTATATATATAATTTATTTTATTTTATTTTTTTATTAATTGCTATAATTTTTAAATATTTAATTTTGAAGAGAAAAGATTAATGAACATTCTTCCCCGTGTATACATCGGAAAATTGCGAGAAGACGGGGATATAGGATCGGTGAAGAGAATGGATTTGTCTGGCCATGTCACGAGCCAGGTTAGCTCAGTTGGGAGAGCACCACGACGGATATGTCGGCGATCCCTGGACAAATCTTTTCTCTTCAAAATAAAATGTTTAAAAACTAGTAGTTATTTTATAGTATTGAAATCTAGTATTAGCGATTGTTTATTATTTATGGTATATAATAAAATCATATAATAAACTCAAGTATTAATAAAATTAACAGAAAGTAAAGCGCTGTTGTATTCCTCCGTAAAGATAAATATTCAAATATTAATTTAATACTCCATTTTTATGGTTTACATAATCGGACATTCCAAATGCAATGACTTTTAGGTTAATCAAGAACAATTTATGAAAGCTATGAAGATTTTTAAGAGAGGAATGAAGTGTAGTAATCTCTAATTTTAATAAGAATTATTGGTATTTTCTCTTTAATTATTTCAAAAGAAAATCGTAACTGATACAATTATACTCTAAAGAAATAAAACTGTTTAGCGAAATCCGTTATTGAGCTCATCAACCCAGTTTTCTCCTTTTGCTATTCCCATTGAAAAAGTTTAATCTTGTTATGAATAATCCGGGAGGTAAAGATTAAAATGGAAATACTTGTGTGAAAATCTGTTGGAAAGTTGTGAAACAAAAGTTTTGCATCCTTTATGACTTCTCTCCTGTCGGGATTAATCTGCTAGCTCCGTTAAATTATTAACTATCTGCGAACCGAAGCGTTAAGTAAAGTAGGGGAGGGGGGGGGCATTGCGCACGAAAAGGAAATTATATATTATATCGCAATTTTAATATAAAAGGTATTATTAATTATGACAATCTTTTCTTTATTAATAATAAAAAATGAATAGGCAGCCATGAGGACTCCCGACAGAAGTGAAAACTTGAGTTTTTGGAATAACTTTAATGTTATTTTTTTAATTTCCAAATAAACTACAACCTCAGTTATTTTAACTTAAAATTTGTAAGTTTTAATTATTAACACTCCGAGTTTATTGAGACTCCGAGTAATAATTATATGCATTTTCAAGTAGTTTATTTATTAGTCAAACTATATGATTGGCTGGACAAGGTATCGAGCTTAAATATCGATAATTTAATTGAAATAATAATTAGTGTATAGTTACATTATTTGTTCCATGTATTTGTATTTACTTAGGCATTTAATTTACAAAGTTACAAACGCGTAAACTTTTCACGTGAAGTTCAATTCTGTTTATAATTCCAAGGTGATGCTATAACTTTCAACATACGTCATTTAGTCAGCATTGCAAAGGAGAGCTAGTCAATATTCCAAATAACATTATAACTAATTACATTTATCAAACATTTTATATCACTACCTGTAATTGAACGAGATTCCAAGATATTACTTTCTACTAATTTCTTCTGTAATTATACTTTAACATCATATTTTGTATTAATTTTCATTAATATTTACTTATATAACATTATGGTAGTAAATTATCATACATTATATTTCGTTACCTGAAATTTAATTAGGTTTTCCATAATTTTAAATCTCACCATTTTTACATTTGTACCTTTTTCTTTATTTTTCATATTGTATCTTACTTTTTACCTTCTCATTTTTCGTTCTCTTTGTATTTCTTTGCATTATCACCTTTCTCTACACATATTCTGTCATTTTTGTATTCATATATATATATGTATGAATAAAAAAAAAAATATATATATATATATTGTTTATGGTTCTCGAGTTTCAGTCAGTTATTTCAACTTCTTAGGCGACGTTTCGAGACTAGGTTAGTCTCATATTCATGCCCTGACAGTGAAAAAATGATCTTTTAGTGAAAACATTAAATAGCACACTACACACTACATAGTTTAATAGCACATTTTACATTAATTTTAGTGTGCTATTTAATGTTTTCACTAAAAGATCATTTTTTCACTGTCAGGGCATGAATATGAGACTAACCTAGTCTCGAAACGTCGCCTAAGAAGTTGAAATAACTGACTGAAACTCGAGAACCATAAACAATATATTTCTACAACAGTCAAGATAAGTAGAAACCAATATATATATATATATATATATATATATATATATATATATATATATATATATATTACAATCAATAATAACACTAAATAAGCAAAACTTATTTATTACTAGTTCCGACATTTCGGCCTACGCTGTAGGCCATCTTCAGGGCTAAGAAAGAAAAAACTATTTAAAAAAACATTGCAGTACCAAGAAAGAATATAATAACATATAGAGTTGTAGAAAAGTAAAGAAAATCAGCGGTGTATAGATTATGAAGGATATATATATATATATATATATATATATATATATATATATATATATATATATATATATATATATCCTTCATAATCTATTCTTGGTACTGCATTGGTTTTTTATAGTTATATTTGTTTTTCTTTCTCAGCCCTGAAGACGGCCTACGACGTAGGCCTAAACGTCGGCACAAGTAATAAATAAGTTTTTCTTATTTGGTGTTATTATTGACTGCACCCCCTGACTAATTGCATCCTTCATTAGATCTTCCAGTCAACTATTTTCCTCTCTAAAGAATACTAACAATTTCCTTGCGATCATGAAGCAGCTTAAGCGACTTTTGGATCCACATAAGCTATCATAAAATTCAGCACCAGCTTATGTATATGAGGGATCTGAAAAGTGCGGAGAGTAAAACTAGAAGAGTTCGGGAGAGATAGACGTCGATTAGAACCGACATCCTACATTCAGGAACACGAGATGGGGTGGATTCGGACATGTCTCTCGTGCAGCTGAGATTGGGAGTGGATCCAAAAGAGCTTGCTTAGGAAAACGTGTGAGGAGATCTTTGGCAGGAGGGAATGGCGGTGGTTCGCAACCTAGGCAATTGAATCTGGTTCAGCATAAAGGAACCATCACACCTGAGGAGTAGCCGAAGAAAGTATTAAGTAAGTGAAAACTATGATTGCTCTTTTAAATTAATTCAAAGGAGCAAGGTTTTTTGTCTTAAATCTAAATATATATGAATAAAATGCAATAAAAAACAAAATAACATAATAAAAATTGTTGAAATGATTTTGATAAAAATAACACATTTATTTTTACAACACTAAATCAGGAAAAACAACTGCCATTACTGTTGATGGTTTTACAACTCTTCAACAGATGGCGCCACATGTATCACTCACACATTCATCCATAAGATTACAAAATTTACCTAATTACAACAGAAATATTAATAATTGAAAACATGAGACAATGATAAAAATGGAGGCTTTAAGATGGAAACTGTAGTGATTCATGAAAAAGTAATTTAATAAGAGAAGTGAAAAACTGTTTTGA
This sequence comes from Troilus luridus, assembly GCA_964056705.1. Taxonomy (NCBI): domain Eukaryota; kingdom Metazoa; phylum Arthropoda; class Insecta; order Hemiptera; family Pentatomidae; genus Troilus; species Troilus luridus. The sequence goes on along the minus strand of OZ057413.1, from coordinate 137,104,777 downwards.
CAACTAAAACGAAAGTTTTAATTGGAAAATAGTAACTACCACCGTTCGTAGAAACAAAACCAGTCTATTGGGGCTACCTGTGGTCTAGTGGTTACCATAACAACCTAGTGGTTAGCATAACAGTCGACTAAGCCCAAGATCGCGTGTTCGTAGCCCGGCAGGTCACCCTAGGATTTTTTAAAGGGAGTAAAACAATCCTTGGCTATGTCGCCCTTCGGAGGGACGTTAAAGAGGGGTCCCGAGCCTGTACGATGTCAGGTACTGTTTAAAAATCCCTATCCTAATTAAACCTGGATAGGCAAAATTTAGAGCTCTCATTGTAGCATCGTCCGATTAGCCATAGCTGCATAAAGTGATGTTAAACGAATAAAAAAAACAGTCCCAGTTAAGACTAACTCCTCTTTCTGTGCTTCGGTTTGATTAATTATTGTCCTTTCTATGACAAGAAAAGAAAAATGATTTTTACTTACCTACTATCTCTATCATGTGTACGCTTCAACTATAGTGTACTCGAATACATAATATTACATGAGATTACAGTTTTTCTGAAGATAGGAGTTCTGATTAATTTTACAGTTGTTTTAAGAACAAATTTCACCTTCACATCGTATTTTCCCAAAATGATATAGATCACTTCATCAGGCCCAACCTAGAATTGAGGGACCTACACGATGAGCCCGCTATAGTGAGAGTCATCCAGCTCAAGAAACTACGGTGGATGAGGCATTTGGCGAGGATGGACCAAACCAGAATTCCAAGAAGGTTGATGTATGGAATAAGGTTAAGAGGGAGGCCCCGCTTCAGGTGGTTCGACGATGTGAAGGCGATGGGTTTGAACCACGGGGGGCGACTTGCGGGGGACAGAGGCGAAGGGTGACCTGAAGGCGATGGGTTTGAACCACGGGGGGGGGGCGACTTGCGGGGGACAGAGGGAAGGGTGACCTGAAGGCGATGGGTTTGAACCACGGGGGGCGACTTGCGGGGGACAGAGGCGAAGGGTGACCTGAAGGCGATGGGTTTGAACCACGGGGGGCGACTTGCGGGGGACAGAGGCGAAGGGGGACCTGAAGGCGATGGGTTTGAACCACGGGAGGTGACTTGCGGTGGACAGAGGCGAATGGTTCATCAAGGACTGTAGAGCTCACTAATGAATGAACGTATATCATTTAAAAAATAGTGCTATTTAAGGTTTCAGGCCATTTTAAGGATATAGTTCTCCTTAAGGTAGTTCTACGACAAGATTAGCTATTATATTCACAGCTGCCGTTTTGTCAGCGTAATTCCTGGCGGCCAGAACGAAGCAGGCTTCCGCTTCGTTCATCCTCGCCCTTGCCAGATCGACGTCCTTGAGACAGCTGCCCTGGATGTAGATGACCCTCTGCGCCCAGATCGGGACCTGGAGGATCATCCTCATCGTCGTGTCCAGTTCCATCGGCGACAGGAGTACAACGTAGTAATCCTGAGGGAACAAAAAGTCAAATATATTAATTATGCATAGTAATCAGAGTGCAGTCAGTTTAATGTTATTCATTCAGTTCAAAATAATATTTAGTGTTAATATAACATAAATAATAGTATTGCGAAGATATAGTAAAGCAAAAACAAATAATAGACGACAGATTAACCCAAGTTGATTAAATAAAGTCATAGAAACAACGGAGGAATGGTGGTGTGTAATCTTAATAGTTAAAATTGAATGGCATTACCAGAAATATTTAAAAACCTACTTATAAAATATATGCAGAGGTGCCAACTACATTTTATGTACAAATGTATATATTAATGTTACCTACTGCTTTTGTTCAGGAAACGGGTTAAAACCAGGCGAATGTCATTAATTGCTTTCTCATTTTTGCCCTTCTTTTGTCCCAATATTTTATCATTATTTCTGCGTGCCTTTGCTTCCTTTCCTTCGAACACGCTCTACCCTTTCGTTTTTCTTTATTTTCCACAGGAACCCTGACTTCTGTTCATTTTTATCAATTATTTAATTTTATTAATTCGATTAATAATTTTAATTGTTCTGCTTCCTCTCTCATTTGTTTTACATAACCTCCTACGCTCTTGTATTCACGGATTTTTTCAAAGACTTTCTTGTGAAGTATCCCTTGGTTCATTCTCACCATTCGTCCGTAGAATCTTAGTCTTCTGATTCTTATTTCGATTCCCAGATATTTCATCCCCCTATATATTTCTTGATTGGATCTAATCCTGTCATGAATATAAGCTGAAGACGTACCATCTCTTCATCGATTTCAAGGCAGCATATGACAACATCGACCGCGAAGAGCTTTACCGAGCTATGGAGGAACTCCGAATCCCACGGAAGCTCATACGCCTGGTGAGGCTGACGATGAATGGGGCGGTGTGCGTCCCTGGAGATTTCCTTGGGACTAAGGGGCTACTTGAGGGAGATTCCCTCGCTTCCCTTCTTTTCAATATTGCCCTGGAGAAGGCTGTGAGGGGTTCTGGCGTGCAGGTTGGATGGACCATCTTTAAACTGAATGTACCAATTTTACCCGATGCGGATGATATAGATATCATTGGTCGCTCTCTATAGGCTGTCAGGGAGGCATTCTTACAAGTAGATGTCGACATAAGAAGAAGAATTGTCTCTGCCAACCGGCGTTACTTTGGTCTGAGGAAACAGCTTGGTGGCCGCATCCTCTCTCGCCGAACAAAGTTGCAACTATACAACCAAGACCATTCGTCCTGCCTTAATTTATGGCTCGGAAACCTGGACACCAAACAAGGCCTGCGAACAAGACCTCCTCCTGTTTGAGCGGAAAATCCTTCGCAGGATATTTGGAGGAGTGCTGGTAGATGGAAACTGGAGGAGACGCAAGAACCAGGAGCTGTATGACGCATTAAAAGAACCGTATAATGTCCAAGTCAAAAAACTGGGCCAATTGCGGTAGGCAGGGCTCGCATGAGTGAGGAAGATTTGCCCAGGAAGCTGCTGACAGAGCCTCTCTACAAGACAAAACGACGAGGAAGGCCCAGGCTTTGGTGGAGTGACGGAGTAGCAGGGAACATCCTTGGTGTACGAAACTAAATGGCAGCTGCTGGTGGAGGCCAGGACTCATCACTGGGTTGTTGGGTCGAATTAGTTAGTTAGATAGGATCTTATCCCGTAGCCTTCCTGTGTTTTCTTGGGACCATAGATTCTCCTCAGATCCTTTCAGGATACAAATTTTAAGTATTTGTTCTATTTTTGCGGGACATTTTGCCTCCATCACATTTTGACAAAAATACTGGTTTTAATACCGTGTTATTGTGTCTTAATTTTACGTTAGAGGATAAGTTCTTCCTGTTATAAATATTTTTTGTTGCTAATATCATCTAATTTATTATTACAATATTAATATCCAATAAACAGTGTTGCCTATCGAATATTCGATACAATATTACAATCGAATAGTCAATATTCTACTTTCAGACCAATGCTCTTATATATAAGGAATCAATAGATATTGCCAATGTCGCCGACAAAAAATAGTAGTTATTATACGGGTTAAAAAAGTTGGTATTCGAAAGTTGTAAACGTTAGGGTTTTAAAACTAGGAAAAGTGGGTATCCTACTTTCAGACTATTGTTATTACACACCAGATCAAAATCAATAGATCTTGTCTAATTTCGCCAAAAAAATAGTTATTATTCGAAAAGTTACTACCTTCGAAAGTTATAAAAGTTATTACGGTCTTAACTGAAGGAAAAGTGGGTATGAAGTGGATTAAAGTGTGGGCTTGAATCTAATATTTTAACTTCAGTAAAGTTTTTAAAGCCCTGTGAAGTCAAACTTAGTAAAATATATTGTGCGGTTACCAGACCTTACTTTACTCTTTTCTATGAAATCATTATGTTGGAACTGAAGATTGGAGTAGTTACTTTTTATTTTAGGTCGGTGAATGTTGGTAAAGTGTTACAGGTGAGCGCCGTGGGGAATCCTGTGTTATATATAAGGAAAATATTGAAACCCAGAGAATGGTGATGGGAATCCTTACGAGGGACGTTACCTGCTAAATGTAGGAAGTAAAATGGAGTTTTATCCAAGAGCGAGAAGATGCAGATTGCCGAGAGATCTCCTCATAGGTTTTCATTTACATAAGATCCACTTATAAAAGGTAGATATTAGGTTAAGCAAATATGGAATCATGGCCGGTATATCTCGAAACGTTAATGAAAGTAAAGTCTATTTTGTATATGATATGACACTTCGTGAATGAAAAATTATATCTTTGGAAAAGAAAGGATAACTCTTTTTAATTCATTAATAATTCCTTCATAGGATTGATAATAATATTAATATTTTTTAATATATATTATCAGTAATATTATGGATCGGTACAATGCAGGTAATTAATTACCTGGTAATGCCATGTACCTCAGTATCTTTGAACGACAAGTTTCTATTATGGACATTTATTATCCTGAGATCATTATTTGGATCAGTTTTGGACGGCTTAGCATATTGTGGGGAAGCTCTAATAGCAACTGGAAATTGTACTTTATTTAAAATTCTTAACAAATTTAAATAAGTAAAAATAAAACAAATGCAATTAAGTAGTAATGCCTTGTAACTCAGTTTTGGCGATCTTAGTGAGGCATCCCATGTTTCTGTTATGAAAACGAATTATATTAACAAAAGTTTATTTTCTCAGAGATCATTATTTGACTGAGCTGAGGGTAGCATATAATTTTGGCATCCCTTGTGGGGAGGTCCTATTATCAACTAAATAATATATTTGTCTAAAATTATCAAACTGGGACTTACTTTTACTCTGGAAGTACTTTATTTGAAGCTCAAAACAAATTTTAGTAAATTGAAATAAAACATATGGAATTATGTAATAACACCCTATAACTCAATTTTGGCGATCTTAGTGAGGCATCCCATGCACCTGCTATCAAAATGAATTTTATTAATGAATCTTTATTTACTCCGATATCATTATTTGGCTCAGCTAAGGACAGCTTAGAATTTTGGCTTCCCTTTTGGGGAGGTCATTTATTAACTAATAATAAATGAGATTTTTCTATAATTATTAAACTGGAAGTATTAGATTATTGAAGGCTCTTAACAAATTTAAGGAAATAAAAATAAAACAAATGCTGGTAGGTAGTTCTCCTCTCGACTTCAGTTTTATTGTTCTTAGGATGGCGTCCCATGTACCTGCTATGAAAATGAATGATATTAATGAATCTTTATTTTTTCCGATATTACTATTTAAGCCTGCATTTTGGCATCCATTGTGGGGAAAACCTAATATGATACAATCTAAAATTATCAAACCGTACTTTATTTTAAACTCTTAACAAATTTAAATAAATACAAATCTAACAAATGCAAGTACGTACCAATACCCTGTACATCGGTTGTGGCGGTCTCAGTATAACATCCCATGTTTCTATTACGAAAATGAATTATATTATATTTACCATTTTCCCTGAGATCTTTACTTGTGCCAGCTGTGGACAGTATAACAAACGATTGAATCATCATTAGGATTTCGTTGCCAAGAGAGATCATCCGTCATCAATTTATCATCTATCATCAAGTAACTGTCATGAGCGTGCGTGCAGGGAGTGCCACAGGTGCTTTGGTATGGACTGATATTAATCAGGCTTTTATCTTTTGTAGCTCGAGAGTGGTAAATTTAATTTAATGCAGAAAATGTTTTAAATATGTATTATTAAACATATTCTATAAACATCTTTTCCGGTGGTCGCTAAGTGTGTTCTAAGCTGTATGCAGGAACTGTTTTCCGCCATTGTTAATAACCTCAACAGTGATAATTCAGAAACTGATAATATCCCGCCTCCTTATTTATATCAATGGAAATTGAAACATACAAAAAATAATTAAAAAATGTTAATTCTACAACCCTTTAGCAATTTTCCTCTTCTCATGTAAATATTGTCCCTACACTTTCGACGAAATCGTCTCCATTTCTATCCTTGTCAAAATCCATTTGATGACATTTTTCATCTTTAGAATCATTCCGAACTTCTAGAAGTATTTCACAGCTTCTTCTTTTAAATATGGCTAATTCCTGAAGTGTTATTCGGTTCATTTTAAGTAGGCAAAAACACTACAGACACAATACTGAAATAACTCAAATGAGTATTTGATAAGAATAGGTTACAGGAGATAAGGAGGTAGGTTTCATGGAGACCGGCTAATACAAAAGTACTCATATTAGCCCACCCTATACAAGTATAGTAGCTCACCCTCATACTACAGTTTCTGCAGTCATTTGTTCGACAGAATGATTAAATCATCTCGCATTTGAACGCGACTGGTCCATTATCAAGACATACCATCTCCTTCTTCACGGCTTTGAATTATTCAAGGATTCCAAAGAATTAATATTGAACGAAAGAGGTAAGTGCTAAGATCCCCCTCCCATCCTGCCGTGACAGGAGGGGGGGGGGGAGGAAGTTGAACAATGCAAGGAGGAAGTAGGACAGCCTCAGGGTATGGAGGCAGTTGTGTTGCCATGGTTACCACGATTGCTAGAGTGCTGCTCTCTCTTGTAATATTAATGTAGTTAGCTCCAGTCGCCTTTGTCTCTCCTTCCGGTTAATTCGAGTCTCATATGAGCACCATGATTTCAGCGCGTAATTATGTATCAATTAGATTCCTCAACAGGCGTGAACTTCAACCTGGGATGTATTTTTTAAAGTTTTTAATTATTGTATTACTAATTATTGTAGTGTATATGTATATAATATAATTTATGTATACAAATACTGCTTGTAGGAGCACAACAGACAGCCTAGAGGGGATCATCCAACCTTACGTTGCTACGAACCACGTTTTCAGCCTAGATCTATGGATCATGGCTGTTCTGTCGTCATGGCTGCGCAGGTCGTTTACTAAATTGTCAGACTAAAGTATCGAAGTCATGGTAGTCATCACTCTTTAAACTTCTTTCGGGTCACTTTTATTGTAGCGGTTTGCATAACAACCTCCTATACTCAAGGTTTGCATTCCGACAGGTGGCCATAGGATTTTGTAAAGGGAGTTAAAAATTTGTGGTTGTGCTGTCGATTGGAGGGGGCGTAAAGTGGATTTCCCTAGCCTGTGGTACTCGTAAAATATCCCCATCTTAATTATACTTGGATGGTCAAAATTTAGGGATAAATTGGCGTTAAATAAATACTAGTAAACAAATAACAAACAACTTCTGACGTGAATCGCTTTCAGTTTGTAGGAACCTGAACACGCAAATTCCAAGTCGAACCCGGCGTGGTTTATTTAATACTTTAAATTTATTTAAAACAACTCATAATCGCTACTTAAAATTTAATTTCGATATTTTGATATACATCAAATAAACTTAATTTAAAAAAATATCAACATCAGTTTCGTACAACTTTTCATTTTTGAGAAAGATTTACCAGTAATTTTGAAGTACTTTGTTATTTGGACTTGGGCATGGCTAAAAATTAGAATCTCAGTTGAAAAATGTATGCTTAATATTTTGTCATTACAATACTCTCTCTGACTGTATATTTTGGGAATTCCGTACGTCACTTCCAACCTGACCTTCTTGCCCTCAGCGTACCCCGAACAGTTTTAAACATACTTTAAAGAACATAAGAATGAACATGAACATACCTGCAGAAGCGGATGGGCGTAGAACTCGTTGAGGAAGTCCATGATGGTGTCTGCATGGAGGGTGGTGCTGCAGACCACCACATGCTTCTCTGACTGTGCTCGATGAGAGCTGTAGGATCCTCCCAGCTTCTGCCGCTCCATCCAGGTGAAGGCCAGCTGCTCGAACTGCAACACAACAGAGGTCTGGGTTCGAGTCGCGCCTCGGTGTAGAGTGCTATGCTATTGTGTCGTTGGAGCTGATAATGTTACCTGTGCGTGCGGGGTTTACCTCTGTATCTCTTAGTTAATTAAATTCATTTCCATGATACTTCGATGGTTCACTAAGACTTAATATTATGAAACGCCAGCGAAGCTAATATTTTATCTACGGACATATTTTTAGCTTCATAGAAAATTCCCTGATGCAGACATCACTTGAATTCATTGCATATCTATTGAACTATTAATCATTAGCTTCAAAAATTGATCCAAATCAAATTAAACTCGTGTGGACAGTATTTTTAAATCAGTCTAAATTATCGCTTATTGTTATTAAAAAAAAAAAATTTACTATATCTAAAAAATAATTGAATAAAATGAATTTGGGAATGGGAAAATTGGATTCTATAAAGCGATGTAATATGTTGGATTCTGAAATTCAATTTTTCGCTATTGCAATACTTCCTTAAGTGATTAAAATACAGTTAAATTCCCTTTTTTAACAAGATTCATCTATAAATGTTATCATTATGCTGACAGTAAAAGGCGGTTTAGAATTTTAAGTAAAATATAATTTCCGGTTAATTAAATACTACATATCGCACTAGTATTTCTAAACTAAAACAACTAAGAAATCGGTGTTTTTCGGAGTTGTGTTATTAGTATAAAGGAAATGGGAAAAAAACTATCTACCACGGAGAAGCGGACGACCCGGGTTCGAATCCCGGTCGGAAGCAAATATTTTCTCTTCAAAATAAAAATATTTTAAAATGAAAACAATTAATAAAAAATTATAAATTTTATAATGACGTAAGTCAACAAGATCCTAATTTACTTAATGTTTAATGAACATTCTTCCTCGTGTATACATCGTAAAATTGCGAGAACATGGGGATATGGGATCGGTGAAGAAAACGGATTTGTCCTAGGTGGGAGGCGACCCGTGGTAGCTCAAATGGTAAGAGCACTTCCACGGAGAGGCGGACGACCCGGGTTCGAATCCCAGCCGGGTGCAACTATTTTCTCTTCAAAATAAAAATATTTAAAAATTAAAACAATTAATAAAAAATTGTAAATAATATAATGACGTAAGTCAACAAGATCCTAATTTACGTAATGTTCAATGAATATTCTTCCTCTTGTATACATCTCAAAATTGCGAGAACAAGGGGATATGGCATCGGTGAAGGGAACGGATTTGTCCTAGGTGGGAGGCGACCCCTGGTAGCTCGAATGATAAGTATGCTGCCACGGAGTATGCTTCGAATCCCCGCCGGGGGAAATGTAATGTACCGAAGTATCCTCATTTGCCATAATTAAATCATCTTTTTCATACGAAAACTCACGATTTTATTTTTGGGAAATATTGAAAAGGAAATGAATTAACAGTTACTGACTGTAGTGAATTAATTCGAAGTTACAACCTTCAGAACTGATACCAAAACCTTTAGTATCGTACTCTTTTGTTTTTGAGCTAGACTTACCACGCACCATTAGCATGATTTAGTTATATGGACTTGTGTATCCTTAAAATCAGTATTTCAGTGTAAAATATAAAATACCTATTCTTCTTGAACATTTCATGTATATATAGGACTTGATATCATGAACGGTTCAAGTGTAAGCTGAGACCAACGACGAAAGCCCGCCCTAGCTCATCTTGCTCTGAGCGTATCTCGAACATTTTTAAACATACATAGAAGTAACAAAGAACTCAAACATAAACATAAAAATACCTGTAGAAGATAAGAATCTCCAATTTCTAATAAAATAAGTATTTCGACATTTATTTACAAATATATCTGAAATAAAGGTTCATAATTCAGTTCAATTACTTCATGGATTGCTGAAGCTGAAACGGGCGTGGGTGTATCGTGTACATAGCCGCCTAGCCTTTAGGGCGACAGAAAAAAACTGGAATCATCAAAAGGAATATTAAATATTTTTTAATATTCCGTTTTTATCAAGTTCTCCGAAAGAAAATGTGTAATTAAATAAAGTTATATTAACCTTATTCTGGTATTTTAAAGTCATGTTGAATATAACTGTATGATGTTAGTGAGTAATTCTACTTCTCATCGAACCAAAACTACTACGTGTTTTGTCGTCAGTAAATAAATTAATCGGTCAACCTTTACTTGATATCACACAACATATCCTACATAGCTAAGCTAATTATCAGAGATTAGTAGCAGCTGAGATTCTACCGGCGGCTGAATGTAGAACGTAATTGCATTGCCTAATTAATTGAATTATTAGATTACCGTAATTGAGAATTAATGGTAGGATCAATGATTCCATTAGGTTTAATAAATTGGGCTATAATTAACTTTATCGTTCCATTTGATAGCTATTAATGGCTCTTTACTAGTACGTGTGTATATAAATGTATATATATATATATATATATATATAATAGGAACAAGAAATCCATTATTTTCTCTATCCATTCGTTTTGTTTGTTCCAATCAGTTGTGAGCTACAGGGTGTTAACAATGGAAGTCAACAAAGAGAAAATTCGGCACATTTTACAGTTTTTCTTTGATACAGGCGAAAATGCAAGCCAGGCCGCTGAAATTGTGAATGGTGTTTATGGTGCCGATACTGTAATAGCTAATTACGTGCAATTTTTGTTTCGTCGATTCCGTTCAGGCATTTTTGATGTCAATAAAATCACGGAAATAATCGAAGTTGACCGGCATGTTAGTAGCCGTAGCATCGACCATAAAACAGTTTTAACCATTTTCGCAAAACTGGATTCAAGAAGAAGCTCGATATTTGGGTGCCACACCAATTAACAACAAAATAAATGATGGATCGAATTTCCATCTGCGAAGCTTTGGCCAAACGGAAGGAAATCGACCCATTTCTTAAATGGATGGTGACTGGCGATGAGAAATGGGTCACATACGACAATATTGTGGGAAAAGGATCGTGGTCAAAGCGTGGTGCAGCAGCTCTGACGGTGGCCAAACCAGGACCAACGGCCAGCAAGGTTCTACTTTTGTGTATTTGGTGTGACTTGGAATCAACTCATGATCATTTATTATGAGTTGCTTCCGTATGGCCAAACACTGAATTGAGATCTCTACTGTCAACAACTGGGCCGTTTGAAATTAGTGATTGACCAGAAACGCCCAGAATTGGCCAACAGAAGAGGTGTTGTGTTCCATCAGGACAACGCAAGGCCACTCACGTATGTAGTGACTCGCCAGAAACTTCGGGAGCTTGGTTGGGAAGTTTTAATGCATCCACCATATTGTCCGGACCTGGCAACAAGCGATTACCACCTTTTTCTCGCATTGCAAAACTTCCTGAGTGATAAGGAATTGGGATCAAGAGAAGATTTTTCTTTTTGGATATGAAGGAGAAAGAATTGACTGAATCTGAAGAACCATTATATATATATATATATATATATATATATATATATATATATACACAATGTGCATTTTAATTTTTCGAAATAACCTCATAATTATAGCTCATTTAACCAATGATTTAGAGAAGCCTCCTCGCCTCCGAACGAGTTTTGATATTGATAAATTGATATACCAAATCACCAAGAATTAACATTAGGCTGAGAACAAATCATGGAATTTGCAGCAGTTATTTATGTAAGATAGGCCTAAAACAAAGTCCTAAATGTGAAAAGTGTAATCATAACGGAGCCTTAAGCATATTATACTTGAAAGTCCAGCGTACACTCAACAAAGAGTAATAATGCTCAAGAATTTAAATTTGAAAACAAATTTTGTTTACGATGAAGTATTGATGAAATTATCTGACCTTAAAAAAATTTGTGACCTTCATGAATACTTGAAAACAATTAACAAAATATTTTTATAAGAATTTTATAAGAAAATAAAATTTTTTTATAATTTTTTGTTCATTTGTGAGTTTTTGTACTATGTATGTGAGTGTGTGTGTATGTAATATGCATATGTGTGGTGCAAACATTTATATAATAACAAATACATTAAAAATAATAAGCTAAAGCACTACCAATAAAGTGATTGGGCTTACTGAGAATATAACCTTCATATAATTCAGATGTGGCTGGCTGTATGGAATATACCAATGCCACCCCTATTGGGCAAAAAGGAAAAAAAAAAAAAAAAAAAGAATTAAGAATTGTAGTTTAATAAATCGGTACTTGTGTGTTAACGCCACCGCAGTTATTTTTCCCTACTTGTTCGCATAACAATTAGTAACCGTTATATTTCTAAAACATTTATCTTGCATGTTTTTAAATCTATTTATTGGGGTTAGAATTTTAAATTTTTTAAATAATCATCAACAATTACAAATCAAAATAATTTATTTACAAATGGAATATATCATGAACAATCAAAATAATTAATTAAAAAAGAAATTGGCTAATCGGATTTCGGTGTAAAAGTGGTAAAATATTTCGCTCCTGGAAAAATAAAATTGCTTCTTCTTCTGTTTTGTCAAATCCCAAAGACTCATTTTCGTAGCACAAAGATTAGCGAAATAATAACAACAAATCTAATAATAATTAAATAAATAAATAAAATAATAACAACAATGAGTCTAGAATAAATCAGCAACAAACAAAACTCAGCAAACAAGAACGAACATAGAAGAAATCAGGTGTTAGAAATAATAACGGTTACAAAATGTAACCGCTCGCACATTCGAACAAGTAGGGAAAAATAACTGCGGTGGCGTTAACACACAAGTACCAATAAAGCTAATTAAGTGAAGTTTTGTATAGTTTAATGGTAGTAGTAGTAGTTTAGTGTAGTTTAATAAAGCTAATTTAATTTAATAAAGCGAACTGTAGTTTAATAAAGCTTCATTTCATGCCAATTGCTACATTTTCGTTTTTTTGGTAAAATATTTCGCTCCTGAAAAAATACAATCGCTTCTTCTTCTGTTTTTGGCAAATCACAAACACGCATTTTCGTAGCAAGTATCAACAACAACAAATCTTATAATAATTAAATAAATAAACAAAATAATAACCACAACAAAATCTAACAAATCAGCAGGAAACAAAGAAGAAATCAGCAACCAAATATAGAACAAATCAGATGTTAGAAATATAACTGTTACAAAATACAACAGCTCGCGCATGCGAACAAGTAGGCAATAATAACTGCGGCTGCGTTACCACACAAGTGCCACCAACTTCAATTAAGTATAATAAATTTAACAGAATGAAATTGGAAAAAAAACATTAAAACTCTTAAATATTGGGAAAATAATAAGCCAGTACACGTTTATGGCATCTTGAGGACATACACTAAAAAAAACCCTGCAATGAAGATCATTTGCAGGAAATCTAACATTTACAGTAAAACATATTCTAGAAATTATAAATTATAAATCATAAATCTAGAATTAAATAAAAGCAAATCAAAGAGGTTTTGATTGAACTTCGTAGTCTTATTAATCAGTTTAAATGTCTCATTAATTATTTTTTAGATTTTTCCACTATCATTGTAATAAATCGTTGATATGAGGCCTGGAGGTGCAAAAAGGGGTAAATTCATATTTTATCATTTTTAATTTTTAATAAATAATAATAATGTTTTCTCACAAATTTAGCGTCTTCTATATATATATATATATATATATATATATATATATATATATATATATATATATATATAAAACCACGGTGGTACATGGTTCACCATTCAAAATATGCTAAATCCAATCTAATTTTTCTAAAAATAATTTTCTCAAATAAATAATCACCTGAATTATGCGTATTTTTTGTGTTTCCTGAAAAAATTTCAAATTCGGATTTATCCCCTTTTGCATATTTCTCTATGGATTTTTGTTCTTTTATATGATTGAATTTATTTAAAAATATTGACTCTTTCTAAACATCGATTTTTTTTCTAAAGGGATGATGTTAAAACAAAAATAAAAATGTATAGCCTTCACGGACATATCGAATATTTGTCGATATTGTGGGATGTTAATAAAGTTCCCGGAAACCTTTGTGACAGACAAAGAGTCCCCCGGGTAATTCATATTGCATCAACAAGGCTCCGGATGTTTGGGAGAAGAGATGTATGGAGGAAAGGTATACAACGCGAGTGAGGGAAGCAAAACTCGGCACTTGGAGGTTATTAATAAAAACTGGGAGGTGTAACAATGTGTTCTCGCCAACTGACAACCCATTGTCGCTTCAAGGCAACAATAACTTCGCGACTTCTACTCGTACAGTACTCCGAGAAGCTTTTCTTTGCATCCATTGTTTGATGAACCAAGGAGAGGGAAATGGATGTTCACTCTTAAGCAAGAGAACTGTATATCGTTATCAACATTGAAGACTAAGATAACGTTGACATTTATGAAAAATATTCAATTAACTTACATAAAGAGATATACAAGGTAGAAGGAAAGGAAATAAAAGAAATTTTTAAATATTTTAATTTTTATTTATCTCCAAAATAAAAATATTTAAAAATTAAAGCAATGATTAAAAACAAATTATAATAAAAGAAATTTTTGGTTGACTGAGGAAGTTGGTTGAAGGAAAGTTATCAGTTACGCAAGTTGTCGCTTCGAGTTGAGTTACTACGAGTTTTGACTGTTTATTCGTGTCATTTTTAATATTTTCCAAAAAGTGCAGTTATCTTGAGGGGATGTAATTATAGGAAATGTGGATACTTTGGTAATCATTTCATCAAAAAATAAAAATACCAACTAACATTTCGAAGTTAACATCTTTGTTGAAAAGTTCATTTTTAGATGAAATGATTAGGGAAGTATACACATTTCTAATAATTATATTCTCTATTCCATACTAAAGTTAATATTAAAAAGTTAAAAATTTGTTGGGACTCAGCTCGAAGCGACAACCTGCAAAAATAAATACCAAAAAATATTTATATGCTAATCAGAATACTATTTGATTTGTCTGATTGGGATATGTTGCCATGTATGGCCATGTAGCAGGTTGTTATATACATACAGTAGATTGTATGGCCATGTAGCAGGTTATTATATACATACGGTAGAGCTCTCATGGTACAACTATTTTTTTTTTTTTTAGTCCTACTTGTTTTAAACAAATATTGCAAATATTTTTCGTTTGTCAGCGGACAGAGGAGGAAACGTACTCTATATCTGTTTAATAACTTTAAAACCTGATTTTGAATGTTCCAAAGATGTATAAGTGTATGCATATAAAGGAGAGTGCTAGGGTCGAATTCGGATTTTCTAAAAACTCTTTGATATTTCCAGTTTCCCGTTTGAGTGATAGTTAACTGATTTGTAAATTAAAAAAAAATATTTCATCGTTATGAAGAAACAGATACAGCCGAATAAATTTATATTGGAGTTCGCATTGAAAGTGGAAAAAAAAGCCAAATGATTAAACATACCAGAGAATTTAAAATATATCTTTTTAGGAACTTTGGCCGGTTAAAATCTGTATCTGTATTCGCTCATAATCGGTAATTTTCTAAAATGAAGATTAATTACATTGATGGAATTTAACAAAGGAATTAATTAATTATTCAATGGACAACGATGTGCGTTGAGATTACAAAGGCCGTTCGATTCGAAAGGAATCATAATTTATTATACACACAAAAATTTAATAATTGTAATATTGATAATAATATTATAATGTTATGTATATTCTCTAGGGTAATTATTCCGCAGGTTGTCGCTTAGATTAGAGTCATAAGTTTCAACTTTTCAATCCTTTCCTTATATTCAGTCCTCTAAAAATAATCCTGATTTTTAGTAAGGAATAAAGGGTGTAAATGTGGGAAAGGTGTATACTTCGGTGATCATTTCGTCTAGAAATTGACGTAGATATCTTTCAAACATAAATCATCTGTACTTCAAAATGTTAGTTGAAACTTTTATTTTCCCATAATTACATTCTCTTCCCCGTACTAAACCTCACGGTAACTCGTATTTTTGGAAAATATTAAAAATTGAACAAATAAACATTTAAAACTTGTTGTAACTCAACTAGAAGCGACAACCTGCGGAACAGATGCCCAAAAATTTAATATTGGTATATCACTTGGGCAAATATTTTCTTGTAACCGCCGATGGAAGCTTGTACCAATGAATTAGTTGTGCATTAGTCGTCGGTTTTAAAAATATAAATAAAAAATATAGATATTGCAATGAGGTTATATCTATCTGCATACAACTGAAACAGTCCGTGTGATAAATAGTTATTACAGTAATTTGTGAAAGAAATCCAGTCTGTTTTTACGATGCCATCAATGTCCTCATCTCTGAGTTTCGAAACTTCCTCAATATTTCGGATAATACAATGTGAAAATAGATTTGACATTTTGTTTTTAGCCTTCAGATATTAATTTATTTAATTTAATGTTTGTTTTAGTTTGACTGGAGAACGGCTGCACATTGGAGGAGGACTATTGAAGAAGCCAGGCCCACCATAGGTTGTACTGCCACGGTAGTGAGTAACCTAGTAAATGTTTGTTTTAGTAGTTATGTCAATGATATATAACATTTGATACGAGTCTTTAGTTGTTTGTTCATTGAACGTCACATTATGCTGCTATGGCTAATAGGACGATGCTACTACGGGAGCCAAAATGTTGACTATCCAGGTTAGGGTACGGGATCTTTAACGAGTACCTGACATCGTACAGGCTCGGGACCCCCCGTTTAACGTCCCTTCCGAAGGACGGCGTAACTAAGGATTTTTCACTCCCTTTTTAAAAATCCTAGGGCCTCCCGCGATCTTGGTATTGTAATGTTGACCACTAGAGCAGAGGTCACCCGCTAACCAGGTGTAGTCAGTTCATTATTGTAAGTTTAAAAATATAAATATCTAAATATTATACTTCCTTGTTCAAGCTAGTAATAATAATTTTATAATTTTAAATTATAAAACATAATATGTTTGACCTATTTGTGGACATTTTATATAATTATGTAAATGAGATGTATAATGCATAATTAAACAGATACTATTCCTGGATTCGGTTGCGGAATGTTAATGTAAATGAACTAAGGGATCGACCCGCTAGGCAGCGCTGTTGTGCCATCGTATCATCTCTGTTAATATCGAATATAAAATTCAGTAATCAAGCGCTCTCTACCTCACTGGATGCTGTTTGTGTTCTCACCTGGCTCTCATTAAGGAAACGATCGAGCCAGGTGTTTAGAATATTTTAGCAATGTGAGGATAACACCAAACGTTAATAACAAACGGATCTAATATTTTACTTAGAAATATTAATTTGATCTATTCATCGTGTCTAACATTGTCTAACAGGTCTTTTAGTCGTCTAAATATTTTGGAGTGAAAACTATTTTAGCAGTGTTAGCGATGTTTGATAGAGGAAAACTGCGTCAACAACATAAGCGACATGATCGTGACGTGAAACTGTCAACGAGTAGCGGCCTGTATATGAGGTATACAATTTGTTTTAATTAACTTTCGTTAAAAGGTTAGGATTCGATTGATGTAAGAATCGAAAATGAAATTTAACTAAAAAGTAATTTAATAGTTGTGGTATTGATACTAATAATAATTCTTCTTTTTCCTTAAAAGAAAATATTTGTCATAGTAAAATTTCTCGTTTTATGAAACGATTTAAAGTTTTGAGTTTTCACTTTTGTCGGAATGACTTAGTTTCACATGAATACCTATTTAAAGTTTTTCAAGTTTAATTTATTTTTTATCCAACTCCTTTTTTTTATTTTATACTTTAAAAATATAGCACGGTCCATTTAATTGTAGTTCATTAGGTATTTTGGAAGTAAATTAATTATTGAATTGAGTGATCCTATTAAAAACAGTAAAATTTTAATTGTGCCAACGTTTCGGCCTATGGTGTTTGCCATCTTAAGGGCAAAAAGTGGGTGTGTTGACTTGTCAATCTAACACTTGTCAACTGAACTTTGGGTGAGAAGTCATATCATAGTCTTATAGTTTTACCGGTGCAGCTGGCCGAGTATTTAGTTTGCTTCGAAGGGGTTTCCTGGGTAAATGGGAAGGGACGAGAAAAACTATAATGATTATACATAAATCGACGTTCCTCCCTATACTTTCCTACTCTTCCGAATCGTTGACCCTCACCTCGAAACACAAGAATCGGATCCAAACCATGGAGATGCGTTGTCTTCGTAAAGTTAGGATAGGCAACAGTACCACATGGATTAGTCTCAAAGTTAAGCCGGCTGAGACCATACAAGTGGTTCGGTCACCTCCTTAGGATGGGCCAAGAAAGAACTGCCAGGAAGACGAGGAGGAAAACTCGCGTGGATGGAGGAAGGCCAAGAGGAAGAGCGCGCATTTCTTGGTAGGAGAGTGTTGAAGAGACGTTCAGGAGGCGGGATTTGGACTCGAGCAAGAGAAGAGAGTTGGCCCAAGAACGAGATACCTTGTCCAGACTCTACAAATTGTGACCCCAGACTCCGCAGCGGTAAACGGGGATAAAATGATTGTGATGATGATGAGCTTATAGTTTATAAGTAAAACGTCTTAATGTTAAGTGACTGTATCCTCTGTATTGAAATAGAATTCCTAAACTCGAAATGCCAAAATAAGATGTAGCTTGTTTCATTTGTTAAATGGATACATTCCATTTAAATTAAAAACATTTGTATGATTTCTCAAATAAATATTTTTATTATTATTAAAAAAAATAATTAAAAAAGTGCTATTTTCCATAACATCTTAAAGGAGATGGAAACAGTGAGTTTGCGATTTGCAATTTATTAAAATATTCATAATATAACCGATCTAAAGATTGAGCGAACAGTAGATACTCAATCCGTTGCTAGGCAACGCCGATAAAATATCACACCACTAAAATTGTTTCTACAATTGAGAGATGTTGGATGAAGTCAATAATAATTATGCTACGTATTCACTTACTTCTATTTCCACTTGAACAAAAACACAGACCGTAGCACATCCCTTCCTTACATCAAGATATTCTTTTATATATCTACAGCCTCGGTAAATATGTGGTTAAGTCGAATTTTGTGTATAATGAATTTCTCGTACTTGGGAAGCGGAATCGTCTTAATTTTGAAATGTTTAACAAAGTGTGTAAGTCGGGAATTGGCTTGAAGTGGAGTTATTGCCTAAATTATAATAGACGGTCCCGCTTCTTTAAATACAAAAACTCATTTTAAAAACAATATTCGACTTAACCACTTAGTCACCAGGTCTGTAGATATATAACAGAATATGTTGAAATAAGGAAGCGTGGTGTGGGTTAGACAAAATTCGACTTAACTACTTGTTCACCGGGGCTCCAGGGATATTATATAATATAGAATGAAGTATAATATTATATGTATATTTCAATACTGACCTGAGTGGGTAGGACAATAAGGGCCACGCAGATCATGATGACCATGTAGAGCTGGGAGGGCCAGATGTCCGGGACGAAGTCGCCATAGCCGACCGTGGAAAAAGTCACGACCACGTAGTAAGTGCTCTGGAACAGGTTCAAGTGCCTATGCCCGGCCCGCTGGAAGTGCTGGATCCCGCACACGCTGCAATAATACAATATTTTATTATTGTATAAGAAATAATACAAAAGTATATTTAATAAATAAGCAGCCAATCTTTCCCCTACTCTAAGTTAGCAAGTCTCAGACCAACATTTCGCTGACAGGGACGGTTTAATATTCTCAGAGGTTTAAAGACATACAAAGAGATTTATGATATGACAATCTTTATACATGTCTTAAGATTTTGCACTCTTTATAATAGGTTGGGAAAAAATAAATCCATTATTTTCTCGGTAGATGGCTGTAGTGATCGATATCTCGTAAAGTATCGATCTAACAATTGCAAGTTTATGCTCGTTTTCAAGGTGACATTTCACACTAAAAAATATATTTGGCTGTTTTTTGTATGTTCCATTCAGTTGTGAGTCACAGGGTGTTAACATTGGAAGTCAACAAAGAGAAAATCCGGTATATATTACAGTTTTTCTTTGATAAAGGCGAAAATGCAATCCAGGCCGCTGAAATTGTGAATGGTGTTTATGGTGCCGGTACTGTAACAGCTAATTACGTGCAATTATGGTTGCATGGCAGGCCTGCTGTCATCGAAAATGTCGATAAAATCACAGAAATAAAGATCGACCATAAAACAGTTTTAAACCATTTGCGCAAAGCTGGAATCAAAAAGAAGCTCGATGTTTAGGTGCCACACTAATTAACTCCAAAAAACATGATGGATCGAATTTCCATCTTCGAAGCCTTGGTCAAACGGAATGAAATCGACCCATTTCTTAAATGGATGGTGACTGGGGATGAGAAATGGGTCACATACGACAATATTGTGGGAAAACGATCGTGGTCAAAGCGTGGTGAAGCAGCTCAAACGGTGGCCAAACCAGGACTAACGGCCAGGAAGGTTCTACTTTTGTGTATTTGGTGTGACTTGGAAGGAATCATTTATTATGAGTTGCTTCCGTATGGCCAAACACTGAATCGAAATCTCTACTGTTAACAACTGGACCGTTTGATGATAGCGATTGACCAGAAACGGCCAGAATTGGCTAAGAGAAGAGGTGTTGTGTTCCATCAGGAAAACGCAAGGGCACACATGTCTGTAGTAACTCGCTTGGTTTTTAATGTATTAATTAATGTAATAACTTTTTAATGCATCCACCATATAGTCCGGACATAGCACCGAGCGATTACCACCTTTTTCTTGCATTCCAAAACTTCCTGAGTGATAAGAAATTGGGATCAAGAGAAGGTTACTAGAGTTTTTCGCCAATAAGGACCAAGACTTCTATGAGAGAGGCATTATGAAGTTCCCTTTAAAATGGCAACAAATTATACAAAAAACGGTGCATATTTGACTCAATTCGGACAATCCGAAACATCTTAAATAAAGTTTTGAATTTCACGCAAAAACAATGGATTTCTTTTTCCCCAACCTATTATAATTGGAAATTAATATAAACAAAAATAAAAAGCGAAAATAAGCCGAATTTTACTAGTATTTTCTACATATACTTAAGGAAATAAAGAACAAACAAAATATTTTTACGTAACAGTTTAAGAAACTTATTGGTGAATCTTTTGTGATATTGAGGTACATCAGTATTGACTTTGGTGCTGTAGGCGAGTACCTATCAAGAAAGAGCTTTCTTTATTCTTTAAATTAATTTTCTTTTAGTAAGCTGAAAGTACAAATGCATTGGATACTAATATGGGATGTAATGTACTGTAATTGAAATCCGTAGCGTGCTGGCTGTGGCTTTGGAATGACTTCCACAGCACATGCTACACTAAGGTACAATGATAACCTCATTACTAAACTACCAATGTGGTAAAGTAGATTCATGTAGTGTTTAGTGTGAACTATGTAGGTAAATATAAATTGCTTTTTATTTATAGATGTTTTATATATAGCTCTATTTATTGTATATATAGAAAATAGCACCCAGAAAAGCAAATAGTGAAAACTTATTTAGTCACTTTGAGCGATTTTTTATTGGAGAAAAAGTTGTAGGTTCGCGTCACCGACTTTCTCGTGACGTGTTGCCGCGATACTGGTGACGCGTAGCGGCCTATGCAAGAGTTATACGATTTGTTTTAATCAACTTCAGTTTAAAGGTTACGATTCCATTGACATAAGAATAATAATATTTGACTGAAAGGTCGTTTAATATGCAATTAATGTTAATACTAATTTAAAACACCGATAACTAGTTAAACCTTTCGCATCTCTAAAATAATTTATTTGTGACAGTTAAATATCTTATTTTATGGAATAATTGAAAATACAATTGATCTAAGTGTTGTTGAAATAAGAAATTTAAATAGTTCTGGCTATAATTGATTCAGAAAATTAAAAAAGAACGCAGTTATTCTAAAGTTTTGAGTTTTCACTTCTGTAAACAGTTTAATCACCTAAATCCTCCTGTGGTCTCATCTTTTTCGGCCCGAATATTCGCAAACTCCTTATTTTCGAATACCTTAAGACGTTGTTCATCCTGCCGATGAACATGGTCTTTAGGGCTATCATGGCTTCGGGGGGATTCAAGGAGAAGTTGAAATATAGACGTATAGTGACTTTGAAATAAGTGAATGATAATTAACATTAAGTTTGGAAAACAGCGGAATCATTCAAATGCTCTACAATTCAATCACAATAATAATAATAAGGCTTAGCGAACCCGAAGGTTCGATGCCGATACCACAAATCTCTGCTTACAAACTTCTGTCCACACACCATTACCCCAACTCAAACCCGCGATATTACTGTTAACGGAATCCTCCCACCTATATCTCGGTCTAATCGTCAGGTTTACCAGTCGGGAAAGCGCTTATTAAATGTTTAGGAATTCGTTCGTAATTAACCCAACAACTTCACATGTCCTTCCTAGTTTTCGCGACACTATCATTTCAATTATATTAACCGGGTGCATGGGCCGCGATTTCACGTTATGTAATCTCCTAAATACCTAGTGGTCTAATCCATTTTTCCGCCGAGTATCCTACGCAACACCTTATTTTCGAATACCTGAAGTTCATCTTTCAGGGTTAACGCCCAGTTTTCATAATTTGAAGGACGATAGTTTTATAAATTCTGATTTTTAACTTTTGAAGAACATTAATTCATTTTTTTCTTCACGATACTGTTTTTGACTCTGTTTCTTTTACAAATAGGTATTCTAGGATTACCCAAGTCCATGTGGTTGATCAGGCGTTAAGGAACATCCGAGGAAGGGAGTATGATGATGATGGTTATGGATGAGGCTAAAGGGGGGGGGGGAAGTATTAAAGATTGACCCGGAGAAATGTGCCCCCCCCCAGACCTGCCAGGAGCCCTTCCAATATTAAAAGCCCCCCTCCCCGAGACCGCTTGCAAATGGATTCCAGTCCCTAAAGTCAACGGAGGTCGCTATGACAACGCGATGATAAAGAAAGCGAATCATAAAGTTATAAACGCAACGGGTCTTCTCACATTTAGGAAACAATTTCCTCCAGGGACAGAGGCGACATCTATTGCACAATTCTGGCAAGACAATAATGTTCCCGAAGCGGGAGACGGGCGTAAATAACCTATGTGTTCCTTGCTCAGTTGTCTTCGAGGCGTTTCGCCACTTTTTACTCAGCAATAATATTTTCGGAGAGACGACATTTCTTCAGAAGATTACATCTTTCTGAAAAGCTGGATCGTTTCGACTATAAAGGTAATATCCTAAGTGTTCATAAACTTAGATAAAATAATGGACTGTAACTAAAACTGTGAGATTTAATAAAAAGCCTTATAATAATAATAATAATAATAATTATTATTATTATTATTAGCGAACCCGAAAGCTCGATGCCGATACCACCAATCTTCCGCATACAAACTTCCCTCCACGGACCAGGACCCAAACCCAAATCCGCCAGTTTACCGCTAACGCAATCCTGCCACCTACGTCTTGGTCTACCTGCCAGACTCTCATTAACAACTTAGGGATTCGTTTGTTACTAAGCCCAGCAACTTTACAGGCCCATCTTAATTTCCGCGTCGCAAAGAATTGAATAACATTCTCTGGATGCATACTTCGCAATTCCACATTGTGTAATCTCCTAAATTCTCCAGTGGTCTAATTTTTTTAGCCGAGTATTCTTCGCAATGCCCTATTTTTCCAAACCTTAAGACGCTGTTCATCATTCAGCGTTAGCGGCCACGTTTCCCTTCCGTAAAGATTTGGAAGGATGATGGTTTTATGATTTATAATTTTTAGATTTCGGGACAAAAGACAGGAGCTTAGAAAGGTCTAGACCGAATAATAAAACGTATTTCATGCCTTTAATCGCGACTTTATTTCCTCTTGAATTTCATTTTTTCTAGTTACCATAGACCCTAAGTACTCACATGTTCCAAGTTTTCCTGCTACTAACCCCATACTTAGTCTTATCCGAATTTATTTCCATCCCTATTTTCTTACTTGCATTGATCAGCGAAAAAACTTTTATAGCAATCCAATTGTTCTTCCTAAATTAAAAATTTATAAAAATATACCTGAAAAAGATTAGTTTGTTTTTATATTTTATATATAATTTATAATAAAAGAAATTTACCTGGTAAAAACTAGACACAGGAGAGTTGCCGACAGAATCATGAGTTGCTGAGATAGCGCGGACTGCGATTTCTGCATTGCTCTGTGCAAATCGTTCTAGAACAGATCAATAAATCATTAAGATACAGCATTAATATATTTGTAATTGAAATATTACATAGTAATAACAGAATAAGATAGAACTGCACAGATTCTATGGAACCCGAAAAAAGGTTATGAAACTCGGAATATGGAACATCAAAAGTCTGGAAAATGGAAAAGAACATGGACTGATCGAGGAAATAACCTGTGAGATGCTGAGGCCAAGGAGTATGGGATAACATGAGGTATGTCTTCACGAAGAGAGAAATAATGTGGAGAAGGAAATAATTGATTCAGGCTCTGCGAAGCCTTGAATCAAACATCACATAACATAAATAAGGATTCTGGATGAATTATTATAACTGCCAAACATTATAAAAATGTATACATTGATATTAATATATGTATATCAAGTATATTATATAAACCATAAATAGAAAATATTACCTCTTGGACTGGAAAATGTCGATACAAATGAAAGGTAGAAAAAAGCTTCTTGGAACCGTTTAAAGGTCCAAAGGAAAAAGTAATTGGCCTGGAAAAATGTAGAACTTGAGATGGCGATGGCGATCAAGACCTTTATAGCTAGATATAGATGGCGATCAAGACCTTTATAGCTAGATATACTATTCAATTTGAAGGAGCTATTTTAGAATCAGCCACTCGAAGAGCTGTCGGGAGTTTCGCTGTCTTTTTTGCTTGAAGCCCAAAAATTACACAAACAGTTTTTGCCGGATTGACCTTGTATGTTGAGGTTTTCCAGCTCGTGAACAATCTCATCGCATGTCTCTTCAGCCTCTGTGTGGCTTACACTGCTGCTGTAAGTGGCAATGTCATCTGCGTTGGCAGATCTCTTTTATAGTTTTTACCAACAGCATCCGCAGTATAAAACTGGAGAATGAACTGCTCCTGTTGGCACTCCACACGTCGGAGGTGCATTGCTAGTGAGTGCTCTTCCCGGACCCGTATGGAGATGCTTTTAATATTTATTTTTTTTCTGAACCTCCTTTATTTTATTAAACTGCAATTACAAGATATAAAACAATATAATATGTAAACGCAAAATCTAGAGGCTTCTATTACCTCTAGGTATGTCAAGGAATTAGATTACCTGAGAAGTTTTAATTTTTTTTTTCTTACCCTTCTAATTTATTTATTTACAATTCAAAACAAATACAAACTTATAACTGATGTCTTCCTTAAGGCATTTGAGCTCTTTCCTCTGTGTGCGGGGGCTTTTATTTTGTGGCTCTGCCTTTGGCTTGGCTTTTACAATGGGGAGGGGCCATTTTCGGGCTTCGCTTGTACGAAGTTTTAAATTAAGTTAAAGACATTTTTATAATATACTCTTAGACATTTACAATCATGGGAAGGAGGATGCGATTGATCATAATTTCGAGATCATTCCGGGTTGTTTGTTGATTCCTTTAAGATAAATAAATATATAAATAAGAGGTTTAACGAACCCGAAGGCTCGATGCCGATACCACCAATCTATGTTTACAATCCTCCGTCCACGGAGCACCACCCAAACCCAAACCCGCTAGATCATTCCTAACGCAATCCTCCCACCTACGCCTCGGTCTACCCCTCGGACGCTTCCCAGTCGGTACAGCGCCTATTAACATCTTGGGAATTCGTTTGTTACTAAATCCAGCAACTTTACATGCCCATCTTAATTTTCGTGACGCTATCACCTGAATAATATTTACCTGATGCATGCTTCGCAATTCCGGGTTATGTATTCTCCTATATTCCCCAGTGGTCTCATCCTTTTTTGGACCGAATATTCTACGCAACACCTCATTTTCGAATACCTGAAGACGCTGTTCATCCTTCTGCGTTAGTGGCCAAGATTCCTTTCAGAAAATACGACAAATTATATTCGCAAATTCTACTTATCCAGAACCATTAACCTTGAGGGAATGGGGAATCTGTTTTTTTTGTTGTTGTTTGATTTTTGATTACTAGGTTTAACATGTTACAATAAAATAAAGAACCAAAATATTGACTCGGATGCAATTGGAAAACTATCAAACTATAACCTTCAAATTATAAACTATGTCTGATTGATGAGTGTGTTTAGGCTGTTGATTTGAGTGTGCATTTTAACTTCATTGATGTGAATTTTATTTTTGGCTTATGTCCAATCATATTTCATGACGAATGTTGGATACTAAGTTGTTTTTTTTTAGTACTTTTTAAAACCAATGGCTTAGTTTTTTTTGGGAGTTTTCCAGTTGTATTATAATAATTTGTGTCTTTTTGAGTGTTTTCTAAATATTTATATTTTTTGTTAACAAATGTTCAATGACTGTGATTTCGCGCTTAGTTCTGTGCAATTCGTTCAGAGGTAATAAGATCCAGTATGAATTTTGTTGTCATTGAAATATTATAAGTAACACTAAGTGTTTTTTTAGTATTTTTGAAACTCCCGGCTTTGTCTTTTTGGAGTCATCCAATTTTATAATAATAATGTGTATCTCTTTTTTAGTTTTTGCACATTTTTTAAAAAACAATGTTCAAATAATCATGTCTTTCTTATTAACCTTCATGATAGCCATCGAATTCCTCTCGTATTCAATCCTTACAATCCAAAACCCTTTGTAAAATCCTCAATGCTCTTTCCTTATTACGAACAAAGTAATCCATAATGACCTCAATGTCCCATTTGTTGCTGACCTGGCTCGAATCCGATATCAATTTTTTCATTACAAATTACATTCTGACTCAAACCCACTAGTTTCAAAGCTAGCTTCCTCTTCAATTCCTGATAATCCTCCGAGGCGTCTGAAAAGAAGATGGCCTCGTGATCTTCTGAGTTGAACTTGCTATTTGAGTACTACCACTAGGCAGTTTCTCTACTTTCCAGTTTCTCTACTTTCCATGCCAATGTATACATTCATTATATTTAATTGATATACTCTGTTATACAGTTGTGAATTTCATTAAATAACTTTAAATAAAAACCTTCATGATGAAATTGTTTTTATTATTACTGATGACAATGTTTTTGTACCTCCCTGATCGACTAAGCGGTCGTATCTCTATGGAGTAGACTTAGAGTTTGGGTAGAGCTGAACATAAAACAGAATTGTGAAGGCAGAGCGGAGAAAGGAGTAGTGAATAAAGTTTCGCTAGAATATAATCGTAAATTCCTTCCCTATACTCTGTTCTCCGTTCTGATATCCCATTTTGTTTCCTCTGGCTGTGTTATCTATGAAGGCCTCTTCTATGACGTTCATGTTTATATATATTTATATAAACCAACTCTGCCACTTCTAATTCAATCTTCAAAGTATTGTTCAGCGAAATGTTTTAGCATCTCGCCTGGTGTCTATTTATAATTCATTTATCTATCAATAGAAAGCAGAGTATAAACTATATTATGCCGAGGGGGACAATAGCCTAATAGTCCGAAATATCTTTAACCGCCACTTTTTCAAACACAGTGGATAGCTTAAACTTCTGAACACAGCAGTTAGCGTCCAATTTTACCCCATTCTATTTTTACATATCTATCATTTCGGCCATAAAAAGTAAACTTTATACGAAATGGAAAGTTCACCTACGGTACGAGAACCGGACTGTATCAATTTGAATTAGAGAAACCAAGATATTTAATAATAATCATAACTAACCCCAACAACTTTATAACCACATTTTAACCTTCACGATGCTGTCACTTCAACTACATTAACAGTGCGCGTGCTCCGAAATTCCGTATTGTGTATGCTCCTAAATTCTCCTTTGGACTCGTCTCTTGATGAATCAAATATCCTACTGATTATTTTCAAAGATATTAATACACCGTTCTTTCTTAAATGTTAGTTGCAACGCAGTTCATACAGAACTGATGGAATAGTTTAATAAATTCTAATTTTTAACTTTTGGAAGAAAATGCATGAGTAATGTCGATATCGATACCTTTATTCTGTCCTATATCGATACTTTTATTCTGTCCTATTATCCATACTTTGATTCTGTCCTATATTCCTCTGAGCCGAAAAACATATAGCTATAATAAATAGATTAATATATTATTATACGGTGTTGACCTATTTCTTCTCAGCTATCCAGTTCATCTCATCTCATTATTTATCTATACTACCTATAATATACATAGTATTGAACAATATGTAGTAAAAAAAGAAATAAAATTACCTGAAAAAAATGTGCTATCTTAAAACTTGGTTGGAGAAAACCTCAACTTCTGGGAAATTCTTAATAAATAAAAAAATGTATGTACTTTATATAATAATATAAAACCGACATTTTCAGATCATTTAAATGGATTCGACAATAAAGATAGTTATTATTTTGAATATATTTTTGTAAATGTTATATATTTACTGTTGGCTATTACTTACGAACATGTTTTCAAGAGATTTCTTGGCCAACCAACAGTTGAGAAACACAGGGATAAAGAGGTGTCTACATGCTGGGAATGCAATCTGAAAACAATAGTATATTATTACATAGTATACTTATTTCTGATGAAAGCATACATTTAATTAATGTAATGGCGAAAAATGTATCAGGGTTTGTGTAAGTGCGTATGTGTGTTGTTACGTTCCAGTGTCATAATTCAGAAACGATTAGGCGTGTAATAATGTAGGTTTTTAATTTATGCAAAACTATTAAAACATTAAATTTAAATAATTCAGGTTTCGAAGATAGATGATTAAACTTTGCTGACATATATCACTCATTCGAAAAAAACAATGATTTAATTTTTAAAATGGCATTTTTGAGTTAAGGCTTCAATAGGAATTGTAATGGCTCCTAATAATAATTCGCTAACCTTCTGCCCGAGCGAATTTGCCGGTCTTGAATTCTTTAAAAAAAAACAGATAAATTTATTCCCCACACTGTATAAATTAAGGTCTTTAAAAGAATTCATAAAATAATTACAAATGAAAGGAAATACAAAATGAGTAAATAATAGGTATATAATTTAGAAATAAAAGAGAGAACAATTACAAAAATATGAATGTGCACATCTAAACCTAAGGAAATACGTAAAGAAAGTTATTTAAAAAGTAAATAAAAATTATGAAAAAGGGAATGCAATAAGCACGTGCAATTAATTAGTTTTACAAAAACAAACTTGAAATTAACTATTTAATAAAAAAAATAATGAGTTTTAAAACAAAAATATTGATAGTCAGTGAATAAATAAAAAAAAAACTGAGTTCTTGAAGATGATGAGATGATAATTCGATATGATGAGGAGTAGAAATAACTAACTGTCTCTACCGGTAAGTCCAAGGTGAGGTGAGAATAAACAAACAGTTTTACTTGTGAGATTTGAGAAGATAGAGAGATGGCGACAAATCAAAGTGGCGAGTAGCAAGTAGAGTAACAACCTTCTCACACGACAGTTGTCTCGAGACTCATCTTGTTTTGTTTTTTCAACATCAAACTACTTAGTATTGTAACATATGTTTTTATTACAATGTGAAAATTAAATTACTATCTGAATTCTTTTATTTTCCTTTTAGCTAATTTTACTATTGTAAGAATTATAAAAAACAAAAATTATATCTGGTTTTTAATGTAATAAAATATCTGTTTGGGAGAAAAAAAAATTAAAATAACTTAAAAATAGCTATTGATACCCGACAGGTTGATGCTTTTCAATTCAGTAATGACATATCTGATGTTTCATTTCCATGATATGACGTTTTTCGTTTGTTTAAAAAAAAAAAATGACATAAGAAAATCAAGTTTTAGGCTTTTAAACATTTTCTAATGGCCAATAAAACAATTTCAATGCTATCATTATAATAAGAATACTTTGCTTGCCAACACCCTAATTTTATTTTATTATAATTCATCTGGTTTATTTTTGAAAACACATGGAACTTTTAAACACCTGTATGGGAAAATTAGTTTTTTTTAGTTATGACGTTATTGTTTTGAAGAAGCTATATCGAATTGGTTTAGTCAAAATGGATTTTTTAGACATTTTTGCGTACAAGGAAGTCAAAACTTTTTTTATAAACAAAATGTTCAATTGTAAATTTCCGCGTTGAATTCCATTCATAAAATAACTTGTCCCATAAAGCGGAACACTCTCTGGTCGCCCTGAATGGAGTACGCCATCTCTTTTCCTCTTATTTAATTAGAAGACCCCAGGGGACAAATAAATTCAGCTCGAGCAAACAAAACAAAATTTAATTAATTATTGAACAATCGACATGTTGGGAGTTACTTTAGTGAGAACAGCGTACAAGGTCCCATTGACGTATCTGTGACCCACATAAAGAACATACCAACAAAACTATCTTTAATTATCGACAGGATATTGTGTAACTGTTGGTCAATATTGTAGGTTTATTGGGTGACATCCTGGCACAATGAATAACTGTTGTGAAGGAATATAAGTTTGAAGAGGGTCGGTGTAGGGACACTATCTGCATATAGAGAGCACTGCCTGTCTACTTAGGAAGTAGCTATGACAGCGTCTCTCTTGGGGGTTGTTTCTTGCAGGCAACGTCATCTTAGCATGTAGCGAAACCAAATCAGTCATTAATAATAAATTAATGTAATAATATATATTATTGATATAATCAAACATAATTACATATAAACCACATGTTAAACTGTCAATATGTTTATCAGTTAGATAACAAAAACTTTAAAGAGATGTTAAATAAAGGTAGCTTTTCTAAATATTCACTTTAATATTAAAGGGCGCCGAGAGGGACCAATGGTAGAGGTAAATTTTATATTTGACTTTTTAAAGTAAGGTTTTATACAAATAGGGGAGCGGAGTGGTTGAGTGGTAGAGCGCTCAGTTGCCGGGCCAAAGGTCCTTGGTTCAAATATCGCTGCTTGTGAGACTTTTCTTCAATCTGTTAGCAGTCAGGGATGTATCCTATGGGATCTAGGACCTTCTTGGGGCTTAACAAGCCTTTATAGACTGGGCAGTGTCATTGTGCGTGATCTAGGAAAAATTACCTTCCTCACAACGCTAGTCAAAGGAACAGTACAGTCTCAACCACGTAGTGAACCCGTAATCCATCTACAGGTTTTAAAAATTTTATTTTATAATATAAAACCAAACTATTAAAGTGAAAATTGTATTGTAATATCATTATTAATTAACTTGTTACTGCATTTATTAAAAAGTAATTCATGAAAACAAACTTCATAAATCCTTTTTTCAAAGGTTTCTTCGGATTCCGATCGTGTCGTCAAATCTTCACCTACGTTGCGCTAGGCATGCTGCTATGGGCTTAATCTGAGACCGAAAATGCCCTTCTATGCTTCGGTATTTATACCTGCTCGGGCCCGGGGGCGGAGCCTATTCTTCCAGTGATCTGATCGATTGTCTTGTACATATTAGATTTCCCGTTTGCCCAACTTACGCCTTCCATCAGGAGTTGTTTGTTAGCGCAATATATGAAAAAAATAATAATAAGCGCGATCACTACACCAAACATTTGATGAGAAAAACTTTAACAAATAGATAACTAAAAATTATCATTAATAACAAAAAGCAGATATAGCATCAAGTAATTCTGAGTTATTACTTACTACAAAATACTAAAAAATCGTTTTAAATAATTGTGAACAAAGCCATAAAGATTGTGAATATCCATTATATTATTCTAGCCAGAAAACTGGTCTCCTAGAAAAGTGGGTTTATTCTTAAGACAGAAAGGCTTCATGCGAATATATTGCACAAGGGGTGATATGAAACCAAATATTTCTCGATAGAAGTTTGCCGAAGGTATGTTCTTCGGAAAGGCACATATAAACCAGGATATTAAAAAATATTATATCGATTCAATATTCAACATTATATCGATTGTTCCGATATCAATTTCTCATTCTTTTATTTTCTTCCAATATCCTTTCACCTGTTCATTATGCATCAGGCTACTTTGAACCTGTTTTTTCCCTGATTGGGTAAAATCCTCCCGTAATTTTTCCCGAATCCTTCCGTGTAATTTATTTCTTCTGTTTGTATGATGTTTCCCACTAAATCTTTTTTCTTTTCGCCAAACAGCTTGTCGTTATCATCTTATTTAAACAATTTTTGGAAATATTTTAGACTAACTTACTGTCCTCCATTCGATTTGAATGCCAAGAAATCACGAACATCAGCGTCCGTATAGCATTTGTTAATTTTCAGGGAGCAGGTTATCTGAGCGTATAGAGCGGTGAGTTGCCTTGCCGAATGTTAAGTGTTCGAATCCGGCAGTGGCAGATTTTATTAAATCTGATAACAACAATCTGTGGGATCTGGGACCCTCCTGAGGCTCAAGTAGCCTCAATACAGTGGGTTTTCAAAGTAAGAAGAAAAACCGGGCGGTTGAGCGTGATCTACTTTATATTACGTAGGAAAGAAATTCGTTGACTGGTAGATACTATAATAGAATGTAAATAGTTGGGGGTGGAGTCAAGAAAACACAGCAAATAAGTGAAACTTATTATATTTTATATGTGCCGACGTTTCGACCTACTGTGTAGGTCATCTTCAGGGCCAATAGGAGTGGCTGCTCGGTGCAGAAGGTAACTGACCCTCAAAAGAAAAACTGACACTCTAGCTTGTTTCTTCTAATATGTCGCCAGGAATAAAAGAAGGTCAGTTATATTGGTCAGTTACCTTCTGCACCGAGCAGCCACTCCTATTGGCCCTGAAGATGACCTACACAGTAGGTCGAAACGTCGGCACATATAAAATACAATAAGTTTCACTTATTTGCGGTGTTTTCTTGACTGCACCCCCAAATATTTACATCCTATTACTTTATATTACGTTACATTATGTTCTGTTTTTTTGTGTTCATAATGGCTCATGTCTGCTTTAACATATTGTCGAATATATTATTCAAATGAAGTGTCATTGGAATAGGAATTGATAAAATTCATTTATTTGCTTGGATAAACTAGTTTCGAATCATACATCCATTCATCATACATAACATTTTTCTTAAACTCTTAACCCGCTTCAACGAATACCCCACTACTACAAATAAATCAGTCGTCCCCGCGGATGCCCAGTGTAAACAGCTCCTAATTTATTTGTAATTAATAAATGTAAGATATTAAATATATTTGTGTACTCACAGTGGCGGCGAAGGGGATAGTGTTCACCAGTTCCAGGATAAAATGGAAGGAGAGAAGTTGTTGCCAAATATTTCCCTGGAACAAAATATATTTATATAATAATAATTGTGATGTATATAATAATATTTATATAATATATTATCCTGTCGTTTAGCATAAATTAAACTAGTTCAACTGAATAATATTTTGTGATCACCTACAAAATACGAAATACAAAATACCTACAGGGGTGATCTATGAGAGAAAACAGACAAAAATATATAAACTATAAAAAAACATTACAGTACCAAGAAATGACTTAAGAGAAAGAAAAAGAGAAGGTAAACAGAAAGATATTTTTTTTTTTTTTCTCTTTATATTTTTATCTAAATCCTATCAAATCCCATCAAATTACCTTCACCCTTCGTCGTAAACCTACGAATTCCTGTCCTACTGTATCATTTAATAATACACCACTGAACCCTGTCGAACAGATACGTTACCTAGGACTCCATCTGGATAAACGTCTCACTTGGAATCCTCATACAAGACTGAAAAGACAAGAAACTGCTCGACGTTTTCGCCTACTTCAACACTTACTGGACAAACGCTCTAAGCTACCAATTAATTACAAAAGACTTATTTACATGACAGTCATCAGACCTATTTGGGCATACGGAGTTGAGCTTTGGGGCTCTACTAAACCATCCAATTCATCTCGTATCCAATCCTTGCAATCCAAAATCCTTCGTAAAATCCTCAATACTCCTTATTATGTCACAAACAAACTCATCCATCATGATCTTAATATCCCATATGTTACTGATTTGGCCCAAACTAGATACCTATCCTTCCATAACAAGCTCCATACGCACTTGAATCCGCTAGTCTCTCAGCTTGCTTCCCATACTATTCCTGATAACCCCCCGAGGCGCCTGAAAAGAAGATGGCCTCGAGATCATCTACAATAGAACTTTATTGGAGTGCTATCGATGGGTAGTTTCTCCACAAGTGTTTTCATGTCATATGCTACATTTTTGCACATTTACTTGATATAATAATGTATTATAGTTGTAAATATCATTGAATTAAATAAAAAAAAAAATAAAAAAAAAAAAAATATTTTTATCTACACCTGTCAAATACAAAACAGTGACAATCAGCAGATAGCCTGACACTAAAAAACAAAACAAAAAAACAAAAACAAAAAACAAAACAAACATGATACAATGACTTGAAAGGCATGAAGAAGAACAGTACCCAGTGGTACCTCTCCCTTGGCTTGATTCAATTTCCTTTATAACAAATCCCTCATCCACGTTCTTTTTAATCTCCTCTTAGTGTTGTCAGGCATGAGAGTAGAGACCATTCGTTTTATTAATGGGTTTGGATGTCCGTGTAGTTTTTCTTGAAAGCGTTTGTAGTATGTTCGTATGTGTTCGTCAACCGTTGGTATTTTTAAGTCAGTATGCAGAGTTTTGTTATTGACGTACCATGGTGCTTTGGTGATAAGTCTTAGTACTTTTGATTGAAAAGTCTGCAGTCGTTTTCTGTGAGTCTGTTTAGCGATCCCGTAAATTTGTAATGCATATGTCCAAACTGGTTTTAGTAGGTAAGTGTACGTGTTTAGTTTCTGTCTTATGTCTAATTTGGAGGTTTTCCTGAATAGTGAGTACATTAAATTGAGCTTATAGTTCAGTGATTGGCGTTTCATCTTAACGTGAGGACCCCATGTCATTCTCCTATCAAACGTTAGTCCAAGGTATTGTACTTTGTCTGTCTGCGGGATGGGTGAGTTGTTAAGGTAAATGGGAGGGCATGTTTCACGTCGAAGAGTAAAAGTGATGTGCTGTGACTTTTCATGGTTCAGTCTAATTTTCCATAGTTGGCACCACTCACTCAACTTTTTTAAGTTATGTTGTAAGTTTAGTGAGGCTTGCGTCGCGTCTTGATGTTTGGTGATTATGGCAGTGTCGTCAGCGTAGGTTGTCAGTATGTCAGTACTTAGTGGAATGTCGTGTGTATATGTTATGTACAACAGCGGTGCCAGTATTGATCCCTGAGGCACGCCGGCTAAGATCGGTCTTATTGAAGATAGCTCTGAGCCCTGCCGGACTGAGAAAAATCTGTCTGCAAGGAATGAGTGAAGAATCAGATAATAAGTGTGCGGTAATACAGTCTTGAGTTTAAAGAGAAGCCCTTGGTGCCAGACCTTGTCGAATGCTTGGGCGACATCCAGAAACACTCCAGTTGCATATAACTTCTGCTCTAGTGCTGTCGATATGTAGTCAGTTACTCTGTGTAATTGTTGAGTTGTTGAGTGTGATTTCCGAAAACCGAATTGATGGTGAGGGATTATATTTTTGCCTGTCAGTAACTTTAATAATCGGGGATAAAGTAATTTTTCAAAAATTTTTGAACAAATGGAGAGTAAACTAATAGGTCTGTACGAGGAAGGGCTGCTAATATCTTTATTTTGTTTTTTAATCATGGTTACAAAAGAGTATTTCCACTGTATAGGGAATTTTGTAGTTCCAAGTATTGAGTTGTAGATTGTCGTTAAAAACACTAGAGCTTTCCTAGGCATTTGCTGGAGCACCTCAGCATTTATTAAGTCATAGCCGGGGGCTTTTCTTTTTGGTAAGTGTCTAATTATTTCTGCTACTTCTGTGGGAGTGAATGAGGGCGGTGGCAGTGTTAGTTGTAATGGAATGTCAAGTGTGTTATTTACCAAGTTTTCGTGTTCTGTGTTTATAAAGTCAGTATGTGGGGTAAATACGGAAGAAAGATGGTCGGCAAAGAGCTCGGATTTTTCCTCGTCCGACACAGCCCAAGAGCCATCTTCTTTTCTAAGAGGTGCTGACATCTCACGATGTTTTAAGAGTCTTTTGGTATGCTTCCATAAACTTCCATCGTCAGTCGAAAGGGATTTAATGTAGTTGTCGTAGTTTGACCTGTTAAATTTGCTAATTTGGCGTTTCGGTTCATTATTTAGTTTATTAAATGTCCGTCTATCTGAAGGCTGTCTGTTGGTTTGCCAATTTTTACGAACTCTTCTCTTGGCTCTGATCAGATCTCTAATATACTGTGGGTAGCTTGGTAAGTTATCTGATTTCCTGCACCTGGGTTTTGATGCTGACCACGCTGCTTCTTGTATACTTCTAGTGAACATCTCCACTGCTTCCTCTAGTTCTGTCTCGTTTTTTATTGAAACAGGAATTGTGAGGTCAGAGTTAAGGTAAGATCTATATAATCCCCAATCAGTTATATCCTGTGTGAGCGCAGGCCTTTTTTGGGCCTCAGAAGGTTCTTCGCATAGGGTCATCTGGACTAGAGAATGATCAGAGCAGAGGTCAGAACTCGTATTTACAGTCTTGTATACTGTTCTAATTCCTTTTGTAATAAAAAAGTCCAGTAAGTCCGGGGTTTTACGTCTAGAAGTAGGCCAGTAAGTGGGAGAATTAGGAGTTGAAGTATCTAATGCAAGTTCATGAAGAGCATACCACAAGTTCAAAGAAAGATGTAAAATGAAAAGTGTAAATATAAAAAATGAGATATAAATGTATGGAAAACTTAGTATAACACAGATAAAATATAAAATGCATGATAATAGACTCCTGGAGAGTTACATAAGTAAAAATGAAAGAAAATTGATAGAATATGTTATGCCAGGGAATAAATACAGAAGAAATTTAATACAATATTTATCATTGATAATATTTAATATTATCATGCATTTGATATTTTATCTGTATTATACTAAGTTGTCCATACTTTTATATCTCATTTTTTATATTTACACTTTTCATTTTATATCTTTCCGTTTACCTTCTCTTTTTCTTTCTCTTTAGTTATTTCTTGGTACTGTAATGCTTGTTTTATAGTTTATATTTTTTTTGTCTGTTTTCTCTCATAGCCCTGAAGATGAGCTAGAAAGTAGAAACGTGGGCGCTATCGATAAATAAGTCTCACTTATTAGTTGCTTACATTGACTGTACCCCCAAGTATTTCCATCCTACATTTGATCTCCCAGTCAACGATTTTCTCTCTATCATGAGTAATATTTTATTTAATTTTCGATGGTTGATCAAATAACATCATGAAATACCTGATACAAAACAGGAAACCTAAGGGCTCAGAAATAACAGAAGTTTCGCTATAAATTAATTAGCCAATACAGGAACCATAAGTTTAGAAGAGGAATCATAGAAAAAAGATCTTTACAGACAAAGTGAAATACATACTAAACTCTCAGTCCAAGAATACAACAACCAGATGTAGCATCCCACCACCACCTTAACCATGACGCTACTGAAGAATGGGCGAGGTTACAGGAAAACATTTTGGAAAGATTAAATATACACAGCAGAGAGAGACTGAACTACTTAAGCACCTAATAAAAATCTAGAGTATCTTGTGCGTGTCGAGGAAGTGTTTATTGAATATGTTGATTCGTATCAGGTACTTCTTTGACAAGTCGAAGATTACTTGCTTGAAATAATATGATTATTTTCTGTAGATACAATTTGAAATCGCCAACAAAAATCTTTATTTTTTGGATATAAAAATATAACACTGTAAGGCTTGATTCCTACATCGATAACTGGTTCTGAATCTCCTTAATTAGTGATCCTCCCTCCTACGTTTTGGTCTAACCCTTACAGTAAGCTAAATGTCTATTACCTATTACCTATTACCTATTACCTATTACCTATTACCTATTACCTATTACCTATTCTTTATTTACTTACAATTTTATGAAGAATATTTTTCTTCCTTGGGACATGTGATAACTATTTTGATTAGTATTTAAGATCCTAAAATAAAAAGACCTTCCGATTGAAAATAATTCATAAATCAATCCCACAAATGCAGTTTTGAGCGTTAAATTGTGAAGAATAATAAATATGACATTTGATTATCGCTTTTTTACTTCATTATGTTCAAGTATTGTATTTTTTTCTATGATTACAATATTAGTAACTCCAACAAAATCAATTCTGCCTAAATCGCTATTGGATCAACTTAGAGTGCGTTAAATCCAATGTGGAGTGATTGGAATAGCCAATACATCTGGAATTCGACCCGTTCTAAATTCCATTGACTTGTATCAAATATCAACCAATCCAACCGTTCATGATTGTGCGAAACTGATGGAGTCGAACAATGAAATACGTAGTCTTTTCACGCTATAGACTCACCTATAGCAAAAATCTATAGCACTTCAAACCGCAAAGTGTCTTGGATTCAGCACATGGTAGAGACTGGGCCGTTGATGAGAGTTATATTTTATTTATTTTTTAATAACTCGAAAGAGAACGGTGTATTTCGGCGAGTTACTGAGCTGTAGATGGCGCCTTCGAATTCGGCAGTGGCATATAATTAAGTGTGTTAATAATGTTGGATCGAACCTTCTTTAGGACCTACATACTCTCCTTGGGCTCCTAGCCTCTATTAATCAATTCTTTACACACCCGCAGCTCAGAAACCATATAGTCTCTACCATGTACTTAATCCAGGCCTCTTCGTGTGTCGTAGCGGTATAGGATTTTTTTTTTTTTACTAAACTATCGTATTTCTATCGGCAGTTAAATCGATAATATCGAACGATAGTATGAAGGTATAAATTGATTTGAATATACTTTATAAAAAATAAATATTTCTTTTAGGTTTTGGGAGTTTATACTATTCCTTTTCATTAAGTAAAAATTAAAACAAAAAATCTGGGAACATTTGATTTTAGATTGGCGATAGTGAAAGATGGGGCAGCGCTGATATTTTAGAATACGAAAACCAGCTGCTTATGAAACTCTATCAGAACAACAATGCAATACTGTTTTTCAAACAATTTGTTTCTTCTAATATGTCGCCTGGAATAAAAGACCTATTTATGTTTTCTTATCGTTGGTATTCGAAGCCAATCTGTGAGGAAAACGGTATTCGATTTGCTCATATCGATATGTATCGAAAGAAATAAGGCTGTGTATAATATCTCCAGTCCTTTATTGTGCAGTATTTTAATGATTCAATTATTTGCATATGAAATTGAGTATAACATTGATTGGTTAATTTTGAGAAAATTTACAGATTTGATTTACCGACTTAATATTCGGGAAAGGAATAAATTAAATATAGCAATATGAAGTAACTTGGAACCTAATTTACCCTAATCCTTAGTCGATTAACAGTTGTGCATGACAGGCCCAAATAACCTTAATACTGCAAAAGTCTGGTGGATTGAGCAGAAATGTAAATAGTCAATTTATTTTAAAAACCAGTGACCGAATTCTAAAGCAATTTCATGGTTAGTTTGCCGCCCTTATTTAGGCAACCATAATATGGTTTCTCAATATTGATTTAGGCCCAATTGAGTATTTACTTTACGCATTTTTTTTTTGGGAATACTTATATTCAGATTGACGATTGACTTATTTTATTTTATTCCTGTTATTTGAAGCTATGGGAGCAAAAATGGCATAACCTATATTTCTTGAAAATTCCATATTTGATTCCTTTGGTTCAATATATAATAGTGAATTATATTGATGTACAATATTATGGACCTTGTTTTGAAATATACTAGGATCTAAGTGGAATTCACGGACCCAAAATACCACCTAAAATCCAACAAAGTAATTTACTGTGAAATCTGTGACTCGGAAACAGAAATGTGGGCAAGAAGACTCAGATTTTATGGTCACATGAAGAGGATGAACGAGGAGGGACTAAATAAAAAAATTGTTCACCAATTTATAGGCTACAAATTCAAACAACGATACACAGGACAAATAAAACAAGAAACA
Source organism: Troilus luridus (assembly GCA_964056705.1). Taxonomy (NCBI): domain Eukaryota; kingdom Metazoa; phylum Arthropoda; class Insecta; order Hemiptera; family Pentatomidae; genus Troilus; species Troilus luridus. Next base: position 137,064,962 of record OZ057413.1, on the reverse strand, counting down.
CGGGATTACACGAGATTTATTAGAAAACAGAACAAGACACCAAAAATTCCTCAAAAATGCGGTACTAGTGATAGACAGAAAAAAATGTCCTTCCAAGACCTGGAAATTGGAAGAAAAACTTTTAGTGTAATCATGAGGCAAAGATCGGCTGAAAAGAAAAAACTTTAAAAAAAAATATGTTTATTGAAATTTACAACTGTATACAGAATACATCAAGTAAATATTATCAATGAATACATTGACATGAAAAGACAAGTAGAGAAACTACCCAGTGGTAGTACTCAAATAAAATGTACAGCTTAGAAGGTCACGAGGCCATCTTCTTTTCAGACGCCTCGGAGGATTATCAGGAATTGAAGAGGTTGCGAGGTTTGAAACTAGTGGGTTTGAGTGGAAATGAAGTTTTTCATGAAAAGATTGATATCGGATTCGGGCCAAATCAGCAATAAACGGGACGTTAAGGCCATTATGGATTACTTTGTTCGTAACAAAGTAAGGAGCATTGAGGATTTTCCGAAGGATTTTAGATTGTAAAGATTGGATGCGAGAGGAATTCGATGGCTTAGTGGAGCCCCAAAGCTCTACTCCGTAAGTACAGATGGGTCTAATGATTGTCATGTATATGAGTCTCTTGTAATTAATTGGGAGCTTAGAGCGTTTATCCAGTAAATGTTGAAGTAGCCTGAAACGGCGAGCTGTTTCTTGTCGTTTCCGTCTAGTATGAGGATTCCAAGTGCAGCGTTTGTCAAGGTGTAGTCCTAAGTACCGGTTCTGTTCTACACTTAGAGGGATGCTATTAAACGATACAGGGGGGCAGGAAGTCGCTGGTTTACGACGGAGGGTAAAGATGAATTGATGAGATTTGTGGGAATTTATTTAAATCCTCCAGTTTCTACACCAATTTTCTAGGTCAGTGATGTAGGATTGAAGAGTACGGTATGCTATAACTGGATCAGTGTTGACAGATAATAGAAACAAATAAAAAAACGCTGTACCATAGTCGCGAAGTCCTTCAGGGCTGTTTCCTGTCAAATAAATAAACCTTAGGATATGCCCTCATTTGGAAATTATGCAAATGTTAATAAAATTGGGAGAGGATTAGATCAGTGGAAGAGTGCCGTTCTCAATGTCCCGGGTTCAAATCTGGCTGTTCTAGATAATTTATTTAATCTGTTAACAGCCTTGGGTGGAGGGGAGCGAGTAGCCCAATGGTAGAGCATTGAGTTGTCGGGACCAAGGTACTGGTTTTAAATCCCGCTGCTTGCTAGACTTTTATTTAATCTGTTAGTAGCCTGAGATGGATCCTGTGTGATCTATTACCCTCTTGGGGTTCACCCTGTATTTATAAATTGGCTACCCAAAATAGGGGAAAATCATGGCGGTTGAGCATGATCCACGACATGCACAATAGTTGACCTAGAAATAGTACAGTCTCTGCCATGTACTGAACCCAAGACCGGTCTTGGGCTGTAGTGGTACAGTTTTTTCTTTTTCATTTTATTGTACTACAGCAGGCAATTATTGTTTTAGGAATTGAAGTTGGGCCTAGTAATTAGTTTGTACTCCTCTTATGGAGTCTTTTGCATTCAATACAATAATGAAATGTTTTATTTTAGACTTTTTTTCTACGGTTTTGGTTATCGGCATCAAGTCATTGGGTTCACTAAGCCTATTATTGTTTAACTAAGACCAGCAAATTTGATTTGATAAATAAACTTCTGCTGGTCTGATATGAATGGTGCTTTGTTCCTTACAGGACTTTGGCGTCCTCAACAATTGTCCAATGCCATGGCCTCCATACAGATCTATCTTCGCCTGGACTTCTCCATCCCTCGAAACCCGACGATTCCTTGGCCGACCTCTGTTTCTTCTTCCATCCAGATGTCCCTCCATCATCATTTTAGGGGTCTATTGCGCTCCATTCTTTAGACCTGTCTCAGCAATCTTATTCTGGCATTTCTTATCGTGGGAACAACATCAGGTGTCTTATGGAGTTTTCTTATTTCCTTATTGGTAATAATATATCATGCTCTGTTACCAAATCGTTGCTGTTCTTGTGAGTAGTAGATGCATAGCGCTACGATAATTCTTATAAACTAGAATATACTTGAATCAGTAAAGCAACTGATACCTGAGAGACCTAAGGTTTTTTTTTGTTTAGAATAACTTTTAAATAGGTACTTTTTCTATATATTTTTATTTTATTAACAATAAATGTCAAATGTAATAATAAGAATCGACATCTAATTGAATGATATCCAGACTCACCTTGTATCCCAGATAGGCCAACAGGAGGGCCTCCGTCAGACTGATGGCCGCCAGGATGACCTGGACCACCCAGAGGGCCAGCGGCCGCTTGACCCAGAGGATCGCGTCCCAGTTGATGATGGGGTGCTCTTGGAACTCCTCCTCCGTCAGGTCCCGCGATACCCAGAACTCCGTCTTGTTCTGCTTCTCGCAACCGTAGCTGAAACATAATGTGAGTCTTATTGCACGAGTTTGTAGGGGGTGGTTAGGGGTGGTTAATGGAATATAATATTTTATATATTTAATAATGAAAAAAACCGCAAATCCGTGGTCGAGGGTTCTTCTACATTGCCGATTAAGCGGGGTGGTAATCCCAGACTGTATAAAATATCTCTTTTTAAATTTATTTATTGAAATGTACAACTGTATTATAACAAAACAATAAATAAATAGAATAGTATGGATAAAGGGAGGATTATCGGAAATCTAAGAGGTAACTAGGTTTGAGTGGGAATAAATTGTTCATTCCCGTAATATGAGCCAAGTATTAATTACCATAATAATAGAAACAATACTTAATTACCATAATGGTAATAACAAATTGAACACGATAGAGTAATTGGTACTTAAATTAAGAGGGGATGGCTATAATAGATACAATAATACTTGGAAATAAAATATTAAATATTACCGTAATAGTTACAAGTATGGGGGAGTTATACGATAAAGGGAAATAAATAAAATGTGATAATTGAAAGGTCATTATATAAATTAACTAAGAAGGTCTTCAATATAAATCTATGTTAACTTTATAATAATATACTCGTCTTCTTCTCCTGGCGCTATAGACCGAAGTGGTCCTTGGCCTGGTTCAACATGTGTTGCCGTAGGGCTCTGTCCTCCAACAAACGGATGCCCGCCTGCCGCATGTCCTCTCCACATTCTCCTTCCATCGAGCTCTTGGTCGACCCTTTGCTCCAGTGGCGAAGATCTTTCCTTTATGTACCTTCATCACCTGTCTGCCTTCGATCATTCGGTTGAGATGCCCAAGCCATTTCAGCTTGGCAAAGCTTATTCGTATAAAGCTTTACAAAGTAGATTTCGTATATCTCATTGTTCTTTCTACTTCGCCACACTCCGTTCTCAAAAACTCCACCGAACATTCCTCGCAGCACACTCCTCTGGTTATCTTGTTATCAAAGGATTATCTTGTTTATTACCCAACATTCACCGCCGTACCTAACAGCCGGTCTGATTAGGGTTTTGTACATCCTGATCTTAGTTTTGCGAGAGATTAAGTTGGTTCTTATTAGGTGACGATGAGCATTGTACGTCCTGTTTCCCGCCAGGATCCTTAGTTTGACATCTCCTGCTTCACTGGCTTCTTTAGTCATTAATGATCCCAGGTACGGAAATTTTGACACTATCTCAATGGTTTCTCCGTCTAAGTGTTGCTTATGGTGGGTTTTGCTGCCTCATTCTCTCTACAATCATCAGTTTGGTTTTGCTGATATTTATTTGAAAGCCGGCTCTTCCTACCTACATTTTCAAGGTAATATATGGGTCTTCGATTGCCTGCTTCTTCCCAAAATCACTACATCATCCGCATAGGGCATTTATCCTTACTTTGTTAACAACCTTATTGTGGCGGCCGTCTGCCTTTCACAGGTTGAAAGGTTGAGCACGGACCGTCGAAGAAAAAATGTTTGATTTGGCCGGTGCCAGCAGGTTAGGGTATTTAAAAGAAAAAGGAGAAAAAAACGTGAAACTTTTATTTATAAAAAGAATAATAAAATGTTATTATGACTATTATGACTATTGATATACAAAAAATAACTGAAAATTAATATGAATGTGATTACCTAATGTGGAGCCAGCGCTAGTGAATTGTGTCCTCTTCTCGCCTCTTGTGTACCCCCTTTTGGTACATGGTACAGGGGTATAAATAAATGTAGCATCGTGCTAATACGAGGCGAGAAGAGGCTGAGGAAGGAAGCAGCGATTGCATTGAGCAATACGGAGCGACTACTTCCCCCTCACCACACTTCACTAGCTCTCGTAACTGACTGACTTGATCTGCACCAGGCACGTGACGTATGCGATAACATACGAGTCCCCAGGCCGACCATTTAAGAGTATAGTAAGATGGTTAATTGTAACAATACAAACAAAAATAAATCAAATAATCAATAGCAAAACGTAACTAAGTGAAATCAAAATACATATAAAAAATTAAATTAAATTATTTCCAGGCACATCGATACGTATCAGAAAAACAATGAATATACTTATATTCTAAGGTGCCGGCGTCGACACTTATCGAGAACTAAGTTCAACAGCAAAGGGGGCAAATAATATACTCGTACATGTTTGTTATGCAAGTAGCTACAATGCATGTTCAATGGCGTAAATATAATGAAATTTAAGTAAATAGGATGAGTAGGTAAATAGTGGGTAGGAGAGAAAAATAGAAGAAAAAAAAAAGGTAATAATGGTAACAAATAAATTAATATAATTAAATTAAGTAAAAAAAAAATTTCTATAAATACATGAACTCATCTAAGCTTTTTATTAAAGTCAATTGCACTCACCAATACTAAATTCCCAAATACAATTTTTCCAATAACATGCGCTAGTACATTCTTTTATTTTAGTAATAGATTTTGGTTAAAACCAAGCAACCAGATATAGGAATTTGCTTAAAACTCTAAATAGATTATGGGGAAAAAAAATAAATATGATTGGAAAACGTGTTCAATTTCCCCTAAATGTAAAAAGATTTATTTGTAGAACCGTACACGTTTTAGTCAAAATGAATATCTGAAAAGCACGTGGCCCGGAGAAATGAGAGGGGCAGATCAGTGCTAGGGCGCTGAGTTGCTGTGACGTCAGGTTCAAGTCCGGCTGTGGCAGATAGTTTATTTCATATGTTAGCAGCCGAGTCTGGACTAATGGGGTCTGCAGACTCTCCAGAGGCTCACACAGCCTCTACAGAGGGAGTAACCCTAACTGGAGCGTGATACGGAACCCTGCACAACCTTTGTCGTAGAAATTATAACTAAGAATTTAATCCTATTGATATGCCTGTATTTAATGCAATCAAATAATTAATAAAACAAGCTAAGTTAAACTTACTGAACTACATATCTATTCTACTGACTGTTTTAAATGATAATATTGGGCGATGATATGAATCTACACTTACAATCCTAATACTTATTTCCTTTGGGTTTTGGCTGTTTAGATATTTTTTTCAATAAATTAAAAAAATATAACAATCGACTGTCTCTGTATTTCCAGTTAACAGCGCTGCGTAGCATGGGAAACAGCGCTGATATTTAAGAATGACCCTCACACAAGACTGACAAGACAAGAAACAGCTAGACGGTTCCGACTACTTCAACACATACTAGACAAACGCTCAAAGCTTCAGATCAATTACAAAAGACTTATTAAATCCTAAACGCTCCTTATTTTGTAACAAATAAAACCATCCATAAAGACCTTAAGGTTCCATATGTTACCGATTTAGACCATTCCAGATACCTATCATTCCATAATAAACTCCAGGCCCATCCAAACCCACTAGTTTCCATCCTTGCATCCAGTTCCATCCCTAGGCGTCTGAAGAGAAGATGGCCTCGGGACCTTCTATTATAGAAATGTAATTAGAGTGCTGGCAGTGGGTAGTGCCTCTACATGTCCTTTCATGTATCTAGTTAGTCATATAGCCCTTGTACTAAATGTATATATTACAGTTGTACAATTCAATAAAATAAAAAATAAAAATAATAATATTTAAGAATGAAAAAATCAGGTGTTTACAATCATAATATTATTTTCTTTGGTTATTTACTTATATAGATTCATGACCACTTGCGCTATCTACAGGAGTTCGTGAAAACTAACTACCATGAATTCAACTATAAACATTTGTTCTTAAATTTTTTTTTAAGAACTATTCTTAAACATTTGTATTATTAAAAATTATTGCTACTAAAATTTGATGTTTAAATTTATTTATTTATTTTTAATTTCTTTGGTCTTTCGTTCGTTACAATAACGTAATGAGTAATCAAAACCCAACGGTCTTTTTAAATTGAAGCAGAGGCCTTATTATAATTAATCATCGCAGTCTCTTCGTTGTTGAAGTGGATCCTAAACAACCAACCCTCATTATTACATTGACTCCCTCCTACCCATTTATTCCCACTTTATCAATGAATAAATAATAAATTTATGTAAATGTTAACATTTTTTCTATCTTACTTGCCATTTGCTCTTTATCTCACAGCTTAAACTTTAAAGACTCATTAGTAGAGGAATCCAGGGAAGATGGAAGAAATACTGAAGGCCATGGAGAATTTATATTGAGTTGTTAAGAATGGAGTAGAAACAGGATTAGGTAAACCGCTTTAAACCACTCTAAAATATAAATTATATTTCTCACTCCCGCAGCTAAGCCGGATAGTTCAATCTACCTTTCAAATCTTAATGCCGTATTAGAATTGTATAAATTTATATTTTATCAAATTCGATAACGGGGATGTTAACGTATAAACAAGAATTTGTTTTTAAAAGTTTCACTAGTTGAAGTAATTTATTAATTGAAAAAAACACCTGTATCGCTACAAACCATGGAGTCCTTGTGTCTAGTCCTTGATGACAAATAACAACGGTTTTCCAGGGATGTTATTTGTTCGAAATCAAGCTCAACCACAATTTTTTCCACAATTAAGAGTACATACTTTATAGAGAGAGGCTGGGTGAGCCTCTGATGGGTCTTCAGACCCCACAGTAGCTTTCCCTAGCTATTAAAAGATTTAATAATTTATCTGGCACATCCGGGTTCGGACTCAGGAAGCTGAGCACAGCAATTCATCGCTTTACTCACTGATTACACACCCTCTCCCTAAGGTGAGCTCCAGGAGGCTCTGTAGATCCCACATGGTCCATCCATGGCCACAGCTTCCTATAGCCCTGAAGATGACCCACAAAGTGGGCCGAAACGTCGGCACATAATTAAATAAGCAACCACTTATTTAGTGTTTTCATTTGACTGCACCCCCAACTATTTTCTTCCTTACGTCTACTCTCCAGTCAACCATCCCCTCGCTTCTCAAAAACCTGGATAGGTATAATTTAGGGCTCCCACCGTAGCATCGTCCGATTAGCCACAGCAGCATAAAGTGACGTTAAATGAAAAAACAAATCGAGCAAAGAGTAAGGCTCGAAACAAATTCGGATTAGATGGAATATGTTTTTTGGAAAACACCGTAAACATTGAGATGGGCTTAGTATCAAAGCAAATCCTTGTTAATAACAGCTGAACCGATTGGATTACATCAGATGGGTGAACCTAAGCGTTAGTGGGAGGATTTCATTAAGGGTGATCTAATGAGTTTGGGCTTGAGCAGTAATCCAAGGACGGAAATTTGTAAACAGCGATTTGTAGTATTGGCAACAAGCTCCCGCTTTTGTTATTGTTATTATCATCATCATCAATTTGTTGATATCTAAATGGTTACCCAAAGTGTATATTTTTTCTATATAGTCACGTTTCTAAATAATGTAGCAGACCTAGTCTGAACCACTTTCGCATCTCTAAAAATATGTTAAACATTATTACTTTCAAAACTGATATGCAATTTGACTATTTCGCTGCCAACAGAGGGTTAAAAAATAAATCTAAGAAGGTTAAAAAAAGTGTGTGTGTCAGCTCCGACAGTTATCACTATAGCTGATAATTCCATTTTCTTTCCTTCCAGTGCAGTCTTTTGCATACGTCTTCTGTCCGAAGCCTTAATAGGTTCAAATTCCTTCCTGTCATCAAATACGGGAACCGAAAGGTCAAGATTTTTTATAACAAATTTGTTTTGAGAGTTTTGTCGTGTTTTTGGATGCAAAACTGTGGTACCCGATTCCGCGAGTTTTTAAATTTCATTCTAATGTGGGTCAATCGGTCTCTAATCGGAGGTAAATATCGATCTCAGTCCTCGTCTGTTTGATAAAACATTAATTAATTGATTAATATGCCATAGCTAGTGGCAAATTAGCTAGAGCGGTGTTCGATGTCACTGCCGGTGGCGCTTCTTCTGCATTCTTTGTCTTCCTCTTGGCCGATTGCTTCCGTGTCTTTAATCTTCAGAGTCCGGTAGAGGTGTATTTAAGCCCAGCATGTTCACAGCCTGTCCACTTCCTAATATACTAATATCCTGTCCTAGTAGCAGTAAGCACTACACAATTAAATAGACACTGCACAGCCTCTGTCAATTTCCTCCTCTTATCAGAGCAACGCTGCCCTGTCGTCTGTTGAGGTCGTATACAAGTGATGTGAATGGACCCCAACAGCTTAAGGTGGAATCTAAATAAGAGTTGTAATATTGTTTGTTTGGATAGGTCTCTTTAAAAAGGCTCCTCTATAAAAAATTATCGCATTTCAACCCTTGGAGAATAAAACAATAGAATACACTGTTAGCATAGTTACCACACGTATCTCTTCCCGATTAGTCCGGGGAACTTTTAATTTCTATCTATTATGTAAAACAAATAATACAATATTATCGAGAAAGGAACGTTACTCGCCACTTTTAACTAAATTCGATTTTACTTCTCATAAAATTTTCATACCGCGGGCTAAATATGAAAATCGTTTCTTAACGAGTAAACTCCAAAAATGTTTACCAATATGTACTAACAGCGGATATCTGATGTTGACAACACATGGCCTTCTTGTATACATATTGATCTTCAAATCGGCGGCACATAAAGTGACTCTGAGCAAATCGATAGGCAGCAGCCATGTTCGCTGAGATAAGAGACAAAGCTTGATATGACCTTCTGATAGTGATAACTTCCCTTTTTATCAGTAACAAGCAGAAGATAATAAAAACAACAATGAACTTAAAGCTCTAATAAAATGGTTGGAGATGAATGACATTGGAATTTTATTTATCGCATATTTGATGGTTTTATAAACATAAAAAAACAATATGAATGTTCTAAGTAGGTTATGTGTTCATCGACCCAAACAGTCGATACGTCATTTCAGTCATTTCATCGGTAAATAAAGAAATTACCAAATTAGATGGGTTTGAGAGATGATAATATGGATTTATGTTGCCACCAATGGTATCTTAAATGTTTAAATCATTTTAACTTTATCACTTAGAGAATGGTAATATACAATATCTATAATAAAATATAATAGAAAAAAAATGAAGAAAATACTCCACAAACAGGTTGCACTCAGCCAGAAAACACAAAAGCCTGGGGATAGGTAAGCAATGGATTTGTCACTGAAATATAAATAAATGAGAACTGCAGATTAATACTAATGAATCAAAAAATAAATATTAATTAATAATGATTGAGGAATGATTCAGAATAAATATAGAAAAAAAAACAGGAAAAGAATCGATGAGTTATGAAACTTGCTCATTTGGAGAAATCCTTTTAATCTCCAGGCTTTAATTACATTATGATATGTAAAATTATGTATAATTGATAATATTTAGATTACTCACCAGGTCGCCGTTATAGGATCCTCGTCTGTGACAACTCTTAGGATGTAAAGCATACATGACAGTAACTTGAACAGTAAGTTCGCTATCCGAATCCGCAAACCTGAAAAAGCGAAAGTTTATTAATAATAATAAAGTTCTCATTAAGAATAATAATTTATTGTATGTTATTAATTGGTCTCGACATTACAAAGCTCGGGTTTATCCCGAAATTTAAAAATCAGAATTTGTAAAACCATCATCGTTCCAAGAACGTGGCCGCTAACGCTGAAGGATAAACAAGGTCTTAAGATATTGGAAAACCAGGTGTTGCCTAGATGAGACCACTGGAAAATCTAGGAATTACGAAGCATGTATCCGGTAAATATTATTCAAGTGACAGCGTCGCGAAGATTAAGATGGGCCAGTATAGTTGCTGGGCTTAGTAACGAACAAATTCCTAAAAAGATAATAAGCGCTGTGCCGACTGGGAATCGCCTGAGGGGTAGTCCGAAACGTAGGTGGGAAGATTGTGTTAAGAGTGATCTGGGTAGTTGTCCATGGACAGAAGTTTGTAAGCAGAGATCAGTGGTATCGGCATCGAGCCTTCGGGTTCGTTAAGCCTTTTTATTTATTGTATAAATAACAACAAGTAACAACAACAAAACTAAAGAGGATTTATGAGAAGCGAGGAATGGTTGACTGGATGATGTAAGGAAGAAAATAGTTGGGGGTGCAGTCCATTAATTTAGTCATTAATTTTCGCGGCTCTCTATAAAATAGTCATGATACACATTTTAATATAATAAAATAGTCAATATTTCGAAAAATAGTCAAGAAAATATTACTATTAATATATTTTTATAATATATCTCAAAATTTGAAATTAGTCATATTTTTGGCCGTCAGATTTCGCTGGTAACACCCTCATAACGTACTTTCTGGCCAGTTAGACCGCGTCTACTCGCACTGCAGCGTTCTATAGGTAATTACAATTTTAATACTCATATCTTCTCCTCACCCTTTCCTTCTCCATTTTGCACACCTTTTTTCTCATATTAGCTTTTGGCATCCATCATATGTTATTATTATCTAAGATTTCATTAGCATTTAACATCACTATTTCTTCATATTTTACTCTATTTCCATGCTTATACCATATTGTTACTTATATTTCTATACATTCCTTGTATATTTATGTCATATATTTATACCACTTCATACTATAGATATGGATTTATAAAAACTGTTATACTCTATATTCATATCTTGACTTTCTACTGTTATTTTTCCTTTATTTACTCTTTAATTTCATTTTGGTTATATCTGCTTTCATTTTACTCATTTAAACTCCCTAGGAGTCTATTATCTTACCTTTTATAGTTGTTATATATATTCTACTACCTTTTCCATAATTTTACTTCTCACCTCTGATGTTTATACCTTTTCTCTCTTTTTTAAATATCTTTCTGTTTACTTCCGTCTTTTATCTTTGTTAAAAAAATTTTTTTTTTGGCATCACCACCGTTCTGTACATTTTCTCTGTAATTTTTTGTATTCATATATATCCCTCACTTTTGTTCTAAAATTCTACCTCTCTACATATATAGTTTTTCTCATTTATCATATACTTAGTCCTCAATATATTTTTATTGTATTCATTGTATGTTGTCTGTTTTTCTTTCTTAGCCCTGAAGATGACCTACAAAGTGGGTCGAAACGTCGGCACTTACTTAAATAAGTATCCACTTATTTAGTGTTTTATTTGACTGCACCCCCAACTAAAGAGGATTTAGCTGGACTAAGCCTGTAGGAGTTACGTGTAGTGTAATAGTTAGCATAAAAACCTTCTAAGCTCAAGTTGGCTGGTTCGCAGCCCAGCAGTGGCACTAGTATTGTTTAAAATGGAGTAAAAAATCCTCGGTTATGAAATCTTTAGTAAGGGACGTAAAATGGGTATCCCCGTGCCTCGAAGGTGTCAGCTGTTTAAGATCCCTTTCCTGCTTGTGCTGGATAAGTAACTTTATTACTCCCGCGCTAGCATCGTCCGATCACCCATAGTGGCATAAAATTACCTTGAAAGAAGAAACTTAGTTTGCTCTAATTTGCTGCCACTAAAACTGAAAACAACTCTCCCCTACACCGTACACAGGTGGCGTCCTACGCAGATCCTATGGAGATTTGCCTCTCCAGGCAGAATGGATTAGGTTTTTGTATGGAAATGGGTTGGCTATATCCTTGGAACTGCTTTGGCCGAGCAGAGCTGTCAATCCATTCCTCCGCCAACGTCAGATCGTAATCCCATCGGATCCGATGGCCCGTCACGTCAGGTCGGAGTGACAGGTCCTTCCGGCTCTATTGGGATCATCTCGCTTAACAGGGGTCCTTTGTGAAAAATGCCATAAATATTTATGGGGCAACAGCTGATTCTTTTATTTTCACAGATATGAGGTTTCAGAACCTATAATCATTACAGCTGTTTTATTCTGTTAACATTGCACAACTTCGTGAGATATTAGAAAATCAGGTATTGCGTTGAATATTCCACTGAAGAATATAGGAGGCTGAAGAGTTGTAGAAAATGCTCTGGGTTGATGTAATTGAAGGTTGGGATGGACTAGACTAGTAAAGTTGTAGGGTTTAGGGATGGGTAAGGTTGTATCAATCTGATACTTTGTATCTGATACTAAAAATTAGTTGATACAAGTATCAGATACAGTTGAAATGTACCTGATACTTTTGTATCAATTGATACGGTCGGATTGATACAACCTTACCCATCCCTAGTTAGAAGCATTAGCTATTCAGAGTTCACGAATATATTCACTACCTCACGCTACCTTATGCTATTTATTACTATAACATACGAATTAAAATTGGTATACTATTTTTTTGTATCTACTTTGTGAATCAAATTGTGGGATTTAATTTACCATAGAACATAGTTCTTAAACATTATATATACATTTATTTTTTATTGCTATGTTTCTACTCTTATTTTGGACATTCTATTTTATTTTGGGATGCCAGAGTAATCATTTAGGATGATTACTCAAATTATATTTTATATTCCCTAGTCTTAATTGGATTCTTTTCCAGAGATCTGTTCTTGTGTTTACCAATTTACTATTCAATATATTACTCATAAATAAATAGTGCATTTGGGGTAAGTAAGCACCAAAAGAATTATATTATAAGAGTCGGGATATCTGTATTCAACTACAAAAGTATCAAGTAAAAGTATCAGATACAGAAAAGTATCAGTATCACTTGTATCAGATACAGGAAAATCCAGTATCTAGCCATCCCTAGTAGGGTTTAGTAACGAATGGATTCCTTAAAAGTTATAAGAGTCCGAGGACTAGATGGAGGGAGGCTGGAGAATGGATCTTACGGATTTGAGCCTGGGCACTAATCTGTATATGAAAGTTACTAAGCAACGGTTGGCGGTATCGAGATCGTTATGGCTTTTATTATATATAGCATGTACCACTGTATTGGGTTCGATACGTGGTAGAGACTGCACTGTATTTTGGGCAACGGTTATAGGGAGGTGATTTGTTCTATATCTCTTTAGACCGCCAGATTTTTCTCTATATTATGAGTACTCTTACTGTATGAGCCCCAAGAGGGTCCTTGACCCCATAGGATCCATCTCCGGCTGCTAACTTATTACATAAAGTACACCAGCAGGGGGATTTATCAGAACCTTTCGCAAGGCAACTCAGCGCTCTACCACTGAGAACTCCGCTCCCCAAGCATTTTTTTAGTCTTCTGAAATAAATTTAAAAAAATGTGGCGTATTGAGGATAGATGACGAATCCAACATCGGAAAACTTTATGTTCGTTTACATGAAGATATTTTTCCGTATTGATAATACTGTCGCGGTAGTAAGAGGAAGTAAGGCATTAACGCATTAAATGGTGGATGCAAAGACAAACAATTTATAGGTCACCATAGCAACTAAATTATAAGTTCAAATTGTAGATGAAAATTTTCAGCAAAACTACGGTTTAATATTCTCTTTATCTTCATTCGTCGCCAAAGTTCCGCGACCACCTGACCCACATTCTGCTCACGATAAGTTCTCACGTTAATTATACTAATGTGCTTTCGGTGTTTTACCAACATTAATTTAATTTCGTATTTGTTAATTCGCTGACGTCCACCCGTACTTATAAATAGAAACCTCATTTCATGTAATGCAACAATGTTAGAATGTAGCAATGTATAACAAGCGAAAATGGTCCGTGGAAAAAAATGGTCCGCATCAGAAAAAATTCTCTTAAACAGAACGTAGCAGGTCTTCTTCAGAGCTAGATTTAGATATATATCATGATATGGGAGAAAAAAAAACTATGGATTTGATAATACTGTTTAATAATTCCCTCTGTTTTATATTTATCTAAATGGTTCCTCATAACTATTAATATTACACATGTCCCATTGTTTTAGTTCAAATAATATCTTTATTTTATCCTACAATTAAAATTATTTAGATTTTTGTATTGTTTTGCCAATCGAATTGCTTGCGGACGATTGGGTACTGTTGGGTGATGAAGAAACTATACAGCTAAATACACAAACATTAATGAGTGCTGGCAAGGAAATAGGGTTGAAAATGAATTCAGATAAGACTAATTATATGGTTTGTTGCAGAAATGGGCGAAATTTTGGTGAAATTGTTGTAGGAGGGAATAAGTTCGAACATGTGGAGAAGTTCAAGTACTTAGGTTACTATGGTAACTGGAAAAAACGAAATTCCTTTCATTTATTATTTGGAAAAAGAAGAAATAAAGGCGGCGAATGCTTGTTATCACTATGCTCTCGTCTGTTGTCCGAGATCTAAAACTCAGAATTTATAAAATGATCATCCTTTCAACTCTAATAAAAAAATAGAGATAGGAGGAATCGGCATCGAGCCTTCGGGTTCGCTAAGCATTATTATTATTATTATTATTATTATTATTGTATTACAAAGAAGATAAGATGGTCCAAAAACTCTCTTCTAAAAAAAATTGTTAACTGTAAGCTAATGTTTGGACCGATGTCGAAGAAGCATGCATCCGGTAAATATTATTCAGGTGATAGTGTCGCGAAGATTAAGATGGGCATGTAAAGTTGCTGGGCTTAGTGACGAACGAATTCTCAAGATGTTAATAGGCGCTGTACCAACTGGTAAGCGTCCGAGGGGTAGACCGAGGCGTAGGTGGGAGGATTGCGTTAGGAATGATCTAGCGGGTTTAGGTTTGGGTGGAGCTCCGTGGACGGAGGTTTGTAAACATAGATTGGTGGCAACGGCATCGAGCCTTCGGGTTCGTTAAGCCTTGTATTTATTTGCCAACCGATCGTAGGCTAGTAACCTACTTCACTTCTAACGTTTGTGTTCTCGTTTTATCTCGTAGCTTTTATCGGAGGAATTTTATCATAGAATAACTCTATTATAGCATAAAATGTTGAAGATAATTTGTAAAGTTTATTTATTATAATATTGCTATACTTGATTAATTGAATAAAAACATCCCTTACATATACCAACGTTGTTTTCTCTCTCCCTCGGTCTATGTAGGTTAGAGCTTGTAGATCCCTATTGATGGGAAAGCCTGAGTTATCCTGAGTTAGCGACGACTGATGTGCGACTCTACAGCCTAAAGTTATGTCCTCCGTCCTTCAGGTCCCAACTCCTTTCAAGGGGTTATCTATCCTCTTGTAGTCAGCTTAAGATCGGGTTCACTCAGCCTTATATTTGTCTTAAAACTTTTCCCACGTTTTTCTTATTTTATAAACTTGTTGATTTTGTTTACATCATTTCGGATATTAAACTGAGCTATTCCTTGAATTTTCTTCTACTTAAATGTTCCTTAAATTACTTTTAAAATAATTATATCAACGAACCTGTCTTGTAGTAGTCTGTTTAGGATCTGTACTTCTTTATAACATAGATATATATAATTTTTCTTAAAACTTGTTTTGTGTCGGTTATTTTTTTTAAGCTTGTAGTAATAGCTTACAATATTAGGCAGCGGCCAAGTTTTTGAAGATCGCAATAAATTAAATAGAGCTACATTTTTTATTTGTTGTAATGGCAAACTTTGCAAACGAAAAATCGGATGGGAATACTTTTGGTGGCCTAAAAACCTCGAAATTTTCGGAGTTTATTCGGTTTTTAGCCTTTATCTCCTGATCGGTGCGTTTTTGATAAAGTCACCATTTTAATGTAGATTAAATTTGCTACAATTTTAATCCAACCGCGGCTCCAATAGATTCTGAGTTACGCCCCTTTGAAAATTGTTCATTTTTTCCAAAAAGTCCAAATTTTAAGTTTTGGCCTATTTCGTGAGGAACACCGGCCGAAGGAGCGATCCTACGATGAAAGTTATTGGTAATGAAGCTGTAGTAAATTTGATAATCTTTAATTTAAGCAGAGAACGAGGTCTGTAGGTGTTATACTTCTCTTGTTGATTAAAAAAATAGGAAAATCGGGGAAAGTGGGTGTTTTAAGTGATTAAACATATTTTATTCTTAATTTTCCATCACACCCTCTGTATTGGTAAGCTATAATCAACGAGCAATAACAGTAATAACAGTGAAGATATAATTCGATTTTTTTATCAAACAAAACTTCTAGCCCACTTTTAGAATAATTGAAGAGGGAGGCAGTTAAAAAAGCCAAATTGCTGACTATGTCATATCCAAAGGCGAAAATTACAAGACTCAGTTCGATTGGACTTGACTGAATTGAACTGGAAACAAGTGCTCTCTAGCGGCACTTTTTGTAAAGTCACAGCTCGCCACAGCTTTTTAACCTTTCCAAAGTGCGGTTTATTTATTTTGTCCGCCAATGGGACCAGCTAATATAAAAACAAAGTTTTTTGTCAAAATGATAAATCGATGTTTGTTATTCGATTTATAGTTTCCACTGTACAACGTTTGTTCTGATTGGTGATTTGTCAAAGATCATTCTCAACCGTCAGGTTGTCCGCCAATTAAGGTTCCCCATTTTATAGTGGCTGGGTGAACCTTAAAGGGGTCTGCAGATCCCACAGGGTTAGTCCGTGGCTGTTAACGGATTAAATTAAATAGTTTATCTACCCCAGCGGGATTTGAACCTGGGTACTTCGGCGTATCAACTGAGCCCTCTACCAGTGATCTACCCTCATAACTAATCAGGACCTATCTACGAGTAATTCATTTAGACGAAAACGTGTAAGGGCTACTAATAAAGCCTCTTACATTTAGCCGAACTAAACGCTTTTTCAAATTATACTTAATTTTATTTTATTTGTTATTAATTTTTAAATATTTTTATTTTAAAAGAAAAGATATGCCCAGGACCGGGACTTGAACTCGGGTCTTCCAGACTGCTAGCCTGGGACTCTACCATTTGAGCAACCCAGGGCCCTAATCAAGCACGCTTCTCGGTCGTGGTCAAATCTTTTCTTTTCACTGATCCTAGGTCCCCGCGTTCTCGCATTTTTGCGAAGTATACGAGGGGAAGAATGTTCTTTGAACATTATTTTAATTTGGAACTAGTTGACTTACACAATTATAATTTATTTTATTTTATTTGTTATTAATTTTCAAATAAATATATTTAATTTTTTTTTTAATTTAACAGCCGGATGTGCGGGTGATGGGTGGAAATTCCCTGTAGTTCCTCCCGGCTAAGTCCGATGGACTCGCTCACCAACAATGAAGGCCACCCAGGCATGCTGGAGGGATGTGACGTAGGTTAGAACGCCGTACTCACATTATTTTTAGTTCACCAAATACCTCTAATAGTCATGGAATATAGGAGAATTCATTATGTGGAATTGGGAAGCATGCATCCGTCGCGAAGATTAGGATGGGCATGTAAAGTTGCTGGGCTTAGTAGCGAACGGATTCCCAAGATGTTAATAGGCGCTGTACCGACAGGGAAACGTCCGAGGGGTAGACCGAGGCGTAGGTGGGAGGATTGCGTTAGGAATGATCTAGCGGGTTTGGTTTGGGTTGTGCTCCGTGGACGGAGGTTGTAAACATAGATTGGTGGTGTCGGCATCGAGCCTTCGGTTCGTTATTTATTTATTTAATGAAATCTTATAAAAAAATAATATAATATAAAAATAATAAATATAATAATAAAAAAGATTGTTAACTGTAAGCTAATATTTGGACCGATGTCGAAGATCTTTATCAGGAAATTTTAGATAGTGGCAAGACTAAGACTCTTTGACCCAATGGAGACCTACAACATGGGCCGAAATATTTATATTTCCTATATTGTAATTATACTCGATATTACGATGCTCGCGTCTGTTGCCCCGAAATCTATAAATCAGAATTTATAAAACATATATTCTTCCATCTCTTCTCTACGGATGTGAAACTTGGCCGCTAACGTTGAAGGATAAACAAGGTCTTCAGGTATTCGAAAATAAGGTGTTACGTAGGATATTGGGTCCAAAAAAAGGATGAGATCGCTGGGGAATATAGGAGATTACATAACGCGGAATTGCGAAGCATGCAGCCGGTAAATATTATTCAGGTGATAGCGTAGTGAAGATTATGATGGGCATTTAAAGTTGCTGGGCTTAGTAACGAACGAATTCCCAAGATGTTAATAGCGTCTGAGGGGTAGACCGAGGCGTAGGTGGGAAGATTGCGTTAGGAACGATCTAGCGGGTTTGGGTTTGGGTTTGGGTGGTGCTCCGTGGACGGAGGTTTGTAAACATAGATTGCTGGTATCGGCATAGCCTTCGGTTCGTTATTTATTTATTTAATAAAATCTACCTTCCTAATACTTTATAACTTCTTGATTTATAAATATTTCCCATACTTGTAAATATTACGGTAAGATGTTCTTTACATTAGTATCTTTTTATTTCCAGGTTTTATCGTATCTATAATTTTCATTACAAAAAAGAAACACTTTAAACCTAGGTAGGTCTTGGGTTCAATAAGTGCTGTAGACTGTAGACTGTAATGTTTCCTTGACAACGTTTGCGCAGGGAGGTGATTTGTCCTAGATCACACTCAAGAGCCAGACTTTCCCTCTATTTCGGGTACCCACTTTTTATATAGGATGAGTGAGGCCTCACTAAAATATCCCGCCAGAAATATGGTAATAATGATAAAACTACGAAATACCCTCCCCTAACAACGATTCCTTTCTGAAGCCATTTTCAATAACATGTAGAATAAGAGTCCTGTCAATAATAGAACGGGCAAAGAATGAATTCGCGAAGCTGCTCCAATATCCCCCCCCCCTCCCCCCCTCGCACGAACATATATAACAGTTGATATATATTCACAATTTTTTTTATTATATATGAAGGAGCGGTAGCACACAAGGAGTGTAGGGTGCTGAGTTGATAATCTCTCGGTCCCTAGTTCGATATTTTATTCTGTTAACAGTCGAGAATCGATCCTATTGTATTTGGAGTCTATCCAGGTTCCCCCATTCTATATAAAGTTGTGACCCTTAAAATCGTAATAATTTCCTTCTCTGGGAACAATAGTGTCCGTAGCACACGGTTCTTTAATACCCTCTGTTGTTGGAAGTGGTTGAGGATTTGTTTATATAACCAGGTGATTCAGGTGGATTGGGAAGAAATGTAATTAGTAAATTGATTCCATTATTTTGATGAATTTCTAAAGGAATATCCAGGTTAGTTTACCGGCTTTCCTTAGGCAGCAGTAATATGGTTCCACAATATTGATTTTGTCCCAATTGAGTATTTAATTTACAAATTTTTTTATGAATAAATAATGATTGAATTATTTTATTAAGAATTAATGTTGTTATTTGAGGCTTAGGGGGCAAAAAAGGCATAACCCAAAATTATTAACCTCCAAAATTGATTCCTTTGGTTCATACCGTAAGGTATATTGATGTTCAACACTAAGGAACTTGTTTTAAAATATACTTAAAATAAATAAAATGAAATATTTCATTAATTAACTGTCATTATTTTCTTTTGTAGTATTATTGAAGAACCCGCTGTAAGAATATTCAATTACATAGAATGCTTGCTATCTATTTATTATCATATTTTCAACAATATATTTCCATTATTATTGAAATATTCTACAGCTTACACGTTAAAATTAGGGTCAAGAAGGCGGAATGTTGTAACATAAGGAGGTTTACCCTTTCCATGTTTCACTAATTATTGTTTTCAGAAATTTGAACTCTCTTGAGAGTGTTTGCAAATAATAAACAAAACGATATAAAGTTATAGTTTCCAAGTATAAGTTAATCTCTCAATAGTTATATTATCATATAACAGCAAGTTTATCAGTAGCATGTTTTGACATCATAGTATAATACCATAATAAATGATAATTTATATAAAATTTCAGGGTATTTTAGTTAATTTGAATCCATTGAATTCTTTCATAGCAAACATTTATCTATACTAAAATAATTTTTTAATGCACGATCGCGAAGCTGAAAAAAAAGAATAATAAGTTAACAAAAACTTAAAGAAGGTTTGCGTTAAGAGAAAAATTTTTTAAGAGAAAAAATCGAAATACGCGCGTTTTTTCTATTGATGTGATCTTATCTTTCCCCGCCTTACAAATAATTACCGTTAACTTTAGAATTTTCTCCTATACCGATATTTAATCTCCAATTCATTTTCATCAATTGTTAGTGAAATAGATCATAATAATAATAAAAAAATACTGTGATAAAATTTTGCAAATATTTTTGGGACTAAATGAAAGATGTACGAAACATGTTGTGAAAGTGATAAAACACCGTAGGATTTCTAAAAAAAGATAACTAAAACAGACATATTTATTATTTTTCCTTAGCCCCTTGGGATCCTGGCCCTGGTTGAGATTCCGGGAAAACGGATTTAGAAGGACCTTTTTTACTATTCAGGTTACATTTTTAGAGAAGGATCAAGGATGGGGTTGTTATTTTTTTTTTTATTAGCATAAAAAGAATATCACACTGAGTGAAATATCCTTTTTAAATTATAATCCTTCATTCAGTATGTACCTAGAATATTTGCTAGAATAAACCCAGTGAATACCTAATATTTTTTTATTAATGTGAATATAAATAAAAATAATATAATAAAATAAATACTGCTCACTGGATCTTTGATTCTTGATAAAATAAAGTTGAAGCCTCTCCTTGAAGGTGTTCTCGTTGACGTAGTACTCGACACGAACTCTGCAACAACAAAAATAAATTTATTAATAGAAATAGTAGAAATACAACATCTTATTATTATTAATAAATTACAAGATGGACCGGGTATAAATCTTGAAAAGGGAAGTGTAATTGCTTACAAGAGGTTTGCAATGAAACTTTGCCTCGAGACTGTTCAAGATCTAGGCTGTGCTGCAGGTGACAGCTGATTAGAGCAGACGCTAGTTAGGTTATTGCTATTTCTGCCTCCAGAGCTCGCTATTAGTTCATAGCTTGTATTTTATTAAAGAAAGGGTTCAATACATCGTAGAGACTGTTTCTGAACGATTGGTTGTCCACAGTGGTGATTTTGGTCGAAATTACACTCAACCGCCAGGTTTATTCCCTCTTTAGTGGTGATTCACTCTCAAAAAGGATTGAATATAGATAATATTATATATCGATGTTTGGGTTTGCAGACGATTTTTTTCGGTTAAGTAAATATGCGGAATTATTGAACTAAATACAGAAATGTTGATGAAAGCCGATCATGAAATAGGACTTGAAATAAATTTAAATCAGACGTTCTGACCATTCTCCCTATTGGCTAGGCGTAGGAATACTTTTACATGTTTATCTTTATCTTGACTGTTACATGACGAAGGTTTTAGAAATGTTGTATTTCATCGGGGTTGCCTAGCAGCGGATCTAAGGACTACTTTTTGTCTAGTCTTTTGTCTTGCTCAAAAAAAAGCAACGTACCAATGCCACGCCTATCGGGGAAAAAGGAAAAAACGAAAAAAAAACCCATCATACAAAATATAGTTTTGTTTTTAATTCAAATGGAATGTGTCTATTTAAAAAATAAAAAACTTTCTAATTCCAATATTCCGATTTGAGGATTGTTATTTCAATACAGAGAATCCACTTAATTAAGACTAAGGTATTTTTCTTATAAACTATGAATTATTTTTATCCATGGAACCTAAAATAAAAATAAAAATTCATTATTTTATTCAATTCAAAATTTGAGATATGACATAAGAGTGCTAAGTGAGGACTCACAATAGGTTTACTAGCGAGCTCAACAAAATAATTGTTATTCTCAGTTCCAGTGTCTATAATAATACCGGCTCTAGCTCTAATAAAACGATAACTACATACTTTATTTGTTTATGTACAATTAAATTAACAATAGTTTTTTATTAATTGTTAACTGTTAATCAAATAACATTCTGAGAAGAGAACGGATTTGTCCTGACTGAGAGATGACCCCTGATAGCTCAAATGGTAAGAGCTCTACCACGGAGAGGTGGACGACCCGGGTTCCAATCAAGGTCAAATCTTTTCTCTTTAAAATATAAATTAACCATAGTATGGTTTGTAAAGTGGATATTAGTCTGCCTTTCATCTATTTAATTGAAATAAATTAATTTATTGTTTTTTTTTAAATTTTAGTATTTATATACGTGTTTTACTTATTTGACAGCAAGAATAATTTTGTTAACAATAATATAAATCAAGTAAAGCCGACATGATTTTATGTACTCGTACAACCAGAAACATTAAATATTTTTATTTTTTTAAAATTTAATTTAATGATATTTACAACTATAATGCTATTATAACAAGTAAATGTGCTAATATGTACAATATGACATGAAAAACACTTGTGGAGAAAGTACCCATCGGCAGCACTCCAATAAAGTTCTATAGTAGATGATCTCGAGGCCATCTTCTTTTCAGACGCCTCGGAGGGTTATCAGGAATAGTATGGGAAGCAAGTTGAGAGACTAGCGGATTCAAGTGTGTATAGAGCTTGTTATGGAAGGATAGGTATCTAGTTTGGGCCAAAGCAGTAACATATGGGATATTAAGATCATGATGGATGAGTTTGTTTGTGACATAATAAGGAGCATTGAGGATTTAGGATTGTAAGGATTGGATACGAGATGAATTGGATAACTGTCATGTGAATGCATTAAATATCAAAATCAAATATTTCTACACCCGGGGCTATTAATTTCTAATGTCATATCAAATTATCCAGTATATTTATTTTAATTTCACAATTTATATTTTGTACGATAAAAAAAAATTAACATGAACACATTTCATAGCTTTTCGTCCTGTTAATACTTTCATAGAGACATGACATTATTTTTATCGATTCGCCTTTAGCACGCTACAAGATTAATGATAATTATAATACCCACGCTTCCAATTAGAGCGCTATGCATATTTTAAAGCCTTATTTTGGGTGTGAAATTATTACAAAGCAATGTTTTTTTGTTAGAAAAACGACTTTTTTTGGAAATACTACAACCCTCCAAAAAAAAACACCCTGTACTAAAACCCGTGAACAGGTCTGGGGTTCAGGTTCAGTACATCGCAGAGGCTGAACTGTTGTGCTAGGAGGTGATTTGTCTTAGATCACGCTGAGTGAGCCCCAGGAGGGTCCTAGATCCCATAGGACTATCAGCTGCCATTAAGTGGGTTTATATTTATACTTAACCTTTTTGCAAATTAAACATAAATTATTTGATCTTTTATTTAATCGGTAGACCGTCCTAGCGCTCCCCAAGCCAATATATAGGGAATAATCTTAACTGTAGGAAAACCTGGCTATCGTGCGCGATTAGAGGCAGTGCAGTCTCTACCATGTACTGATGCCAAGACCTGTAATTGAATGTAGTGATACAGACTATTAAAATTTATTTTTCATATAGATCTTGGTAGAGATGATAAATGTAAACATATTTTGTACAGTAATATTAGAAAGCCGAAAATAAATGCCGGTATAGTGTATATTTAATTGAGGGGAAACATGTTGGTTAGCGTAACCTAGCCAAATTACTTCCTCGTACAACCGTTGACTTCGGTACAGTTACGGTACATACAACATACGGAACCTGATACTCTTCACTCGGTTATATGGTAGTGAAGATTTTGACGTGAATGCGTTGGAGGAAATTAAAAAATACTGTTTGGTGTTGCAGCTACATATCTATCATCTCTGTCCAAAATTCGATTAGACCACTGGATAGCTTAAGGATCAAACAATTCATAACGACAAGTAAGGACTGTGACGCATCGCGCGGTGGAGGGGGAAGCACCGCCATTTTGAGGATATTCTGTTGCCTATCTAGATTCCATTGAGTATACCCTTTAACTTGGAAAAGCTACGACGTTCATTCAAATTTCAATCGTCAGCTGTCGTCAAAATCTATCGAATCCATATAAAATATTAGTGTAAAGTAGTCATATTGAATATAATATGGTGTTAAAATAAAAAAATATCAGTATATTATACACAGAGGTGGTATACGGTTGGAAAGGGCTTCTCAATAGCGATCGAATGGTAACAATAAAACACCACATGACCAAGTCAATCAGCGCCGGGAACATAAAAGAATGAATGTGGCCGAGCTTAAATTATAAATAATAATAATATATATACAAAATATTACCCGTTATGTAAACGTATTCACATAAAAACAACCGGACGTGTCCATGAGACACCCACCCCATTTTTTTAATTTATGTGTTAAACAAAATGGATATTATTTTTTATGGTACAAACTTTTCACCACTCGCAATTTTAATATAAATAATTTAAAAGTAATATATCGTAATTATTATAAGTGAATGTAAGAGAAAGAATTGTACGAAATTGGAAGAGCAAAAGGTGATGTGAGAAGAGGCAATTGTTAAAGAGCCCTCAGAGGACTTGGAACCTCAACCTCTCCGGCACGTTCCATTCCTCCCATCTATCTACAACTGTATATGTATATATATATATATATATATATATATATATATATATATATATATATATATATATATAAATATATACTTTTCTTCGAGACTATACGGTCTCATTCTCAAGCTCTAACATTGAAAAAATAGGCTTATAAGGAATTATATTAAATAGCACACAAGTCTAAATATAAAATTGACACGTTTACGATGTTAATACATGAATGGACTAACAAGCTAATGACGGAATTATATTACCAGATCAATCTACTTAAATATCTGTTTAATATTTTCACGTATATGTTCACTCTTGTGATCAATGAATTGTTTAATGTTCAGCTTGGGGTCTAAGTAATATTTTGGTTGATGGATGTGGTGATGTCATTTCGTCATCACTGTGTAAGTCAAAGTTCATTTATTATTAATTATAAAATGAACATTTTTCTACTAAAAAAGGTTTAAAAACAAAAGCAAAAAGATTCCTTCAGATACATTTAGAAATTTATATAAATGTACTTTTTTTATAAATTTTTTACTGACATCCTCGGAGCACAACGCATAAAAAATGTGGTGAATATTTTATGGACTCATTTAAAAATTTCATTCTTCATCAGAATTGGTTAAAAAAGTTTCTTCATTCCCTTAAAATGACTCCAGGTAGCTCCATAAAGAACTCGAACTAACTCGTGGTTACCTAATTAAAACTCCGAAATAGCATTGTCGTTAATAAAATAAACATTTTACATTGTAAACTGAAATAAGTTTAATTCTGACTCCAGTATTTTATGTAATAATAATAAATCTGTACCTCTACAACCCATGAATGGTCTTGTGTTCAGTACGTGGTAGAGACCGAACTGTTTGCTGGACAACAGTCGTGCAGTGACGTGATTTGTCCAGGGTACCCACTTTATAGATGATGTGTGAGAGCCAAGAGGGTCTGTAGCTCACACTGGGTCCGCCCTTGCTTGCTGACAGATTAAGTATTTTATCTGCCACTGCCGGATTTGAACCCAAGCAACTCAGCAATCAACACACTCGTCTCCCCTCATTTTATAATAATATTAATTTATAACATTCAATTATATTGTTTTTTAGTGATTAATAACGATCACACTAAAAATATGGTACAGGTACATTAAAAAGATAAATATTTGCCTGAAATGTGGTATTTATGGGCAGTTTAAAGATCACTTTTTTATAGGCACTTGTATCAATAATATGAAGCCTTTAAAAATGTTACAGCTCTTTTACTGCGACTTAAGTAAATTGGAATTTTCATTTCCTCTGCGCAATATAATTTGTTTATGTCGAGTTTGGTCTACTTGTTTATCTTATGTCCTTCTACACTTCCAGGAGAACGTGTATATACATTTTCATACACCGCAAACTACACCGAATTCAAATTTATTATTCCGATTATTTAATTATGACAATTTTGAATTAATAATTTTTAAAACATTTTATTAAAAAGTACAACCGTTGATTCGATTCAATGTTACTGAGTGATCTACTAAACAATTCCTTTTCTCTATTCCCTTTACACCTTAAATGTTCCGCAGCACCCTTGCACACTCATCTATACCTTTGCAGACTAAATAAAAAAAATACAGCCATTATTTCTTCCCGTGAAGATTCAAACATCGCCTCTATAGCTATCCAAAGCCATATATTCGATTTATAAAAGTGGTTCTACATTCGGAAAATTAAAATAAACGCCACAAATTCGAAATTGACATCGACGAAGTACCTTCTAAAAACTATGTAAGTTATCTCGGACTGTATTTGGACAAAATACTTAGATGGAACATACATCCAAAATTAAAGTGACAAGAGGCTACAAACAACTATCACATCTGCTGGACTACAGATCTTCACTTGACTTATGAAACAAACGGTTAATGAATAATACTACACTAAGACATAAGAAGAAAAACTCGTCCACATACACAAAATAAAAACAACACAGTCCAAAATTCTGAGAAAGATTGTTAATGCTCCTTGGTTTATTTTAAATCCCACCTTAACGAAACATGAATATTCCTACTATAAAATCATACAGTGGATCAAAAAAGTATTGCCACACCCTAATTTTCCTGAATTATGAAAAGAAAAAGCCTGATATAACTGTTGCAACAATTTTATTAAATGTATACATAGAAAGTAAAAGTCAATTAACAGAAACATTTCTTAAAACAAAACATTTATTTAATCAACATGGAAAATAACAAAAATAATAAGTCAAAAAAGTATTGGCAGACCCTTCTGCTTTTGCACTATGCAAAATTCTTAATATTTTGTTATTACCCCTTTTGCTCCTATGATAGCCTGCAATCTTGATGGCATTGATGAGACAAGATTTTGGACGATTTCCGGTCTGATCTTAACCCACTCCTCAGCTAAAACTCATCTGAGGTCATTTTTTGATGAAATTTTATTCTTTCGCACTTTCAAGTCGTGTAAATACCACAAATGTTAGATTGATCTATATCTGGGGACTGCGTTGGTGTTTTAAGCTGTTTGCTAACATTGTACAGCATCCATTCTTTTGTTTTATTGGCGCTATGTTTAGTGTTCTCATCTTGCTGGAACACGAATGTACCCTGAGTTACCAATTTTTGAGCACTGCTCTTGAAGTTATGCCGCAAAATGCCGACATACTTTTCAGCATTCATAACCCCCTCAATGAAACTCAAATTTCCAACCCCATTCGAAGACACACAGCCTAGACTAGGACACATGACACTTCCACCACTGTGAATGTCACACTGTCGGTCTGGCATTTTGCAGCTGCGTGCAGGTGTTTGGTTTCCTCCAGACTTCTCTTCCATCAGATCCGAAATTTACTCCCAGAATTATTGTTTTCCAAAATTCAATTGACTTATTTATGTGGATTTTGGTAAACCTTATGTCTTTTAATCCGATTTACCTCACTGATAAATGTTTTTTTTCTTTGAATTCTCCCATAATAATTAAAACTGTGTATTACATTTCTAACCGTTCTCTTGCTCAGGAGGCCGAGGATGTTGGATTATGTTTAACGATTCTCTTAACGTGCCGCTTTTCTCTTGCAGAAAACTTTTGAGGTCGCTCAGAACGCACTTTATTTAAAACTGAGCCTGTGCTAAAACTCAACCATACTTTTTCGCCAATTTGACAGTAACTTAGTCCACGAGAATGTAATTTCACTACCTGATTTCTGGTTTGCACACTGTGGGTTTTTGTCATTTTCAATGCACCAATTCGGGTGAGAAATAAATCTAGAATTATTTGTTTGTAAATAACAGGGACTTGATAAAAGAATATTAAAGGAGAAGTTTTTGTATAAATGCCTATAAAAACAATAGACAACTGTGCCAATACTTTTTTGACTGTCGATTTTCCTACTTTTTTTTCTTAATAATTGTAATATTAATAGTCTAGCTTTCAATTGCCTTCAAAAAGACTGATTTGGGTTCTATTTTTACTTTAAAATTTTACAACATGATAATAATTTACAATATCACCGAAATAATGAAAAAAATTAAGGTGTGCCTATACTTTTTTGACCCACTGTATATTGACATCAAATACACAACATTGCACTCATCAACATGAAATCCACTTGTTCTCTCTCTTCCCTGCTCCCTGCCCCCCCCCCTTGATAGGAAAAGATTAAAAAGACAATGGCCGAGAGAACTTTTCATTTACTACTGATCATTTTCAAAACTTCATTTTCCTGCAAAGCAGAGAGAAAAAACAAGAACTTAGATCAAATTGCCGGGTGCGCAATTGCAAATGAAAAATAAAAGAATAAAGAATGATAAAGGAAGAATTCCTTTTCTTATTTGAAAAAGGTAATATTGTAAAGAATTCTTTGAATAATCATTAAAAGTTGTTTATTTAAAAGAATAGATACTCATCATCATCTTATTAAAAAGTTATCCTTATTGTTTAAGGATTGCTTTGAAATCGAATCCTTTTATCATCGGGAAGCAATTATAATTCAATTCAATTCGGATTTTCATTATTCTCAATTTAAAAGAAAACATTAATTAAAGAACCCCCTCTCTTCTTTTTCCCTGTTTTATTATCCCTGTTTGTCCCTCAATAGCCCTCCATTGTCCTCCTATACCTCTCCATCCATATTTATTATTTACTCACTTTTTTGTGTTTAAGCTATCTGAATGCTCATAATATTGTTAGCATGCTAAATTCTCAATTGTAACTGACACAGGGTAGGTACATCCATTTCGTTCTGATGGATATGGATATGGCAGTCGTCATGTTATGGGTGCAATAACCATTTTTTTCACTTCCTTATATCGTTTTTAAACTCAAGTTAAAGAAAGGAATATTAAATTAAATAGAAATACACTCTTAACAAATCACAACGTGACTCGGCTTTAAAGTCTTATGCTCTAAATCAGATCGTCCTTTTTAATTTTACTTTTTGTATACTTTAAAAAATGTATAAAGTTTTGGGAGAAGATGGCCTCGTGAGCTTCTAAGTTGAACTTGTTTTTGAGTAGTACTACTGGATAGTTTCTCTACTTTATCCATGCCAATATGTACTTTTCCTGCCGTTAACTTAATGAATGTTTAAAAATAATTATTAAACATAAATTTTTTTTCGAGATATTGCTTAATCATGAGGATTTTAATATTCAAAGTTTAGTTGGCCGTTTCAGGCTACTTCGGCATTGACTAGACAAAATCTTTGAGTCTCCAATTAATTACAAAAGACTCGTTTACACGACTATTATAAGACCTATTTGGACTTATCGAGTTGAGCTCCACTAAGCCATCGAATTCCTCTCGTATCCAATCCTTACAATCCAAAATTCTTCGTAAAAACCTTAATGCTTCTTACGTTACGAACAAAATCGTCCATAATGACCACAATGACCCATTTGTTACCGATTTGGCCTGAACCGGATATAGATCCTTTCATGACAAACTTTCACTCAAAGCCATTAGTTTTAAAACCTAGCTTCCTCTTAAAAAAGAATTTGACTTCACGGCCATTCTAGAATGAATCTGTTATTTGAATTCTACGAGTGAGTTATATATTTAGTTAATGGACTTGTAAATTTAAATAATTTTTTTTTAATGATTGCTTGAACCGATTTTGCCTGTTCGGGAATTACTTTGAACTTTAACAATCAAATTATTTGCCAAACATTAAATGCTTACAAATATTTTTATTTGAAAAGAAAAGCCATGTGCAGGACCGGGAATCGAACCCGGGTCTTCCAGGTCACTAGCCTGGAACTCTGCCAATTGAGCTATCTTGGTTCGCCTTCCGGCCATAGACATCCTTTCTTTTCACTGATCCCATGTCCCCGCGTTCGTATACATCGCAAATTGCGAGACCGCGGGGACGTGGGATCAGTGAAAAGAAAGGATATGTCTATGGCCGGGAGGCGAACCAGGATAGCTCAATTGGCAGAGCTCCAGGGTAGTGACCAGGGCGACCCGGGTTCGAGTCCCGGTCCTGCACATGTCTTTTCTTTTCAAATAAAAATATTTAAGAATTAATACAATCAATAACTAATAAATTATAATTAAATGTTTACATATAATTTTAATCGTATTTTGTTTATTAATGATGATAACCAAAATCATCAAAACAGGACTAGTACAATAATAATAAAACAAAAAAAAATTGAGTTGGATTTGGGGCTGGATGCTGGAGCGAGGCCGCCTCTGATACCGCCTCATTGGATTGTGGATTTTGGAGGTTTTTTAACCATTTATTTTTTCTTTTTCTTCTCTCTTTCTATCCTAGCGATGGTAGAAATTTCGAGATATATTTGAACTTTTTACGTGTCCTATTTTTTAGAGATTCAAGGCGTGTTTTGTTAAGGATTTTTCTATTCACATTTTACTGATTAATTAGCAGCTAAATATATAATGCTAAGCCGAGTAAAAGCCGGACGAATTCTCATGAATTGAAATTTAAGTCGACCACTTGCTCAGAACATTTTAAGTTCTGTAGACGCACTATTTTATTTCTCGAGCTCAAAGGGCCACCTCTTATGTTAAAAAAAAAATAAATAGCTTTGAAGTTAGTAACGAAGGGAAATTAAAGGAAGAGTTCTAACCGGCAAAGGCTTTGTGGACCTCGGAAATTGTTCCGCAAGTTGTCGTAGAGCTATGGCAGTACTGGGCCTACAAAGGCCTGGCTCTGGGGTGTGGGGCTGTGGGTACGAGTGCTGCTACCGCTACATAGGAATCGTGACCAATACACTTAGGATCTCATGAGTATAACTTAACATATTAATAAAATCCTGGTTTAATTTAGAGCACTTCGATAACGTGTATCATCAAAAATGATTACTAACCGGCTATTTTTTTTTACTTCGTTATCGATACATATTGGAAGGAGGGGGACTCTTTGATCAAACCATACATTTTGTAGGACAAATATTTTTTCAAATAATTTGGATAGTTATCTTGAGATTCACCAAAAAAAAACCCAGTTAGTAATAAATTTTTGAGAATCGTCAAATCGACATATTTTATCCTTGCTACCTCTTTCAACTACCACAATCGAGAATTTTCGAACAGGAAATTGTTGGGCGTCTCATCGAAACGAAGCCATTCACGAAGATTCAGCTTGATACTAATCAAGTGAAAAAATGGACCATGGATCTTGGACTAATTTGGCAATGTTGAATAAAGGAAACAATAAAATAAAATCGTCGATAAAATTAACATATATAAAATAAGCGTAATCACGCTGAGAAACTAAATAAAGTTTCAATGATAAAAAGGATAATCTAAATTTATAAGGAAATTTTAAAACTATTATCATTCCTACTGATCTGTATAGCTTAGAAGTGTGTCTATTGAATTTGAAGGAAGAATATCTTGAGGTGTTCAAAAATAAGGTTTCGCGTAAAATAATTGGGATACTGGGGAATTTAAATAATTGCAGGATTAGGAATTGTGGAGTATCCACTCAGTTAATATGATTAAAGTAGTAGCTTCGCAAAGATTGGCAAAAGAATTTCCTTAAAGTTGATAATGAATGAGGTGACTGGTAAACCCGAGGCGTAGGTGGGAGGATTACTTTAAGAGCGATCTTTGGGTTTGGGTGCTAAATTGTGTACGGGGTTTTATAAATATTGGTAACTGGTATTGGAATTGGACCTTCGGGTTCGCTAAGACTTTTTATTATTTATTTCGTTTTGAGCTGTTCTTTAATTTATTTATTGAACTGTATCCTGAGCTTACATTTTACAGTTATTCTTTCTGTTTCACTTGTACTGTATCCGCTGGCTTTCTGAAACGTCTTTTGACGTCAACTGTTCCGCGTAATTACTTCATATTCATTTTCCATTAGTAAGTCAATAATATCCTTTATACGCGTCTATCCACTGTAGCCGACGATCGATCTAAAGAAGACGCATTGTTTATGAACCTATTTCGGATCACTTTGCTGTTTTTAGATTAGAAAAGCTAATATACGCCTCCTTCTTCATACTAAATAAACAGATGACATAGTTCATTCACATTTACCTAAAACTACGAAACCGGAGTACTGTATTTTAGGAGGGAAGGACGAGGAGGGACAAGAAATGAATACGTAAGTAAAGCCATGTTTATGTATGAGGGTGAAGAGGTGAGAATATGCAAGGGATCCTTCGTAACGATCCTTGGCAGAGCCAGGAGTCGAGAGGATCATCCAGCTAGCGAAGAAGGAGACTGGAGTGGAGTACAATAATAGTCTAACCTTATCTTTACAAATATAATATCTTAGTAATATATGTAATATTATATATATATATATATATATAGCTCCTTCAGTAGCAATTGTATTGGCTGAAGCTTTTTATATCGGGAACGACACTTCTGATGAACAATATAAATGCGAAGGGAATGAAGGAGTGGGGAGAGAGAGCCTGGTGACGTTTTCCTTAAAACAACTAGGCCTCAGCTTTTCCATGATATTCTGTAATAATCCTTACACGGCGCTGTGGTTAAGAAAGCACGCACTAATTGTATAAATTTGTTACACTTAAAACTAAAAGTAATGATAATGATACTACTTAACAATACCTCAATACCTATATCTAACCATATTAAATGTTTAGGAGTCTCTTTAGACCGCAAACTACTATTCAACCATCATATAAACAATAAACTAAATAGTGCCCGCAGAATATTATATAAAATATATCCCTACTTCACCAAAAAATCAAAACTATCGGAAAAAAATAAGAAAATATTATATAAGGGAGTCATTAGGCCCCTGGTAACTTACGCATGCCCAGTCTGGAGTTTATCTAGCAAAACACACATAAAAAAAATACAGACCTTCCAAAACAAATGTCTAAGAATCATAAAAAACTATCCAATATATACTCAAATCAGCACAATGCACAATGAACTAGATATCCCAACAATACATGCATTTATACACCAACAAACCCTCAGATTCTTCACCTCATGCCAACTATTAGACAACATACTCATTCAAGAAATAGGAAATTATACAAAAACAACAACACCAAAATACAGACACAAACGAACAAAACACATTCTACTATAAATAATATATATATTGAAATGAGTTCTTTAAATTAATATTCTTATATGCTATATAATGTAGTATATAATAATAATAGTGTGTATAAAAATGTTTTGTATGTACTCTTATAAATGTATATCTTTTGTATAAAATCCTATGTACTTCTTTTTTCTGTTGGGTTTTTTAAATGTTTACCAACAACAAAAACTTATTAACCAAACAACCATGTATGCAAAATCATTCTCATCGTAAGGGATTATCCCACCAATGTTTAAAATGTATGTATGTAATTTAAAATTAAGTAAAAATTAAAATCTAAAAAAAATAAAAAAATGATAATGATAAAAAGGCTTAGTGAACCCGAAGGTTCGATGCCGACACCACCAATCTATGTTTAAAAACCTCCTTCCACGGAGCACTACCAAAACCCAAATCCGCCAGATCACTCTTAACGCAATCCTCCCACCTACGTCTCGGTCTACCCCTCAGATGCTTTCCAGTCGGGAGAACGCTTATTAACTTTTTAGGAGTTCGTTATTAAGCCCAGCAACTTTACAGGCTCATTTTAATCTTCGTGACGCTATCGATTGAATAATATTTACCGGATGCATGCTTCGCAATTCTGCGGTATGTAACCTCCTATATTCCCCAGAGATTTCATCTTTTTTTTTGACCGAATATTCTATCACCTTATTTTCGAATATCTGACGACGTTCATCCTTCAGCGTTAGCGGCCAAGTTTCGCATCCGCAAAGAAGTGTTGGAAGGATGATGGTTCTTATTTAGTTAAGGATGATAAATTCTGATTTTTAGATTTCTGGACAAAAGACGCGAGCTTAGTAATTTCGAGACCGAATAGTAACAAGCATTCCCGCCTTTATTTCCTCTCGAATCGTAAAACTAACAGTAGCAAACTTTTTTTTCCTAATACAAATAATATATAATATATTATAAATCAGAGAAATAACTATATTTATCGTTCCTTATGTATGTAACTCAAAAATTGAGTTTAGTCCTTCAGTACAATTGTATTGGTTGAAGCTTTTTAATTCAGGAATGACGTATCTGGTGTTACGTTTATATGTTTTTTTTAATAAATTCACATTTTGAGTTGTATCATTTTTGAACTTTAAGTTTTATGGGAATAATGACATAAGTTAAAATAAGAAAACCTTCAAGCTTTTAACAAATTTCTATTAATTAATTTTATAATATTTTTTTTATTTTATTCTTATCTAATACACTGGACTGCAATACTATGTAATTATTTTTATTTTTAAATTTTTTGACTGATTTGTGATTGTTGTTTTGTTTTTTGCAGATTTTTGACTCGTAACTTTTGTATAGTTATATTATGATGTTGATGTTTTTTAAAATATTGAAAATGACATTTAAGTGTGGAAACGTCATTCTTTAAAAGAATAATTGAATTGACTGGAAGCTGGGTTTTTTCAGAGATAATAATTTTATAATAAATTAAATTAAAAAAATAAATTTTCTAATAATAAAAGAATTACAATACCATCGTTACAATTTACCGAGACACAAATTTATTATTTTTAATAACTCACATGGAGGCTTCGATATGGTAACATAATAATTTGTGATACAGGAAAGCAGGTTTCTGACTCTCCTGAAAAATATTATGAATGGAATAATGGAATTAGTCTCTGAAATTACAAAACAATATTTCTGGAGTCCCGACAAACAAGTGATTAAGTCGAAAATTGTCCAAAATGAGTCGATTGTACTGAGGCAAGCGGAATCGAGCCATTTTCGTAGCCTTTGAGTTTGAGTTGTAAATGAGGAATAACTCCATTTCAAGCCCAAGGAAGACGTGACTTAGCAACTTATGCTCTTAGAAAATTATATGATTGCTCTTCTCTCAGTTCAATTAACTCATTTTGGGCTAATTTGACTGGAGCTACTTGATTAATTTATAAGTCAACGTTCCGTCAGATTAGATAGTAAATCATCCTAATGTTGAGTAAAAATAGCGCATCTCACTTCAGCAGACTTAAAAAGATCAACCAAAGCAGACTTTACGTGCCAACTATTATTTATGTAAAAAAGCAAAGCAAAACCGGCTTTCTGTTTTCTGTTTTGTTTTTTTCGTTTGTAGTTATAATAAAGAATCTATTATTGGAGTGCTGCCGATGGGTAGTTTCTCCACAAGTGTTTTTCATGTCATATTCTACACATCAGCAGATTTACTGTTTATAGTAATATTATTGTTGTAAATATCAATAAATTAAAAAAAAAAGTGTTAAAATCCCCTTCTGGATCCTTCAATACTATATTATTGGAGAATTTAGGAGATTACGCAGGTTTCTTATTAATATAGTCAACAAACGGATGATGACTTGTAAGAAAGATCATACTATATCTATTTATAGTAATATTGAACAGATTTATTATAAGTATAGAAGACGGATTAAAATATCAATTAAATAGTCTTTGCTATATCCGCTTCACTGCCCAAGCAATGGTCTCAAGGAAAAGTCAGATCCTTTGCTATGAATGATATTTAAATAATAAAATGGGATGCCACCCTCAGATGGTTATACTTAATAGACTTGATCTAGTAGTTCTATATCATTGATGAATAAGATACATCATATCCATCGCTTCTCCAATGGTTGACTCACCAGGAGTTGGTTATTAATTAAGAATAATAATAATTATTAAATATTTTTATTTGAAAGAGAAGATATGTCCAGGACCGGGACTCTAGCATTTGAGCTATCCTGGCCCTAATCAAGCACGCTTCAAGGTCGTGGTCATATCCTTTCTTTTCACTGATCCCAAGTCCCTGCGTTCTCGCATTTTTGCCATGTATACGAGGGGAAGAATGCTCTTTGAACATTATTTTAATTTGTATCTAGTTGATTTACGTCATTATAATTTATTTTATTTTATTTGTTACTAATTTTTAAATATTTTTATTTGAAAATAAATATAATATAGAACATATACAATATAGAAATATAATATAGAACATTCTTCCCCTCGTATACTTCGCAAAAATGCGAGAACGCGGGACTTAGGATCAGTGAAAGGAAAAGATATGACCATGGCCGAGAAGCGTGCTTGATTAGAGCCCAGGATAGCTCAAAAGTTAGAGTCCCAGACTAGCGATCTGGAAGACCCGGGTTCGAGTCCCGGTCCTGGACATATCTTTTCTTTTCAAATAAAAATATTTAAAAATTAGTAACAAATAAAATAAAATAATAATAATTGAATAACATTATATTTATTTGTGCTGATTATATCTATCTACAAGATATAAATCTACTTACAAAGAAAGAAAAGGAAGCCCTTCCGCTATATGTGACTGCCTACAAGTTGAGTTGCTAGCTTCCTGCCGACGACTCCCGTCCTGTCTGTTAAGATCAAAGGTACCGACCCCGAAAGACATTTAAGCTACTAGTACCTGCTCGATGCCCCTGACCCTATTTACTTAGCTTCTCCAAATGTTCCAGATAGTGTCACTCAAAGCACCCAGTAGTTTATAAGTACTTATAAATACATTAATATAACTTATAAAAGTATATATATATATATATATATATATATATATATATATATAAATATATATACAATTGATAATATTGTGTTAGTAGCGGCGTTGAGCTTTAGGGCTCCACTAAGCCATCGAACTCCCTTCGAATTCAATTCTTACGATCCAAAATACTACGTAAAATCCTTAATGTTCCTTATTTTGTTACGAATAAAGTAATCCATAACACCTTATTGTCTGATTTGTTACTGATTTGGCCCGAATCCGATATCAATCTTTTCATGACAAACTTAATTCCCACTCAAACCCACTAGTTTCAAACCTATCGACCTTTTCAATTCCTGAGAATCCTCCAAGGCGTCTGAAAAGAAGATGGGCTCGTGACCTATTAAGTTGAACTTGTTATTTGAGTACTACCACAGGGTAGTGTCTCTACGTTTATAATTCATGACATTTACTTGTTGTATTGTTATAATACAATTGTAAATTTAAATGGATAAATTAATTTTTTTTAAGTAGATACAGATTCAGAGATAGTCAAAATGGATTCATACTTTGAAATCTTAAAGTCCAAACATTTCGGGATCATGATACTGCCAACAATTAACTTGTTTACATTTTAATTATTTATTCGCTATTGTTCATTCTCTTTAGTTGCTTAGTGTGCAGTTACGGATTGTGATATTTTTGCTTGTATTCACATTTTAAACAACTTATGGTTCGTATTAAGTAGCCTTCTGAACAGATATATCATATTTCTTTTGCTTTTTATATTTGTTATTCCAAACGGACCTAGCTCCAGGGTAAAGTTACTTGTATATTGTATTACACACTAAAAGGTAGAATAAGAGGGAAACTTTCTGCCAACTTGAAAAATAATATGAGGAAGTGGTAGGAGTATTATAAACATATAATACAAGTATATATAGTCCGCTGGAAAAGTAAACATTTAGAAAACAAACTAACAAAAACATAATAGAAGGTAACGGGGATTTAAAAAAATAAAAGCATTAACTTTCTCGTAATTAATTAGTAACTATATTAAAGGAAGGAAATGGTCCGCTTGGGTGTCGAAACAGTTCTCTAATATAGGAAGAACTGTTTAGTGGAAAGCCTACGTTTCGACCCAGATTCCAGGTCATCTTCAGGGCTTATAATATGGGTTGAGACTATACTGTTTCTCATATATTCAGAATGCCCTAGAGAAGACCTGCAATTCGGCCGAAATGTCGGTTTTCAAATTAACATTTTACCTTAACCTGGAATCCTATACGAGACTGAAAAGACAAGAAACCGCTCGACGTTTCTGGCTACTTCAACACTTACTAGACAAACGCTCTAAGCTCCCAATTAATTACAAAAGACTCATCTACATGACCATCATACGACCTATTTGGACTTACGGAGTAGAGCTTTGGGGCTCCACTAAGCCATCGAATTCCTCTCGTATCCCATCCCTACAATCCAAAATCCTTCATAAAATCCTCAATGCTCCTTATTTTGTTAAGAATAAAGTCATCCATAACGACCTTAATGTCCCATTTGTTGCTGATTTGGCCCGAAACCGGTATCTATCCTTTCATAACAAACTTCATTCTCACTCAAACCCTCTAGTTTCAAACCTAGCTTCCTCTTCGATTCCCGATAATCCTCCGAGGTGTCTGAAAAGAAGATGACCCCGTGACTTCTTAGTTGAACTTGTGATTTGAGTACTACCAGTGGGTTGTTTCTCTACTTGTCGTTTTCGCATGTATCGATTAGCCCATTTACTTGATGTATTTTTTTTTATACAGTTGTAAATATCAATAAATAAAAAAAAAAAAAAAGAAAACATTTTACCTGTACCCGTACCATTTTCTTTTTTATTAAGTGTATATATATATATATATATATATATATATATATATATATATATATATATATATATATATATATAAAAATCTCCTGTCACTATGTTTGTTCGGGCTAATCTCCGAAACTACTGGACCGATTTTAATGAAATTTCGCACAGATATATAACATTGTCCAACTTAAAATATAAACTATAATTTTTTTCGATTAATGACCGCGATATTTTTTTTTGTAAAATCATATTTTTTTCTAACCTGCTGCATTTCTGATATGTTGCAAGGGCATGTCTGAGTAGTGTAAATCCATATTTGCATCAGAAAAAACGGTTGGGAAAACTTTCGGTGGATGAAAAACCTCTAAATTTACGGAGTTCTTTCAGTTTTTGGCCTAATCGGTGCGTTTTTGGAACAAAAAAAACCTGTGTAACCTTATTTAAAGTAGATTAAATTTGCTACAATTTGAGCCCATATATACCTCAGTAGGTCAAAGGGATCGTCAGTTAACGTCTAATATACTATGTTAAACGGAATCTTAGCTCTATCTAATATATAAAATTGTCGTGTCACAGTGTTTGTAACAAAACTCCTCCGAAACTTCTAGACCGATTCTTATGAAATTTATTGTGTATATTCAGTAGGTCTTAGAATAGGATGTAAACTATTTCGCATATCCTTAAGACAATTATTAATTATTATATACTATAGTTTGATATAAGATGAATAAAATGTGAAATCAAAAATCTATTATAATCATTTTTTCATTCATTCATTATTTCTTTAAAATTCAAATTGTAACTTATATTTTTTTAAACTATTATCACAGCCACAGTAACCTGGCCGAGTCAGCTAGTATATATATATACTGTTATTAGTTGACCTCATATATACATATATATATATATATATATATATATATATATATACATGTAAATATGAGGTCAACTAATATTATCCAACATGGATTCTATATTAAATATTTCATAATTTTTTTTAATGAAATATAACGTGTTAAATAACCTGTTTATGTAATTGATAAGGCCACTTAAGAATGTTGTTGTTTGCATAATGGAGGAAGTGACGGATATCCTCCAAGTTGGAGGCTACAGGTTTGACCCAGTTCTATTAGAGAATGGACTCAGCTACTACGACTTCGAGACATGTCCGCTAGGAGTGCACGGCAGCTATTGCTTGTATTGTGCTCTTTAATATCTCATATCTTATTTATCGTTTTATATACTTAGTTAAATCTTGGTATTATATAAAATGTTATATGTACAAAAATGCCTCACGGGAAATACCTGGAAAAGCCATACTTAAACCTAACTAATTAAGCATTCATAATGAATTTTGTTTAAAAAAATAAAAATAATATTCGGTAAATTATCTTTGTAATTTAAAAATATTTTAGGTAGAGCGCTGAGTTGCCATGTCGGAGGTACTCGGTTCAAATCCTACTCCCTCGCTGACTTTTAATTTATCAGTCAGCGACTGGAGACAGATCCTATGTGATCTAGGACCTTCCTGGGGCTCATACATCCTCTACAAAGTGGGTACCCAAAATAAGTGGATTTATCACCTCCCTCCTCCTGTCCATAAAACACCATAGTCTCTACCATGTACTGAACCCCAGACCCTTCATTAGTTGTAATGGCAGAGGTTTTTGTAGACACAGCTTTACACCATAGTAAATTTTTCAATCTCAGCCAAACAGTCTTAACAAAGTTTCTCTCCAAGTCTTTTGCTAGGATATTTTAAAGTTTGGATTTATTAACTTTTATTGTCCTTATAACTATTTATCATACTTTCAAATCTTCTATATGGATGTGAAACGGGTAGTGTCTCTTGATATTCGAAAAAAAAGATGATTCTATGGGAGAATTTAGGAGATTACTCATGCTTCTTATTAATATAGTTAACAAACGGTAGACTATTTGTAAGAAAGATATACATTTATAGTAATATTGAAGAGATTTATTATAGGTGTACAAGAGACTTTTTTGACTGTAGAGTTTTTCTACATCAGAGCTAACTTAAAGGACAACCTCCTTGCATTCTACAGACTGACCACACCATATCCTCTCTACCCCTCTATAATGTATAAATATAAAAGAAGAACGGAGATCAAGGAAGTTGCTTTGCTCACAACAGGGAAGATATCTCACAACTTAGGGCGAAGAACCCGCAAGTATACACATTTACTCTGGGTCATAAATCCAATCCAATAATCCGTTGACTTTATAATCAAAGTGAGAACATCGCGAAGGTTCGAATGGACTTGTGAAGATGTCGGGTTTAGAAATGAACCATGAATTATGTAAAAAGTTTATAAGCTCTCATCCGATTGGTTAACGCTCGCTTAACCTTTTATTATATTTTATATATTAGTGATCCTGGGTACAATAGTAACTGCAGGATATTATTAATAATTCCAGTTTGCCGCGGGACAAATCCACCTTCATGGCTCCTGTAGATTTAAAGGTAGGGAGAGGCTGTGAACGCTGATTCAGAAAGACTCTAAATATTTGAGGAGCGGTCTCGGCTCAAAACCAACCCGTCCCCTTGGGAAGAATTATTTATGGCTGTGTGTTCGGTTTGTGGTGGCAAGCCGCGTGGGACATAACATATTAACACGTCAAATATCTTCCCCTGTTATTATCCCTCTTCGAGACCGCAATGTTTTAATAAAATAATTGATAGTAGAGTAAATATTTATTAAATTATATATTGCACCAACATCTATACCTTCGCTGACGATACAGCCATTATTTCTTCTCACAGAGACCCAAACATACCATCTATTGCTCTTCAGAGTCATTTATTTGTTTTAGAAAAGTGGTTCTATAATTGCCAAATAAGAATAAACCCCTCAAAATCGAGCCATGTAACCTTCTCTCTACGCAAAGCTTCGTGTCCAGTAATCAAAATTGACAACGACGTAGTACCTTCCAAAAGCTATGTACGTTATCTCGGACTATACTTGGACAAAAGACTAACATGGAACATACATACAAAATTAAAAAGACAAGAACTGACAAGACGGTACAAACAACTATCACACCTTCTGGACTACAGATCTTCACTTGACTAACGAAACAAACGACTTATCTATAATAGCATACTAAAACCTATTGGGACATATGGAGCGGAACTTTGGGGTTCGGCAAAAAAAGTCCACATACACAAGATACAAACAACACAGTCCAAAATTCTCAGAAAAATTGTTAATGCACCATGGTATATTTCGAATCACACCATACACAACGACATGAACATTCCCACTATAAAATCATATATTCATAACAAATACATGACATTCCACTCATCGACACAATATCACCCAAACCCACTCGTTCTTCCGCTTTCCTGCTCCCTGTTACCTGGACTGGATAGGAAAAGATTAAAAAGACATTGGCCAAGAGACTTACTCACCTATTAATTTTTACCCCATCATCGAAGTTTTATGATCATAGAAGAGCTAAGTGAAAAAAAATTAGGATCAAATTTGCTGAATGCGCAATTGCGCAGGTGCAAATGAAAATTAAATTATAAATAATAATATAATAATAAATTATATATGAGTGGGCGAAAGAATTATGGGAATACTATAAAATATTTAAAAAAAATCTATTTATTGAAATTTACAACTGTGTTAGAACGATAATACAAGTAAATATAATGAATGATGGATAAGGAACTGGATAAAGGCAAAATAGAAAACCTACCCAGTGGTAGTACTCAATGATAAAATATATATCTTTTTAAAATGTATTTATTGAAACTCACAACTGTACAATAATAATAGTTTAGGAAAATAGAATGAAAGGTATATAAAGGCAAGGTATACAAGGAAGGAGAGAAACTGGTAGTACTGGAATAATTAATTCAAATTATGAGGTCGCGAGGCAATCTTCAGTTGTCTCGAAGGATTATCAGTAAATGAAGAGGTTGCTAGGTTTGAAACTAGTCGGGTTTGGGTGGGAATAAAGTTTGTCATGAAAGGATTGATATCGGGTTTGGGCCAAGTCAGTATTAAATGGGTCATTATATTCATTACAATCATAAAATATATATAAATGTAAGGAAGAAAATAGTTGGGGGTGCAGTCAAATAAAACACTAAATAAGTGGATACTTATTTAATTAAGTGCCGACGTTTCGACCCACTTTGTGGGTCATCTTCAGGGCTAAGAAAGAAAAACAGACAACATACAATGAATACAATACAACATACAATGAATACAATAAAAATTCATGAGGACTAATTATATGATAAATGAGAAAAACTATATATGTAGAGAGGTAGAATTTTAGAACAAAAGTGAGGGATATATATGAATACAAAAATTACAGAGAAAATGCACAGAACGGTGGTGATGCCAAAAAAAATAATTTTTTTAACAAAGATAAAAGACGGAAGTAAACAGAAAGATATTTAAAAAAGAGAGAAAAGGTATAAACATCAGAGGTGAGAAGTAAAATTATGGAAAAGGTAGTGGAATATATATAAACTATAAAAGGTAAGATAATAGACTCCTAGGGAGTTTA
This sequence comes from Troilus luridus, assembly GCA_964056705.1. Classification (NCBI taxonomy): domain Eukaryota; kingdom Metazoa; phylum Arthropoda; class Insecta; order Hemiptera; family Pentatomidae; genus Troilus; species Troilus luridus. Next base: position 137,021,896 of record OZ057413.1, on the reverse strand, counting down.
CATGAGTAAAATGAAAGAAGATATAACCAAAATGAAATTAAAGAGTAAATAAAGGAAAAATAACAGTAGAGAGTCAAGATATGAATATAGAGTATAACAGTTTTTAAAAATCCATATCTATAGTATGAAGTGGTACAAATATATGACATAAATATACAAGGAATGTATAGAAATATAAGTAACAATATGGTATGAGCAAGGAAATAGAGTAAAATATGAAGAAATAGTGATGTTAAATGCTAATGAAATCTTAGATAATAATAACATATGATGGATGCCAAAAACTAATATGAGAAAATATGGTGTGCAATGTGGAGAGGGAAAGGGTGAGGAGAAGGTATGAGAATTAAAATAGTAATTACCTAAGAACGCTGCAGTGCGAGTAGACGCGGTCTAACTGACCAGAAAGTACGTTATGGGGGTGTTGCCAGCGAAATCTGACGGCCAAAAATATGACTAATTTCAAATTTTGAGATATATTATAAAAGATATATTTTTATAATATATCTCAAAATTTGAAATTAGTCATATTTTTGGCCATCAGATTTCGCTGGCAACACCCCCATAACGTACTTTCTGGCCAGTTAGACCGCGTCTACTCGCACTGCAGCGTTCTATAGGTAATTACTATTTTAATTCTCATACCTTCTCCTCACCCTTTCCCTCTCCACATTGCACACCATATTTTCTCATATTAGTTTTTGGCATCCATCATATGTTATTATTATCTAAGATTTCATTAGCATTTAACATCACTATTTCTTCATATTTTACTCTATTTCCTTGCTCATACCATATTGTTACTTATATTTCTATACATTCCTTGTATATTTATGTCATATATTTGTACCACTTCATACTATAGATATGGATTTTTAAAAACTGTTATACTCTATATTCATATCTTGACTCTCTACTGTTATTTTTCCTTTATTTACTCTTTAATTTCATTTTGGTTATATCTTCTTTCATTTTACTCATGTAAACTCCCTAGGAGTCTATTATCTTACCTTTTATAGTTTATATATATTCTACTACCTTTTCCATAATTTTACTTCTCACCTCTGATGTTTATACCTTTTCTCTCTTTTTTAAATATCTTTCTGTTTACTTCCGTCTTTTATCTTTGTTAAAAAAATTATTTTTTTTGGCATCACCACCGTTCTGTGCATTTTCTCTGTAATTTTTGTATTCATATATATCCCTCACTTTTGTTCTAAAATTCTACCTCTCTACATATATAGTTTTTCTCATTTATCATATAATTAGTCCTCATGTATTTTTATTGTATTCATTGTATGTTGTATTGTATTCATTGTATGTTGTCTGTTTTTCTTTCTTAGCCCTGAAGATGACCCACAAAGTGGGTCGAAACGTCGGCACTTAATTAAATAAGTATCCACTTATTTAGTGTTTTATTTGACTGCACCCCCAACTATTTTCTTCCTTACATCTATCATCCAGTCAACCATTCCTCGCCTCTCATGAATCATAAAATATATATATTTAAAAACAATTATTTATTGATATTTACAACTGTATTAAAATAATACATCAAGCAAATGGGCTAAGCGATACATAATCACATGTGAAAACGACAAGTAGAGAAACTACCCACTGGTAGTACTCAAATCACAAGTTCAACTAAGAAGTCACGGGGCCATCTTCTTTTCAGACGCCTCGGAGGATTATCGGGAATTGAAGAGGAAGCTAGGTTTGAAACTAGAGGGTTTGAGTGGGAATGAAGTTTGTTATGAAAGGATAGATAGCGGGTTCGGGCCAAATCAGCAACAAATGGGACATTAAGGTCGTTATGGATGACTTTATTCTTAACAAAATAAGGAGCGTTGAGGATTTTTGATTGTAGGGATTGGATACGAGAGGAATTCGATGGCTTAGTGGAGCCCCAAAGCTCTACTCCGGAATTCCAAATAGGTCGTATGATGGTCATGTAGATGAGTCTTTTGTAATTAATTGGGAGCTTAGAGCGTTTGTCTAGTAAGTGTTGAAGTAGCCTGAAACGTCGAGCTGTTTCTTGTCTTTTCAGTCTCGTATGAGGATTCCAGGTTAATCCTTTGTCGAGATGCAACCCTAAGTATCGGATCTGTTCTACAGGCACCAGTGGGATATTATTAAAGGATACTGAAGGGCATGAAGTCATTGGTTTACGACGTAAATCATAAAATATAAATCACACTTTACAATTTTTCCATTCATTAAATGTAGATGGGCAGGTAATTCTAATGCCCTTAATTTATTTTTATTTACGATCGGAACAGAAAATGTCTGATGCAAGTTAGTACAATCCTGTAGTTTAACACTTTGCCTAAATACACAAACGTTAATGAATGCTGCTAAGGAAATAGGGCTGGAAATAAATTCGGATAAGACTAAGTATATGGTCAGTAGCAGAAAAGTGGATATTTTGGTGATGTTGTTGTAGGAGGAAATAAGTTCAAACATGTGGAGATGTTTAAGTACTTAGGGTCAATGGTAACTGGAAAAAACGAAATTCAAGAGGAAATAAAGGCGGGAAATGCTTGTTACTATTCATCCTCGAAACTCCTAAGCTCGCGTCTTTTGTCCAGATATCTATAAATCAGATTTATATTTATGATTATAACAATCATTCTTCAATCTCTTCTCAACGGGTGTGAAACTTGACCGATAACGCTGAAGGATGAACAACGTCTTCAGGTATTCGAAAATAAGGTGTTACGTAGAATTTTCGATCCAAAAAAAAAAAGTACGAGACCACTGGGGAATATTGAAGATTACATAACGCGGAATTGCGGAGCATGCATCCGGTAAATATTATTCAGGTGAATATTAAGATGGGCATGTAAAGTTGCTGGGCTTAGTAACGAACAAATTCCTATGATGCTAATAAGCGACTGGGAACCGTCTGAGGGGTAGACCGAGGCGTAGGTGGGAGGATTGCGTTAGGAATGATCTAGCGAGTTTGGGTTTGGGTGGTGCTCCGTGAACGGAGGTTTGCAAACATAGATTGGTGGTATCGGGATCGAGCCTTTGGGTTCTTCAAGCCTTTTATTTTTTTATTTGGTATGACAAAAAGTGAGTAATTGTGTGAAATGTATATTCGGTAATTATTTCATCAAGAAATAAAAGTTTGAACTAACATTTCGAAGTATAAATGATATATGTTTCTTGAAACTTTCACTACCGAAATAAATATATTTCCGATAACTAAACTTTTTTTTCATAATAAAACTCACGATTATTTTTATTTTCGAAAATATTAAAAAGGGAGCGAGTGAAAAGTTATGATTTAACCTCGAAGCGACAACCAGCGGAACAGATACCCCAATTTTTGATATGGACAAATATATACTTATAATTAATTATTCATGCATATAATTATTACTTTCATACTTTTATTATTGGTCAAAATAGTAATTGTCGTTAAACGAGTAGATAGTTCAAGCATCTGCTTCACTAATCAAGAAGACTAAGTAAGAATTCCCTTCTTGAGTGACATTGAAGAGAAATTTATTCAAGACTGGAGTCTCCTAGCTGGGACAATAGGGCGCCTCTGATACTAAGCTATTTCCAGTTCCAGCGAAAGGAATCGGGACAGGGACAGTTTTTAGATGTTTACTATTGATAGTTCCTTCGCTATCGATAGAGGAGAGCATCGAACCTATAACTCTAAAAAGCTAGTCGATTATTGCTTTTCCTATCGAAGGAAATGTTCTGAGGGGGAGCACTTTTCTTTGTCAATAGAATATTAGACTATTTGTTGTCCAGGGCTCTGCACTCCAGTTGAGGATATCGAACAAGAGAATCGATAATATAATGTATTAGTCAATTATGTATAATTAAAAATATCTATTTTAGCTACTTACACATACACACTAGCGTGTAAATATTTATAAATAACTATATTTCCCATCCCAGTACATTTTTGTTGAACGGCTATCTTTTTTATGTGTATATCAATTCCATTCAACATTACCATGATTTTTTTTTTATTCAAAACTATTCAAAAATCGGTAAATGCATGGCCTAGACCCTACCGCAACAGCAGTACAGGTACAGAGGAGGTTGTGCCTGACTAGAACATATACAATATTGACTAGAATATAATTTAATAGAATAATTTGCCAATTGTGTTCTAACCAAATCAAATCAAGCAATAGCCTTGTGCTGCCGAGTAAGCAAGTCATTTATAAGTTTTCACAACAAAAAAAGACCCAGCATCGATTTTGTGCCTTTGATATTAAAGTGATTGTTGAAGCAATCGTGAAGATTACTTAGGCTTTTGAATTTTGAGCCCTTAAAGAAATTAAAATAAAAGAGAAAAATATTATATTTTTTATTATAATTATTTTTATTTATTTTGTTCATACCATTGTTAAGGTTACCGTTATGCCAATTATTTCCTCAGGCCTTAAATAGCCTTCACTTCGAAGTATACTCGTTGACATTTATGATATAAATATATTCGAAAAAAAATAGTCATTGAAATTATTTGATGCTCCATGGTACGCTAGAAATGGCGTTTGCGTAGGGACCTCAAAGTAAATTATTTCAGAGAAAAGATTTGCGGATAGCCATTGCTAGAAGAAAATATTACACTCCACTTCCTGACTTTCCTCCATTAGAATATAAATAATTGTACTTCTGGGTCCATCTTCCGTTGGGGGGGGGGGTGTCCGATATGATAGGTACCAATGTACCTAAAGACCAAATACGTTGGTCTGGTCGAAAGAAGCAAAAAGAGCATAATGACAACCAAAAACCAGTGGCTAAGTCTGTCACGTGACGCTAATAAATTATAAACCACAATACAAATAAATTATTTACTACGTACTTACATATTATTTTTGTCCCTAATATACCCCATCTATAAGTAATATCAGTGATATTTTTTTTTCAAACAATATAATATAATATATAGATAATCTGAGTAATATTATATTATAATATATAATCTGAGTAAGGAAGGAAATAGTTGGGGGTGCAGTCAAATTAAACACTAAATAAGATCGATTGACAAAAACGCATAAAGGGTGAAGACACATAGTGACTATTAAATAAAAATAAAATTAATCAGGTCGTCCGATTGTAAATTTCTCTTTAATTTACCAAATAAATAATATCAACCATTTTCTTTTATCCACACTCCACTTGGTACAAAGTTGTCATGGCAACGAGACGTTATCTACGTCGATGGATACGTGATACCATGCCTTGTCGTGAATGGTTATTATTGCAGCTTTAAAATTTCAAAACAAGGACTTTAATTAGATCTTAATGCCGACATTAAGACCAAATCGATCGATCTCAAATCATAAATCGATCTTAATTACTATAATATGTATTATATTGAATAACTATTTTTAAACAGGTTTATTAACTATTTATATCCAACATACTGCACCACTTTAAGGTTAAAACCTTCGTTAATTATAGTACAGTTTTATTTTTTCACGACTTCATTATTTAATTAAATAATGTAATAAAATAAACGTAAATAAAAAAAAACAATGTTATATTAAATACAAATACTCTCTTGATGTTTCTCTTGGCATTAAAATAGAAGTATAGTTTTCATCACTTCCTAGATCCAAATAACTGTTTTCAATTAAGAAGATTTAAAAAAAAACAATATATGACGTTTGAAAACCGGTTACATCCATTAAAAAAATTTCAGAACTAATAAAAAAAGATTCAATTTTAAAAAATAATAAATTTAACTAACTGTTGGTATTATTTTTATTTTTTACCAACAATTCACTTCAAATAATAATTACTGATAATTTTTTATAATCTCTTTTTTAAAATTTCATTTATTATAAAAAATATGTTGGATATATCTGACTTTAACTTTAAGGCAGAAAGTATCGATATCTGGCGTATTAATAAATAAATAATATAAACATTTTTAAAAACAAGCCAGTTTAATCGATATAAAGAAACAATGTAATATCATCAATGTAACCACTTTTTAGAGGAAATGGAATATTTTGGTATTGATTTTTTGAAGGATCTAGGCGGCATTGAAACAGAAATGTCTAATATATCATTTCCGGCATTAAAAATAAAAAAAATTCTTTGGAAAAATGGATATATCCGGTTTTGAAACCAAACGCCTCATATATAAAGAACATTCGAAAACGTATATATCAGTTTTTTCAGTTCAGACCTCACCACCTCTCCTAATTATTTGTACTTGCCAAGAGCGGCTCGACTGCGGCTCCAGGACAGACCCTCCCGATCTAAGTGACAGAGGCAGACTCCAGTAAATCCTGGAGATGAGACAAGACTAGCTATAAATTGTCCAGTGGCTGTTGATTGCCCAGGCCTTGGAGTGACACCAAGGCGCCTCTCTGTACCCGAGCCTCGGTCGATCAATCCTTGTTTCTTCTATTTATTAAATATATTATGTATTTAATTAATTAAGCTACTTCTGTTTGAACTATCTTCGTTTATCGTTGCAGTGCTAGATATGACAATTACATCATACGCCAACCGTGGACGAAATTAATCCATCATGATACAATATATCCAACTTTTTCAAGTTAAAAAATTATTTAGAACGGTTCCAACTGTAAAATATGGCCAAATATACAACTACATAATAACAGTTAAAGAGTTAGCAAAACCGAAGGTTCGGTGCTGATTTAAAAATTAGACTCCATAAAATTATTATCTTTTACTATATGTGCGTGAAACAAGACAGCTAATAATGAAGGAAGAAGAACTTGTAGCGATGCTAACAAAATTGAACAAATAACTTAAATATCCGCGATTACCTACCAACCTTACCAATCTTGGAGGTGATTTTGTAAATGTTGATAAATTTGTAAATGAATATTTAAGTACTGATTTTAATAACGAAATATTGCTGAACACTTTTATGTATTAAATTTTGTATTTTCTTTTGTAATAAAAAGAAGTAAAATTGTAAATTTAATAAAATTACTTTAGTTGAAATTATTGAAATGATTTTGTATGAGGTGACAATCTTATATACGCGAGAAGACCCCTTATAGCCATAGGGACCGCGTATGGAAGGTATCTCCTAAGAATATTAGAGATGAAAATAATGAGTCTATTGGAGAGCTTTAGATATTAAACAAAAAATAGAACCTGCACCTCTGCTACCCATGAAAAGTCTCTGGTTCAGTACGTGATAGAGACTGTACTGTTTCTTGGACAACGGTTGAGTGTGAGATCACCCTCGACCTGGAGGTTTTTCGTCCGATTACAGGTAGTCACTTGTGAAGTTCCGAACCGATCTCCTACTAAATTTAACTAGTAACCATTTTAGCGGTAGACCAACACGCAGATGGAATGATTGTGATGAAAGTGATCCAATAGATTTGATTTTCGCGGAATGAGATTTGTTAACAGCTGCTGTTATTGATATCGAATCATTGGGTTCACTAAGCTTATTTTAATTTATTTTTTCTTAGCCCTTTGGTTTTTTTTTATTTTTGATAATATGATATAAGGGATCTCTTTTACTGCAACAGGTGCATTATAATAGAGGAATATAGATAGGATATTATGGATTAGACTTGAATGCTACGAGTAGGGGCTCACTAGTTCTTTCTGTTACCATTTTTTTTTCTTAGTCCTTTGGTTATTTAATTTTTGATAATAAAATTTAGTAATCATAGCTTTTAAAAAAAAATAATTTTAGAAACTTTATAACGAGAGAAATCATATAATTATTGAGAATTAACAGGAATATAATGATTGGTAAAGAGTTTAATACTTTTTTTTTATGAAAAGCAGGTAGGTAATATTAAAATCTTTTTACTGGTCCATGTTTTCAGGAGAAAATCATCAAAAGGTTAATTGCTTTTTTTTTTTATAATAAGCAGGAAAAAAGCGTAATATGCAAATGAAAAAGTTAGATATTTTTTCAATTATTTATTTTAAAATTTAAAACAGTAACAGGTATATTTACGTCAGAATATTTTATTTTATAATTAGTTTTCGTGGGTACGTGACAACTATGTTTAGCAAAATTTAGGACACATACTGTAGCATCGTCCGATTAGCATATATAATATTCTAAGGGATATATAATAGTCTATGGCATATATAATAGTCTAAGGGATATATAATAGTCTCTGGCATATATAATAGTCTAAGGGATATATCATAGTCTAAGGGATATATAATAGTCTATGGCATGTATAATAGTCTAAAGGATATATCATAGTCTATGGCATATATAATAGTCTATGGCGTATATAATAGTCTAAGGCATATATAATATTCTAAGGGATATATAATAGTCTATGGCATATATAATAGTCTAAGGGATATATAATAGTCTATGGCTTATATAATAGCCTAAGACATATATATTATTCTATGGCATATATAATAGTTTAAGGGATATATAATAGTTTAAGGGATATATCATAGTCTAAGGGATATATAATAGTCTAGGGCATATATAATAGTCTAAAGGATATATCATAGTCTAAGGGATATATAATAGTCTCTGGCATATATAATAGTCTATGGGATATATCATAGTCTAAGGGATATATAATAGTCTCTGGCATATATAATAGTCTAAGGGATATATAATAGTCTATGGCATGTATAATAGTCTAAAGGATATATCATAGTCTATGGCATATATAATAGTCTATGGCGTATATAATAGTCTAAGGCATATATAATATTCTAAGGGATATATAATAGTCTATGGCATATATAATAGTCTAAGGGATATATAATAGTCTCTGGCATATATAATAGTCTAAGGGATATATCATAGTCTAAGGGATATATAATAGTCTATGGCATGTATAATAGTCTAAAGGATATATCATAGTCTATGGCATATATAATAGTCTATGGCGTATATAATAGTCTAAGGCATATATAATATTCTAAGGGATATATAATAGTCTATGGCATATATAATAGTCTAAGGGATATATAATAGTCTATGGCTTATATAATAGCCTAAGGCATATATATTATTCTATGGCATATATAATAGTTTAAGGGATATATAATAGTTTAAGGGATATATCATAGTCTAAGGGATATATAATAGTCTAGGGCATATATAATAGTCTAAAGGATATATCATAGTCTAAGGGATATATAATAGTCTCTGGCATATATAATAGTCTATGGGATATATCATAGTCTAAGGGATATATAATAGTCTCTGGCATATATAATAGTCTAAGGGATATATAATAGTCTATGGCATGTATAATAGTCTAAAGGATATATCATAGTCTATGGCATATATAATAGTCTATGGCGTATATAATAGTCTAAGGCATATATAATATTCTAAGGGATATATAATAGTCTATGGCATATATAATAGTCTAAGGGATATATAATAGTCTCTGGCATATATAATAGTCTAAGGGATATATCATAGTCTAAGGGATATATAATAGTCTATGGCATGTATAATAGTCTAAAGGATATATCATAGTCTATGGCATATATAATAGTCTATGGCGTATATAATAGTCTAAGGCATATATAATATTCTAAGGGATATATAATAGTCTATGGCATATATAATAGTCTAAGGGATATATAATAGTCTATGGCTTATATAATAGCCTAAGGCATATATATTATTCTATGGCATATATAATAGTTTAAGGGATATATAATAGTTTAAGGGATATATCATAGTCTAAGGGATATATAATAGTCTAGGGCATATATAATAGTCTAAAGGATATATCATAGTCTAAGGGATATATAATAGTCTCTGGCATATATAATAGTCTATGGGATATATCATAGTCTAAGGGATATATAATAGTCTCTGGCATATATAATAGTCTAAGGGATATATAATAGTCTATGGCATGTATAATAGTCTAAAGGATATATCATAGTCTATGGCATATATAATAGTCTATGGCGTATATAATAGTCTAAGGCATATATAATATTCTAAGGGATATATAATAGTCTATGGCATATATAATAGTCTAAGGGATATATAATAGTCTCTGGCATATATAATAGTCTAAGGGATATATCATAGTCTAAGGGATATATAATAGTCTATGGCATGTATAATAGTCTAAAGGATATATCATAGTCTATGGCATATATAATAGTCTATGGCGTATATAATAGTCTAAGGCATATATAATATTCTAAGGGATATATAATAGTCTATGGCATATATAATAGTCTAAGGGATATATAATAGTCTATGGCTTATATAATAGCCTAAGGCATATATATTATTCTATGGCATATATAATAGTTTAAGGGATATATAATAGTTTAAGGGATATATCATAGTCTAAGGGATATATAATAGTCTAGGGCATATATAATAGTCTAAAGGATATATCATAGTCTAAGGGATATATAATAGTCTCTGGCATATATAATAGTCTATGGGATATATCATAGTCTAAGGGATATATAATAGTCTCTGGCATATATAATAGTCTAAGGGATATATAATAGTCTATGGCATGTATAATAGTCTAAAGGATATATCATAGTCTATGGCATATATAATAGTCTATGGCGTATATAATAGTCTAAGGCATATATAATATTCTAAGGGATATATAATAGTCTATGGCATATATAATAGTCTAAGGGATATATAATAGTCTCTGGCATATATAATAGTCTAAGGGATATATCATAGTCTAAGGGATATATAATAGTCTATGGCATGTATAATAGTCTAAAGGATATATCATAGTCTATGGCATATATAATAGTCTATGGCGTATATAATAGTCTAAGGCATATATAATATTCTAAGGGATATATAATAGTCTATGGCATATATAATAGTCTAAGGGATATATAATAGTCTATGGCTTATATAATAGCCTAAGGCATATATATTATTCTATGGCATATATAATAGTTTAAGGGATATATAATAGTTTAAGGGATATATCATAGTCTAAGGGATATATAATAGTCTAGGGCATATATAATAGTCTAAAGGATATATCATAGTCTAAGGGATATATAATAGTCTCTGGCATATATAATAGTCTATGGCGTATATAATAGTCTAAGGCATATATAATATTCTAAGGGATATATAATAGTCTATGGCATATATAATAGTCTAAGGGATATATAATAGTCTATGGCTTATATAATAGCCTAAGGCATATATATTATTCTATGGCATATATAATAGTTTAAGGGATATATAATAGTTTAAGGGATATATCATAGTCTAAGGGATATATAATAGTCTAGGGCATATATAATAGTCTAAAGGATATATCATAGTCTAAGGGATATATAATAGTCTCTGGCATATATAATAGTCTATGGGATATATCATAGTCTATGGCATATATAATAGTCTTAGCGATATATCATAGTCTAAGGAATATATAATAGTCTGTGGCATATATCATAGTCTATGACATATATAAAAAGAAAAAAAAACTTAGAATGAGAAGTCTGTAACAAATAATATTATTATGTATACAATGTTATAACTAAAAGCTGCATCATAACAACCCAAGTAAGGTTTTTGGACTCATTATACGATATAGTTTTTCTTGTATCTAAACCAACAATTTTAGAATTAATCAATTCTAATTCTTAAAGGAGTGACTTTAAAATCGAAATCCCAATAACGCACTTAACCGCAAGGTTTTCTCCAATTAAAATTGCCAATTCTGCCTACACTCACTCTCTCCTTGGCTCTACGGTCCTCCTTTTATCTGGTGAAGACTCCCAGCTGGTGAAGATCACTTGCACATCATCTAACCATCTAGTACGGGGCATTCCTTTGGGTCTCCTACCTCCGAGCTTCCCAAACAACAGTATTATCGGCATTCTTGTTTCCGGCATCCTCACCACATGGCCCAAACATTTCAATTGAGCTCTTTTTACGTAAGTCTGGTTCTCCATAAAGTTGTGAGTTCTGAGTTATTAAGGATTCTCCATGCCCCCTGGTCATAAATGGGTCCATAAATCCGCCGCAATATTTTTTACTCCCACAGACATTCACCATTCTTTCTGCTTTATTATTCAGGACCCAACTTTCACAACCATATGTCGCTATTGGCCTGATAATGGTTTTATATAATGTGATCTTGGCCCTTTTTGAAATTGGTCTAGTTTTAAGAGCCTTTTGTGTTGCGTAATAACAACAATTAACAGCGGCAAATCTTGCTTTTATACCCTCATCTATCTGGTTGTTGTGTGAAACTATTGGACCCAGATATTTAAAATTTTGTGTTTTCTTAAAGCTGAACTCCATAAACGGGACTTGTTCTTCTACCAGTACGTTCCTTCTTGAGGTATACATGTTCATGGTCTTGGCTTCGTTCATACGCAAACCAATTTTTTTCCCTGCGAGTACTGCTTTACTCCTGCCAGTTAGAACATAATCCACATAGGATATATGTTTATTTTTATTATAAAAATTATAAACTAGATATCTTTCACTAAATGCTATCATAACATAATAAAAAATTAAAATCACGTCACAGCCGGTCTCGAAACTAGAACCTACCTGTCAGTAGCTAAGCGCTCTAGACCGTTAGTTTCTTGACCCAGGGGGTCCACGGGAGACTCGACGGGGGTCTACATTGGCGTGACAAAAAAATGGTTTTAATAATTAGAATCAGTTTGCCGTCGGTACTTTTTTTTATTTCATAGCAATAATTAATTAGGTAACCCTATTCTGTTAAAATAGCCATACCTTGTTGAGTAAGACCGCCTTATGATTACTAAATATTCACATTTTTTGTCGAGTTTTGGGAATATGGTAGAAATGTAGCTGCAGGGGGTCCACCGGAACCAGCTAAATTTCGAAAGTGGTCTATGAAAAAAAAAGTCTGCTCTAGAAACTGAACAAGAACTCTCCCTCTATTGTTTATAACGAATACAATTATAATATTTAATGAAGAAAAACGCAATACTTTTTTTTTAACAGAGATTTAAAATCGTAAACAGCTTGTTATTGGAAGAAATGTGCTCTATAAAGAATAGAATCATATTCTTACATTTATTCTTTCATAGAATGGCTTAATAAAACTTAATGGTGTTTCGATGTCCATCTTATGCTCGTATCTCCCGGAAGAATGCAGTTCACAATCTCCAGGAACATATTTTATAGGTCACTATAAAACTGAAAGCCCATCGCAGTCAGTTTATAAAGTGAGCCTATAAAGTAGCTCAATAAGGTACTATAAAGGAAGTCGATAACGCCTTTATTGAGGACTCGTCTGATATTTTATACTTTATGGATAATACAAAGATTCGCTATTGATAGATTTCAGTTTTGAACATTAATTTGTAAGAAAAGTAGCTATTTTTTATCGTCAATCACTAATTTTGAAAATTATTGAACCGATCTTTGCAAAATTACTAAATAAATAATTAAGATTACCCATTGACCACAGATACTTTTAAATCAGGACAGGGTAGAGACTGTATTATTTCTAGGATAACAGTTAAGCTGGGATATTATTTGCCCGAGATCAGGATCAACCGTCAGGGTTTTCTCCCAACTAACCCAGCATCCACTTCAAAGGGGCTGGGTGACCCCAAGGAGAGTCGTCGTATCACTCAGGGTCAAACCGCTGATGTCGGTAGATTTAATAATTTATCTGTAACAGCCGGACTTAGCACGGAACTTACGGCATAGCAACTTAGCGCCCTACCCAATAACAATGTATAATAATTTTTTGGAACTTTTTATAAATTCGTTAGTTATCCAGCCATAAAAATTTAGAAGACCTTCTCAATTTAGATATGCTTCAATTAAATTAATAGGATACTCTGTAATTTCGTATTATCTAGTTTTGAATTACTTGAGACGTTGTTTCAACAAGTTTCAGGATAAAATTCACGCGTTAAGTAAAGTTAATATAGAAGAATTAATATCACCCTACATTTGTTATCTCTTAAATCTCAATTTTTTTTTCCTAGATTTTAAAGATCCCAAATATTTCAACTTCTCGAGAAGCGAGGGGATGGTTGACTGGAAGATAGACGTAAGGAAGAAAATAGTTGGGGGTGCAGTCAAATAAAACACTAAATAAGTGGTTACTTATTTATTTATGTGCCGACGTTTCGACCCACTTTGTGGGTCATCTTCAGGGCTACAGGAGGCTAGAGCAAGACCAATTTAAACTTCTCGACATGTTTAAACTTATTTATTTCCACTAGTTAGGATTAATTAGAAAATTGTATAGCGAGTTGGAAAGAGTCAAGTACTGCGATATTTATTACGATCCGTCCTCATCTCCTTTTTGTGGATCTTAATAATAATTGATTCAATAATGAAAAAAATGTACCGTGCATTATGAAACCAGATGTACACTTAACACTTTGTATTTTTGTACATTAATATCTGTTTTTTTATGAATATTAAATTAAAAATAATTATTATTGCGTAAGATCCTACTACCTTAATATAACCACAACGACCTTAATGTCTCATTTGTTGCTGATTTGGCCCAAACCCGCTATCTATCCTTTTATAACAAACTTCATTCCCACTCAAATCTTCTAACTTCTAACCTAGCTTCCTCTTCAATTCCCGATAATCCTCCGAGGCGTCTGAAAAGAAGATGACCACGTGTGACCAAATGACCACCAGTTTCTCTACTTGCCATTAACTCATGTCATTATGTATCACATAGTTTATTTACTTGATGTATTATTGTAATACAGTTGTAAATATCAATAAATAAAAAAAAAGAAAAAAAAAAGATGCTACTAAAATAGTCCTAAAGATCATTGTCCTGTATTCACCATTATTGCTATTGGTGTTGGCTACATCAGAATGGAGTAGCTTTTAGAATAACGTTTAGGGTTCTTGGATAATTTATAAAAGGAGTGATTTAGAATATAAGCGAGGGGTTTCTAAAGGAGACGATTTAAAACTAGGAGGGAGTCGAGAAGCCTCGGAGCGGAGAGCACTTAGGCGAAATGTCCCTAAGCCGACTGTCTCTTGGAAGTTGCCCCGGAGCGGAAGTGGTTTCTACTGTAACCTTAATACCTCCAACCTCCAACCTCCAACCATCGAACCAAGAAGTAGAAGAAGGGGTTGTCGCTTCTTGTCTCTCCCCACTTCCGCCGCCCCAGAGTGGGCCTCTTATGTACTTGGAGAAATTGTCACGCTCCATTTATATATGTATATATTATAGGTAGTATACACGTTTTATATAAAAATATTTTATCTGAATTGTAAATTAATACTTTTCGATAGGAGGCTGAACTAAAAGAATATTCAATATAGGGGTCTTTTTCGTTTAATGCACAATTCGGTTATTAAAAAAAGTAACTGTTATTAAAAAGTAACACGTGATATAGTTACAACCTCCATATCAGTAGAACATATGACTACATTTCTTAGTTTCGTTTAAAACCTAATAATGGCTATGTTAAGGTTATACGAAGATTTTAAAGGTTTGGACCGAACCATCGCATTCTTACAAGAAAAAGGCCTCATCCATAAAGAAAAACTATGCCGGAATGGACATTCTATGAAGTTGCGCAAGAGAGATGACCGGTACAGATGGCGGTGTCACAATGCAAGTTGTCTTTTGGAAGTAGGACTCAGGGAAGGTGCGTGGTTCAACGGTTCAAAATATCCTCTGAATAATGGAATTCTTTTTATTTACTCATGGACCAAGAAATATACAACAACGTTATTTTGTAAAGACGAATTGAGTATGTCTGCAGAAACGGTAACAAATTGGAAAAATTATTTGAGGGAGGTTTGTGCTGATTCGCTACTTAAAAATCCTATCAAAATAGGAGGATATGGTATGACCGTCGAAATTGACGAGTCTTGTTTTACAAAAAGGAAACATAATGTCGGACGAATATATCCCAACCAATGGGTTTTTGGTGGTATTTGCAGGGAGACGAAAAAATCTTTCATATATTCAGTGCCCGACAGGAACAAAGATACTTTAATAGCGTGCATTAAAGAATGTATTCTTCCAGGAAGTGTTATAATATCAGATTTATGGAAAGCTTATTCCACTATAGTAAGAATAGAAGGGTATGATTTTAAGCATTATACAGTCAACCATTAAATCTTGTACGCATGCGCAAGCAGTTATATTTTATAACAGTTATATTTCTAACAGTAACAGTTACATTTTTACAGATTCATTCTTCTTTAGAACACACGAGGAAACAAAGAGTTGTCGTTGGATCCTCATTTTTGTTTGTTGCTGATTTGTTGTTTGTTTGGTGGTTAGCTGTAGTATACATATACTTTATACCAAATACCATATACAGGTGGTGGTTTATATACACAAGGACCAAATTTGGCACTTCCTGATATAAAGAAATCACAGAAGACTTGAGAAGATTAAACATCATAATTCCCAAGGTATTAATAGGCGCTGTACCGACTGGGAAGCGTCTGAGGGGTAGACCGAGGCGTAGGTGGGAGGATTGCGTTGGGAATGATCTAGCGGGTTTGGGTTTGGGAAGTGGTCAGTGGACGGAGGTTTGTAAACAGAGATTGGTGGTATCGGCATCGAGCCTTCGGGTTCGCTAAGACTTTTATTTATTTATTTGGTGGTTAGGGTTGGTTTTTATTTTAAATTGTTGGTGATACATTTCATTATTTATTTCTATTATATATTTTTCTTATGTTGCTATATATGTTATATATTCAATTATATTATTATTACTTCTATTTATTTATTTCCATTATTATTATATTGCATGTTATGTTATGCAAATTCTAATCCCAATAAAAATATTTTATCCAAGATAACTGTTAGAAATATAACTGTTATAAAATGTAACTGCTTGCGCATGCGTACAAGATTGCCCTTTACATGCGGTGGTTTATATATACCAAATTAGGCACTTCCTGGTATAATGTAACCACAGAAGACAAATTTCTAGGCTCATCAAATCATGAACAGTAGGGATGTCCGTCTTGGCCGCATAAATCACTGCTTCAAAGGAACAACGACACAACTTGCCATTTTTGAGTGAAACCTTCAATGGTCAACTTTGTATGTTTGTACTTGAAGTTCCATGGGGATAATAAATCAAAAATCTTTCAAGCTTTTAAAAATCGTGTTACGCTTAATGTAAGGATCCAATACCATCATTACAATAGAAATGCTTTGCTTTACTATTATACTATAATTTAATATTCAAATTTTTATTTTTTTATTTCCATGGAACTATAAAACGATATAACTATATAACAATTATCTATATTGAAAAAGTAGGTTTTTTGAGTTATGAAACTGTTCTTTTGAAGGAGAGATGCGTTAATGTTGTATAGGTATATAAGTGATGTAATAAAAAAAAATCGTCAACAATTTGCCATGAATATGAGAACTATTATGTCTCGAAACGTCGCCAAAAAGTAGTTTAACAAATGTTGACTCAATCTCAAGATTCGAAGGGAAAAAACTTTGTTATTAACTGTCAAGAAAAAAAAAAGTGGATATCAATCTCACTGGATAAATTTTGATTATTTTAAATGTGAAGTCTGCACGGTCGCACACACGTACATATCTAGCTTAATATAAAAGCTTGGTTACCTGCAGTAAATTAAAAAATTTTAAATTAAAATCTACTAACTTATGTTTAATATACTCTGCTATAATATATATATGTTTTTATAATAATTATACAAATATTAAGTATTTGGGTTTAACTCACGGTATAATTGCATCTAGAGATCTTTGACTAAATCCTATCATAAGAGGTTTATCCTCCGCCATTCCTCTCTAAACAACCAAAGAGGTCTAAAGTGCTAAAGCTCTAGGTCAGGAGTGAATCGTTCAAATTGTTTCCTCTCGCAATCAGCGATAATTAGATGCTACCTAACTCCGCTAGCTCTTAATGAAATTAGCTTCTAACGCGGTTCCTGATTGGTCAGTTTGATATCAAACTGGCCAATCAGAGCATGTGAGTCATTTACGACTCTTATCTTTTTTTTATACCCGGTACTTCTGCTAAGGGAGCGAAGTGGCTCAGTGGTAGAGCACTGAGTTGTCATTCCGAAGGTCCTGGATTCATACCACGCTCGTTTGCATTCTTTTATTTAATCTGTTAGCGGCTGGAGATGGACCCTATGGTATCTAGGACCCTCTTAGGGCTCACCCAGCTTCTATTAAATGGATACCCAAAATAAGGGGGAAAAGTCAGGTGGTTGAGCATGACCTAAGTCAAATCGACCTCCCTGCACAACCATTGTCTAAGAAACAGTATAGTCTCTACCACGTAGTGATGAGCCCAAGATCCTTCATGGGTTGTAGTGGTACAGGTTTATTTCTTACTTGTACTAGAATAGCATCCTTATCTACTCGTATATTGGTTGGCTTAATATCGATTTTGAAGCAATATAACTTCTTTATCTACCCGTTCCTTCCGATCATCTCCTGACTGGTTGGGATTGCTATCGACCTAACTTTTGACCCAGACGAATGACCGCTCCACCTTGCATCAGGTGAGGTCGCTGCGATACAATCCAGGCCGCCGTAAAGTTCACTGTCATATTGGAATTAAAGCTTTATGTTGACCTATGCAGGTAAGTTAAATATGAAATGTGGGATATTCAAATGAGATGACGCCGATACTTGTAATTATTTAGGTTGGGACCTCGACAGCTCAAGCAGTATCTTATTATCTGTGCGATGTTTATGATATTCTTATAAACTATAATCTAAAAACTGTACAGGAATACTAAAAAAATATTTATAATGAAAAAATCTTCCGGTCTAACTTTTAGGCCTTCGTCTGAAATGAGAAAAAACAAGCTAACAACATCAAAAGTTAGGTCGTAACGTGAGAACATATTAACTAAGCTATCCTTATTTATGTTACTATACCTCTTTATCATAACCTGTTACTATACCTTAATATGTTACTATACCTCTTATTTATGTTACTATACCTCAATATGTTACTATACCTCTTTATTATAACCCTCCTGATATATTTCTACCGCTAATCAACAACCCATTTAATTGCTACAGAATATTTTACTGTGAGATTTATTTTTCGAATCTTTTTGTATACTTGAATTTTTTTTTAAATGTATAAGTCTGTTACTATGAAGTTAGTTAAAATTGTTTACTCATATTTTTGTGATATTACATTGTAGAAAAAAAATATTGTATACAACGGGTATAATATGATAAAATTTATTGTAAGTATTACCCCTGTAATAATTATTACAGTAAATAACGGCGTAGTTGTCGATGCCGTACAAAAGTGTCTACATTTTGCTATGTATCGCGCCGGGCGGCATAATAAAAATAAATAATTGGGATTTGGGATAATTTGAGTAATCATCTTAAATGATTACTCTGGTATCCCAAAATCAATAAGAATATTTAAAATATATTTAATGATATAAAACATAGCATTTTATCACATTATAACAAAATTGTGCATTATCCTAAATTATTTATTGCTTTTGTATTTCCAGTGATGTATATTTTTCTGAAATTAACCGAATTGGCGGGTAATTGTAGAGCCCCGAGTTGCTGTGCCGAAGGTCCTGGATTGAAATATCGCTGCTTGCCACATTTTTATTTGATCTGTTAGCGCCCGGAGATGAATCCTACGGGATCTAGGACCCTCCTGATACTCAACCAGGGTCTATAAAATGGGTTTGGTTCAATCTAGGTGTTCCCTTCAAGATGGGGATATAACAATAGATTATGTGATTGCCGGTTCTGTATTAAATGAATTTAGTGGACTGTATGAAACATAACTTTTATTGAACTAATTTACACTGGTTTCGACCATGACATAAACAGATTAATGAAAGAAAAATAGATTATACATGCTACATGGTTGAGGTGGTTTTCGTTTTCATGGCATTTCTTTGCCAGATTCTCTTCTGCTCCCCATTCTTCAGTCTGGATAGTCCTGGACTTACTCACAACACATCTCTTTAAGATGGCTGCCACTAACTCTCATTAGGTGTGACGAACAACTGGGGCACTACCTGGGGAGGCCAGTTTCTAGACCTGATGTATCCTGTCCTCAGCCTTCTAGATATATTTCACGGCGTGCCGTGAACAGGTTTTATACCCTTAATAAGGGGGAAATCTTGCGGTTGAGAGTAATCTAGGACAAATCACCTCCCGGCTCATCTGTGAAGATGGAACAATACAGTCTCTACCAGGTACTGAATCCAAGAGGGGGTACAGGTTTTCTTTTCGTTACCAACTTTGAAATGTTATAAACTTATATGTTGTATTGTCTACAGAACACGAAATCAGTATCTTTAAACAAATTCTATATCTGCATTGGATAACTTTTATATATCAACTACGACTGATAGTGTTGCTATGGATTCATGATAAACTTACTGTACTTTTGATAAATAAAATATTCTATAATACTTTGTCAAAATCAAGTTTGCATTAGGTTGCTAGGGACGGCAAGATATTTAATAAGGTTGGTAGAGGATAGATGGCAGCACGAAGGCCATTACAGTAATTGAGGTCTTGTTAATAAGAGTTAATAAATATTTAATGATCGCCATTAATCCACTTAGCTAGGAGCTATTAAATCTCTTATCGCCGCTACTTATTTTTCGGAGGATGTCCGCCAGGATCATTTGTCCTCCGAGCCTCTCCTGTCATCCTGGGCCTTCTCCTCAGGTAGATCATATTTAGTTATAGTGACTTTAATAGGATCATTTTATAGTTAACAGGTAAATAAAAAGATGGAGTTTTATTATGGGGCTAAATATCCTTTAAAATATCATATATAACAGAGCATATATATGGAAAAAAGGCTACATAGAATATTGAAAAAATCTGCTAAATTTTACAATAATTTCACATCTAACAACAAAAATTAGGTTATTAATGTGAACAAATTAAAGTTACCAGAAATAATTTTAAAAAATAGTGATACGCCGAGCTACTTGAAACTTTGTCTTTGACAAATAAAAACCATTACTTTTTTTCTAATTTATTAGTTAGTTGTTTCAATTTTAAATATTTTTATTTTGAAGAGAAAAGATATGCCCCCGGCCGGGATTCAAATTTTATTATTTATTGATTTTATTTCTCTTCAAAATCAAAATATTTAAAATTAAAACAACTCACTAATAAGTTATAAAAACCTATAAATAGTAATATAACGTATGTCAACAATTTGCTAAAATTAAAGTAATCTTCAAAGAACATTCGTTCTCGTGTATACATCGCAAAACTTGCGAGAACCCGGGGACATGGGATCAGATAAGAGAAAAGATTTGTCCCAGCTGTTATCAATTCCGGTAGCTTAGTTGGTAGAATCCTGTCACGGTAAGACAGAGGACCCGGGTTCGAATCCCGACCGGGGGCATATCTTTTCTCTTCAAAATAAAAACATTATTTTTTCATATCATAAAACTAAAATTATTATTTAATTTATTTGCTGTTGCACAGTATCGCATCCAGCATATTTGATCTCAATGATTTTTTTTTCCTCCTCGATTTGCATGAATATGAAATTTTTGATCTGATCAATGCTCTACGCCATTGCCTTTTTACTCTTCTCATAGGAAATCCAGGTAACTGGGAAAGAGTAAGAACGAGAGGTTTTTGGTTTAGCCGTTTTGACAATTAGAACGTTGTGATTGAAATAGTTTTATTAAGCAGCATCTGTTGTTGATCCGAGAAATTGGGACAGCAGAGATTTCAATAAGCATTGGGATGAAGCATGGCAGACAAGAGGTGGGAAGGAATTCCAGATAGTTGTGGAGGAAAGAAGTAAGAAATTGATTAACAAGTTTTTGACGTTGTGTACTTCTTTACTAGACTTTTACTATCATTTTAATGCACTTTGATGAAATGTTGATGTTGATGTTGAGTGTGATCTCGGACAAGTTACCTCCCTGCACGACAGTTTTTTTAGCAACAGTGCAGTCTCAACCATGCATCGACACTATTGAGATGTGACTGAATAAAATAATATTGTATTATTTGATGAAGTGTTTCAACTTTTTTTTTACGATACTATTTAAGAATATCATATAGAGAAATATTAGATATTTCGAAAAATGCCATGCAATTTCATTCTTCTATTTTTCATCCTTAATTTTCAAATCACATAAGTCTAACTGAACGTCACAACTCTCCCCGATATTGAGCAATTATCCAGAAGTTGCTACCAGGACAGTAACTATTACCTTATAACTTGTCCGTAATACCTCTACTACGACAGTACTGCCTTGATTACAGGAGGTGGTTCACGGGCTAAGTACTTCAGCACCGATCCGCTACTAACTGTCAAGTCTCGTTATGAGGAGGGATTAGTTCAACTATTGGAGCACGTTTAGGTGCTTTGATGGCTCGATTCTGATGAAATTGTTATCTTTATTGTTCTAATCTAGCGGTTTAGATACTAAAGATTTTAGTAATAAAATAGCTTAAATGACAGTTTTATTTGGAAAACCTATTGCTTAAGATGCATAATTAAATTCAGTTGAGTAGATAAGCACAAAATTCTAATGATGAAGCTCTATGGCTCATAAATAACAGAAATCAAGATAGCTTGTAGATATTTTGACTATACAGGGATCATCAGGTCTGGATTATAATAAAAAAAAAGAAGTTTAAAGAACAAAATGAAATTACTATAACACGAGGAACGATACAGGAAAACAACTGTGAAGAGATTATATAAAGACAGCTGATAATCAAAACAACGAGAAAATACACATCATGAATGCCCAAAGAAGTACTAAGGATCATACAAATTAAACAATTGATAAAAATAATGAAATATAACGATTTAAAAAAAGGAATAGTGAATATTCCGTCTATATTTCAATATCCGAAATATTCCAGTTGTTTGCACTGCGTTTGATTATATCCATGGTATTCTGACCTCATTCTTGAATAACTTAAAATAGGTAAATAAAAATAAAAATATTACAAACAACGAAATCGATTCGGTTTTATGTCACATAATCACGATTATGCTGCGCCCAATGAGCGAATTTGTGACCTATCCGGACAAAAACAGGTAGAGTACTGCTCACTACAGTGATTTTTTTTCTCTTTATATTTTTATCCACCCCTATCAATTACAAATAATTTACAATCAGCTATTTGGCTGACAGTAAAATACAAAATGGCATAAAAGGCATGAAGAAGAACAATAAAACCTGTGGCTTTATTAAATTTCCTTATAGGTAATAGATCTCTCATCCACGTTCTTTTTAATCTCCTCCTAGTGTTCTCTGGCATGAGAGTACTGGCCATTTGTTCCATTAATGGGTTTGGATGTCCGTGTAGTTTTTCTTGAAAGCGTTTGTAGTACGTTCGTCAACCGTTTGTATTACTCCAGTGCATTAATCACTGTTTTTTTCTACAATGAAACGTGCTTCATACATAATTGTTAATATCCAATATGAAATTTCTCTCGATTATAAAACATTTTCTTCTTCTTCTTTCGCTCCCCCCTATAGTGCCTTTGAGCGTAGGGGAGCGTCCAGCCAGGAGCCGAATCTATCCCGGTCTCTTGCTAGGTTTCTGTCTGAGATCTTTATCATTTTTTCTGCTGAAGCGTTCGATGTACTCGAGATAAGACATCCTTGAGCGTCCTCGAGGTCTTTTTCCATCCGGCATGTAGTCCATCGTCTTGAGAGGATCCCGGTGATCATTCATCCTGACCATGTGGCCGAACTATTTCAGTTGTCGGATTTCCAGGAGCTCTTTTAGCAGGGCAATCTCCAGTTCCTGACGAATCCTCTTGTTGCGAACACAGTCTCTTTTCGTCTTTCCCGCCACTCTTCGCAAGTACCTCATTTCCGACGCGGTAACCCTGCTTTCCTGTCTCTCCGTCAATACCCAGCTTTCAGCTCCATTCAGCAGTATCGGCAGGTAAACTGACTTGAAGATGTGGAGTTTGACGTTCCTACCTCCCGCTTTCCTATAACAGTATTACGAATCTAGTAGCAGACTGTATTTGCCTTATTAATCCTATTGGATATATCCGCGTCCAGCTTCCCAGTCCTGTCTATTACTGTCCCGAGATAAGTGAAGTCAGTTACCACTTCCAGTTCCTCTTCATCGCAGTATATGTGAACTTCTTCCTGCCGCCTACCCATTTGCAGGATCTTACTTTTGTTGGCATGGTTAAAAAATGAGTTTAACTGATGAAGATTATTTGTAAAATGATCACCATTCAAACATTGAGATGTTTTTAAAATAAAGTAATATGGTAATGACACGAACAGAAAGCAATAATTAATTTAAAAAAAAAACCTGTACCACTACAACCCATGAAGGGTCTGGGAATCAGTACATGGTAGAGACTGTACTGTTTCATGGACAACGGTTCTGCAAGGAGGTGACTTGTCCTAGGTCACGCTCGATCGCCAGATTTTTCCCCCTTATTTTGGGTACCCTATTTTTATAATATTTTATAGAGGCTGGGTGGGCCCCAGGAGGGTCCTAGATCCTATATGATCTATCTCCCGCTGCAAACAGACTAAATATAAATCATGGCCTGCAGCGGGAATTGAACCAGGATTTCCGATGGCGACTCAGTACTCTACCACTGAGCCACTCCTCTCCCTAATTAATTAAAAGCTGAGATCAATTAATACCACTTGATCAGTAACAGATCTAATATGCAATAACGAACTATGTCATAGAGATGATATATGCAAGCTCGTGGCAGAAATTCATTAGAAATGAACTGAGAAGTTGTTGCAAATAAGCCTAGATTATTTATAAACTATTCCCATATTCCGCCTTACCTAGTTCTGCTTTCTACTCAGCAAACAGTTCCAAGATAAACACGTAGAGGTCCCTGGATGCGTGAAATAACTGAAGCTGTGTCGCTAATACAGGTGGCTGGTTAGCAAGCAGAGGGCGACGGTCTTACTAGATGGGGGAATTTTTAATGTTTAGGTTAGGTTACAGTTCTTGCTGACTATTTACTTAGTCGTCAAGCCATTTTTAAATTACTTACACTATTTGTAATATTAAGCGCCGAAGATTTTAATTAATCTATTAATAGCTAGGGGTGGATCATTTGGGATATCGGACCCTCCTGGGGCTTACCCAGCTTCTATAAAATGGGTACCCTTAAGTTGGGATAAATGGCGGTTGAGCGTGACCTCGGTCCAATCTTCTTCCTGCTACCGTTGCCCTAGAAACAGTACAGTCTCTACCATGTACCGAACCGTTCTTGGCTTGAAGTGGTAATGTTTTTTTTTTTTTACATTGTAATATTAAACTATCCATGATTGTTTTTAGTTAATCTGTTAACCCTATGGGTTCTGGATACATCTCATATGGCTCAACAAGCTACTATGATTTGGGTACTATTAATTGATACAAGTGATTTAAGAAAAATTACCTAACTTGAAATCAGTTTGCTTACAAACTATTTACTGTATATATCTATTTTTTCCCTCTTTATTTTTTTTTCCATAGTAACCCCATGGAGGGACCGTTTATTAATATCAGGTCATGCACCATGCGTAAATAATCATAGAGTGCTGCCAATGGGTAGTGCCTCTACACGTCCTTTCATGTATTTATTTATTCATACAGCCCTTGTACTTGATGTATATATTACAGTTGTATATCAATAAAATAATTTTTAAAAAAATAACAATATTACGTGTAAAAAAAATTAGAATTAAATTTGTAATCATAAATTATAAAATTAAATTAAGAAAAAAAGTAGTAAAATTTAACAAAAATAAAATATGAAACAAAAGGAAATGCTTGTTACTATTCGGTCTCGAAATTACTATTAAGTTCATGTCTTTTGTCCAGAAATCTAGAAATCAGAATTTATAAAACAATTATCATTCCATCTCTTCTCTATGG
This sequence comes from Troilus luridus, assembly GCA_964056705.1. Lineage (NCBI taxonomy): Eukaryota > Metazoa > Arthropoda > Insecta > Hemiptera > Pentatomidae > Troilus > Troilus luridus. The sequence continues at coordinate 136,996,109 of OZ057413.1, read as the reverse complement.
ATGTGAAACATGGCCACTAACGCTGAAGGATGAACAACGCCTTCAGGTATTCGAAAATAAGGTATTACGTAGAATATTCGGTTCAAAAATGGATGAGACCACTAGGGAATATAGGAGATTACATAACGCGGAATTGCGATGCATGCATCAGGTAAATATTATTCAGTTGATAGCATCGCGAAGATTAAGATGGGCATGTAAAGTTGCTGGGCTTAGTAACGAACGAATTCCTAAGATGTTAATTGGCGCTGTACCGACTGGGGAGCGTCCGAGGGGTAGACCGAAGCGTAGGTGGGAGGATTCGTTAGAAATGATCTAGCGGGTTTGGGTTTGGGTGGTGCTCCGTGGACGGAGGTTTGTAAACATAGATTGGTTGTGTCGGTATCGAGCCGGGTTCGCTAAGCCTTTATTTATTATTTATTTATGAAACAAAATAATTATTTTAAGGACAGGAAGTAGTTTGGAACTATGTGTGCGTTTCCAACAATATACTGACTTTTGTATCCGTCATGGTCTATCGAAGGAAAGGTTTTTTTGGCAAGCTAGTGTTTGTATGGGCAATTAACTATTTAGTTGATTGTATGTATACTTTATTTTAGAAGGTATAAATTTAGAACCCTAGGGAACAGATAAATGTGGCGATTCTAGGATAAGTAGGTCAAACCTGTTGCCCCCAACTTGGAGGATATCCGACACTTCCTACAATATACAAACAACAACATTCTTCAGTGGCCTTATCAATAAACAAGAAATATTTAGTTTCAATTAAAAGTTTTATTTTTAGAAACCATTTACTATAAAAGTTTAATGGTTTTTCTGTTTGTTTTCACACAAGTGTTTGTTAATGGGGACCTAAAGGAAATGCTTTAATTTCCTGGGCTAAAACTTAAATAAACGTCTTGTTTTTGTTTTTTTTGCTCAATAGTTATCAACATCACTTTCAGAACAGGTACATGCAAGTGATTTTCTTTCGAACGTCATTTTTTCATTCATCGAGCTTAATTTTTTTTGTGCCCCGTAGTTTGGTTTGGGTGATCAAGAAAAAGAGAATATTTAAATTTCATAATACATTATTAATAATAAATTATTAACGACAGGTTTTCACACAAAGAACACTCGGCAATAATTATATACATTTTCAAGTATTTTATGATAGCTGCACGAGTTCAATACAGAATATTAATAAATTTAATTGAAATAAGAATTATCATACAGTTATTTTATATACATGATCCAATTACTTGTGCATTTGCATTCATTATAAACAAAATACAAGACATTTAGCTACGACATAGAAATTACATCAATAACTATTTAAACTTTTTCTTTCTCCTAAAAGATTTTGTTTATGTTATTATTAGTATGGACTTCACAACGACTTTTAATTAATTGTAATTATTCTTATATCTGCCGCTCTGGGAGAGGAGTAGACCACTGAGTAGCCATGCAGGAAATCCTGGTTCAAATCCCGCTGGAGGCAGTTACTTTTATTAAGTCTGTTGGCGGCGGGGGATGGATAATATAGGAACTAGGATCCTCCTGGGGCTCACCTGGGTACTCAAAATAAGGGGGGAAATCTGGCGGTTGAGCGTGAGCTAGGAAGGGTCACCTCCTTGCGGAACCGTTGTCCATGAAACACTGCAGTCTCTACCATGTACTGAACTCCAGACTCGTTCACGCGTCGTAGTGGTTACAGGTTTTTTCTTATATCTGTCGAATCCTAACCTAAGCAGAAGTAATAATGTAATTCGAACCTTCAGACTAAAGTTCATCAAAACAAATCGCAGAACTAATGCACAAGCCACTAGGTGCGCCTGTCTAGCGCAATACGTCTCGAGCATGTCAGTGACGCCACCCCATAAACTTTCACCCTATCAAAAACTGCTAAACTAATAATTCATTCACTCAATGAAAACCTATTTCCAGTCGTTTTTTGGCATATAACTTTATTATGTGGATACGTTTCGACTATTTGTCATTTACAATCCATCAAGAACTTCATTAACATCTCATTAGAGTTATAAGTCATCTTTTTTCTGTAAATTATTAATTACATACAATCACAACAATATAACAAATATACATTTCTTAAAATCGTCCATAAATAGAAGTAAGTATAGATACCTTTTTTTATTATTCATTGTCATTAGCTAAAATCTTTTCTTGGAGGTCCATTGTCTTCCATGGTCCTTTTGTTAATATTTTAAACTTTGGTCTCTATTTATACTATATTTTATTTATATTTACATACTAAAATCTTTCTCATTTAAATCTATCATAATTAAATTACAAATCAAAAATTTTTTTATACGTAAAATTTATTAAGTTTATTATTTTATTTTTAATATATTTTTATAGGTTCTTAATTTAAAAAGTCAGATAGGACTGAAATTGGGATATCTAGGTAACTGTTGGGAGGTTATAGTGCTAGGTTATCTCTCTGTGTTTTTAAAGTAGAACATCCCATTTGTTCTTTCGTCTTTAACTTCAAAATAACTGATTCATATGATTTACTAATTTCTCCTCCCTCTTTCCTATCATTCACCACATTATCTATTTGGTCGCTGATATATAATGCTTCAAGGAATCGTCTTTTAATTACATTCTTTTCTCTGTGTAATACCCTAGGCTTATCGAAATTAAAGGTGTGTAATTCATTTTTACAGTGTGTTGATAATGATAACTGCTAAACGTGGTAAAAGAAGTTTTCATCTCAAATTAATTTCCTTGAAACCGAAGGATAGCCTAGAAAGTGTACGTTTGTTTTAAACTGTTCCAATTATAAGGAAAACATTTAACGTCAAAAAATGTTACCATTATTTTGAAAGAGCCAGTTGACTGTACACCCCCGCTCCTCTGGATTGCTCGCGGTGGACCCTCCTCACCCTCCGGACCCTCCGCTCCTTCAGGAAGGGGAGGAATGAGCCCTTTTTGGTTTTCCATAAAAATAACCTCGTTAAAATGAAACGAAGGCGAGGTCGGGCGAGGTAATTCAATGATGAAGTGGATTATATTAGCGGGTCCTTTCAAGTCCTTCCTCTCCTTTGTACCGATTTATCCTTTTGTAAATAATTAACATTATATATACAACATAATAAGTAAGTATAATAAATCTAGGATGTGTCTTCTACTAGTATTGTTAACAATTTAATTTATTATAGAATCCCACGATCCCGAAGGTTCTATTCCGATACTTATCAGAACAAGACTACGGCTTAACAAACCAGAAGGTTTCTTACAGATATCACCAATCTCTGCTTAGAAACTTCCGGTTACGAGCCACCGCCCAAATTTAAATCTACTAGATCCTTAAATTATCCAGTAGTCTCATACTTTTCCCGACCGAATATTTAAGTAATACCTTATTTTCGAACAGCTTAAGACGTTGTCCATTCTTCAACGTTGACGGCCACTCTTCAGATACTAGATATGAATAATAATTATATACTAAAATATTAATAACAAAATTACTACAATCCTCAATATTATCCTTAATACAACATTGTGTATGGCATAATAAGTAAGTCTAATACACCGAGGGTGCTCCTTCTACTAGTATTGTGTTAAGTTCAATTTATTTTAAGAATTCCCCTTTCCCGAATTTCTATGCCGATACGACCAAAATCTGCTTACAAACGTATCTCCACGGATCACCACCCAAACACAAATCCGCCAGATTTTCCTGCCGAATTTTTCAAGCAACGGCTTGTTTTCCAACACCCGAAGGTTTAATAAACTTAGGGGTTCCACGTTCCCTAAGGTTCTATGCCGACACTTAAAACATTAGAGAATAAAATATTGCTCCCCAAACCCATCTACATTAGGTTTGGGTTAACTCAATCGTCACATTCTTGACGCAATTGTCCCACCACCGTGGCATTTGGCAGTCTGCTGAGCGGTATAATCTTTTTCTGACGGAATGTTTTACGTCCCTTATTTTTGAACATTTTAAGACGTTGTTCAATTGCGAAGCATGCATCCGGTAAATATTATTCAAATGATAGCGTCGCTAAGATTAAGATGGGCATGTAAAGTTGCTGGGCTTAGTGACGAACGAAATCCTAATGTGTTAATAGGCGCTGTACCGACTGGGAAGCGTCCGAGAGGTAGACCGAGGCGTAGGTGGGAGGATTGCGTTAAGAGTGATCTGGCGGGTTCTGGATCGAGCCTTCGTGTTCGTTAAGCCTTTTATTTATTTAAGACGTTGTTCATCTTTCAACGCTAACTGCAACCAGGTGCTTATAAACAATACTTATAAGGCACAGTATTACCACCCAAACAATACTTATAAGGCACAGTATTACCACCCAAACAATACTTATAAGGCACAGTATTACCACCCAAACAATACTTATAAGGCACAGTATTACCACCCAAACAATACTTATAAGGCACAGTATTACCACCCAAACACTCACCTGCCGTTTACCAGTCAGTTCAGCGTTTATTAACGGTTTCGTTACTCATTTTTTACTAAATCCAACAACTTTAAAAGTAAATTTCAACCTTCGTCGTGTTATCATTTCAATTACATTTTCAACAGCATATTTCTGATGCTATTAAACAATACTTACAAACCAAAATATTACCACCCGAAACCCTATCCTTAAAATAATCCCTAATGCAATCATCCCAACTACGCCTTGGCCTTCCTCTTCATATATTCACCTGTTGGTTCAAGGCCTATTAAGTCTTCAGAGATACATTTATTACTAAGCCCTTCTCTACATTCACTAGACTGTAACTTAATCGTAGTAAATTACGTTAGAGTTCAGTGAGCACTCCGCAATCCCGCTTTGTAAAATCTCCTACAACCTTCTAAAACCTTTTTATCCTCTTGGTACAAATAACGTTTTTTTTTTTAAATTTTATAATCAACCTTTTTAATTTAAATTTTTGGAAGAAGGACTATGATAATACCCTCTAACACCCTGGGGTTGGGCAAGCCTTCAATATCCTCCAGGATAATTGAATAATATTGTGCAATCCTGAAGAAGGTAGAAAGTAGGAAAGTTAGAGGTAAAGCTAAGCCCTGGCTGGAGTTCTTAACCTGAGCGAGCACAATCCTTCCCTAAGATATCCTTAAAATATTACTCAGACTATTCCACAAAGGATACACAAGGTGTCCTTAATTAAGTATAAGTTAGCTTATTTTTGATGGAATCATGTCGGAAGTTTGCTATAAAAAATTTAATTTATCAATAATATGAGAAAGTGAAGTACCACTACAATCCTTGAAGGGTCTTGGGGTAAGTCCATGCGTTCTTGATGGTGACTCTACTGTTTCTAAAAAAAAATGGTTGTGCAGGGAGCTGATTTCTCCGTCATCACGCAAGTTTTTTCCCTGGATTGAGGATACCCTAATACAGAGGCTGGGTGACCCCTAGGAGGGTCTGCAGACCCAACAGAATCCATCCGTGTCTAGTAACAGATTAGATAATGTATATGTCACGACTGGACTTGGACCCGGGATCTCCACCTCCAACAGTAGTCTTTGTCTTTTTAATAAAATTGAATAAGTATTATCATGTTCAAAATAGTGTGTGATGTTCGTGTCAATAAACTATCTATTGTAAGTAAAATGTTTTTACTATTAAGAAATAAATATAAGAACATTATAATCTCGAAATGTCGCTAAAATATTTTATAACCTCAAAGACCTAAAAAAATTGCATAAATGCATAAAAAAGTGCCTGGTAATTGGAATAATGTGCTATATTGTTTCATTACAATGCAGTTCATTGTTATTGTTAATTTTCCCTTCGCTCTAAAGCTCTTCATTGTACATTATTAAAAAAATGATTTTCCAAAAAAAGAAAACTCTTTTGCACAAAAATAGGGATTACATTCTCATTAAAACAATTACTGATATACAAGATTCTAAAAAAATTATTGTAACGAACAGCTTGTAACGAAATTAATTTTTAAACATTTTCAGTGTTTTAATTATAGAAGATATAATATAAGGCAGTACTGCGTTCATAAAAAATCTGTTGAATCCTGGTTTTCAATAGAAACATCTGCTTTATTATCTCCTGAGTCCAAATAGCAAACTGGTGTATCGTAAATCTATCTAAAAAAGAATGAGTTTTACGACATATCTACCAATCTACGAAAGGCTTTTCAAGGAAATTGCTGAAAACAATTGCAGCATTGTAGGAAAACTTCCATTACCTGTTTTGACTACCATCAAACTGTCAGGCACAAGCGGATTGCACGTTTAATAACTGAAATACCTTGTTTCGAATTGTACATTCGTATTACCATGTTTTTGACAATGCTATAATTGCGAAATGCTTGTTGGAACAGTCCTATACATGAAGTGAATGGGTAAAACATAAATATATGATTTTATATACATACAAGTTTTATAGCTCTCATAATTATACAGAGTATTATATCTCACAGTTTTCTGATTTTGTTGGAACGAAAAAATCACTTTACATATAACCGTGTAAAACATGAATGAAGGTAATAACCATCGTGTATCATGTTAAAAATCTTGATTTGTTATTATTATTTTGATTAATTACTAGAGCGTACTCCTCGTCACGACGGCCTAACGGCGGACCTTCCCCATTTTACAAATTAAGCAACTATTAATTTAACCCTCTATCCCTCAGTACTGAGTCATCATCCCTCGGGCTTAGAATGTTTTATATTGATTATTTAATATTAACAATGATACTTTGTAGGTTATTTATGGGAATAATAGATTAAAATGGTCTAAACCAGAATATGGTAAGTTCGAATTTCATGTAGAACAGTAGATACTAAATGTTTTAATACAAGTAGTCACCTAGCCTTAAGGTTCAGTACCTGATAGAGACTGTACTGTTTCTTGGACCAGGGTTGTGCAGGGAGGTGATTTTTAGTCTTTATAGAGGCTGGGTGAGCCCCAGAAGTACCATAGGATCCATCTTCGGCTGCTAACAGAGTAAATACAAGTTTGCCAACCAGCGGGGTTTGAACCCTGGATTTTGAGCACGGCTCTACCACCACTCCGCTTCCTTAGATATGTAACATTAATATTAATACACATAACTATCGACGGGAATCGATCCCAGGACTAAAGCGAGAGACAGGACACCCTCCAATTAGAAAGGACACACTCCAGACAGCTATTGACATTACTAATGACTGCACAGTGTCCATTCTCCACAAGGCTAACAACCCTTATCCACAGCTCTGGGAATGTAGGCTTGGGTTTTTCTTATATATGCATCTCAATACATTTTATTTATGGTTAATAATATATTTAAATATATTCCGAGTATTAGTACTATGTCCAGTTCTGAAAACTAAGGCAATCTCTATATAATTAAATATAAAAAAGCGATACTAGTTTATTCTTGATAAAATCAAATAGACTAAAGTTTGTATATATTTTTAATCAATTATTTTTTATGCACTAAGTAAAAGGTTCCTGAATAAAAGAGAAGTATCCAAGGACACAAAGTTGAGGGTATATAAATCTACCCATATTAAGATACTCTTCGGAATCTTAGACATTGACAACCAGACATGAAAGTAAGATCCCAGCTTCAAAATTGAGCGCGGTAGAGAGGATGGACTGTGATGATGATGTATATATCTATATTTATAAGAGCGGGGTAGCTCAGTGGTAGAGACCGGGCGGAATGTCTCGGGTTCTAATCTCGCTGTGACAGATAATTATTTCTTAAATCTGTTAAGAGCCGGGAATGGGACCTGAGGGGACTGGAAGCCCGCCTGGAGTGGCTGAGCGTTATCTAGGACAAATCACCATCCTGTACAACCGTTGCCCTGGTAACAGTACAGTCTCTACCACGTATTGCACCCAAGACTATTCATGGGTTAAAGTGGTACTGGCTTATTTATTTATTTTTTAATATATATACACGTAACCGACTAAGATGGCTTGGAGACCTCCCGCGGGTGGATCCTACCGGGCCAAAGTGGAGGGAAAACGAGGAAGAGGACGATGTAGGAAGAAGATGTCAGGAAGGACTTTGAGAAGGAAGGATTCCATTGGAGCAGAAGAGTAGAGTTAGTGGAGACTGGCAGAGCCGGAGAAGGCTGTGTAGAATTCCTCCTCACACTGCATAGGCGAAAAAGTTCACGAGGATAGAATATGATGATGACATACACGTATTCTTACGAAACTCGATAAACAAAATAAATAAAACGAAGAGTTCTAAAGACATGTTTACATTCTGAATATTTTTTTCTAATTAATTTTGGAATAGTAAAGACAGACTGAAGGTTGACAATTAGCAGTTGCCTAAGCCCCTCCGACTTAGAACTTACTTGTAGGACCCTTCCGGACTTGTCCTACTTTCCCACTAACTTAGTCCTCTAGGAATACATCAGGAGCATTGATAGATCCTGTTTTAAATAAGATGAATGGCCTTGGAAATTGTTGAATTAATCACTACCGGATCTAAATGGGATTTATGATGTGATGAAACACAAACCTGGGAGTGCTAGAGTTCACTCTTTTGTGACGTAGTAGATCAGCGCTAATTAACATTTCAGTAATTTTAAAGGTTGGCATTAGTAATTATATTATTAAATACATTAGGAGGAAATCATTAACAGAAAACCAACATCTCGATCCACATCGCAGGTCTATATCAGGTGTTCGTATTTGTTTGTTTGTTCATTTAAGGTGTATGTTCAATTTATGCTGCTATGGCTAATCGGACGATGCTACAGTGGGAGCTCTAAATTTTGCTTCTCCAGGTTTAATTAGGATAGGGATTTTTAACGAGTACCTGACATCGTACGGGCAAATGATGTTCGTATTTAAAAGCAAGTGTTACGACCTTTTTAAAATATGAATTATATAGAATCTTCTCGTAAATGAACAGTTCACCGACTATGGACTTGTTAAGATTTTGTGAGGATCGTAAAGGCTCTTAACACTACTTGTTCATGATAGTTAAAACACTGTGTGTTTTACAAACACAAAAAAAGATAAACTGTTTGTTTGTTCATTTAACGTCACTTTATGCTGCTATGGCTAATCGGACGATGCTACAGTGGGAGCTCTAAATTTTGCCTATCCAGGTTTAATTAGGATAGGGATTTTTAACGAGTACCTGACATCGTACGGGCAAATGATGTTCGTATTTAAAAGCAAGTGTTACGACCTTTTTAAACTATGAATTATATAGAATCTTCTCGTAAATGAATAGTTCACCGACTATGGAGTTGTTAAGATTTTGTGAGGATCGTAAAGGGTCTTAACACTACCTGTTCATGATAGTTAAAACACTTTATGTTTTACAAACACAAAAAAAGATAAACTGTTTGTTTGTTCATTTAACGTCACTTTATGCTGCTATGGCTAATCGGACGATGCTACAGTGGGAGCTCTAAATTTTGCCTATCCAGGTTATTAGGATAGAGATTTTTAACGAGTACCTGACATCGTACAGGCTCGGGACCCCCGTTTAACGTCCCTTCCGAAGGACGGCGTAACTAAGGATTTTTTACTCCCTTTAAAAAATCCTAGGGCCACCTGCCGGGCTACGAACCCGCGATCTTGGGTTTAGTAGTTTGTTACGCTAACCACTAGACCACAGGTCGCCCAAATAAACTGTTGGACAAAACAAAAATATCATTACTCACAGTTAGGTTCAATAACAATATGGGAAGGTTATATTATTGTTGTTTCATTGCTCATACATAAATTCGATTTTTCGTTGATCAATGTCGCTACAGACTAATAAATTAATTATAATATTGGTTATTTTCTAAAAATCATTTGTCTTTTGTATCTTGTACTCCCTTCCTTTTGCTCTATAATACCACCGAGAATATATTTTACTTCTAAAATACACCTATGAGTAGTTAGTAAAAAATTAAAAACGTTAGTTTTTCACTGCCTGACAGTGTACCTTTCCTATACATTAATGTTTCATTGCTTAGGTAAGCCACCTTAATTCGTACTCTATCTACTGTCGATTGTATGAATTTATCAGCTAATTTAGTCAGTTAATTTACGATAATTCCATTTAAAAATGGTTCGTTAACTTACCAATAAGAAGGTATGAATTTTCGCAGCTCAATCTAATTATGACTTTTTATTACTTAGATTTTAGGAAGTGAAGTTTGGACATCATCAGGTCTTTAATGTCTTTAATTTACTTTTGTCTTCTCTTCTTTCTTCCTATTTTCTTTTCTATCTTATCTTCTATATTACAATATTTCAAGGGCAGTATAATGCATATAAAAGAGGAGGGGGATATTGCGGAGACTATTACTAAGCCGATCTCGAGGAGGTAATATCGCAGCTTTCACAGTTAGAGGCCTATCTTCTCAGCTTATTTCTTTAGTCATGGACCTAATCCTTTTGCGTGGTATATATAATTTACATTCTAGTATTTTTTCTAATTTTCAAACTTAGTAATAGAGCAAGGAACAGGAATACCTAATAGGAAAAATATTGAATATCTTCCAATAGTTAAAATATACTGCTGAGATAGAGCTTTGGGTGCTGGCAGGCTCAGGTTAATAGTTAATGATATATTTACATGAGAGGGAGCACTTATATTCCTAAAATATAGCAATATTGTTTCACCCTTATTTGCAAAAGGAAGCTATCCGATCCTTATGGAGGAGAAATCAAACTGCTATATATATATATATACGTAAATGTACCGGCTATATCCACTTCTGTTTCACTTGATTGACAACTTCCGCTCAAAAGCGGGTGTCAAAAGACAACAGAAACTACACTTGTTAAAATGAAGTAAACAGAAAAAGGTCGGAGTAGCTTTATAGGTTATTGCACAATTTGTTATTTTTTTAAAAACTGATAGGGACGGTTTTGTATTTTGATGGAAACTTCCAGATACCCTGAAAATTTCATCAAAATCGAATTAGGGGATATGTGTTGCTCCCCTATGTCACAAAATTTCCCTTCCGACAGACAGGTGAATATGTTGATTGACAGGCTGGCAGGGAACTAAATTCGCTCCTTGACGTCTAAAAAATTTAAAACGAGTGAATTTCTGAGAGCAATTCGTTTTTATTTTGTTCATGAATATAAAGCTTCGATAGTTACGAAACGAAATAAAAAAAAATGGCAAAATCATTAACTTACATGTATCAGTAAAAAAAAAAAAAATTAATTGTAATATATCTATAAAAAATTAACTGTACCACATAAGGGTTTAAGGCCTAGGGTTCAAAGAATGGAGTTTAACTAACTGTTGTTCAGAAAACTGAATTGACCAAGATAAAGATCAACAGATCAATCAAGATTATTCTCCAATGAATGCTCCCCTAAGGAGAATTAGAGACCTATAAGGGTTTTCAGATCAAACTGTCTTTATAGATCCACGACCGGTAAAAGAAAAAACTTGACGTGGGGATTTTGGGGATTTCATTTTGGATTTTAAAAGCGAGTTTTGATGTAATTGTGCATCGAATTCACGAGATCACGCTGTAAATCTTTAATTTTAAGAACTCAAAAAACGCCTTAAATCTTAAAACTTAACGTGGAAACGTTGGAGACTAATTCAAACATTAATCAAAATACTTGATATAATTTACATGAATGGAGATCAAATGTAATAAATCTTTACATCAACAATCCAATAAGAATCATTGATCATAGACAGCAACTTTACTCCAAAATATTTTGGAAACTTAAACCTTTGTTTTTTGGTCAAATTTCGTTCTATTTATTATTTTATGCTTCTATATGACTTTTTAATACATTTTGGGGGTATATAACTTAATGAGAGTTACATTAATGCATGGGAGAAGAACGTATATGGCCTACCCAAAATCGAAAATATTGTATACAAGTTGAAAACTTATAAAGATCTTACAGACCTGTATAAAAACCCTTATTTAGTCTCCTATATTAAAAAAGGGGGAAATAACATGGTAGAGTCAAGTGCATTGAATGGACCAGGAAAGACTATGAAGGAAGATAATGGAGTGACGCCCGTACGGTTGATAGGAAGAGGTAGACCCAGGCTGCGGTGGCTTGAAGATATCGAGGCTGACTTGAAGCTTCTGGGAGTGAGAAGAGAAGCAGAGGATCGCTCTGAGTGGAGGAGAAGTGTGAGGCCTGAGGAGCCCGAGGTCCTTCATGGGCCACTGCAGAGTCAGGGACAGGTAGATATGTTTGTTTCTATATGTATTATTGGCATTCTGTTCTTGACTATCCTTGAAATGGCAAAATATCGACATGAATTTGCGTTTATAGATTTTCGGGACTTAAGGCTTCTTTTTTTTAAGCAGTTTCCCTTTCCTTTTTTCCTAATTAATATTTAAAAATAAATAAATAAATTTCAGATGTAAAGCGTGGGATATAAAAAGGAGAGCCGGGAAGATTAACTAATCTAAAGGAAGATTCTTCTTCAGGCTATTATTATGCCAGAGAGAATGGAATTTGCGAGGGAACAAAAAGTGTCACTCCTTGTAAAGAAGTCCAGAAAAACCTTCACAGCCCCCCCCCCCCCAAAATCCTAATTCCGAGTCCCGATTCTTCCCTGTCCCGGCTATTTGTTCTCAAACAGTCTCTCAATTTTTTTCTTTTCTAAAGCCGGCGTTTTTACAGATATTCAGTTTTTTAACCTTCGCAAGTAGAGGAACAAGGCATCGTTTTGAAATTAAGATTGTTCTTATGTCTTTTTCCATAAAAGATAAAGACTTAGCAATATAAATCAATACTTAATGTTCCTACCAGTCGAATTCAGAGTGTCTTGGAAACGCGAAATCTAGGAGCATGGATTGGTTTACACAACAAAGGATATATACTTCTTGTTTAATGTACAGCGGCTCCTTGCTCCTTGCTCTCTTCTACCTCCTTGCCACAGAGGCAGTGCCCTCTATCATCCCCCCCTAGGGCGACTCCCGGTTAAGAAGCTCCCGATTTGGCTCAAGACGTTTGGATGATTAACATGTTTTCCGATCACATGGAGTAGAGCAGCAAAGAAGAGCCGACAGAGTATGCGGAGTCCAGCAGCCAGTTAGGGGCCCAACATGCCAGCCACACAGACGGACAATAACAATCAACATCAGTAATCTAAATTATGTATATTTCTCATTATAATATGTGCAGTTAAGATGCCTTTCATTCATAGCCATCACTACCATTATTTCTATATAAAATACAGTCCACCATCCAGAAGCATTATTCCCCGTCAATGGAACAACAATTTTTTAACTTAAACACTTCTGTTGAAAGAAATGGGGTTAAAAACATCATGTATTGGATATTGAACCCAATTCCATAGCCAATGGGTGAATTATACCTTTGAACTTGCTATTGTAATATATATATTTTTATATATACAATTATATCATTTTTTAAAATATTTCTATTTGAAAAGTAAAGATATGTCCGGGACTCGAACCCGGGTAGCTAACGTAGCGTGGTGCTTTCCCAACTGAGCTAACCTGGCTCGCATATCGGTCAGACACATCCTTTCTTGACAATAAACTAACATAGTAGCTACTCTATTCTCTTATCTATCCACCAGCGGGGTTAGGATTACCACCTACTACGCCCAAGATCGCGGGTTCGTAGCCCGGCAGGTGGCCTTAGGATTTTGAAAGTGAGTAAAAAACCTTCGTTATGCCGTCCTTCGAAAGGGACGTTAAACGGTCAGCCTTAGGCTGTATGATATTGAGAATTCCTATCCTAATTATACCTGGATATATAAATTATACTAATATATAAATTATACTAATTGCTACTTATATATACTCATATAGTAAATAAATTGTAATTACATAATAAAAGGGCGACATGTGGTCTAGGTGTTAGCGTAACAAACAATTAAACCCAAGATCGCGGGCTCGTAGCCCGGCAGGTGGCCCTAGGATTTTTTAAAGGCAGTACAAAATCCTTAGTTACACCGTCCTTCGGAAGGGACGTTAAACGGGGGTCCCGAGCCTGTAGGATGTCAGGTACTCGTTAAAAATCCCAATCCTAATTAAACCTGGATAGGCAAAATTTAGAGCTCCCACTGTAGCATCGTCCGATTAGCCATAGCAGGATAAAGTGACGTTAAGTGAACAACAATATATATATCTATTTTTATTAATAGTTATTATTTTTAAATATTTTTGTTTTGAAGAGAAAAGATTTGTCCTGGCCAGGATTCGACGATTCGCCCTGGTAGCTCAGTAGTTTAGAGCACTGCACCGGAGATGCAGACGACCCGGGTTCGAATCCCGGCCAGGACTAATCTTTTCTCTTCGAAACATAAATATTTAAAAACAATATCTATCCAGACTATACTTTTGTCTCCACCTCATATTTTAAATACATATAGAAGATAAGAGGCAGGTCAATTGTATGTAATATATATATATATATATATATATATATATATATATATATATATATATATATATATATATATAAATTATACCAGTTCAGAATAACAGGCACTCATTTTAAATATAGCTTTAATTAGAATGTTGCCGAAAAACTGCAGAGAATAGCCACAGTACAGTCGTATAGAAAGGAGAGACCTCTAGGAAATCAAGAGAGGACATCCTGTAATCCTGGGAGAGGAGATAATAACCGACCGCAGGATTAGAGTCCTTGGGGAAGGTCCTGCTACACTAATCTCCGATGACCCTTTCACATCTATCATCCTTACAAGGGCATCAATGTTGCAAAGGTTTTACCTGTAGCTGAAAGGCGGTACTATTTTCATGTAAAACAAACAGAATATGTTCACGTGATAAAGATGGAAAATCAAAAATCCTGACTAGAAATTTAAAAAAAAAAAAGCTACTTATTGAGTTTTTGGATTTTAGTTAATTTTTTAAACTAACAAACACCAGTTTTAGAGGAGAACAGGCTATAACCTGTTTTTTTTTACCTGCTTTGGGCCAGGTAAGTTCAAAGTAAGATGTGGAAGGAGTAATAAACTCATATTATTAATGAAAGGGTTCTTCATACAAACATATTTTTAAAAAAGATTCTTTTTTGAGGTTGTTGTTTAATGACTTAATGTCACCTTTTGCTGCTATGGCTAATCGGGCGATGTTATTGAAGGACCTCTAAATTTTGCCTATCCAGGTACAACTAAGACAGAGATCTTTAACGTGTACCGGACATCGTACATAATTAAGAATATTTAACTCCCTTTAAAAAATCCTAAGGTCACCTCTCCGGGCTTCGAACCCACGATCTTGGGGATAGTAGGCTGTTATGCAAACCACTAGGCTGATGACCTCAATATTTTTGTTAAATGCTCTCTTTAATTGCCACGGCATTTAATCCACTCATTAAATGTTTCTTATGATTTTGAACGTGTCGTCGAATTGTTTCTTCGAAGTTTCGCTATACATGCTACCAGCTTCCTCAGGGCTTGATCTGAAGCTAAGAATGCTCAGATTAAACCCATCGGCAAAGATTTTGACGACGCGATCGAAATCAGAAGATATATTTGAAGAATGGCATCAATATTTTTGTTTTTTACTAGAATGTTTTACAATAACAAAAGTGTTTGTTTTTTTATAGCCAATAAAAGACGTGGCATTACCTGCTTTACTTCGGGGCAAGTAGGTTCAAAGATATTTGCTGGAAGAATAAGTACATTTGAGGAAGTAAAGGGTACATTATATGTATTTTTTTAAAAGGTACATTTTTATGGTCGGGGTTCGGGGTAACTCACTGGGTAGAGTTCAGGACAAAAAAAGAAAAACATTTTCATCTTTTTTAGAACAACATAAAATTTTTAAAACATTTTTATTACTAATAAACAAATGTTTTTATGTCTAAGCACTAAATTTATTTCATACCTTAATGGTTTAATAATATTTAAAGTTTACTTGGTGGTACTTAACTTGTAGGCCTTAGATATCATTGACTCGAAAAATTAATTCTGTTTAAACTTAATATTTAACGGTTTCATAAAAAAATCATCAAAGTTTAAAAATAGTTGATAAAACTGGAAATGATTCTTGAAAAATTAAACTACCTTTTGGTGTCAACCAAATTACTGGGCTGTTTCAGTCATGTATAACTGCTCTATATTAATATCTATACTAATTAATATTAAAATTTAATATTTTATTAGTGAGAATATTATTCGAATACTATTATTATCATTAATGATTCAAAAAAAATAACTCCCTTTAATGAATTGAGTGCAGGTGTGCAGGTAGGGACTGTACTATTTCTATGATAACGGTTGCCTGTGGGGTCTGTTTCGGAAAACGCATGCATATTATTTTGTAGATATCTCTTATTTATGTTTTAAATTAAAAAAAAAAAACCTGTACCACTACAACCCATGAAGGGTCTGGAGTTCATCAATACATGGTAGAGACTGTACTGTTTCATAGACAACGGTTCTGCAAGGAGGTGACTTGTCCTAGGTCACGCTCAACCGCCAGATTTCCCCCCCTTATTTTGGGTACCCTATTTTTATAATATTTTATAGAGGCTGGGTGGGCCCCAGGAGGGTCCCTAGATCCTATATGATCCATCTCCCGCTGCAAACAGACTAAAAAAAAAATCATGGCCTGCAGCGGGAATTGAACCAGGATTTCCGGCATGGCAACTCAGTACTCTACCACTGAGCCACTCCGCTCCCTTTTAAATAAAATACTCATAACAAAACATGTGTATACTTATAAATAACCTCAAAACAACACAACTGCAATTAAATTGGTGGTTAAAAATAAGCAATGCTTTCTAAAATCTTAGTAAACAAACATTCTTTCTCGTACCTTCTTTTACATATGAGTTCGCATAAATATGAACCCAACATATTTCTACTCGTTCCAGATTCTTTTTTGTTTTTTCGTTTGACTGAAGCCCTAAGGGATTCCACCCTCTGGGTATGAGCACCTGTGTTTGAGACAACGAAATTTTTTAAATTGTTAACAAGGTAATGTTTATACCCCATGCCTTTAATTTGCTTTATTCCCTCATAGGCCTTCCAGCAATCAGAATATATTGTTGTCCCTGGTCGTATTGCAGCTTTAATGCAAGAAGTCGTCATTTCAGCTGTTCTAGATGGGGCAGAACACATGAAACACTCCCCAGTTTCCCTGCATACGCCCCCGAACACCCATCGCTGCGGGTATATCCTTCCCAGATTATATTTCCTTTTGGAGATGTGGAACTCATCGATTTCAACACTAAGACTATCTCCTCCATCAATATAGGTTTTCTTAATACATAATTTGCACATACTCATTACATGTTAAATTTCTCAAATGGAGTTATTTCACATAAGTAATCATAATTACCGAATAAGTAATCTGCATGCGTTTTCCGAAACAGACCCGGTGATTGTTTCCGAGATGAAGATCACACATTTTAAGTTTTCCCTCTAAAGGGTACCCACTTTCTTGATGCTGGTTGGTCGAGCCCTAGGAGGATCTGTAGATCTCACAGGATCCATCCGTAATGTATCTATCAATGCTCGATTTCAACCCGGAATCTTCAACATATCAACTCAGACTTCTACGCACTAAGTTAGCCCGCTCCTTAATTATTCTAAATATAGAATTTATTTAGTTAATTGAAAAAAAATTATATATTTGAAGAATCTTGATAAGTATTTTTTCTTTTTCTATTCTCATTGACAAATCGAAATCGAATACTAACTCTTTCAGCTAGACCATTTCTATACCTTGAATTGACTCAACTGTTT
Organism: Troilus luridus; assembly: GCA_964056705.1. Taxonomy (NCBI): domain Eukaryota; kingdom Metazoa; phylum Arthropoda; class Insecta; order Hemiptera; family Pentatomidae; genus Troilus; species Troilus luridus. The sequence goes on along the minus strand of OZ057413.1, from coordinate 136,978,476 downwards.
TGATCTGAATATTTAGAAAACTGAATAGGAATAGAACAATTGTATTTATCCAAAGAAGTCATCAGGGGTTCAGGTAGGGCTTTAATTAACGGATCTTGTTTTACATCTTTTTTAATAAACAAATAAATAAAAGAAAAAATATTGAAGAAAAGCGACTTGTTATTCTGGCTTTAAAAAGTTGTTCTAGAAGTTTCCCTTTGGGGGAAATAACCGAGAAAACTGCTTTAAAAGATTTCCCGGCTCCAATTAAGGGAGAATAATTTAGAGAGAGAAGTTCGGATTACGGCCAAATTAAAATGTTCTCGATTCCTTTCTCAGCTCGTGCCCCGGTCAACCGAATATTTAATATTATATTGTAAACAGCGTTAACGTTAACATTTAACATAATTAATTAAAATTAATTAGTATTACATTAAGTGAAGTTAAAGTACATAGAGTATGCCCGTAGTTGTTCGGATTCAGTATATATATATATATGACCCGGCCATGCGTTGATGTGGCTGTTATAGTTTATTAATAATTATTACGAAGTAATTATTCATCTTATATTCAAGTAACGTAAAATTAGTTTAATGATTGAGGTAAAATTTTTTGAAGAGCCCATCAAATATTGCTTATATTTTAAGTTGGGCAATGTTACATATCTGTGCGAAATTTCATTAAAATCGGTCCAGTAGTTTCGGAGATTAGCCCGAACAAACATCGTGACAGGTGATTTTTATATATATAGATAGGTAAGATTCCGGTTATTTGTTATATGATAGTGACTGAACTCAAAATCTATTAAACATACACAGCTGCGTTAGAGCTCAAATTGTAGCAAATTTAATCTACTTTAAGAAAGATGACTGAGTTTTTTTTGTTTTTTTTTAAACGGACCGATTAGAAGATACAGGCCAAAACTGAAATAACTCCGAAAATGTCGAGGTTTTTCGGCCGCCAAAACTTTTCCCATCCATTTTTTCTGAAGAAAATTTGGATTTGTAGTATTCAGACATGCCCTTACAACATATCAAAAATGCAGCAGGTTAGAAAAAAATATAATTTTGCAAAAAAAAATATCCCGGTCGTCGAACAAAAATCGTAACAGCAGATTTTATAAAAATATATATATATATATATATATATATATATATATATTAAAATAATTTTACAACTAAAAGAATTAGCATGCCATTGCAAGTTAATGTTTGTCAAATACAATTGAAGCTTCACTTGTTTGCTCTGACAGTGAATCAGAAAATGCAGGTATTTTACCGGTTATTCCAAATCATCTCGAATTTTGTTAATGTCGAAGGTTCTTGATTTTAGTATATAGGTGTAGTTTAAGTGTCGCCTATGTACATTTTGTACTTGTTTCGTATATCTCAAAAACAAGTTAATTTTTTAACTTAGAGTGGGTAAGATATGTGATTCGTTACATAATTACCGGAAGTGTTTTTGTTTTTTTTACTTAATGGACTTAATCTAATAATAATTAATTTCTCGCAAAATGAACTATTATTAGATTAAACAGTAATATGTTCGTTTTAATAAAATTTAAATAAATTTAATAAAACGACAATTACATTATACTCAAAACTCATAAATAAATTTTAATGCCTACTTAATATAAAGGAAGAATCTTACAGCTCTGATACCTATCGTCCTCAAGCTTAGCATATTTCTGTAATTTCCTTTTTAAACAAAAAAATACCTATGGATTTATTTAGGATTGGAAAGACATATTTTTACGTTTGCATCTGCGAGAACTGTCCACAATTATTATTATATGTAATCATAGTTATTATAATATTTAAGCCCGAAAGATAGAACTGACTGACTACAGAGTAGGATCTGCGAGGACTGAGTTCGATTCTTGGGAAACGTGTCCATGTTGTCCAACCTCTTGGTCAATATTGACTCCTCTGCTTCTGTTTGGACGGGTGGCTGTCCGGATGACCTAGCTTCTGTTACCACTACGATTTGACACCGTCTGAAGCTTTATAATAACTTTGATAGATTAAACAGAATAAAATATTATTATTATTCAGTAACAATACTATGTTTTAATATTATTTAAGTATTTGAGGGTCAATGTATCAAGCAAATTTCGTATGACAGTTAAATTACGGTCTTGGAAAGAGAAACTGATACGGTAAGGAGTAATGTTTATCTGGATTCTTCAGAAGTTACATCTTTTTTTTAATAATAACTTTATTTAAATCTTCCTGTGTTGAATAATTTATGATAATAATACTGATATACTCAATTTTAAAACACCAAACTAAACCTCATTTTTCAAGACTCCTTTTATATGGATTATTTGCCGAGAAAAATAATGCGTAGAAATGTTAGAGATCGAGTATTTTTAAATTATCTTCTTATCGATATATGACAAATATGTATGGATAAAGTTATAACGAGGCTAGAGGTGCTAGCTTCCTTGGGGCTTAATCTGAGACTGAAGATGTCCTAACTTCGGTATGGGGCGGGCCCTTTTCTTCAAGTGATTTCTTTGGCTGAACTTCGACTGGGACATCTCCTAAATCTTAATTAACAAATCTAAGATGTAACTATTTTCTAAATATAATCTATATCTTAGATAACTATTTACTAACTGTTTTTACTTTTTTCACAAACAGACAAACAAATTGTTGCTTCGATTATCTTGTAACACAGAAAACGCGATTTCCGAGTGATTAAACAAATTATTTGTACATTATTTATATAATAATAATAAATTATTAATTATATATATATATACCAATAAAATGTTGTTGTTTTTTCTATCAGGACATCAATCGATATTACAGAAAATATAGCATATGACTAGTCACTCATTCATAAAGAAATCAGAGGAATTTTCGATTACATTGGCATAAGAAGAATAGCAATTAAGATCGATTGAAAGGATAAAAAGTCCTGTTAAGGATTCCTGGCTCTCTCACGAGCTCAACGAACGTTAGCAGTTGAAGCAAGATAATTGAAATTAAAGGATTGGAGCTATGACGTCCTATTTATTTACAGAGAAATTTTTTTTTTAGAAATGAAAAAAAAATCACGGTAACACTGAAGCTCATGAAGGGCCTGGGTTCTGCGCATGCTTGGAATTATACTACATCTAGCACAACGGTTGTGCAGGAAGGTGGTTTGTCCGAGATCACGCTCAATCGCCAGGTCTTCCCCCAATCGTGGGTACCCACTTTGTAGAGGCCGGGTAAGCCTCAGGTGGCTGCAGATCCCACGCTTACTGGGTCCAACGCTTTCTGCCAACAGATTAGATAATTTATAAGCCACATCGACTCAGCGCTCTAGCACTGAGTTACCCCGCTTCCCAAAAACTATTTAGAGAGAAAATTGTTTTCCTCGGCGGGCTCTTGAAAAAAAATCCCGGCTATATCAGGAACGAAATTACCAATCACAGTTTTTTTTTAATCCAGCTGATATTATAAATTAAACAAACTATAGTATGGTGGGATATTGAAACTAAGTCTCCTTATGTTCTACCAAATAAAGGAGGCTTTGACATGTTATATGACGTAATTAAACTGGTGGGAAATCCCTTTTAGTTTGGATGGTTATTTGATAGCTCTGATATGGAAGATACGATCTGATATAAACCTCTGCTATATCATCGGCCCTATCTTGTATCTTATTACTTTTACTTATTTTTAGGATATATATATATATATATATATATATATATATATATATATATATATATATATATATATATATATATATATATATATATATAAGGTCTCTTGACCTTTGAGAGTTGTCAGCCACTAGGTTGGAACTTGGTTGCCTCCTAGTAATTATTAAGTATATAATTGTTGATAATAGAAGTCATAACTGAAAATAACCTAATTTACTTCTCGAAATAAAAATTAATTGCGTTTAAAGCCCTTTGAAGAGAAGAATGAATCAGGGGATTTGTTTTCTTTAAGAAGTTAAACTGCGGAAAATTATCTCTTTGTCGCCGCTATCTCACTGCTCAGAGTTGATGAGTTTGTTGGGGCGTTTCATCTCATTTCAATAAATCCCATTATCTTTCCTAAAACAGTTTGGTCTTTTTGTCTCTGCCTTGCATTCAATGTTATCTTTAATTAGATTCCATTTAAAATCTAAATCAACATCAATTTAATAATACTATAATATTACTCTAATATTTTTTTTGTATATAATATTACATTGTAATTGTGCTTTGCTCCCTCAAACTGTATTTAATCAACCGATTTAAGCGTACATATTTTATCTTTATATGGCATCAATCTAGATTAATTTAACATTAACATTGGAGTTATACTATATGTTAATACAATTTAATCCAAGAAAGCGTATATGTGTGAATGTTACTGAAAATGAAAGTAAATAAAAACAGATAGTAAACTAGGAGGCACTGTTACTGAAGAGGGTGCTGATAGCTTCAAGGGAAGTCTTAAGAGAGGACTCAGGTTAAGTAGGAGGGACGAAGAAAGAGAGAGTGTTGAAAGAGAACAGGTTGAGGACTTGGAGGAGGAGACTTCGAAGGAAAGAAGATTAGAAGACTCGAGGATGGGATGGCATATAAGGGAGGTTCCTAGACTCTGGCATGGACAGACACAACGAAGAAGTCGAGATCTGGGAGGTGCCTTTACTAACCGATCTACCAGATAAAGCATCCTATTTATATATCTTTAACAGATAAGCCTTGATTTGATTATGTATAAGTGTTTTATGGCTAATGATATTAACCTGAATCAAGGGTCGTGTCTCAATTTATGTATTGTATTCAAAATAAGGAGCTATATCTATAAACTGAATAGAACAATATTAGTAATAAATTGTGTTTGTTTTAATGTGATTTAGCTGAGGACTTAATCCAGATTCAGGTTACTGCCAGGTCACGGGAGAGCGGGGCGTCGTTGGTTCGCGAACATATTGGACACCCGTCTGAAAGTTTTAATGCGAACTACGAGTACAATACACGTGGCCCCGAAAGTTCCATAAGATGTGTCTCAGTCAATGCAGATTCAGTTTCAATAGCTTTTAATAATTTGTAGAAAACTTTGTCATTATAAAAACAATTTTACTTTTGTGCAAACAATTTCTCTTTTTTCTATATTGATTCTGTGTTTCTTGAAACCTAAATCTTTAAAGAGAGGAATTTTTTTCATTAGTCGAAATTCAAAAGTTTAATATTGAAATCAATAAACTATAAATGTATACATATATTTAAATATTTTTATTTTGAAGAGAAAAGATTTGTCCTGGCTGGGATTCGAATCCGAGATTTTCCTGGCTTGGATACGACCCCTGATAGCTCAGTGGTTTAGAGCACTGCACTAGAGATGCAGACGACCCGGGATCGAATTCCGGGAGGACAAATCTTTTCTCCTCAAAATAAAAATATTTAAAAATAATCACCATCAAAAAAACTATAAATTATAAATATTTACAGTGTTTTGAAATATTTACACATATTCATACTTCCTAGATTTTCCCGTTTTTTGAAAATGTATAATATTTAAATCGGACCATTAAAGTATATTTTGCTTCATATCCACGTTTTTCAGAGCTGTTGCTATGGAGACCGACTCGCTATTATTCAGTTGCTCATTATTCAGTTCATAACCGGATTATTGCACATCTCCCGGGTTAGTTTCTAGACTCTCATTTGCAAGCTAATCATACCAATATTAACTATCTATACGGCTAATCATGAAACACAATCATATATTGGACTACACTTAACGAAGTTTTTTATTCTGGGCATTCATACAAAGGGTTAATTAAATCCGTGTGAATAGATTCACGGGAGATTTGAAATTGCAATTGTTTTGTATTTATAATAATAATAATAGCACATGCTCTAAACAGCTGTTACAATTATTGGGCTGTAACATATGAGATGTCAGTGAAGGTGTAAATTTAAATTATTAGCAAAAACATTATTAAACTTCGACCCCATTTTTTTTAATCATTTTTTTTTCTCGGCATAATCCCCAGAGCGAAATTTTTCAAACCAAAGGAAGATTGTTCTTTCGCTCAGTGTATCTTCACCGTAAATAATATCAATGTTTCGGAATGTCTCCTTGACGTTCGTAGAGAAAAATGATACGAATTTTCACGGAAGACATAATTGTATTCTTATTTATTTTAAAAACGTTGCTTTACTTTCAAAAAGAAAAGTAAGACCGATTATGAAAAAGGATTAAATGATCTTTGAAACGGTATACTTAACATTATTGTGTGTGTACAAATAATCTAATCCCTAATGGAAAGAAAACTGTAAATAAACGAAACTGACACTTCATCCGTTACGACCCAATATATTAATTTGCATGCCTCTGAATTAACTGGTAAATACTGAAATAACATAATAATAAAAAACATTATGGTTGAATCCATGAAGGATATCGTGTTCACTAAATAGTAGAAGCTATACTTTTTCTAAGCCAACACCTATGTGGTAATTTGGTCAGGATCACACTCACCGTCAGTTTTATCCAAACATTAAGGGTCACTACCATTTATAAAGTCTCTCAGGAGAATTTGTAATTATGAGTGACACAGCCGTCCTCAAACTCTGGACCTTGCGATCAGTAACTCAGAACCAAACGTACTCAGGCCACGTATCCCCCTCCCTAAAATATTAGACTAAACAAGTCAATAAGTATATAATATATTCACAGCAAATATCAAGTTCTTTTCCAAATTGAAAAGTACCAACATAGTCGAGGTCGGTTGAGACCAAGGAGGGTCTTCTGAATATATCCTGGATACGAGTAACATATAATAAATAGTTATTACCCACAGCCGGACTCGTATCCCAGGCTGGAATAAAGGGGCCTCATATTTCTAACTCTAAATCCGGGGCTTTTCCCAGCTTATTGTATTGACAGATGGGGTGCTGGCCCCACGCTCCCAACACTTTTTGTCTCATTTTATGACTGGACAGGAGATACTCCAGGACTATTCAAATATCTGAGCATTGCTATCAATGAGGAAAATAGTATTAGGTAAGAAATTAAGCCAAGAATAATAGATGTTGTTGGTAATTGAAGAAAAATCTTCGAACTCGGAAAATATCCAGAGCCTTCAAGATAAGACTAATACCCCTAGGTGGTGGTTTTGTTTGGAAGCGAGGCCTGGGCGCTGACCACACTGATGAAAGGCAATTAATTATGTTGCAGAGGAAAATCCTAAGAATAGTTTATGGCCATCACAAAGGAATGTTACTGGTTGTCAATGTTAATAAGAAACCTTTATGAGAAACCGCATGTTGTTTCTACCATAAATATGGTGAGTTGGAAATGGAGCTAAAACGATGATACAGCGGAGATCCAGGCAGACCTATACATCGCGATGCAAGATGTGGAATACCAACTTCGTCAAGAGATGGAGTAGGGTGCCCAATGACAGTTCTATGTGTTATAAGTCAGGATTGTCGAGCAGTCCAAGTCCTGCAAGGTACTCAAGAAAACCTAATTTTTCAATTTTATTGAGATATTTGATAGTTCCGTGTAAGTTAAAAAATTAAAACGTTAGGCATGGTAAATCAAACCATTGCTACTAATGGTATTGTATAAAAATTTTTGTTTTTTACGACCGAGCTGCTGTGGATTACGTCAGTTTCAACCGTTCTATTCTTTTCCCCACACTTCTCTCGTTCTGTCCCCGTGATTTTGCCTTTATTCGGTCCCAAAAGTTTTCTATATGTTTTTCTCTAAGTAATATGTAGATACATTTTCTTAATCAGGATCAAGTATTTTGTGGCTTACAGTGCCTCTGGGTTGAGCAGTGTCTATGTGTATCATTATTTATATTTTTTTTAACCATTAGAGAATTTTTAAAGGGTTGAAACTTTTTTGATTTTAACTTATGACATTATTCAACTTCAAGTTCAAACCTGAAAAACTCAAAATATAACTTTATTACAAAAAAAACAAAACATGTCGTTCCTGAATTGAAAAACTTCAACCAATACGATTGCTATTGAAGGCTTAACTCAAAAATGTCGATTTTTGACTACGACCTGTTTACCACAGAATAGAGAGACCTCAAAATCATTATTCACAATAATATAATATTAGAGGTCTCACAAAGTCCTGAAGGCTTCGACAAGAGCCCGGGTTCGAGTCCCGATTTGGAGGATCCAAGTTGAAAGAACACCCCGGACCACTTAGCACTCCACTCGCTTCGGGTTCGTTAGCTTGCACCAGCGGTCTTCGCTCGCGCTAATTAGAGAGTTTTCTTTTCTCTTAAAGGATTTCCAACTACGGTCTTAGCTCGAGGGGGTAAAAAAAAAGGAGTTGTGCCTTTCTACCACTCGTCTCCGACAGCGTATTTGGGATCATTAAATCCTGTGTACAACATAACTCAAATAATTTATAATATTAAATATTATTTATATAAATAAATATAAAAAGTACGGAAAAATTAAAAGAGTATATATTAACATGTATATAGGTACAATTGCATGGTGTAAATAACATAACTTTATACCAATCATTATTTATATTCAATTATTGATATTTTGTTTTGATTAATAAATAAATTACTTGAAAATATAGATAATTATTGTTCGAAGTGTCAGTACATGTGAAAAACAGACTAATGTTAATAATTTAAATCTACAAATTTGAAATTTAAATAATTCAGACTATAGTTAATTTATAGATTATAAAATTCGAACGTTTTGAGTATTCACTCCTGTCGAGAGGCAGAATAGTTTTTTCTATAGTTAATAGGGCACGCACTACCTTATGCATACACCCGCCTCTAATTACATTTGCGGTAAGGTAAGCAATCTGGTTGTAAGGAAGAATAATTCAAAGCCTGCCGGGATTTCCAGGAGCCGGAATAGGCAATCAGGCGAGAGCCGAGAAGATTAGGAGCGATTTGGACCGAGTTGGTAATGGAGCTGGAGGGAGGGAAATAGGAGGGTATTAGGAAGTCGGGGAGGTATTTCCCAGGAGGTGTGGTGGGGATGATCCTCCACAGAGAGAGGTCTCCAGGGTCCAGGGGGATCTGGGTCGGGTCAGGAGTATCACCCGCTGGTGGAGGCGAGGGTCCTAGTGGTATTTGGTCTGAGGCAGTGGAGGATCGGGTTTAATGCCTTGGGATTATAAACTAGTTGAGACATAAAAAAAAAGTACCACTATGACCAATGTAGTGTATTGTTCTCAGTACCTCATAGAGACTATACTCTTTTTAAAACAACGGCTGTGCTGAGAGGTGATTTGTCCGAGATCGCGGTCAACCGCCAGATTTTTCTCCCGATCAGCGGCACCACTGCAAGAGGCAGGGTGAGCCACAGAAGGGCCTAAAGATGCAATAGGATATATTTATGGTTGCTACAAGATTAAATAATTTATCTGCCATAGCCGGCTTTGAAACCGGTATCTTCAGTTCAACAACTCAATGCTCTGCACACTGAGAAATCCTCGTTCATTATAATAATATAACTTTTCACATATCAGTGTAATAATTACCTACAAGATAAGATACGATATATCTACAGCTCCTGTGAATAAGTGCTTAAGTCTAATTTCGTCAAAATGAGTTTCTTGTACTTAAGTAACCGGAATCGAGTTATTTCGTTGGGGTTAAGTAAGGCATTGGCTTGAAAAGGAGTTATTGTTTATATTACAACTACGTTTAAAGCCAAAAACTACGAGAATGATACGATTCTGGTTATCTGAAAGCAGTTAACTCTCTCTGGACAAAATCCGACTTAACCACTTATTCACATAATAAAGACAAGAAATAGGTATATCCAGTTGACATTTTGAAGCTCCGCCGGATTTAATTGATTTTTTATTGAAATTTTACATTGACGAAGGGCGTAATATAAAAAACACAATGATCTAAAAAATCAGACAAAATCGAACAAATCTTTTCAGAGAATAAGAAAGCATTCAAACAACAATTACAACAGAAGGCCACTCAACAAACTTTAGCGTTGTATTTTTTTAGCATCGAGAATGGTTTAAAAATATATATGCTTTAATGTATTAATAACGATTTTTAATATACAATATTTAAACATTGTAAACAAATACCTCTTCGAATGGCGAACCCGAAGGTTCGACCCCGCTTGCTTACTTTCCGCTGTCAGTGACTATAAAATGAAAAAAGTGCTTAGTGGTCCCGATGGCTTGATGCCAATACTAACTTTCGCCCTAAAAAATCCTCCGTCCAAAGATTACCGTTCAAATCCAAATTCTCCCACCTACGCCTTGGTCTATCTTTCGGCCTTACTGCTGAGAATAAATTCACTCCACGATTCCTGCTATCAGTTTAATATTCCGAGAAATGACGTTCTACTACTCTACACTAACGCTTATAAAATGTTCAGTTAAAAGAAATTAGAAACATATGTTCAATATTTACATACAATTAGTGGAATTAACATGTAAAATATATATTATTTTATAGTTTAGGCTATGAATACATTATTTAAAAGGGCGCTTCTAAAGAGAGCACAAAACAAAATTTTCCCGTCTCCCATCTGCCTCTCAGCTCTTAAACGTTTATTAAAAAATATTTCTGGATCGTTAATTATCGTAATAAATTAATGTTAATCAGTTAATTAATATATAAGAATAAAAATGCATCATCTATACATATTATAAACCTAAGTCCTCAGCCGCGTTTGTTCGCGGTAAACTCAATAACTACTGCACGGATTTTCATGCGGTTTTCACCAATAGATAGAGTGATTCACCAGGAAGGCTTAGGTATATTATTTGTTGAGGTTTTGTGTAAATGGGTTGGAATTTACTTTGGAATTAACTTGGTTTCACCGAAGACGCTGCTTGCCTAATCCCGTGCAATTATCTAACGTGCAAGATAATAAATTCGTATATGAAGAAATATTTGGTTTTGTTTTTATTTTTATAATCTATACATATAAAATGCTTTGTCCTGAATAACTGAGGGATTACCACACAACCTAAACCGTTGAACGTAGAGACTTGAAACTTGGAGGATGTGTTCTTTTTATGACGTAAGCATCCAATAAGAAAGGATTTTCCGAAATTCTACCTCTATGGGGGTGAAAAAGGGGGGCAAAAATTGTATGCTTGCTCATGTGTTTCTGACTAGCAAAATCTACATATTTTCGCTGAACAAAAGAAATCAAGTGACATAGTTCACTTCTCGCTGTTGCCGTACGACAAGTGAAACCGTTATACTAAGTAATCCTTTATTGAAACGAACAACAGTAAACTTCTCAAGCCTGGGGAAGGACATAAGCTACTTTTTATCAACACACCATACAGGCTAAGTTTATATAAAACTGTAAACTGATTGACTAGCATACCCATTGCGGTCAACGCACAGCAGAAACCACTGAACTTGGAATCTTGAAATTGAATTTTATAGCTTAAATGAGCACTAAGAAAGGAATTTGGACAATTCCACACCCAAGGGTTTTCCCCTTAATAAAATAGGGGTTCAAAGATTGTATGGAATCCGTCAGTTTTGAAGTTTGGCATCTGAAATCTCGGATGTACGAGTGACTTATAGTAAAAAAAAAATTAAATTATTTATTTCATATGATCTGTCACGAAACTTTATGTGGCAGACCAAATTCCAAGCGAGCGAAGCCGTGGGCAAAAGCTAGTAAATATAAAATTGATCTTTGAGCTCTAAATTTGTTGATCGAACCAATAAAACGATTAAAATATACTAATTGATCGATGGTTGGGATGTTAAAGTTCTTGGCCTTGCTAACCTACCAATTCCTTAAGAAGAGAGGTTTCGGTAATGTATTGATGTATATAATGTGAGAAAGGTATGGAGCTTATAGCCTATCCATCAGCCTTCCTGATCCATAAATCTGACTGATCTCCCCTCCCGAAGGATAATTGAAGGAGCCTACTCGACCCAGATCAGGGTAATCCTGGCAGTCCTTCCTGCTGGTAGGGGGCTCCAAACTCCTTACAAATAAATATATGCTCTTCTGAGCCAGGCGAACGACAGTTGCAATGATTCAACAGGTATTATTACTAGATATCCGGTTCGGAATAACTAAGATAATGAAGTCATGATATTTAATGCTGTCTTATCTAATTAAATAATAAAATACACCATAATATTTATTATGAAAAAAAAGAAGAGTAGATACTTCGAAGAATATATTGAACTAGCTGTGCCCGCGACTTCGTCAGCGTGGAGCAGTGACTTTGGACAGCATTTTTAATTTTTTAGGCTAATTACTTAGGAAATAAAATACACACATACATAAAAATAAGTGTTTTACCGCAAATAGCTAATTTAAGTACATTTTTATAAACATTTTTCCCCCATCTTTTCCCAAAACATATTTTATGTAGTAATATCTAAGTGCATTAAAGAACGGTTAATTTAACAGACATCGGAGTTATTAAAGTATTTTAAAACTACCTCATTCCTGATTTGCAATAGCGAAAATTCGGCATCACCTTATATTATAGTCGAAAAATTTATTTGATTTGTCTATACTTTAACAACTTCAGTTTTTAGTTGTCCCGTCCTTGAGTTGAGACTTGGCTGAGAGGCTAGGGTAGGAAGAACAGGGCCAATGTTCACGGAGTAGAGGGCTAGAGAATGATTAATTTTATATATTCTTTTAGTGCATTTTAAATTACGTTATTAAAACGTATCATATGTAGTAAAATCTAAGTAAATTAATTGATGGTCAATTTATCAGACATAACATTTACTCAAGTATTTTAAAACTACTTCATTTCTAATTTTCAATAGTACAAACTCTTTCATTACCTTATACAATAGTTGAAAACTTTATTTGGTCTGTATATATTGTTTACCTTTAGTTTCAATAGTTAAATTAAAAATTGCAGCGATGTGCGCAGTTTCAGAACTGAGATCTGACCGGAGACTAGGGTACGGAGTACATACTATCGGACAATTGTCAAATTAATATATTCTTTATTAAGTAATAGAGGGCTCTAAAAATTTATTAATATAGTTTTTACTACATAAATAAAAAAATGGTTAATTTAAGAGCCATAAAATTTATTAAATTATTTTGAAACTTTCTCGTTTCTAATTTGCCACAGTAAAAATTGGTTCATTACCTTCTCTTATAGTAGATCACTTTATTTTATCTGTACATATTGTTTAACTTTAGTTTCAATAGTTCAAATATAAATTGCAGCGATGTGCGCAGTTTCGGAGCTGGGACCTGACTGAGAAGCTAGGGTACGAAGTGCAGGTTCAATGTTCACGCAGTAGAGGGGAATAGGAGAATAATTAAATTTATATATTCTTTTAGTGTATTATGAACGTTTTAAAAACGCATTTTATGTAGTAAAATCTAAGTAAATTAAAGAATGGCTATGAAAACTAAGTATTACAAAAATACACACGCAAACCAACTGCAAAATTATTAAAACAATGTTATTTTACGAATGATTCTAAACAAAAATCTAGTTACTTTATTTAAATTACCTTAAGAAAACGAAAAATTTTACTGAAATTGTTCGTTATTGGGAAATAAACAAAAGGAGTTACCGCTGTTAAGTACCTACCTAATATCCAAATGTACAATAAATAATAATGACGTAATAACATCCAATTAAATTCGAAAGTAATCTTCTTTTGACGAATGAAATAAACAAAAAACGACGCAACTAAAGAAAAAATATTTAATAACCTAACCCAAAAACTGGTTTTATCTCACGAAGTACATTAAGTAAAACAAAAAATCGTGTTAACAAATCGAATTGTAATCTATTTGCAGTAAATAATAATGAATTTGTAGCTGACAAAATTTTAATACTCGCATGTGTTTCGCACATTAGTCTGCCCGTTCGGGTAGGCACACTTAGGCTACACCTACATTGGATCCGGTGTGATACGATGAGACGTCGCTAGCTAACCAAATGACTGAAATATATCGAGAGTTATAACATTTGGTTCTTTAAATTTATAATATTAAGATTATTTATTAATTATTTTTAATACATTTATATTTTACTATAATGTATAGTAAAATATGTATAATGTATACAGTCCAACATCGTGTGTAATAGAATCACGTCGCACCGAATCGGATCCAATGTAGGTGTAGCCTAAGGCTACACCTACATTGGATCCGGTGTGATACGATGAGACGTCGCTAGCAAACCAAATGACTGAAATATATCGAGAGTTATGACATTTGGTTCTTTAGATTTATAAAATTAAGATTATTTATTAATTATTTTATAAATTTAAAGAACCAAATGTTATAACTCTCGATATATTTCAGTCATTTGGTATGCTAGCGACGTCTCATCGTATCACACCGGATCCAATGTAGGTGTAGCCTTAGGCATATTTCCCCACCTACCCACATAAACCTTACATATTTCCATACAAACCTTCATCCCCTATTTCAGCCTCTTACACTTATACTTTTTTGCATTAAAAAGTAGCCTGTGTCCTTTCTCAGGCTCTAGACTATAGCTGTACCAAATTTCATTTAAATCGGTTCAGTAGTTTAGGCGTGAAACCGTGACAGACAGACAAACAGACAAAGTTACTTTCTCATTTATAATATTATTTTAGATAACATGATACGATTCCCCGTACTTTACACTTTCAGAGGTAGATTTTCAAAAAATAAAAAAACATGTATTTCTTTATTTTTAATGTAGAAGCTAAATCTAAAATTTCATGGTGCTCGCTTTAAAAATGACGTTTTTTTTTTGTCTTATTATAAACGTTTCTCACCATTTTCACCCTTAGGGGACGAATTCAAAAATCCTTTCTTAGTGCGCGTTGGTCTTATAAAATACCTACTCTCCGAACTTCAAGGCTGTAGCTTATACCGTTTTGGCTCCGCGATGGTCTTTTAAGTCAGGACGAACTATTTATATATATATATATATATATATATATATATATATATATATATATATATATATATATATATATTGATAATAATCTCGACATTTGAACATAAACATGAAGTAATAATGTTATAAGTAACTGAAGAAAACCTAAAAACAGCTGGAGTCTTCTGGTCATATGTTTTCAGTGGTTGCCATGGATACAGCGTACAGTATAGTGTGGACTATATATTTTAGGAATATGACAACCACTCCGTGTTTAATTCATTTAAATATTTATGAAATCCATTCTTATAAGAAATGTTTTTAATATAATATAGATATTATTAATAACTTAAATTTTACATATAGGATGCAATTTTATTTAATATTGACTTATATAATTTAACCAAAAAATAAACCGATACAGGATTAAGATTAATGTTGATCCAGTCAACATTTGCACAAAAATAAGATAAAAATTATTATAATACAAGCCGTTGGTAACACCAATGCCTATTTTTTACATAAATATATTGTCATTTGATACGAGTTTATATTCTTCACATAATAAAAAAACCTGTATCACTAAACCCAGGATCGGTCTTGGGTTCAGTAAATGGTAGAGACTGTACTATTTCTGGAACAACGGTTGTAAAGGGAGGTGATTTATCTGAGATGACCCTCAACCGTCATTTTCCCCTATTAAGGGTACTCACTTTATTGAGGCTGGGTGAGCCCCAGAAGGGTCTCTAGTTTCACCGGGTCTATCCGTGACAGTTTACAGATTAAATAATTTATCTGCCACAGTAAGGTTTGAAATTAGAACCTTCAGCACAGCAACTCAGCACGCTATCCATTCTGCAATGTTTCTTTTGCAAAGCAGCTTTTAGTATAATTATAACCTCCTCCTCTGAACTAGATCTGTATTAGTTTTAATTTTGATATAATTGCTAATTTTCTTAGTATTAATTTGAAGTAACTGAGTTCTGCTTTGCTAGTAGTGCCTAGAAGTGATGGATAACTCCAGAGAAGTAGCGATAGCTACATGATTCGTGGCGCGTATCCCCTCCATGACAACACCATCAAGCTTGATTTTGATTGATGTGAAAGAACACGCGAGAGAGAGTGTTGATGAATCTGTTGCATATTCAAACGATTGCTGAGTTATGAACAACATTATATTCCACAATATTTCCTCCTGACAAATCATATCTGTTGTGTTCGATAGGGGGTTTGTTAGTTGACGGCTTGGCAAACAGAGCATGGCGAAGTATGATCCATCGCCGTGATGTTTTGGGGAAACATTTGAGAACTGTATTAGAAACAGTTTACAATCGGCTCGGTTGCAAACAAGTTTGCCAGTTTAATCAGGATATCGTCAACAAAGTGATGATGAGCAGTCAACATTGTGCCGGTGGGTTGTTGTTGCTGCAACCTAGCTAGTTGTTGCCCCGGAGAGTTGGGACTTTGTTTAATATTTAATAATATCCTAAAAATACATAATAATAATTATGTAATAATAGGTTAACTAAACAAATATTCATCTGTTTTGTTAAAAGAAAAAGCTAACATTTGATAAATATGTAACTATCAATTGTTTCTGTCTCTCTATAATTATTGATATCTTATTTCTATTTTTTTGAATCTGTTTTTTTTTAAATATTGTTGTTGGAGGTTAACAACATTTTGTTTTCATTACTTTTCTAATTCTTTCTCACTTAATAATTTAATTGTAATAATTAACTAAATGTAATTACATTATACTCTAATAAATTATACACAAAGATCACAACATACCACTCGTGACTGACACAATCAAGAAAAACTACAATAAGTTTCATGACTCACTTCCTGGACATCCAAACTTACTAGTACAATCATCACTGACAGACACATTACCACAAAATCCGACAAGGAGACCGAAACGACTCTGGAGCAGGGATCTACTACAGTGAGATGAACCACGCTAGGAGTGCCTTCAATGGGAGGTTTTCCGAAGAAGATAGAAAATACAACATGTGCCAAATAGCATTTGTATACTTTCTGAAATAAATCTTTTTATTTTTTTTATTATATTATACTATAAGAAATAATAGCTTGTAGAAGAAATAATAATATTAATAATTGTCTTGTTGTTTTAAAGAGACTCGTCCCAGGCTGAATACAGACTTTATTATTGTTATTATAATTTAAAAAAACAAAACAAAATTTTATGGTTCAAAGTAGTTCATAAAGATCTAGAAAGTTCAGGAACTACGGAATAGGGAAGAAATTAGTCGTTTCGCCCCACATTACACGTTTTCTTCAAATTTATATAATAAAATTTTTATTTTATTTTAAAATTTAAATCTTCCCCACCTTTTTTATCTAGTTACAATAGCGTAATTTCTATTTTATCTCATTCTTATATATCTTTTTTTTATAACATTTTGTTTTTATCATATATATATAGAAAGTGGGCCGAAGCGTTGGTTTCAAAATAAATAGTTCGACTCTATTTAAGAAATTATTTCTCTGACCTCAACCTGGAATATT
Source organism: Troilus luridus (assembly GCA_964056705.1). Taxonomy (NCBI): domain Eukaryota; kingdom Metazoa; phylum Arthropoda; class Insecta; order Hemiptera; family Pentatomidae; genus Troilus; species Troilus luridus. The sequence continues at coordinate 136,961,149 of OZ057413.1, read as the reverse complement.
TTCTTCCCCATACATATAAGGTTAGTTAATAGTATTCAAGTTGGATAACAAAATATGTACCAGGGGACAGAGACATATTAAAAAGGTTAATTTGCAATACAAGGCTTCCAGGAAAAGAAAAATCATCAATTTTGTGAAGGAAATGGGCGGAAGAAAGGAAGGAGCAACAAAGTGTCAAGAATAAAAATATTCTAGGAAAAGAAAAAAAATCATTTTGCAATTAAAATGAAAAATAAATGCCAGAATAAAAAAAAAAAAAAACGTAAATGTTACTCAACTTTTACTCTTAAAAATTGAGACGGGCCAGCCCGAATGACTATCTTCTTTCTCTTCTTGGCGTTCAATAATGTCACATTCAATTTTTTACGACCCATTTTTATCTTATCCCACTTTATATGTTTATAAATTTATTACACGTTGCTAACATTTTTGTATATAATAGAGAAGGAGTTTATAAACTCCACAAGCTCCTGTCAATAATCTTATACTAACAGGTTTGGAATATATTTATATTAAAAAAAACAGAAAAAGGAAAACAAATATACAAACCAAGTAAAATGTTTTTTTTAAATGCATTTATTGAACTTTACAACTGAATACTGAATACTTCAAGTAAATTTAATGAAGGATAAATCATTTCCCGAGGTAAAGGCAAGTAGAGACTCTACCCTGTGGTGGTACTCAAATAAAATGTTCAACTTAGAAGATCACGAGGCCATCTTCTTTTCAGACGTCTCGGAGGACTTTCACATAATTAAATTTTATAGTATTCAGTAAGTATTTCGGTATGTTTAATGTTCTATATTTTATTATAATATATATACTTAAACATATCAGGGATGGAACAGATGTTCACAGATGACAGTATTCATCACTTACTGCCTGATGGGTTTAGTATCATAAAGGCGATGGGATTGAAGGGGTGAGGATCTCTCCCCTCTCGAGAGTGTTTTGACATTTCCGTTAAAACAACGAGGCCTAAGTAGCTTTTCCATGTTATTCTGCATGGAACCATCCCTCGTGACTTTGTATAAATTTATTACATGTGAGAATTTTTGGTATCTGTTCCGCAGGTTGTCGCTTAGAGTTGAGTTACAACTAGTTTTAACTGTTTATTCGTTTCATTTTTAATATTGTAAGGAAGGAAATAGTTGGGGGTGCAGTCAAAATTAAACACTGAATAAGTGGGTACATATTTATTTTATGCCGACGTTTTGACCCACTTTGTGGGTCATCTTCTGGGCTAAGAAAGAAAAACAGACAAAACAACAAAACTATAAAAATGTTACAGAGTTAATGTGCAGAAAGGTGGTGATGTAAAAATTTACAAAGATAAAAGAAGGAAATAAACAGAACGTTTTTAAAATGAAAAAGTATAAACATCAGAGGTGAGAAGTAAAATTATGGAAAAGCTAGTAGAATATAGATAAAATATAAAATGTATGATAATAGACTCCTAGGGAGTTTACATAAGTAAAATGAAAGAAAATGTAACAAAAATGAAGTCAAAGAGTAAATACCGGAAAAAGAAAAGTGGAAAGTCAAGATATAAATCTAGAGTATAACAGCAAAATGAACATAGAAAGTAGAAAATATAAGTAAGGGCAGTTTTAAAATGTACACAAATAGAATGAAGTAGTATAAATATAAAATATTAATTAAATATACAAGGGACGTATAGAAATATAAGTAAAAATATGGTTTGAGAATGGAGATAGAACATAAAATGATGAAATAGTGATGTTAAATAATAATGAAATCTTAAATAATAACTATCCATAAATGATGGATGCCAAAGAGCTAATAGGAGAAAAAGGTGTCCAGAATGGAGAAGGAAAGGGGCGAGGAGAAGATATGAATATTAAAAATGCGCTGACCTAATGGAAGCTGAGGCTAGGCTAGAAGCGGTCTAACTGACAAATAAAATACGTTATGAAGGTGCTGCCAGCGATATCTGACGGCCAAAAAAATGACTAATTTCTATTTTTATAAACATTTTTTTTATTATTATTTTTTTTAATAGTTATTTTTTATTGACTATTTTATAGAAATAATGACTATTTTATAATGTTTAAATGTGTATCATGACTATTTGATATATGTCATGATACACATATGTATATATATATATATATATATATATATATATATATATATATATATCTATATATATATATATATGATATTGACTAGATGATATATGTATGTTGGAAAATTCATTTCTAGATTAAATGACTCCTGAAGTATAAACATTTCCCATAATTATATTCTATTTACCATACTTAAACTCATGATAACTTGTATTTTTGAAAAATGTTAAAAATGAAAAGTTAAAATTTGTGACTCAACTCAAAGCGACAACGTGCGGAATAATTACCGATTTTTTAAAGTGTAAATTGCATTATGAAAAAATAATTAAAGGAATCGCATTAAATTGGAGATTAAATAACCAATTTTGGCTTTTGCTCTATTTCCTGAAAATAAGAGCTGGGCTTTGATACAAAGGCATTCATAGCTATGTAGATGTATTCAGTTAAAAAAAAAGTCTATGAAAAAACTGAGGCATAACAAGCTTTGCAAGCATTTTCGTTTTATATTTTAATCCCTCCTCCAATTTCTTTCCCGAGATTAAAACTTTGCGTCGGTACATTAGAATATTTGAATATTTGAGTAGTCTTGTTTCATATTTGATGGTGTGTTACAGCTTATTTTCACTTTTAATATTGCATCCTGCTCTTGTTACATTATAGAATGAATTAGTCATGACAATCATATCGGCAATTGAAACAACTTTAACAATGTAGTTTAGTACTTATCGATTTGTGTTGAAATGACTCACTAAGATACAGCTGCCACTGCTTACCTGAAACAAAAATTCATAATTAGATATTTTCTATTTAAATAATTCAAAAATATTAGGTACAGTAGAGCGTATATTACACGAACTAATGTCACATCTTTTGATTACCCAAATTGTACTGAATGAAGGGAAATGACTAACATTGAAAATGTTTAGTAAAAAAAAAAAAATTTATTTTATTGTACAGTAAGGAGGTAGGTACATTAAATAGGTATTATTAAAAATATACGTAAGTAATAGTTATTTATGGACCTAGGGACTGAACAATACCACTATTCTCTCAGCAATAAATTTGTTTCCGAGCGGACGCGAATATTTATACTCACGTGGCGAACCCGAGTGAGAAAAAACATTGTTGGGAATATTGATAAGTTTAGCTACGACGTGCAAACAAGATTTTATCTCCAGATGGACCATAAGAAGACAAGCTGTATTTTATTTAAATACATACTAAATAAACAACTTAAATAGAGAAGTAAACAATGTAGTTTCATAAATAAACGACGTGGATATAGAACAAAAAATAGAATAGCACATCCGTAATTATTGTAGATATTCTAGCCCCTCCATAAGCTATACTAGTCATGACCAAAACATCTCAACTTAACGACACAGACGCACCAACCTAATGACCTCTCCTACATGTTGGGCAACAATATTGTAGCAGATTAAGTTGTCATCTTTGTTGCTACTTTGTAAGGGATTCTTTTAACTTAGTTTGTAACGAATAGGGTGAATTGAAGTATTTAAGTCCTAATTAATTGAGGGAAAAACTCATGTTTTTGTACCAGCTGGAGATTAAAATATGTACATAGCTTTATGATAGTAACACAAAGAAAGTTGTTGTAATTTTGACTTCTTTGTGGCAATTAAGTCTCTCATTCTTTCAAGTATAATAGTATACTTATATAAGTATTAAGTAGTAGTTGAATGAGATTAAATTTTAGAGAAAATACTCTTCAAACTTTTTATGACAACGTCAATCCCTCCATAGATCTTTAATGTCTCTTGTAATCGACGCTCTACTGAGCTGTACCAATATACACTTTTAGGGGGGACCTATGGTGCAGTGGTTAGCGTAACTAACTATTAAGCATGAGATCGCGGGTTCGCAGCCCGGCAGGTGGGCCTAGGATTTTTTAAGGGAATAAAAAATCCTTGGTTATGCAGTCCTTCGGAAGGGAAGTTAAACGGGGCCTTTACGATTTTTTCAATTTAAAAAAAAACCTGTATCACTACAACCCATGAACGGGGTTTAGTACATAATAGAGACTGTACTGTTTCATGGACAACGGTTCTGCAAGGAGGCGACTTGTCCTAGGTCACGCTCAACCGCCAGATTTGTCCTCCTTATTTTGGGAACCCTATTTTATAACATTTTTATAGAGGCTGGGTGAGCCCCAGGAGGGTCCTAGATCGTATAGGACCCATCTCCAGACACAATAAAACAAACAGACAAATAAAAATCTCCAGGATTTCCGGCGTGGCAGCTCAGTGCTCTACCACTCAGCCACTCCGCTCCACTAAAAGATAAAATTCCATGATTGTTCACTGGCCATTTGTTGTGATTGTTTCTCCCTTATTTCACACGAGGTTATTTTTTAATCATTTTTAGATCGTAGTTTTGTTTGTTTTAGTATCCCACGATAGCCTTTGTAACAGTACATTTTCAATAAAAATTCAATTAAACTCCGTAGTGCTTAAAAATTTCAACTTCGGTATTGGCTAAATTGGACACAAATATTTAGTCATATAATGTGTTAAGATTATGTAGGATAATGAAGGATCTTAACACTAGGTGTTCTTAAGGGTTGAATCACTTAATTTATTACGAAAGTAACACAAGGTAAGTTGTTGTACAAAACAAAAAGTTTATTACTTATAGTGGTGTTCGATAGTAATAAATTTTAGTTAAACAATATGTGTAGATTGACATTGTTATTGTATTGTTCATATATCACTTCGATTTATCGATGATCGATGTTCGATGTCGCTACAAATATATAGGCACTTATATTAAATTGATTTGTGGCGTTATCTTACATGCCTGTGAGTAGGATTGGTCAGTGTTTAGAGGTATGAGTTGCTCTGCTGAAGAAACAAGGTTTCTTCACCAGCTGAGACAGATAAATTACATAATCTGTTAGCGGCGATAGAAGTATCCTCTGCGTTAATTAGCTCCCTTAATTACGTTGATTTAATTTCATTAATAAAATCCTGGGGATTGAGCGTGACCTCGGCCAAATCATCTCCCTGGCTTAGAAAAAGTACAGTCAATCTATATCGTTTATTTATTCAATGGAATGGGATTTATAAGTTCGAGCAATGACCAACAACTAAGCACCAGATTTTGCAAATATCATCATCTCGCCTCTCGGGTCCAAGCATCCCGTTAGTCTATTGGAGGAATCTCACAATAAAAGAATGGCGTAGGAGTAATGACCCTACACCGTGTACTAATATCGTGAATTGCTAAGTGACTTTAAAGGATCACAATATTCGCTTCGCACCCTGAACAGCCTCAATCCATAGATCTAGATTGATTCGTTACTGTCCTTGAATCGTCGCGAAAGAGACTGCTTTGAGGACTATTGGTAGCCTGCTATTATACCACGTAAACCATGGTCGGAGCAATATTAGGCACAATATATCACAAGAAATTTATGTCTGTAAGAATACAACGTCTGTAGCAGGGAAACAATTTAAATAAAATAAAGAAAAATTAATTTATTTTATTACCTTTTACCTTTAATTAACAGCTGATTTCGTTTAGCCTTCCTAAAAACATAAACCATATAGCAATAAACGTCCACGCTATTGTTTAAGACTGATCCATTTTGAAATAGTGATGATAGAACCAATAGAGCAATCGGAAGGTTGCAACTTTATGAGGACCCGAAGATCAAAGCCGCGTCCTGATGACACAGGAAATTAACTCCCAGGATCTAAACAGAATTCTCTTAGTATTTGCCTATTAGTATAATCGATAGCAACTTTACAATCAGTCTGTATAGTCGATAGCTACTTTTTAATTATTCCATCTTCTCAAATTCCAAATTTCCGGTCATTCTTTTCCTGACAGTTTAAAAAAATTGTAATTGATATCTTTATTCTCTGCTTCCAATTGTATTTACATTAAATCCAATAACAATAAATTTCTTTATACTTGATGCCCCTGAAGAATGCCCCAGTGAGCCAAAATGGATATTAGCATATATTATACTATATTTTAGGGAGCGGAGTGGCTCAGTGGTAGAGCACAGAGTTGCCATGGCGAAAATCCTGGTTCATATCCTGCTGCAGCCAAGACTTTTATTAGTCTGATAAGATAGGTCATAAGGGATGTAGGACGCACTTAGGGCTCACACAGCCTCTATGAAGCCTCTACCATCTGCTGAAACTCAGAGCAGTTCACGGTCTGTATCAGTGGTGTTACAGTTTTTAGTGTATTTACTTATTTTGAAAAAATGGAAAAAGGATTTTTTTTATCTTAAGTTAAATGAGTAAATATATCATTTAATGAATTTCATTAAATTTTAAATTAAGTAAATTTCATTAATTATAATTCAATATTATTAGTCTTCATTGTTTTGTTTTATTGTTTGTTTGTTGCTTAGAGGCGTAAAACCCTAGGGTCATCAACGCCTGTAGATTTTTTATTTTTATAATTATTTATCTTTAAAAAAAAAATAAAGAAATATAAAGTGTGATCTACCCTCCTGGTGCTCACGCAGCCTCTAAAAGGTGGGTACTTTCATTTGTGGAGAACCTCGGTGGTGAAGTGTGGTCTAGCCACAATTACTTCCTTGCACAACAATTAGCTCAGAAACAATACGGTTCCTGCTAGGTACTGAACCAATTATCCTTTATCGGCTGTTTTTAAGAGATTTTTTTTTTTACTAACTTTAATTCATCATTATCAAAAGAGTACATTAATTCATTTTATTTGGCTTAATTATTAAAATACCATTAATTGTGCCTTCACGTGGTTGTTGGCTTTATAGTCTGAGAATCTGAGATGGCCATGTAATTTTATTTTGTTATAATTTTTCTTTCTTTTCATTAGCTCGAAATAGCAAATATGGAAAGATTTTCCAGTTTTCTATTATTATTTCAAATTTCGAACTATTATTTCGGTATTTTTCATTTACGACATAACAGTTACGTAATACTATCCTATATTTACTCCTTAATGAGAAATATGTTATGCCTCATATACTTTAATTATATTTTTTCATAGTCCTCAACAGGTATAATATACTTCCGCATATTTGTCTTCTCTGAGAACAGATTATTTCTTATTTTAAGAAACCCAATTAAATCGTGACATAGGTTTCTTTGATATAGAGCAAACGCGAGTGGTGCAATAGTTTATTTTCGTCAATAAAACTATTGACTGTTCTGGCTATAGATAGCCAGCCTGGGATAGATATTTTCCCTTTAGTTGTTCAGGTATATGCTCACTTGATTGCTTTTGTTCTCACCTGTTCGAACGACGAAGGTAGAGAGAGAGAGAGAGAGAGAGAGAGAGAGTGGGGGGGGAGGGATAGATAGATAGATATAGAGAGAGAGAGAGAGAGAGAGAGAGAGAGAGTGAGAGAGGGGGAGGGGGGGGGAGGGGGATATATATATATATATATATATATATATATAGAGAGAGAGAGAGAGAGAGAGAGTGAGAGAGAGAAAGGGAGAGGGAGAGAGAGAGTGGGGGGGGGGAAGCGTGAGGGAGAGAAGCGGTCTGTGAACTGCCGTTATTGAAACTTTATCAGAAGTTCTTTGTCCCTTCCAATCGCCGGCCTGAACTGGGTTTCGTTAATGTGGACTGTGTTTCGATAATTCTGCTCCAGCTGCTGCCCAGCCGTGGCAGAGATAGTCCAAGCTCATCGTCCAAGTTGTCCGGCTGGATTTTATTCTACCCTCAAAACAGTTCATATTTATCTCCAAGGCTTTTGATATGGCTTTTAAAATAGATTTGTTTTTATTTGAAACTTATTTAAATATAATAATTGACAATTATTAAATACATTGTAATTAAAATTACAACTATTGAAGTATTCGAATTAAATACATTGTAAGAACATACAATCACTTTCTTAATGGTCCGATATTGCTTTTGTTCGTTCCCATTTTTTAACAATAATGATTAAGGAAGGCAGTGGAAGTGTGAAGATGATTATTAAGTGATATTCGCGTGGTGCTTGCAGACCGATTCGTGTAAAAAAAAATTAAGCATCTTTTGACCTTATATATCTAAAAATGTAAGATTTCAATACATGGTAGAGATTGTATTGATTATAAGACACCGGTTTGGCTGGGGTTTAACTTTTAACCACCACGTTATCCCCCCCCTCCCGATCGTGAGTATCTACTTTATAGAGACTGGGTGAGCCCCCGAAGAGTCTGCAGATCCCTAAGGGACCATCCGTGGTTGATAACAGATTAAATAGTTTATATTCCACATCGTGATTCGAACCCGATACCACAGCAACTTAACGCTCGACACTCTGGAGCTGTCCCGCTCCGTTTCGTCAAAAAAAAAATCGACATTTAAGGTACTGAAAAATCGGCAAATAATGTAGAATTACGCGAAATTTCTTACAATTGCAAGGGGAATGATGGTTTGGAACCATGTTTTTTCTTTTCTTCTTTTTTTCTTCATTCTTAATTTTTGTAAAAAAAAAAAATATGAAAATTTGGGATTTAGCTAGAACTGAAAAATATGCAGTCCCTTTTTTTCAAGAGAAGGGTATATGATTATTACAGTATGTTATTGACAAATAATGCAACATGCAATCAGATTCATGAAATGAAAATGTCTTTTTGTGACGGAGTACGTTGGCGGTGCAATCTTTCATCATGCAGTACGAAGAATAGCATTCGCAATGGTACTTGCTTCGATTCGTCCAGATTGAGTTTTCTGACATCTTTGAGATTTATTTACAGCTGGAGCGAAGAGATGACATCAGTCAAATGGTGCAAAAACAACTGAATATGAATCATAATACAGTTGTAGATTGGAACAACTACGTGAGAGAAGTTTGTGTAGAAGAATTGGCGGAACGTAAGAAAAAAAACCAGTGCTCCTTAAAAAAAAAGTTAAGATATACGACAGCTTAAATTTCATGATTCTGATCACCAATATACCTTTCTCTTGAAAATAACAGACTGCATCTTTATCAGTCCTAGCTAATTTTAATTTTTTTTTACAAAAATTAAGACTGAAGAAAAAAATGAAAACGTGGTTTGTTTTGAATTAATTCAGAGAATAGAACACCTGGCTCCAAATATTTGCGCCCGGCTAACGAAAGTACCAAATCTAATTTTAATAAATATCAGTTATAGTCTATAGTTGAATGCCTCTTATATTGTGGAGTTTGCTCAATTAAAAAAAACAAACATGTGAAATAGAAAAAAAAGTAGGACCAGAAAAAAGTCTTACGTTGAAAAAAAAATTGTTATTATTGAGACAGCATACATTTTTTTCTTTTTGACTATTTTTATTTGAAAGATATTCCTCAAGAATTAAGAATAAGCCGGTATTTTTTAAAGTACTAAAGAAATTTCTCATTTTTCTCCAATTAAAATTTAAGGTTTTATGAAGATAAAACACAAACTTTAGGTTTAATGAGTAAGTCAACAGAATAATGTAGATGGTATGCAGACAACCAATATGGTTCCAGCTTTATCAACTTATACGTTTTTTCTTCTCTCTCACTCTCTCTCTCTCTCTTTTCGTTTTTTATTATTCATATTGTCATTAGTGGCATATTTTCAACGACAAGAATATACAATGTCTTCTTAATGGTCTGAAATGGCATTTGTTTGTTCCCATTTTTTTAACAATAATGAGTCTGAGAATGTATTTGAAACAATTTAAGATTGAGATTTAAGAGATAACGGTGTAGACAAGAAAAAAAAGACACGAGTCCTAGGGCTCGACCGAAACGTAGGAAGGGTTGTATTTTGGTAGAATTGAGAGCGAGGTTTTTAACAAAGGTTCGACTGCTCTGCTGCGGCGAGCGTTTAAACTTTGTGTTAAAATTAACAGTTTTCTCTTTAATCCAGTAGCGGTTTCAGGATTTTTTTTTATTAAACTGTTGTTTTTTTTTGGTGGGTGGGGTTTGGGGATAGAGCTACATCATAGGAACGGGTAGTTCTTTTTCCGTAATTTTTTATGGTCACTGATCAAAATTACTTTTTTCAAGCTTTTGAATAATCGGATTTTTTTATTCAAAAACGGTAAAGTTTCAATCTACCCTTAGTTGTATTTTTTTAATACTTTTGTAAATAACAATTGATACAATATTGTGAAGAATTACCAAGAAAAAATTGAACAATCTTTTATACATAAATGACTTTGTAGCTCATTAAATCAGGGTAGCGGTTATAAAAAAAATTAAACGCTTTTATTTCAAAGGCTTTAGATAGATCTAAAAACAAATATATCCAAATTTAAGATGTGTTATTAAGTTCCAACTGGATTTATGGATGTTAAAATTTAAATAGGAGGCTCCAGCCTCCTATAGGTAATTACATTTTTATTACTCATATCTTCTCCTCACCCCTTTCCTTCTCCATATTGCACACCTTTTTTCTCATATTAGCTTTTTGGCATCCATCATATGTTATTATTATTTAAGATTTCATTAGCATTTAACATCACTATTTCATCATATTTTACTCTATTTCCATGCTAATACCATATTGTTACTTATATTTCTATACGTTCCTTGTATATTTACGTCATATATTTATACCACTTCCATACTATATGTATGCATTTTAAAAACTGTTATACTCTATATTTATATCTTGACTTTCTACTGTTATTTTTCCTTTATTTACTCTTTAATATCATTTAATGTAAACTTCCTAGGAGTCTATTATCTTACATTTTATAGTTTTTATATATATTCTACTACCTTTTCCATAATTTTACTTCTCACCTCTGATGTTTATACTTTTTCTTTTTTTAAATAACTTTCTGTTTACGTCCTTCTTTTATCTTTGTAAAAAAAAATTTTTTGGATCACCACCTTTCTGTACATTTTCTCTGTAATTTTTTTATTCATATATATCCCTCACTTTTGTTCTAAATTTCTACCTCTCTACATATATATTTTTTCTAATTTATCATATACTTAGTCTCCAATGTATTTTTATAGTTTTGTTATTTTGTCTGTTTTTCTTTCTTAGCCCTGAAGATGACCCACAAAGTGGGTCGAAACGTCGGCACAAAATTAAATAAGTAACCACTTATTTAGTGTTTTTATTTGACTGCACCCCCAACTATTTTCTTCCTTACGCCTATCTTCCAGTCAACCATCCCTTCGCTTCTCTATATATATTTTTAAAATTAGTTGCTACCTTACATTTTTATATTACTCCATCCGTTAGCTCAATGTAAAAACCCACTAATACTTCTGGTTTCATAATAACATTTATATTTTTTATTGAAATATCTAACTTAATCTCATATTTCGTTCCCGAATCAAAAATTTTCAATAAATAAAATTGCTACTGAAGGCTTAATTCAAAAGTGATAAATTTTGGACAATGTCTTCGTTCTTTTGAAGGAACAATAGAATAGAATAGAAAGTAACTTTATTCTGGGACTTAGTCCCTTTAGAATAACAAACATGAACAGAAAAATAAACATAATATATATCTCAGAAGGCTAAACGTTACAAATCATAAAGCGTGTAAAAAGTGACAGAAACAATTTAAAAGAAATATTTAAACAAAAATAATAATAAATAAATAAACAGTACAAATCTTGACAAGATATTAAGCAATTAACGTAAAGAGAATAGATAAATCCATAACATCAGTTAAATGCATGAGCTAGCGTGCTAGAATAATTTCTACTCATGATGTAAGACTGCATTTAGAGCAATATTAAGTAAGGAACTGGAAAAACGTTGGCTGGTTAATGTTTTCCCGAAGTTTACAGATTTAAAACTTTTATTTTGTGGATTTTTCGTGTTGCGTTATAAGTTAATTAAAACATATTTTAATTTAAACTGCACATAAACTTCGATTAACCATCATCATCATCATCATCGCCAGGAACGAAGATATGACAGTTAAACAGTATAACACTGAAAAAATATCATTAAAAAAATATCTTAACTTATACAATCGATAATTTTAGTAAACTCGTTTGCAATTTAGGGAATATGCGTTATTAAACATCTACAAAAGATCGAATGATACTTTTTAATTTAGCCGGGAGTAGCGAAGAGTTCGTAAATATGCCAGGAATCTCGTGACCGAAACACTCAATTAAGTAGAATCTTTAATTTTTTTTCGGAGAAGTTCGAGTTTCTCTAATAATTCGTCCAATTTTCGGAACAGAGTGATTTCCTTCCACCTTGATTTATTAATTTAGGGCAAAAGGTGATACACACAGCCTAGGTTTAAATCTCGATGCTGAAATAAAACAAATCGTATTACAAGTCAAATGAAAATATAGCAATACTTTGTTTTAGCAACAAACTAATTATTCAAATATAGAAAGTTTTTTTTTATAATTTAAATTTAAGGCTTCTTGTTTAGAATTGTCCAAATTGTTTTTTAAGTATCTAATTAGTACTTGAAGAATTATAATACTATTACAAAATTATTTGAAGACCTGGCCATTTTTTCTGACTCACTGCAGCCTCAGACAGCCACAGAACAAATCAATGAGCTGAAGATACGACCAGCAAAGGTTGGACTTTTCAGAAAACAGAGTTTACAGCGAACATTAAGTCAGCACCCGGAATGCTATACAAAGGAGATGGGGAAATCAAACGGACGGTAAAATTCAAATATCTGGGAGAATTGGTAGATTCTAGCTCCTCTGAAAAAGAAGCATTTGCATCACGGATTAGAAAAATGTAAATGGAAATGACATACCAGCTAACATAAACGTCTATAAAAAATCAGTATCCATTAATGCAATTACACATCAATACCGGAGGCGCTATAAGCTGCAGAATGCTTTGCAATTAGTAAAAAACGTTTGATCGATAAACTATTAATCAAAGATAGACAGATCTCGAGGAAAATCCTCGGTACAATTAAAGAGAATGGTGAATTTAGAACACAACACAACTATGAACTCTACAAATATGTAGAGAAGACCACCGACACCATTCCCAAGAGGAGGATTGTTTTCTACTCACACACGCATTACTCTTATGAATCCGACGAATTGAGCAAGCGTATTTGCAGCTACTTCCTTAGCAAGAAATGCAAGGAAGCGTGGTTTACAGAGGTTGAAAAAGGTCTACGAGAAAAGGGGATCACACAGTGTTCCGCTTAGGAAGAAGCACCAGGGTTTTCAACAAAAGCCAAAGCTGAAAACTGGCAAGGTATGGGCAGAAGCAAGAAGGGAACGGACGCGGGAATACTGGGCAGACGTGGAAATAGCGTGGTCCGTAGCCGGAAGGAACAAACTATTACAAAGCAAAATAATTTAATACAATTAGAAACATATATTTCCTCAATTAATTTTCCTGGTGTTCCTTCCTAATGCTTCTGTATAATTTAGTCTTTTTAGAACTAAAGTTTTGAATGTGATTTTTTTTTATTACTTTCATGTGTTCAATTTGTATCATTTCTATTATCTTTTGTCCTTTTTTGCATCATTAGTATGTATGTTTCCAGTACTCTCATCAATATTTTTTATTAAAACCTGTTGTATTTATTTAACTCGTATGGAAATGGTTGATTGGAAGGTTCTCAGAAGAATGTAAAATGGTGAGGGGGCGCGGTAAATGAATTACTCCTTACCGCACACTTATTTTATTTGTGCCTACGCTTCGGCCTAATATTAAGCCATCTTCAGGACAGAGGGGTTGCAGATTCCTTAACTGCATTCAATCTTTCCTGGCTGTTATCAGGCTTCTCTTGTCTTCCTTATAAGTATAATCTGGCCCTTGGTGGTGGTAGGAAGCTCCTGAAATGTCGGGAAATATTAAGGTTTCCGATTGCAATTTTTCTACTAATTTTTATTTTTCTTGTACACTTTCAAAATCTGAAGTTTCTAGGTACGAGAATGAGCAATAGGACGAAACGGTGATTCAGAGTCAAGAGAGAAAGTGATGAGAAATTTCGCATCGTGAGGAGCAGTAAGTTAGCTAAAAGAGACTTTATAGATAAAGGCAGGCATTAAGTGTGAAAAGGATCTCTCAACATCTCTTCATATTAAATAAGATCTTGTGAAGGAAACTGTTGGAGAGTTCCTTTTATCAAGAGAGCGACTTGAAACTCTCGAAAGTTCAAAGCGCTAGCGAGTTCAAGGGCTTTCTGGTTCAGGCTCGTCTCTTCATGACCCAAAAGTATTAATTAATAATAATTACTAAAATTTTTACTAGATAAAATATATCAATCATGGCGCTACCTTCAATTTAATGGCTTTATTCAAGTCAGCTATCAAGTGTATCGATTTATAAGTCGATATATTAAGGCTTCGCTTTGTGGGATTTGTCCTATTATCATTGTAAATTATAGTGGATGTCTCTCTTTGCTCATTTTTATTGATAGTTTACTAACTTCAATTACATGCCTTACAGTAAATTAATAATTACAAATGAGTGTGGGATGAAGTAACTATCCCATTATGCAAAGTACATTTACTAAAGTGGCTAACAGATTTTTATAATCATTGTTACTAGTACCGATAAAGTTTTTGTTATTTTAATTTAAAAAACTGCAGATGGTTATCACTGCCTTCACAACTATATAACATGCACACCTCCAATTTATTCATATACATAAATTATATAAATAAACATACTTATATAAAACTTATTTATGCTAATTAATACTTATATAAACTCATATAGTAAATAAATTGTAATTACATAATAAAAAGGCGACATGTGGTCTAGTGGTTAGCGTAACAAACTACTAAACCAAGATCGCGGGTTCGTAGCCCGGCAGGTGGCCCTAGGATTTTTTAAAGGCAGTAAAAAATCCTTAGTTACGCCGTTCTTCGGAAGGGACGTTAAACGGGGGTCCCGAGCCTATACGATGTCAGGTACTCGTTAATGATCCCTATCCTAATTAAACCTGGATATGCAAAATTTAGAGCTCCCACTGTAGCATCGTCCGATTAGCCATAGCAGCATAAAGTGACCTTAAATGAACAAACATAATAATATATTGTGATATATAAATAAATATTAGGACCGGCAATGTTAATTAATTTTTTTCTTTAGTTTTAAGAACAAATACAGTTTATTGTTCGGGATTGGCCCAATGCATTTGGCTAAAGTCCAGGCAACTTCTAGTATAATCCTGCCAACTGCTGGGTTAGAAACAAGTCTTGTAAAATATTTATTTTCCTTTATACGTTTCCAATTAACATATAAATCGTCTTAACTTAGGGAGGTGTTTTCGTACTTTTTATTTAACATTGTTACAAAATTAGGAACTTGGAAAAATATATATTTATTCTTACCGGTAGGTGCGATTACAAACTTAATGTTATTAATTATTCAATTTTTATTTTTTTTAAACATATTACTTATTGTATTCCAACGTTTCGGCTTGAATATAATGCCCCTCCAAAGGCAGTATGATGTAATATATTTTTATTTTGACATTTGGGGGTAATTTCTTCACCTCCTCACCATCCAGATAAAACTTGAAATCAATACTATTAGGCAACTATAGTATAATATCGAATAAATTATGTTGTTTTTTTTGTTTTGAAGAGAAAAGATTTGCCCTGGCCGGGATTAGAACCCAGGTCGTCTGCATCTAAAGGATCGGTGAAGAGAACTGATTTGTCTAACTTGGATACTGGTAGCTCAGTGGCTTAGAGATGCAGACGACCCGGGTTCGAATCCCGGTCAGGACAAATCTTTTCTCTTCAAAACAAAAATATTTAAAAATGATCACCATCAAAACAAAAATTAATAAAAAAAAAATTAAAAATGTGTTATCGGTAGTCATAGGTTAGGATAGGTGGTGTCTAAAATTTACAGTTAACAATATGGGCCTTTGATAGCCTTAGCTAAGTATAATATAATCTCTTAGGCCCTGTTATTAATAATTGGTTACTACAATAGTAGTAAGGCAGGTTAGGTTTCTAGGAATCAACCTAAGCTATCAAAGTGGGTCTTTGATAGCAATAGGTAACAACAATATAATATAGAATCGCCTATTACTGATAATATTAGATAAGTCTAGTACAATATCGGACGAAACATGTAATAGTATCAGTTAACTCTGGTGTAATATCAAATAAGGCTTGTTATCGTTGGTGTAGTTAAGGTTAGGCTGTTTCTTACGGACACTTAATCAGAGCCTCTGATAGGAATATTTTACTTCAATTTTTTTTTTTATTTAATCTTTGATTCAGTGTGTGGTGAAGATTTCGTTGTTTCATAGACTACGGTAGTGCAGGGAGGTGATTGGTCCTAGATAAAAACGCTCAACCGCCAGATAATTTGGGTACCCACTTCATAAAGGCTTGGAGGTTGCTATATCCCAGACGATCCATCTTCGGGTGCTAACAGATTAATTAAAACTCTGCCGTAGGACGGATTTGAACCCAGGACCTTTGAACCCAACTTAGAATAGAAAAGTAACTTTATTCTGGGACTAAGTCCCTTTAGAATAACATATATGAACACGAAAAAAAAACATAATATTTATCTGGCCAGAAGGCTAAATGTTACAAATCATGACACAACATGAACATACACAATGAGTTATTCTATACAATACATTCTAAGCAAATGACTAACCTGCTTAGAGATCATCCTTTTGGGAAGCTAAGAGGTCTTGAAAAAGTAAGGATTTAAATAATGATAGTGAGGGAGTATGACGGATATTAGGAGGGATTGAGTTCTCCACACTGTGGTAGAGCGGGCGAGAAAGGAACGTTCGAATGCTTTAGTTCTGTGTGAACGTATATAGAGATCAGAAAGGCGGGATCTTGTTTTATGGTGTTGAACTGAGGATTTGAATTGGAGGAGACTGTAGATATATGAAGGGTGTTGAGAGAGAATGGATTGGTATAAGAATGAACCGAGGAAATATTGTCTTCGGAAGGGAGGGAAGAGGCACTTTAACTCATCATAGAGGTGGGAGACGCGCGATCGCTTCGGAGTACCAAGCACAAATCTTAGAGAGCAGTTCATTATTCTCTTTAGTCTTAGTTCATTATAACTTAGTGCTGTAACACTGAGCTAATCCGCTCCCATGTAACTTCAACATAATATCGAATCAGACTCGCTATCGATAGTATAAGCTAACTATATAATAATATCGATAGTGGCCGATTCGACTTAGCCGAGCATCCTTAATCCCCTCCCCCCTCCGGAGCGGTTAAGTTCTTTCTAAGCCAGCCCCCCCCCCAATCTTTATTAATTCCTTCCTCCATTTTGAATACCTCACCCCCCCCCCTCCTTACCCCCCTGCTTAGTATTTATGAGCCATTTAGTTACCTTTCCATTTACTCAAGAATTAAATATAAAATGAAGTCTTTGAATTATTCGGTGGAATCGCCTAGGTCAAGACCCAGCCCATTCTTGCCTTCAGGTCGATAGTCTTCTCTTTAATATTTAAGCAATTACCTGTGGATACTTTACCCTTGTCCAATCTTTGTCTAGACAGTTTACATTCTTAGTTTAAATTGGAGGCTTCAATTTTTATCAAGGAATATAAATTAAAAAAAGCTGTGCTATTACGACCTTGCGTTTTTAGTCTCTAGAAACTTAGCACAAGCCAGCGAAACAGGCTACTGGCATGACGGAAATACTGCCCAAAATTTTTCAAAAGACCCGCAAAGGCCGCTAAAATTACGACGATAGACAAGAACTTTATAAGGCAGTTTTCTTATATTTTGTAAGCAATTTCATGCGGTTACAAAATCAATTCCGAATATATTCTAACGGAATATATTAGACCTAGTGTTCACAAAATCGTAATACACGGGGCTGATGTCATGGACTTTTATTACAAATAGGCCAACTTAGCGAGTAAGCCTTAGAAGCAAGGCATAAGGAATGGCTATATTTTCGTGAACATAACACTAGGAAAATAGGAAGAAAAGAAAATTTAGAGGACCTGCTGCATATGGACTTCTGACATATTAATATCGTCATTGAGACCATTGCCTAAAAAGAAATTGACTTGCCTTCAGTTAGAGCTGCTTCAGGCAACTCATCTCAACTCTTCAGCAACCACTACACAACATCAACTTGAGGAAGACTCGAGAAGTGATTTCGATCGAAGCTTATAATGTATAAAATGCTATACGATTATTTTAAATATATGTTTTATTATATATGATAAATTTTTAATTTTATTTTTTATTTATATGTAAACTATGATTTCATTATTTAGATCTATCTTAAATATCATTAAACCTCCAATCTCATTTACCAACAATTTTGATAAATGTCCCCCTAATAAGTCAAAATCGACTACTTTGCGCCGTTTATATTATAAAAATAAATATATATTAATTATATTTATATTTTTATATATTTATATTATATTTGACTGCACCCCCAACTATTTTCTTCCTTACGTCTCTCTTCCAGTCAACCATCCCCTCGCTTCTCATATATTAGTTATATGTATATATATTTTTTACTTTTTCCCTTCACGCAGTACCTCTATATGATATTATAAATATAGTATAAAGAAATTGTTTTCTTTCATTAGATTCTGTGTCCTTGTGGACGGTATTCTGTTTTAATGTAACTACAATAATAATGTTCAATAACAATTTATCAGGAATTTCCTTGAATGAAGTAATGACTGTTATTATGTAGGTACAGGATGTTAAAATTAAGTTGCTTAGAGGGATTCAAAACCGTAATATATAATTTTATAATTGTTCCGAAATTTATTTTGAAGGAAAAATAATATGTATAATTATTTTTGTAAATTCCATTAACCTCATAAATACAAAAGATACAACTGTATCTAATTTATTAATTATTAATTTAGATAATAACATTTATATCATGTAATTTGTTGATATTTTGCTCTTCTGTATTCAAACAGGTCATTTCGTCATCATCTTCATTACTTAATAAATAATTCCTGTTGTACTTGGTCACGCGTTACATGTTACGGTACTTCCTCTTATTACTTAGTTATTACTAATAATTACGCCTGATGAGGATGACCATGTAGAACTAGATTCGATTAAACCCAGTATTCGCTCACGACCAAATAATGTCCTCGATATGAATCGATTCATATAAACTCGATGTTAGACTATTCAGTTGAAGCGCTTTACTTTGACGTTTACTCTTGATCTAAAGGCTTTGACTGCTAAAGGCCTTCGGAACAATGAACACTATCGAAACAACAAAAGAGTTACTTTATCTCTATTCGAGGTCGATTATCATTAATTTTTAACGGGGAACAGCTCCATTAATGTATTCGAGAGTTAAAAATAAATCCTGAATTATATAATATTGTATACAGCTGTTGGGGCAAGCGACACCATAAAGAAAAATGGCCGACGTGTGTAAGTATCCAACCCCTTTTCAATGGCCGGTCATTTGAGCCAATGAGATGAAAAATAAAATTATGGATGAGAATTAAAATAAAATAAAAATGGTATCAGAAAATAAATCAAACAAATATTAAAATGAAAAACCAAATAAGTTTTAATGAACGAGAGAACTTACAAAAAAAATAAAATAATAAAATAAATAAATAAAACAAAAACAACCAATTATGCTAATTATGCAGGCCTGTCGTTTAATGAAATGAAATAGAACAATGACTAAAGAAATGAAAGAACTATTAAATATAAAATAAAAGTACAAAAACGTCCATAATTGATAGCTAATAAAATCCTCTCAAACCGATGTCCTCTCCTCAAGTTCAAGGCCTTTATTATTAATATTAATTGAAGATACCTGATGTGAAGGTGCACTACGTCGAAGCGTCCGGCGGTATAAGATCAAACACAGTCGGCGATCGTCGGTGCAGTGAATACTCCCAATAAGTATCACTGCTGATGTCCGAACAAAACACAATCGGCGATTTTGTTGCCGAAATTTCCTAACGATGTTCCCTCACCGGAAGTCAGAGGCAAACTTGCTTGAGTGAGGGAAACAAGACGAGGTGGGGGTTCAGATATTGCCATATATTGTATGGCGATGTTTCTGTCGTTTATTGAATCAAAACTCAAAAATTTTAATCAAAGAGTAAACTATTATATTTAGTTTTAATAATTAAGGAAATAAATGATGATGATGATGATGTAGTTTAAAAAAAGGAAGGAAATTAATTCACTCTGCGCCCCAACAACCGCAATCCACTTAATTCAAATTTAAAAAGGCCATTCACAGTATTTTTAGTATCTTTACGATCTTTGTTTCCACCACCACCACAGGGTGGATTTTCTCGTAAAGAATAATTTTAAAACCCCGTTAAATGGTCACGTTAAAAACCTAACTTATTTTCGTGGCCTCCAATCATGAATAAAGACCTGTAAAAAAAAAAAAATCTAAAATAAATAGTGAATTAGCAATTACTTGTTATAAATTGTGAAAAATTTACTGAAATTCAATGAAAAAAATTGTAAACCTCTGTTTTTTGAGATTTAATAAAATCTAACACAGTAATCCCGATACATCAGTTTAGATAGTAGATTTAATATGTGATAAAACCTTAGATCAATATTTGATTTCAGCAGCTGTAATATATATATGTGTGTTTGTGTATATATATGTAAAAGACGTACACTAAACATCATTCATTTGAATACGACAGATACGGTTACCATGGTAACATCTGTGAGGGAAGGTAATTTGTTGTGTGTGTTAATCAGTTAAATGAACAATTTTGTAAATAGTGTTGAAATGTAAACTTCAAATGATGATTGATTTTTTTTTTACAGGTATGAATGTGTAGAATAATAAGTTTGTAAATCAATTACAGGAAATTATTGTTATAATAATGAATAAATTTACTTTTTTTTACTTAAAAACTGAGTTTAGTTTTATTTCAACTCACAATAAATTGAGTATTTGAATCAGTCAACATTATATATATATATATATATATATATATATATATATATATATATATATATATATATACACATATGTAATTTGTAAATAAAGGAGGGTCAGAAAAAAAAAAATCAATGTTTGAACTTCATGATGGGATTTTTTTAAAATATATTCCTCGATGATTAATCCATCGGTTTAACTTATATTTTCGATACTTACACATTTATTTATACGTTGTTAAAAATGGGTAGCAAACAACTTATAACTTACGTATCGTAGTCAGACGAAGGTCCGTTAACTAGACTATTGGCTACAGAGGAGGAGGTGATTGTTGTTCAAGTACTGGGTCAATGTCAAGGGGAGCAGTTTTATTCTGCCCTGAGGGACTTACAGTTTTTAAATGATAGGGCAGAGAGATTCTACAATAAATGGAAAATTAAAATAAATCAGGATGAAACCCAAGCTATATTATTTACAAAGAGATGACCGAATAATATCCCCCAACTGAATGTAAACAGAATGCCTGTAGCTTGGACAATTTAGATTAAATATTTAGGACTTAATATGGACAAAAGGTTAACTTTTACTTTGCACACTGATTATGTGTGCAATACAGCTAACAGAGCTCTGTGTACTATACATCCATACTTTAACAGCAATTCTAAATTAAGCACGGATAATAAGTTATTATTATATAAAGCCTGCTTACGACCTATACTAACATATCCATGCCCAATATTTAGTTATATGTCGAAAACTACTTATAAAAAACTACAAATATTCCACAACAAATGCCTTGGAATTCCTGGAAATTATGCATATTACACCAAAGTTAAAATTATACATAAAGAATTATGTATAACTTATATTAATGTATTCATCAATAAACTATGCAAACAGTTCTTTTTTAAGTGCAAACACAATAAAAACCCACTTATAAAAAATATTGAGAACTATACAAAAAATAGTACAAAGCGGTATGTACAAAAGGAAGAAAGCATTTATTATTTTAGGGTACCAATTTCTTTTATTTTATTGCTATTGTTTATATATAGGTATATAAGTTATTAAGAATATATAGTTACAATTTTGGTTTATTATAGTACGAGCTGTGCCCGCGACTTCGTCCGCGTGGAATAGTGACTTTGGGCAGCATTTTTAATTTTTTAGGCTAATTAAAATAAGTTTTTTTACAGTAAATATCTTATTTAAGTACATTTTTATAAAAAACGTTTTTTCTTTTTGCGGGTTGGATACTCGTAGGCATGCCACATAGAGTTGCTCATGGGAAAAACATTTTTTTTCTAAATGAACACCTGTAACTTCAAGCATCTGTCCTTGAGCTTTGTTTATTGCAAATGCTTTTCAAGGGAAACTGTACTCTTAAACTGAAAAGGCAATTCAGTAGGAATTATCGGAATACGGGCGCCAAAATTGCCCTTTCACACAGACATTCTTGATTGCCCATATTTATTTGGATATCAGAATAGACATTATTTTTTAGATCATCTGCCATCGACAATTTGACAGAACTCACGTCTCTGTGTAATCACATCGTTACTGTCTGTTGGCATACAATCTTCTCTGATTTTTAGAGCTGCATATTGCCCTGCTTGAGAATCATTGTGAAGTTTTACTCGCATATTTTTAGTGAGACAAAACTTTTTTACGTGTACCCATAATACAGATGCTTTCAAACAAGCATTTATTTCATCTGCCGGCGTACCTCTAGTAATAACCGGGAGAGTCTGCCTAAAGTCGCCAGCTAAAAGTACCACCACCCCTCCCATGATACCCTGGTTGCCTTTGATATCTTTCATTGTGCGATCTAGTGCTTTTATGGGACAATATACATTCATCCCAAATCAACAGCTTACACTGCTGTAACATTCTTCCGCGCTCACTGCTTCTGCTAATGTTACATTCTGGTATTACCTCAAGAGCTAAGTTCAATGATAATTTTAGCGCTGTTTGTGCCCCCCTAAAGTAGCGTAGCAGCTATTCCAGAAGAAGCTGCTGGAATAGTAACTTCTTTATCTTTCTGGATTTGGGCTAATAGTAAATTTAAAAGATAGGTTTTGCCAGTGCCTCCTGGAGCATCCAAATAGAACAAACCTCCTTCGCCACTGGCAACATTTCGAACAACTGTGTCAAAAACTAATCTTTGTTCTGAATTTAAAAGGGTTCTGTTATTTGTTGTTTATTATTTATTTCAAATTAAATCAATTATATTAAATCATCCCCTAATTCAACCCCTTACAACCTTTTTTTCGCATTTAAAAGTACCCTATGTCTTTTCTCAGGTTCTAGACCATCTCTGGACTAAATTTCATTTAAATCGGTTCAGTAGTTAAGGGGTGAAAGCGTAACAGACAGACAGAGTTGCCATCGCATTTATAATATTAGTATAATTAGAAGTAGTATATTGGTATAATATATGATATCATATGTGTGTATATATATATATATATATATATATATATATATATATATATATATATATATATATATATATATATATATATATATACACTATACATTCATATAGTGATATTAATAATATTCTTTAAAAATATAAACGCTAATTTTAGTACCTCTTTAAAGCCTTTTAATGAATCCATTGAATTATTTTTTCTGAAACACTATTTTATTTACACCAAACTAATAAAATAAATTAGAATTTGAATAAAATAATTAACACACAGTATTATTATAACATTTATCACTTAGCACTCACACTATTTCAAAATAATTTCACATATTTGGAATTTTAAAATAAGTAATTTAACAGAACACCTTCACTACCCGCGATATCCGGCATACTAATGAGCGATGTTTTTGAAACAGAGATGGTACAAAGGTGACAGCCAATCAGATCTATAACTCTATTATCCGGCCTAAACAAATTGCCCACTTCCTTTCTAATATTCAGTCAGTTTCATGCTTTTCTCAAGTCTACATCACAGGTTTATAAAATCATCATAAAATATGTCTTCTCTGAAATAATTACTTTTGGTATGCAGCTTTATTCATAAAATATACAATAAATTTTTAAATTAATTAAGTTATTTTATAAATATTTTTTAATTTTCAGATATAGCAAATTTTAAACCTAAAAATATAACACACATACTTTAACTGAATTGAAGATATAGAAGTAAAAATAATACTGTTATATTTAAAAAATATAAAGAAATTTATTACAAATGAAATTAAATTTTTTTTTTAAATGATGTTAGAAATTAAAAAAAAATATTTTGAGCTTTGTACCTAGATTTCCTAGATTTTATCATGAGTAGTATATTATTATAATTATATTATATTATTCTAATTTTGTTCTTTTCTAAATACAATTTATTTTTAGTGTAAGCCAATAGTGATTTGATGTTAAACGAAAAGCTGTACCACTTCAAGAGATGAGGAACGTTGGGATCAGTGCAGTTAACGGTTACGCAGGGATGTGATTTTGCCGAGAATACGCTCAACAGTTCTTTTGCGGATGTAAGGTGTTTATTTCATGAAGGTTTTTATTTATTAGGTATAAATTATTTAGTCACAAGAAATTTCACTTTTAAAAGAATTAATGATTGATTCACCGAAATCAACTCAAATTCACACACAAATATACAATTATATCTATATATTAAATGTTAACATCAGGTATCCATTAGACAATCAATTTATTTATTATTTCTTTTTCTTCTCATCTATTCTTGGAAATATTAAAACTATTTCATAGTTAATAACACTATAAAGATTTCATTATAACAGAAATATTTAAAATATTAAATGCTTTCGATATTTAGAAATATTTATTAAACATAAATCAATTCATTATGACGATTTTTTCCATCTTGGTTAACAGCTTACAAACGAAACGTAATATAAATCAAATGTAATGTGCTTATTTAAGCATGGTGTGCATGTCATAATAAACAGTCTCTACAAGGGAGTTACTAGGGGGGGAGGAGAAAAAATAATACATACAATATAATTTAAGGGATACTCGAAAAAGTTTTAGAATTATGTATTTTAAATGATGATGGAATTTGTCTGGCTTTAGTGGTACGGGATAAATTGATTGCCACAAAGAGTAGTCAATTCAACTTTTTTTTTTTTTTTTCAATTTTACATCAGTACCTTGCATGTAAAAGTACAAAGATAGATCTACGACTATCGTACTGCAACAGCAGCTCCTTTATCTTTCCGGATTTGGGCTAATATTAAATTTAAAAGATAGATTTTGCCAGTGCCTCCCGGAGCATCCAAAGAGACACTGGCAACATTTTGAATAATTGCGTCAAAACTAATTTTTGTTCTGAATTTAAAAGTGGAAGGGCTTCTTTTATTTTTTGCGTTAAAGAAACAGTATCGCAATTTAGTTCTCGCATTAAATCACTGCTAACTTCTCCAATTCTTTGTGTTCTTCTCATTCCAAAATCGGATAATTTTTTTCCAGTAATAGTAATCACGTGGTCTTCAACCTTTGTTAGCGCGTCATTGTAATTTAAATCATTGTATGAAGCATTCGGATTCTGTTCTTGTAATATGTGTCAAATATCATCCGCCATGCCATTTTTATAATTTTCCCACATGTCGCTATTAATATGGCGAACAGCTCTCTCACCTTGGGCACAGATTTGCATTGTGAAGCCTCTTCCAGAGTTGTATCCCAATGTTTATCATTCTCTAATAACCCTTTTGCCTCAAATGCCTCTCGAAATGTTGAAAATTTCTTGAGCTTTTTGAGATCATTGAAAGAGGTTGGCCACGCACATGGTGTAAAAGCATTAAAACATATGTCTATTATTTATTTCAAATTAAATCAATTATATTAAATCGTCCAATATTACAATCCCTTAAGACCTTTTTTTCGCTTTAAACAGTAGCCTATGTCCTTTCTCAGGCACTAGACTATCTCTGTACCGAATTTCATTTGAATCACTTCAGTAGTTTAGCCGGGAAAGCGTAACAGACAGACAGAATTACTTTCGCATTTATAATATTAGTATAGATTGTTATTTTTTTTTCTCTATAGAGTTTTTTGTATATTATTTTTCTTTCATTGTATATTATGATTATGTATAGATACATTTAAATTTGTTCAATGGTAATTGTTTTTAGTTTGAGACTGGTCTATTTGGTGTACAGCATATAATTTTTGTGAATTGTAGCAAATTATATAAGAAATAAATATTTATATAAATTAAAAAAAAATATAAGATATTGTTCGGCATGTTTAAATGACATTGCTTTAAAATAAACATATGCTTCTTCAAGAATGGAGGGATAATGATGATGAATTAAAAGCGAATCTAAAGATAAAATGCTGTTAGTAAATAGGGAAATGAATAAACAAAATTTAGTTATATAGTGGCGGACAAAAGATCCTTTAAGAAGCTAAGTCAAAAAATCGCTAAAGGGAACTGAATTAAACTTAAAATTTATAGGCTGAATAAAGTTTCCTTTTCCTTAGACGAGATTACATCCTTGGATCCTCCAAGCGACTTTAAGAACGCAACTAATCACAATAAACATAAACTGCAAAGCCTGCAATAAAACTCTAAAACTCCGGCATCCAAATGATGATGATGATGAGGCCGGAGCATTCTCCTCAGTGAGAGATCCTTTTCTATTTAGCTGTGTGATGGTCAAGATGAAGAACCTTCTTGGGTGTAACTTGGACCAATAAAGGATAACTGTTACTTTGCTAATTAACATTCGTTGTTATCTTGATTAACTTGCAAGAGTGAATTTGTGGTGAGTAACCGTGACGGCTAACACGAAAACAAATAATTTACTGGCTTTAAATTAGTTAGTAAATTAGTTTTGTTTATTTATGGTCATATCACTAATAAACATAAAAGTTAATGATAATTTCATAATTAACGCTGAAAGTAAACTGTAGATAATGTACCAACAAACGAAAAAGGTGAAATAATTACCAAATAAAAACTTGTACTCATAACAACTCATGGACAGTTACTATGTTCAAAATATATGAGAGACTGTAATGTTTGTAAGACAGCTGTTTTGCTTGGAGGTGTGTTGGTCGAGATCACTACTGAGGTTTTTCCCCAATTTAATGATATCCACTTTTAGAGGTAGTCCCAGGCATTATATACTAATAATAATTAGGCAATTAAAAAAAATATTTAACCCATGCTAAGAATTAAATTCACAACAGCCACTCTGGAACTCGAAGCTATTTACAGTTTAGTAATTGAGCGCTCTAAACTCAGAGCTCTCTCGCTCCCCTAGGCCCAGATAAGTTATTCTGTATTAAGGGCGATGGTAACCTCTAATTTGAGCCAAAGATTATTGCTTTTGAACAAGAAATTTCAGATATAAATGCAAATATAGGCCAGTAAAAAACCAGAACTTCTTCCTTGTATTGGTGTATCGTTGAATATATGATCAATTGAATACCCAAAATTATATGGTAGTAAAGATTAAGTTGTCAATTACTTAATCTATAAGATTAGAAAAATTGTATAGTGGGTTCCTTTCCAAAGTTGGCTCTCCGCTGGCTTACCGATTTACTAGCTGCTTTGGTTAAAAACACTGGGAGCGGAGTTGCTCAGTGGTAGAGCACTGAGTTGCCGTGCTGGAAATCCTGGTTAACATCCCATAGAGGCTATGACTTTAATTTAGTCTGTTTGCAGCGTGAGATGGATCATATAGGATCTAGAACCCTCGTGGGGCCCAAAATAATGTGGTACCCAAAGTAATGTGCGAATTCTAGCGGCTGAACGTGATCTAGGACAAACTACCTCCCTGCACACCGGTTGTCCATGAAATAGTACAGCCTCTAGTACAACCATGAACCCGTGAACGGTTCTTGTGGGCTCTATTTGCCCTGAAGGTGGTCTACACCGTAGGCCGAAACGTTGGCACAATTAAAAATAAGTTATTCTTAATTTTGTGTTACCTTTAACTGCACCCCCTCACCAGTTATATCTTTCATTAGAATCATCCAGTCAATTATTTTCCTCTCTAATATAAAATTAATTTTATTTATCTTGAATGATAATAAATTTGAATAACTGAAATTTTATTTAGGATGCTGCAGCCAGTTTTTTTATTTTTTTAAATTTTCTATTATAAATAGCTACAAGTCACAAAAATTACATGCTGTACCAAATAGACCAGTCTGAAATTAAAAACAATTACCATTGGACAAATTTAAATGTATCTATACAGAATCATAATATACAATGAAAGAAAATAATATATACAAAAAAACTAGCTTCAGCCAGTGTATGTAAGGAATCTCCAGATCTCGTAAACTTCGGTGTTTTCTGGCTTCCATTTGCTTCTAATCTTTAAGTGAGGACTCTTTGACTAAGAACATCCTTATTTGTTTTTCTTCCGCTTTCTTTGAGCATAAGGGACGTTGGGCCTCTCTAATTGGCAAGAAACTCTTCCTGATTTCTGGCTTATTTAATTGAATCACGATCTGTTCTTTAAGGTCTATTAATTTTTTTTACTTATCTCTCTCCTACAGATCAAGTACTTATGTGGTTTATTTTTTCTATTATAGCAACAACATGAACAGATTGTTAATTCTATTTTTCTTCAGATAAATTGTGAAATAGGTTTATTTAACACATATCAGTATAATAAAGTTATTTGATTAGTACGATGTTTTACATGCTGACAAAGCGATCTTGCATCTTAACTGGTGTGTGAATAATCATAATTGGGAAATACATAATGGATCGGGATAAGTCCGGGATAGTTCTGGAGCGGGGGCGACCATACTGACGGGATTAGAAGAGCGCTCCCTGCAAGTTATTACACCAACTAATAACGGGCTCAATTAACATGAGTAATCCGCTGCATGGGGCGCTTCGGTCCGGTGATGAACCAAGTTGCTGAGAGGATTAAGACCACTTAGTCGTAGCATTAGCATCATAATGTCTATGCAAACTAACTCCGGGCGGTACTGTAAGGGTTCGAGACTCGTCCCGGCGGTAGCGCAATCAGGCTCCCGCCACAATCAGCTGAGTTCTCAGCTGTAATCAGCTCCCGTCTTCCCTCTCGCGGATCCAATCTAGGTAGGCTGTGTATTATTTGACGCTACGGTATGAATATGTCAGTTCGGGACTGAAGGGTAATCCTTGTTCTACGTTTAACCTGAACCTAGATTGGTATTAGTACGACATATATATATATATATATATATATATATATATATATATATATATATATATAGTCTCTGACTATGGCGGAATATATTCTATCTCTCTCCCCCCTCCCCAAAAAAATCCTATTTTTAAAAATCATATTCGATCGGGGAAAGATAGAAAGCCATATAGAAAAAAAATTAAATAGTGTGTCATGTAAATTGCCGATAAAAGTGAAAACCAATTGTAGTCTGAATTTTTAAAATTTAAAATTCGTAAATTCAAATTATTAACATTAGTCTAGTTTTCATCTATAGATAAAAAATAATTATTTACACTTCTAAGTAGCTCATTTACTAATTAAAACATATGAATAATTTAATTGAAATAATCCCTGTGATTTTCCCTGCCCGGGATTCGAACCCGGGTCGCCTGCTTCTCCTTAGCATTGCTCTAACCAACTGTAATACCAGTCGTTATCCACTATATAACTATATTGTCGTATCCAAGTCAGACAAATCTGTTCTCTGTCCCCGATCCTATATCCCCATGTTCTCGCAATTTTTGCGATGTATACACAGGTCATTGAACATTACTTTAATTAGGATCTTGTTGACTTAGGTCAATATATTATTTATAATTTTTATTTATTATTAATTGTTTTTATTTAGGATATATAGGATCGGTGAAGAGAACGGATTTGTCTGACTCAGATAAGACCCCTGGTAGCTCAGCTGGTTAGAGCAGTGCTACGTAGAAGCAGATGGCCCGGGTTCGAATCCAGGCTAGGGCAAATCTTTTCTCTTCAAAAGAAAATTTTTATTTATTTATTCGTTTTTTTTTACAACTAATGTTTGCCGATACCCAAAATCTTTTCCCCCCAATCCTTCCTATTGGCCCATTCTTCTTCTTCCTCTCGCAGCCCTCTTGCTGCCATTCCTTCTCTTACATGCTCCATCCATGTCATCCTCGATCTTCCTCTCTTTCTTCTATAATTTGGTTTATATAGGAAGAGTTTCTTTATCCATCTATTGTCGTTCATTCTCATTACGTGGCCAAACCATTGAAGCCTCCTGGTCTCTATTTCATATATCTAATACATTTTTCTCCTGCCCTATAGTTTCTCTTATAGCACTTTTGGGTATCTTTTGGAGCTTTGAGATGTGATGGAGATTTGAGAAACAAATTCAATTATTTATATATTTTTTAATTCTTTTTTGATTTTACTACTGTAATAAAGTGAGACAACTTTCTCTTATGAGCTAATTATAAGCCTTGAAAAAGGCTTACTATGTGGGCCAAAACGTTGCCTTTCAAATAAATAGTTAAACTCTGTTTAAGAGATTCTTTCACTGACTTCCACCCAGACCAATTTATTCTAAATATTAAAGATTCATAAATATTTTAATGGTATAGTTCATGCGAAACTAATAAAAACAAATATAACAAAGCGATTGACTTGTTGAAAGCTTGGTATTGAGAATATTAGGGATTGTTGTGTACATTTGTATTGTTGTGAATCAGTTTTACACACATCTTAAGAAAACAGGAGGTTGTTGTGCTTCATGTAAAATTCAGGAGAAGGCGGATATCCGGAAATATAAAGTTTTACGAGGAAGGATCAACTGTGAGGATGAGAAGGAGGAGAAGGAATGAATTAAAGATAACAATAAAGGTAGCCGAGTAGGAAGAGGAGGAACATTTCGTCCTGACTTTGTTATCCTTACCGCAGGATAAGAGGGAGGGATACCTCCCCCACAATCGATACGGCCATTATCCTTCCGATGAATCGATTAATTAACATCATTACTGTAATCCTTTGGGTAAATTGTGCGCTGTTAGAAAAGGAAGGGATTGGTTGTTCGTGGTGCACGCGCTGAGATTGCTATCTCAGGCCATTATCGCTGAGCCTTCATCCAGATATAATTTCATATTTCCCAGCTCCTGTTTTGCTAATAGTTTCGAATAGAACTGTTCTGGAAACATTTGAAATACATGTTCTTAAATTCATACACTATATCCTAAGCTATATTAAAATTAGTTACGGACATATTCGGATTTGCTCGACACTTTTTAAAAGAATTCGCTATTAAAAAACTTTTATCTTCTATGTATTTTATATTTAAACAATAAACATGGAAATTAACCCGAGGAAGAATAAATGCGATAAAAAATAAAAGAGAATACGGAAGAAACCCCAACGGTTGGAGGACAGAGATTAGAACAAGTTGAGAGTTTTAAATATCCAGGTGCTCATCTCAACGAAAGTGTATACATTGACGAAGGAGTGGTGTTAAGAATTGGAGTAGCGGGGGAAATGTTTAATATGGTCCGGCGGGAGTTCCTGGGAAGAAGAGAGGTGACAACACCAAAATGCCCGTCTATTAATCGACCTTCTTTCCTATCATATCTTACTCTTCGGAACCACGGATTTTAACCTCAAAGCACAGATGTCAAATACAAACTATGGAAATTAGGTACCTGCGAAAAGCAGAAAGGAAAACTCGGAGAGATAAGATACGGAAAACATCATCGGAGACTATCCTGGAGGAACACAAATTAAGGTGGTTCTACTTAAGAAGGAGCCATATAGGATCGCCAGGAAGACCTACGAGACCCGGACAGAAGGAAAAAGGCCTCGCATATCCTGGGAAGACAGCATAAGGGATGCTTTCAGGAAGAGATACTTGGTTGAGGCTCTATAAGAACGATCCTCGCACTGCACAGCGGTAGGTGAGGGAAAGAGTATGATGATGATTATATTTTATATTAAATGATTAAAATAATTTTACATCTATATGTATAGTTGTCAAACTAAGGACATAGCTTGTATTGAAATGCTAAAAAAAATTCAGATATCTAGGAGAAACTATACAGGAGAATGGATAAGAGGAAGCAGCTGTTGGAGATGGGATTCTAAAAATGTAAAGGGGATTGTAAAAAATTAGGTTTAATACAATATCTAAGGCAAGAAGTGCGTCTCCTGGGGAGTGAAAATAAAACATCACAACACTGTCATAAATTCGGACGTCTGCATAGAATGAACAAGCATTGATTGACCAAGCAAATACTTGGCTCATTTTAGAAAAAGAAGACCACGACTACGTGTACTAAAGAAGTAAAAAAGATTTTGGAATAGTTGAACATTAAAGAGTCTACAGTGATAGAAGGGAATTAATTCAGAAGCAGAATGAAAAGCCTGGAAGGGTTTAAGGATAATAAATGATCAGAAAAGGCTGGACGGAGGTGAACAGAGAATCAAAAGAAACGCATCTAGGAATATTGGATACATCTTGTAGTGAATTGATAAAAAAAAAATAAGAGTAATACCTACTTCAATCTAATATTCTTGTACCCTATGAATAAGTAATGGTGTTTTTTTTGTTTTAATTTTGTCGTATAACAAACCGTTGATGAAATGATGAAATTAAAACAAAGTAGAGTATTTAGGAAGTGGAAATGGTAGATTAAAGACTATTGGAAATTAAAAATAAAAGTTAAATTAAGACCGAAAATAGTTGTAAGAAAAAAGGCTGATGGCACAAGGCCAGCTAATAGAATTGAATGAATAGATAATCGATCCATAATGTATCATCTCTCCTATCGATATTTATACTTGGATTGTGTCATGGACATTCTTCCTCCCTTCCTCTATTTAATTTATGGCTGTTTTTTTTCTTCATCCGGTTCTAATTTTTTTGAGGAATACTTCTAGTTTAATAAGTCAGGAAAACATAGACTAGTGGGATAGTGTGAATTATTGAATGCAACTTTTCTTAATTAAAAATGAATAAATGTTAAATAATGTTAGAAATAAAAAAAAAATTTTGAGCTTTGTACCTAGATTTCCTAGATTTTATCATGAGTAATATATTATTATAATTATATTATATTATTCTAATTTTGTTCTTTTCTAAAAACAATTTAAAAATTTATTTTTAGTGTAAGCCAATAGTGATTTGATGTTGAAAAGCTGTACCACTTCAAGAGATGAGGAACGTTGGGATCAGTGCAGTTAACGGTTACGCAGGGATGTGATTTTGCCGAGAATACGCTCAACAGCTCTTTTGCGGATGTAAGGTGTTTATTTCATGAAGGTTTTTATTTATTAGCTATAAATTATTTAGTGACAAGAAATTTCACTTTTAAAAGAATTAATGATTGATTCACCGAAATCAACTCAAATTCACACACAAATATAAGGGTTTATTTCCGAAAAAGAGTTTATATTAGTAATCTTACTATGGGAAAATATTTCTCTTTGAGTTGGTTATCAAAGTCCTTTAAATTAATATTTATCCATTTTTTATTTAGGATGAGAGATGTTCATTATATTTTTAATTAAAAAATGGTATATGAGTTATTTCATTAGCCAATTGTTTAATGCCCAAGCGGTGACGGATTCGAATCTGGGAGTAGCAGATAAATTACTGAACCTGTTAACAGTTCATCTTTATATATTTCAGACAGCTCCATCTTTAAAATATTCCTTTATTGAGCGTTCTTCTACTTCCTGGGTTTCTCTTCCTCTTAATATCCGCCGTGCCTTTTCCGCATCAACATTTAAAACTTTCTCATTAAAATTCCTGTTCATTTGCCAACCTAGTAAAAGATACGCGGTACACATATTTTACCTCATACGAGGGCGTTCTGAAAAGTTTCCAACATAACAAAAACTACTTACATAAAAACTGCGCGTCTAAAATGGCTGAAACTTTAGTGAGTAACTGTCAACAA
The DNA here is from genome assembly GCA_964056705.1 of Troilus luridus. Taxonomy (NCBI): domain Eukaryota; kingdom Metazoa; phylum Arthropoda; class Insecta; order Hemiptera; family Pentatomidae; genus Troilus; species Troilus luridus. The sequence goes on along the minus strand of OZ057413.1, from coordinate 136,927,433 downwards.
ATGAACAACGAAATTCACTTGCTTTTATTTACGAGTGCTGCCATCTTCACGTTGCGGTAGAAAACTTTTCAGAACACCCTCGTATTACATTGCTAATTTATTTTCGTAACTTAATAAAGTATTTGTTGCTGTTGGCATTTTCTAAGGTAAGAGAATTCTCTTATATTTTCATAATAGTTTTTCTAATTATTTCAGGATTTGTCAATTAATGTAGTCATAATTCATTTGTTAGGAAATTCAAATTTTCTTTTGATTTTTTTTTTAATTGTTGATATTCATATCCATTCTGATTTTTATTTATCAATGATATTTCTTATCTTCATTTGTGATCCTTAATTATTTATGTTATAAAGATTTATATATATATATATATATATTTTTTTTTGTTCTTAGATCATTCGCGATCTTATTTATATAGTTTAAGATGTATATTTATGGCTAAAAACACAATGTGTAGTTTCTGGAAACATCAAATTTGCACTTATAGTATCCGCGAGTTCCATGCAAAATGTTTATATCAGTAATGAAAATTTTTCTAAATTGAATATTTTATAATATAATTTTAGTGATGGTCTGAGAAAAAGTTTGAAGAGACAAGTTGTTTGAAAGAATGATGAAGGTGGGGAATGGAAAATGTAGGAGCAAAAGAACTATGATTAATGTTTTCCCTTTCAATAGGCTAAGGTCGTGGCTCGCAGCTTTTTACCCCGCAGGAAAGGAACCAGGCGTTCCTACAGGGTAAAAATAGATGATGACGATGATGATATTTGTCCAATAACAGTCCACAGAAAGTTCACATAGTGGTCTTCAGATTATCCGACTATCGGAGTCACAGCTACTACATACGGTGTATACGAGGAACAAAATTAAATTAAAAAATATCACACTAAAACTTGATAACTTTAATGGACTGAGATTGATACAATCCTCTTGATTATATATATATCGTAAATCCATCTAATTCTGGATAAGCTTTACCAAAGATATGTGTAAAAGACGTACACCAAGCATCTTTCAGTTGACTGTTTCTGATACGGTGACTATGGTAACAACCGAGATATAAAAATAGAGAAGGTTATTCTGAGTTGTGGTTTTCTTGAATATTTTAAAGGAGAGCATTTTATAATTAGTGAGTAAAATATTAGCTTTAAATGTCGCCTCGTATATTAAAATTGTATATTATAAACGTGTTGTTATAATAAAAAAAAAATTTAACTCAGTTTTTATTTCGACAAAGCACATTTAGTGTTTGATTTTATCACAAGTATAAAACGACATGTAAAGCTAATATTTCACACACTGTTTACAAAACTATTTTTTTTAAATTGTTCAATAAAAAAACACAACTCAGAGTAACCTTCCCGGCCTTTGTATCCTAAGTGTTACCATAGTGACCGTATCATTCTAATTTTATTATGCTTTATCAATCTTGATTACTTCATGATTTGTATTATTATGTAGCCTTCTGGCCAGATGAATATTATGTTTATTTTATTTGTTCATTATTGTTATTCTAAAGGGACTTGGTCCCAGAATAAAGTTTGTTTTCTATTCTATTCTATTCTATTATATTCTATCAGTAACATTTAAATGAAAGACGTTTGCTAAACGTCTTTTACGTATACAGTGGAACATCGATTATCCGAACTAATGTTGTCAGGGGTGATTCGGATAATCAAAAATTCGGATAATCGAAATTCACTAAAAAATAAATAGCATCCAAATAAATAAGAAGGGATTTAGAGAAAAAAATGATATTGCCTAATTAGGTTTAAAGTTCTTAGTAAACAAATACCTATTGAGGTTTAAGTTCATTTTTTTTCTGGTTCCGAGAAATGATTAGGGCCCCCTTATTGAAGTTTATGGAAAAAATCATTTTATTTTTCGTCAAATTTTATTTAAAATAACAATACAAATAAGTAACTGGATGCTCTGATTAAATTAATTACAATTACATTTGAAAAAAAAAAGTTCCGTTAATTGAACGTTCGGATAATCGACGCTCTACTGTATTAAAAACAAAACAAACTGTACCACCACAACCCCTATGAGTCCCCTATGAGTTAGGTATAACTTAGAGACTGATCTATATCTTAGCCGGCGGTTGTGCAGGAAGGTAATTAGGCCCATATCTCACTCAACCACTAAACTTCCCCCATATGTTCCTACTTCCTGGATCCATCCACGGCTGTTAAAATATTAGATATTTTTATCTACTACATCTGAGTTTGGAACAAGGACCTTAGCAATGATTTCTCTACATACTCAAATACCAATTCATCAAATATACGCTATACGATCCTAAAAATCTAGTATAATTATTTGAATACAAAGAGATGCAACCTAGCATATCATTTAAGAACCATTATTTTTATGTAATAATAATAATGATAAATATTTATTGAGATAAATTATACAAATGCCATTTGCCATATAATGTATTTAACAACCTTCTTCTAAGGGATTTTCGTGGAAGCGTGTATGGAGAAGCCTCCCATTGAAGGCACTCCTGACGTGGTTCATCTCTCTGTAGTAGATCCCTGCTCCAGGGACGTTGCAGTCTCCTTGTCGGATTCTATGGTAATGTGTCTGCCAGTAATGATTGTACAAGTAGGTTTGACTGTCCAGCAAGTGAGCCTTAAAACTTTTAGTTTTTCTTGATTGTCTCAGTCACGATTGGTATGTTGAGACCTTTGTGTGATAGGTTTGAATGATCTGTAAGCGAAATGTTTTGCATGAGCTCCATACCCACGTTGCATGAGCCACGCAGATGAGTTAAATATTGTATAAAACAATTTTGTTAGTTAGTAATAGTAATGCATTTTTTATGGCAATGCAATGCCACCGTGTAAACGAGGTAATTATTTGAACAGGGCAGAGCTGTGAATTAGTGATCAGTTCGCCGCGATCAACTTTGCCGCCAATCGACTTAAATCAGTTAGCAATCGATTCTCTACTCTCGATTACTAAGCTAACAACCTGGTCCTGAATTATGACATCAATATAACTTGGTCTTAGGCCAAAATGTCTAAAGTCAAACAGTTTAAATCTTAAATTTAGCCCATTATAGTTTCATAGAGTCGTTGATAATTTAAGGTAAAATTAAGTTCGTGGAATGAATATTGAATGGAGCTGATGCTGCGGTCCAAAGGTCCATCATCAGGTATAAAATTAGGGTACTGGTCCGTGGACGGAAGTTTGTAAGCAGAGATTGGTGGAATCGGGATCGAGCCTTTGGTGTCGCTAAGCATTATTAATTTAATCTATACGAGGGTGATCTGAAAAGTTTCCGACCTAACAAAAATACAAGACTGTCCTCCGAACGCAATTTTTAGACGAGGGAACAAAAAGAAGTAGCTAGGGGCTAGATCTGGTGAGTTAGACGGATGGTCAAGCAGTTCAAACCGTAATTCGTGGATTTTGGCCACGGCAACCGCTGAGGTGTGAGACGGTGCGTTGTCTTGGCGAAACAGGATTTTTTTTTTCTGTAAATGTGGCCGTTTTTCTGCAATTCCGCCTTCAGCTTATCAAGTAATGATGCGTAGTATGCCCCTGTAATGTTTTTCCTTTTTTAAGATAATCGATTTGAATAACTCCATGACTTTCCCAAAAAACAGTCGCCATCACTTTCCCAGCCGAGAAAAGAGTTTTTGCTTTTTTTGGATCCGGTTCGCCCCTTTGTAGTCCACTGTTTGGAGTATATTTTTGTTTCGGGCGTATAATGGTGTAAAACTCGTATTTATTGCGCCTAAACTGCGCCAACAGAGCGTTGGAAATGTTCATTCGAACACATTGTTGGTCTAACGTAAGCAAACGCGGAACCCAACGTGCGGACAGTTTTCTAAATGTTGATTTAATATGTAACAAACACGTTATTTTTCAATGTTCATAACCTCTGCTATCTCTCTCACTTTAATTCGGCGGTTGTCTAACATCATTTTGTGAACTTTGGCGATGTTCGGTGGAAACTTTTCAGACCTCCCTCGTATGTAGTGTACGTGTTTGAGAGCCGTTGTATTACTTCTGTGTCCGATGTTTTGATCTGATTAAGGAAAAATATTCCTGAATTTTTCTGGGGCTTGGACACTGAGCTGCTGTACTGAAGATCTCGGATTCGAATCTGGCTGAGACAAATAAATTATACATTTTACTATATTTGTAGTCAGTTTTTAATAAAAATACTAAAGTTCACAAATAAAAAATATGTCTAATTGATTATGGTAAATAAATTATTTATTTTGCCAACAGGCGTGCAAGAGCCCTGTATGAAAACTCTTTTGGGGCTTACTCATACTTGATAAAATGGATACCCGTAATTGGGGTGAACCTGACGGTTATAACTTTTAAAAAATACCAACAATAACCTGACGATTTGGTTATAACTATATAATTGGTTATAAAACAATACGATCTCTAATATTCATTCATGGGTTGTACAGGAGTTACAATTTGACTGAATGGAAACTCTAAAAAGAAAGGGGTTTAGGGCAGAGTAACGACACGCATATAGATAACAACTAACTGGCTTTATTTATCTTATACAGCTTTATATATAGTCTTTGAGATGTGTTTATAACCAAGAATAACAAAACTTAATCCTAACTCCTATCGATACTCCCAAAGTCTTAGTGTCTATTTACAGTGGATAACTCAGGGATATATATTATTTTTTAAATTAATTTAGATATTAATTTTTTTTTTAGTACCATCGCATGGATACAGTACATATTACTATATATACTATATGCATGTGTATGTATTTGTGTGGCTGTATTATTTTTATATAAATACTTTATAAGTTTCTGCCATACTTAGAAGTGATATCTTTCGAAGTTTGACAGTAAAACATAAAGATAAGTGATATAGAAATAAAACCCAGGAATTTATTGAGGTCCGCTTTATCGGCTAAACTTTTCAAGAGACATCGATTCCTCTCCTAGCACAGATATCTATGGACTCTTATAGATATGGGGTCATATCTTCTCTAGATTATTTATTTCGAAATTTTTACTTCACTATATTATTCCACTATCACTTTCTTAGCGGAAAAGATGTTCATATTCACGGTGTTAAACAAAGTAATATAAAAATAATTTTATATACATTTTCAACATTACATACATTACAAATAATTTTATGTACAATTTTGTATACATTATCAGTATACAGAATGATTTGTTGTTTAATGAATTTATTTAACTTTCATTAACTAATACACAAGGAGTAAAACCTTAAATTTATGTATTGTACTATAAAAGTGTTGTTATCTTCTGAAAACAAATGTTTTTCTAACAAGCATGAAAAACTTTAATTAATAATACGATATATTAAATTTATTTACTGCTTTAAGAAGTCATTTGGGGAAGGTTGAATATAATACATATTATATGTGTAACCTAATGGTGATAGGGAATTGGCTAAGTGGTCGAGGGCTGAGCTACCTTGCCAAAGATCCTGGGTTTACTTGCTGGAAGATTTTTATTTTAGTTGCAGTAAATAAATATATATACACATTCAAAAATGGGAAAATATTGTTTTCAAAGCATATATATACACGTTCTCAAAGAGTCCAAATAAGCAATTCTCACGTACAGCGAGTTACATAAGGAAAAAGTTGTCAAACCTAACAATATTTACTGAACGCTTAAGACGATTACAGAAAGCACGAACTAAATCTAAGAGGCCCACTTGAATCGATTTAAAAAGGAATGTGGCATGTACAAGTAATCGATACTCAGGTATCGACCCAGACTGCTGGTTCGCGATGACTACTCGGAGGCTCCAGTGGAATAATTCATTCCTATTATCGATACATCGAAATATAAATATATAACAGAATGGTCACTGGAGGAAAAAAAACTGAAGCTGCAATAAAAAAAAAATCTACTCTTGTTTTGAAAAATTAACAACAGCAATGTTTAGAATGGAAATGAAATATTCAGACGAACTGAGGCCCGTATTCATGGGAGTTCTACTGAAAAGAGAACCAGCGTGTGTGTTGTATTTTTTATTACTCAGTCATGTTTAAAAATTATAACAAAACTTTACCGAACCCGAAGGATCGATGCCGACATCATCATCAAATTCGGAATTTTATTAATTAAAAAAAATAATCTTTAAATAAACAAATTTCAACAGATAATCAACATTACTAGATTTGTCACTAGAACTTATAATATTAAAGTATAATATCAATTTAAAAAAAGAAGAATATTCCACCATATATTGGTTTGTAATATTTTAAAATGTTTAGGCAGGATTTTCGACGACAGCTCACAGGCGGCCAACCATTATACACAAAACCTTGACAAATCATATACCTGAGCCTTAATCATGAATCACTCTATTGGTGAAAACCGCATGAAAATCCTTGCAGTATTTTTTGAGTTTATCGCGAACGCGTATACAAATTCCTTCCTAAAATCCTTAATGTTCCTTAATTATTTAATAATAAAATCTTTTTTATAATCTCCCATTTGTTTGCGGTTTGCCCTGAACCCGATATCAATCCTTTCATGACAAACTTAATTCCGACTGAAAAAATGGAGGTACGTCCCGAGCCTGTACCGTTTCAGATACTGGTTAAAATCTCTATCCTAATTAAACCTGGAAAAATTTAGGACTCCCACGGTGGCATCGTCCGATTAGCAAAAGTAGCATACATTCTAGCTTCCTCTTCAATCACCGTTAATCCTCCGAGGTGTCTGAAAAGAAGATGGCCTCCTGAACTTCTTAGATGAATTTGTTATAGAGATAGTTTCTCTAGATGCCTTTATCCATGATATTATGAATCATTCATTATTAAATTGCTTTCTGTATTGTTATAATATAGTTGTATATTTCAATGAATTAATATTGAAAAGAATTATTGTTTAACACTTTTATATCAAGGAAAATAGGGCATTGAATAAACCGGTAGTGATAGTTTTATAAAGTCCTATTTTCCTATAGTGCAAAAGTAATCAGATACGAAACGATATCGATTAATTTCTAGTTAACTATCGATACCTCGTAAATAGTTCATGTTTAAAAAGCCGATCTATCGTTAAGGAAAGCCTCGCTCACAGTTTACTAGGTGGTAGTTAGTTCTTAAGGGGCAACTTCAGGAGGGAGAACTTTATTAACAAGAGCTCGTAACAAGGTAAAGGTATTGCCAAAGCTGTTCTGTTTGTGAAGGCATCATAATCAACCCAAGGAACTGAGCGGTCTTCAACCTCAGTGAGGTAATGCGGCGATTTGTGATCAGGTTCCTTTGAGGCAATATCCGTTTTGTAAATATCTTTGAGTTATAATTAATGTTCTATAAGGATCGATATTAATTTTTTTTTATTTACAACTGAATTATAACTGGAATAATACTTAGCTTGGTAGTGCACAAATATAAAATACAACTAACAAGCTCAAGAGGCCATCTTTTTTTCAGACGCTTCGGAGGCTTATATTGGAAGAGGTATCTAGGTTTGTAACTAGTGGGTTTGAGTGGGAATTAAGTTTGTCATGAAAAGATTTACATTGGATTCAAGCCAAATCAGTAACAAATCGGACAATAAGGTGTTATGGATTACTTTGTTTGCAACAAACTGAGGAGCATTGAGGAGTTTATACGAGAGGAATTCGATGGCTTATTCGAGCTTCAAAGCTCAACTCCGTAATTCCAAATGGGTCTTATAATAATCATGTATATGAGTCTTTTGTAATTAATTAGGAGCTTAGAGCGTTGGTCCAGTAAATGTTGAAGTAGCCTGAAAAGACGAGCTGCTTCTTGTCGTTTCAGTCTAGAATGAGTTTAAACTCATGTCAAGGTGTAGTCCTAAGTACCGGACCTGTTCTACAGGAATCAGTGGGTGTTATTAAACGATACAGGAGGACAGGATGTCGTTGCAATATATAATAACTATGTATGACTGAATGATTTTTTTCAATAAACACAAAATGTTATGGCAAGTAATATAATAACAGATTATTGACGGGGTATTTTTTGTTTTCTATTTTTTTTTGGGGGGGGGGATTTTCTCCACTTATGTCTTAACAGGTGTTTTATATCTCTATTGAGCTTTTGCCCCTCTATAATAATAACAGAAACATATTAGAAGGTATATACTAGAACGAACAATCAACCTAAACGTACGATCTATTAATTACTGTTCATCCTTTATCTAGTGATCAAAACGGTTTAGAAGCACAGTTAAATAACAATTTCATTGTCAGGAGCTAAATCAAAGTGATCAGAAAAATCTAGTGAATATTCGGAGAAGATGAACCATTCTGTAATGATATGATAAAGATAATATAGAATATTAACAGGTGATCAATAAAGGGATGTTAACTTAGCAACTGAATCAGGCCGCAGCCGTCCCTCGGCAGCCATTTCAAGTCCTGATGACCTTTTAGAGAATATTGCCCGATATTAGTAACGTTTACTGCGGCAACTTTACGACGAAGGATGCAATAAAAGGAAGATGATGCCTTGGTCCTGTCGGGTCTGGTCTAGAACAACATTGATGGATGAGTTCTGGCTACTTCTTATAACTTATACATCGGGGTAAAACTTATTGCTATGCATCAAATAGACCAATAACAATATTATATTGATAAATATTATAGAATATGAAAGTATAAACATCGAAAATGAGAAATGAAATAAGAAGAACGAACGATAGGACTTCTACGAGCAGAAAGGGTGAAATGTAATTGACGAAGATGCTAATAGCTTCAATGAATCCACAGAATGAACTGAAAAAAATATTAGCTTCTCTGACTTACCTTTACGCTTCGTCGGAAACCAATGACTTCCTGTCCTCCAGTATCCCTCAATAATATCCCACTAACCCCTCCAGAATATATCCGATTCTTCGCAAAACTTGACAAAGGATCTATTTGGTCTTACGGAGTAGAGCTTTGGGGCTCCACTACTTCATCGAATTCCTCTCGTATCCAATCCTTACAATCCAAAAACTTTAGTGTTCCTTAATTTGTTACGAATAAAGTCATCCATAATGACACAAATGTCCCGGGTTTTGCTAGTCCGTCGACCCGAACCCTACACTCGTACTTCCATGACAAAATTTATTCCCATTAAAACCCACTCATTTCAAACCTAGCTACTTCTTCAATACCCAATAATTCTCCGAGAAGTCTGAAAAGAAGATGGCCTCGTGGACCAAGTTGAATTTTTTATTTGAGTACAACCTGGGGCTACAACATAGGTAGATTGAAACGAGTAAAAGGATGTCTTTATGAACTTATATACGCTTATGTTTTAACATCAACATTTGTTAAAATAAATTTGATTCATATAATATCGGTGTACGAAGACGAAGGAAATAATATATCGTTGAAGGTAGGATGTAGGATTCTATATTATGTTTCGACATAGAGGAGAGTGATGGAGGCGTGAAGGGCTCGTTAGTGAAGATAGCGATCAGGGGTCGATCGGAATCAACTTTATTTCTATTATTCATGTTCATCTATTTCTTCCTATTCATAAGGATCTAATGTAATAATTTGTATTATAGATATTATAACCAATGATATTTAAATACTAGTGTGACAATAATAAAAGGTTTTATTGAAATATTGTACGATAAATAAGTAGCTCTCCACAATTTCCCACCCCTTCAAGAAAAGTGCTCTTCTTTACGAATTTATTTATTATATTAATACTATTTATTAAACGAGTATTACACTTATTTAACGAGCCTCAAAATCTTGAAAATGTATATATGTGTATATGTAAACACTAAACGTCCCTCAAATGAATGGGACTGATACGGTTACTATGGTAACAGCAGTGAGAGGAAAACCGGGGAGGTTATTTTAATTTTTGTGTTGTTATTTAGTTAAAAGAAAGCAGTTTTGTAAAAGGTGTTGCGAAATATTAACTTCAATTACTTCTGAAATTATTGGTAATGAAACTAAAGATGCTCCTTAAACATTAAAGACTGGTTATGTAAATTATATTCTTTGTAAATGGACTATGGATGCTGATGGATGGCATACCTTTGATACCGATAAGTTTCAAATGTATACAATTCCTAAGAAAAGTATGCCTATTCAGTTTTTTCGTAGTCATGACTACATACTTTTATGATAAAGTTAATTATGGTCCTTTTGTTTATACAGACAGAGAGTTATAAGACAGAGTGAAGTAATGAAACATTGTTATAATATGGAATTTTTACATTATGTGGCTAGTAATAAATTTTTTCATAAAAAAAAGTATAATATTTCTGAAATCAAATGGTTTAGCGAACAAGTTTGTTAAAGGACTCCTAGTGTTTAGGTTGGTAGGTCATCTGCTAATGATTAAGTTTTAGATCAGTATGACCCTCAGAACCACATAGCTTAAGTTAATATTGATATTCATTTAATGTACATTTATATTTATTTGCTGGTTCAGCTAGTCAATAGTCAATAATAAAGCAATACATTTTACATTATACGATAACATTTGATACGATCGGACACGATTGTCCTTGTTTATAGAAGGCAGTCACCTGCTATTTTCTGCGTGGTTAAATAATTCTTATAATAATGGCAGCGATATGACTCGACTCGATTACCTTTTGGGCTTTTCAATGACTCAGGTAAGATCGATAGGTGAACGTCGCGACATTCAAGAATGACGCATTCCTTCAACGAACGTTCAATCCAGAAGCGGTTAGGAAGAGGCAGACTGGGCTTAAGCGATATATTTATTAAATTAGTTAATTAGAAACATTTAATTAGAATATAGTTTAGAAAGATATTATTACACGGATCTGGTGGGGTCTTTAGACCCTCATGGGGCTATAACGTGAAGAAAAACCTAGTGATTGAGCGTGATCTGGGACATATCGCACCCCTACACAACCGTTATCCTAGAAACAGTACAGTCTCTACCATGTGCTGAACCCTGGGCCCTTCATGGGTTGTATTGATGCAGTTAATGAGTGAATTATTACTTGCTTGTACGCTGTAAAGCAATTTTTCGGTTTCGAGTCAATTTTATTTTTATTCAAACTAATAATAAATCAATATCGAATGTTGAAGTAATTGAAATATCTTGTATGCCCATATAAATATTTTTTTAAATAGCTTTAATTATATCTACAGCTCGGTGAATAAGTGGTTATTTCCTAATTTTCTCCAAAATGAGTTTCTTGTAGTTAAGTAAACGGAATCGAGTTATTTTCGTAGTGAATAAGGAGTTTGAAAAGGAGTTTTTGCCTAAATTACAACTCCATTTAAACCCAAAAACTACGAGAATGATTCCGGTTATCTGAAAGCAGTTAACTCTCTCCATACAAAATCCGACTTAACCACTTATTCGATTGATAGATATAAGAATAATAATATGTAATGAAAGGTTCATTTAGTATTTGTGCAATTAATACCTTCAAATAATAACTTAAAACATCAGTAAGTAGTTAAATTTTTCGTTTCCCTTAAAAAATGTTACATATCATGGTTAAATGTTTTATGAAATTATTGAAAATACAAATGATCTAAGTATTGTAGAACCTTATCATGATATTAATGCTAAAAATTAAAATATAGTTCATTAACATCTATTTAAATAAAAATACAAAGTGGAAATATTTAAAAAAAAAATATGTATATATATATATATATACTCAATTATTATTTCAATTAAATTATTTATAGTTATATAATTATTAACTCGAAAATGTGTATATTTATTGTTTGGAGAGTCAGTTTATGTGAAAGCATACTAATGTTAAAAAATAATTTTACTAATTTGAAATTTAAATGATTTAGGCTATAATTGATTTAGAAACTCGATAAAGAACAGTTTTCAGAATTTTCCCAATATTCAGACGCCTATAGTGAAGTCAAAAGACGGCGTGGTGTTGAGGGCATTACCTGGGAATTGCCAACGCAATATTCTAAGGAATGCCAGGATCCAGGACCCTCAGATACTTCTTTTATATCCTTAAATTGTCCTCCGAACCTCGATATTGTCTTCAATATTGCCAATGTACCCGTCATTCTGTATTCTGTCCCAACTACCAATAGAACATGACTCTAGAGATTTACTTTAAAAATAACGCAGTTACACTATGAATTATCGAAAGGCCGTAATTGGAATTATTATTAGACGTTGATTAAAATCGTTAACAATTGTTGATTGGTATTAACTTTTCTAATATGATTGAAGTCAGGCTACTTGATTAGAAGCCATAATATTTCATCGTGAAATTTCTAATCAAATTATGAATTCCCATTTCACCTCCGGTAGTTAAAATTTTTTTTATTTTTTATTTTTATTTAATTCAATGATATTTACAACTATAATGGTATTATATCAAGTAAATGTGCAAAAATGTAGAATATGACATGAAAACACTTGTGGAGAAACTACCCATCGATAGCACTCCAATAAAGTTCTATAGTAGATGATCTCGAGGCCATCTTCTTTTCAGGCGCCTCGGAGGGTTATCGGGAATAGTATGGGAAGCAAGCTGAGAGACTAGCGGATTCAAGTGCGTATGGAGCTTGTTATGGAAGGATAGGTATCTAGTTTGGGCCAAATCAGTAACATATGGGATATTAAGATCATGATGGATGAGTTTGTTTGTGACATAATAAGGAGCATTGAGGACTTTACGAAGGATTTTGGATTGCAAGGATTGGATACGAGATGAATTGGATGGTTTAGTAGAGCCCCAAAGCTCAACTCCGTATGCCCAAATAGGTCTGATGACTGTCATGTAAATAAGTCTTTTGTAATTAATTGGTAGCTTAGAGCGTTTGTCCAGTAAGTGTTGAAGTAGGCGAAAACGTCGAGCAGTTTCTTGTCTTTTCAGTCTTGTATGAGGATTCCAAGTGAGACGTTTATCCAGATGGAGTCCTAGGTAACGTATCTGTTCGACAGGGTTCAGTGATGTATTATTAAACGATACAGTAGGACAGGAATTCGTAGGTTTACGACGAAGGGTGAAGGTAATTTGATGGGATTTGTTAGGATTTATTTTAATCCTCCAATTTTGACACCATTCTTGTAGGTGTGAGATATGGGATTGAAGAGATTGGGATGCAACAAATGGATCCTTATTAACTGATAACACACATGTGTCATCAGCGTAAGTAGTGAGGACAGTGCTTGGATGGGTTGGGATGTCAGCTGTATATATCGTGTATAGGATGGGCCCCAGGATACTGCCTTGAGGAACACCGGCAGACTGGGTGAAGAGGGAAGAGTAGGAACAATTATGGTTTACTTTAAAGGTTCTATTACTGAGGTAGGAACTGATAATAAGGAAGTAAGTTGAAGGTAAGAATTTACGGAGTTTGTACAGCAGTCCTGGATGCCAGACTCGATCAAAAGCGTTAAAAATTTTAATTTAAGAAAAAGGTTTATTTGTAGAGTTATTATCTTGTAATACTGACAACTTTTTTCGAACTATGATTACAACCCTAATAGTACATGGAAGAGACTGTACTGTTTCCAAGCCAATGTTTGTATCGATACCGAAATCACACTTGACACCAGATTTCTACCCAACTTGAGGGTACCCACTTGCAGAGGTTGGACAAGCCCTGGGAGGGTCTCCAGATCCACATTTTGCTATAGATGGTCTAAACATCTGGACTTAGAGATCAGCAATTGAGCATATCGCTTAGCTGACGCTCCCTTACGTAGTAAAAAATAAAAATATTGCTGACGATGAATTTCAGAAAGAAAGCAACACCTCCTCTTTCCCAAGACTCCTTTTACAGCTTCATTTATGAAATTAGATCATTGAAGTAGTAAACTGGTATTGAAGTTGTAAACTGGTATTGAAAAGATAGCAATATTACAACAATATCAACAATATTAAACATTGTATAAAATCTTGTTCGCGCATAAATAAAAAAATTTTGAAGAAAGTCCATGGGATCTTTATATCCGGTCCCACAGAACCAAAACTTTTGAGCGCTCCTTTCTAGCCCGTTCTATCTCTCTTTGGAACTCTCTTCCTCTCGATATCCGTCATGCGTCTTCTTTAACCTCATTTAAATACAAACTATTCCTACATCTTCTAAATTCCCAATCAGATGCTTCATAATCAATAAATAATTTATAGATATATTCAAATTAATCGATTGATGAACTACTGTAAATATTCCTCATTCATAATAATGCATTGTTTTTTTTATTATCAGATGCTATTATTGTTTGTTTGTTTTATTTTTTTTAAGGGCAAACAACTGCAAATGGTTATTATTGCCCTCACTACTGGAGAGTATAAATGTTTACAGTATCTACATAATTCCAACTAGAGAATATACATATTTACATTACCTACATAATTACATTTATATATTCTTGTTACCTTATTAGACTTAGTAAAAATATTGTTACATATTTACATAATAACATACCATAACATAACATTAGGCACATAGTAAAACCATATTAACATATTAAACATATAATAGAAATGTAACTTATATGAAGTTGTATAAATTAAAATATAACGTTATACATAATTATATAAGATTTATGATATAATATAGAATTTATATTATCCATATAACATTATACACACCGACAATATATATATACACACATATACACACACATACATAAACCCACATACACACATACACATAAACGTGTAAATGTATATGTCAAATTGACTGGTATATATTGGTGTTTTTAATAAATTTTAACGCATTATTTAAACATTGTTCGTTATCCCCCAACGCCTTTTGCATCTGCCGAGGTACGCCACACCTTTCCATCACTCCACTGTACCTAGGGCAATCCTCGAAGATATGGCGCACTGTAACTGTCACCTTACACAGTGTACATTGAGGTGGGATTGAGATTGAGATTGAGATGCTATTATTTATTCACTTATTTTTCCAAAAGCTCATTTCTTTTTATTGTAAATATGTCTGTTCTTTTATTTTAATTTTGCATCACATTTTCTGATTCTCTACCAAAACATACCTGTTTAGTTATTTACTTTCAGGATATTATGTAATTAGTGTTTTATTTTGATGTAGGCCTTTGGCCAGATATATATTAATTTATTTTGTTCTTCTCTGTTATTCTAAAGGGACCTGGTCCCAGAATAAAATTATTTTTCTATTCTAATCTATTCCAGGTATGAATTCAGATTACATAAGAGTGTTCTTATATTATAATTTTTTTAAACAGTGATACCAAAAAATTACGTCAATGTTTGTCTCTTTTTTCATTCCTCATAGCCTCCAATTGGTATTTATGTGTTAGCTAATATCTTGTATATATTTTTTCCAACGGTATGATATATCGTCGTTGTCAAAAAAATACCGCCTAAGTACACTTTGGGTGATTTTACAGGAGACAAAAAAAACGCGCCGCCTGTATACTATTTATAATATATTTTTTATCTATAAAATTTTAGAACTATTACTAAAAAGATTGAAGAGAAGTATCAACAAATTCTCTCCATGTTGTTGACCTTAATGGGTGTATTAAGGTGTGTTACCGTTACTAACCCATTTTCACCAAAAGTTAGTTGTAGATAGGCGGTATTGTTTTCACAGCGACGATATACTTTTATTACAATTTTCATTTGTAGACAGTTGTTTCCTTATTTTATCCTTAAGTTAATAATCGGTTTTTTATTGTTCTGAAATTCGATAATAAATAAATGAAAAAAAACGGGAAATATTTTCCTGATTGAAATCCAATTTAATCGAACTAAAATCATTTCAATTTGATGTATTTTACTGGACTTAAATACTTTAATTTTAATAAAGTAAGAAAAAAACATCATCCAGTCAACAATTCATTAATTTATTAACTGTTAATATGTTTCGACTCTAAAAGTCATTTTCAATTTTATGTATCAAAACCACAACGCACAGAACTATAAAAGTCAGAAGTCAATTTTCTGTAAAATAACAAAACAATAACAATTAAAATAATACAAATTTAAAAATATTTATTGTCCCAAACAATTAAAAACGAACTAAAATCAATATTTTTTACTCATTGCACATTGGGTACTTTATTACTCACTATAAAAAGTAATATATCCTTTTAAAAAGTGAATATAATAGAAAAACAGTGTTTAAAGTATAATTTTTTTTATTATACATTCATTAAAAAAAGTTCATGTTATATGTTTTTTAACAGTGATTATAGGGTTAAGAAACCTTATTTTTTGTGAACCATGTCTAATAAAGTTAAACGAACAAACCCAGGTATAATAAAGGTTATTTTGTAGAGGCAAAGATACCTACTTTCTTATTAAGGTAACGAAATAAATAATGAGATGGCAGGTAACTGGGTTTCAGGAAATTCTTGGTTCGGTTGGGTTTAATGAATGGGCATTTCCTCGCAATATATCTGCTCTCCCCTGCGTGAGGTTTCTTCTCTCCGCTACCTTTAGATAGAACGGTATCGCTTTAGATTTACGGAGACAGCAAAGTAGGTTCCTTCTGTAACTATAAATATTTGGTCCTAAGTGGCAATGAAGGACGGTTCGAACTCGGTGTTTTCTTGGGCCTAAAAAAAGTTATAATTTTCATCAAAACCTATTCATCAACCGGAATTAATGCATTAGTATTAGTATATTATTATTACTATTTTAGTATATTAGTATTTAATAAAATTCAGTGCTATTGTTAACCTAAGTCCAGCCCAAGTGAATACATGATTGCTGAATTTTGTCCGATTTTCGTTTTTGGCTTAGAATGGATTTGTAATGAATATAAGGGACTTTGTATAAAGCCAATGCCGGAAAGCGATTTATTCACTTCGAAAATCAAACGATTCCCCTTCGCTAAGTACATGAATCAAGCACAGCGTTTTTAAGAAAATTCGGCTCGAATCATTTCTCCAACGGGGCTCTAAATGTGAACCCTAATAATACAATGCAAATGTGAACCCTAATAATTTTTTTTTTTTAATTTAATTTATTGATATTTACAACTATAATATGATTATAACTAGTAAATCTGCTGATATGTACATTATGACATGAAAAACACATGTGGAGTAACTACCCATCGGCAGCACTCCAATAAAGTTCTATAGTAGATGGTCTCGAGGCCATCTTCTTTTCAGACGCCTCGGAGGGTTATCAGGAATAGTATGGGAAGCAAGTTGAGAGACTAGAGGATTCGAGTGCGTATGGAGCTTGTCATGGAAGGGTAGGTATCTAGTTTGGGCCAAATCAGTAACATATGGGATATTAAGATCATGATGGATGAGTTTGTTTGTGACATAATAGGGAGCATTGAGGATTTTACGAAGGATTTCGGATTGTAAGGATTGGATGCGAGATGAATGGGATGGTTTAGTAGAGCCCCAAAGCTCAACTCCGTATGCCCAAATAGGTCTGATAACTGTCATGTAAATGAGTATTTTGTAATTAATTGGTAGCTTAGAGCGTTTGACCAGTAAGTGTTGAAGTAGGCGAAAACGTCGAGCAGTTTCTTGTCTTTTCAGTCTTGTATGAGGATTCCAAGTGAGACGTTTATCCAGATGGAGTCCTAGGTAACCCTAATAATACAGTGTAAATGTGAACCCTAATAATACAATGTAAATAATGAAAGTAAGTCTTAGCGAACCTGAAGTCCCTATGCCGATAGCAATCATTCTCTGCTTACAAATTTCATCTACGGGCTACAACACGAACCGAAATCTTTAAGATTACTCTTAACGCAATCCTCCCACCGACGCCTCGGTCTCACCCTAGGACATTTACCTGTGGACTTATCGCTTATTAACTTTCAAGGAGCTCGCACGTGACTCAGTCTATTGATTTCACAAACCCTTATCAATCTTCGCAACGCTACAGTTTGATAGGTTCACAAATGAAATATTGTGAATCAGCTATATACCTATTAGGGAAACAGTATCGTTTTAAGTAGCTGGCAAGCATTGATCTGAATTGGAGGTATTGCTAATATTATAACTCCATTTCACGTAAAAAGAATATCTATAAGAATAAAATCGATTCTACATCTAGGTACAAGAAACTATATCTGGACATATTCGATTTAACAACTTCTTCACCGAGGGTGCAGATATTATTATTAACTTATAAACTAATGAATTCCTCCACGCTGAATAGTAAAATTAAAAACGTCATTAATAAAGTAGAAAAGATTTGACGAAGAAGATTATTTGAAGATTGGGATCCTAATGATAACTTCGGCAAAGCTAAGTTAATATTTCAGCTCGAGAGAGGACGGACTAATGGCGATCGATTTGCCATCATCGGCGGTTGAAGGACCCGTCGAGGAAATGAGTCTTCTTCAGGTCGGCTTCTTCTCTTGCAAATGGATTAGTTCTCATTGGCTCGTTTTAGGATTGAAGTTTGTATCGAAGCATCTCATTGGCCAATAGTTGAAGGAATGTTTATGGAGAGTATCGCAATACCTTAAGGGAGCGGAGTGACTCAATGGTAGAGCACTGTGTTGCCATGCCGAAAATCCTGGTCCAAAACCCGCTGCAGGCATGACTATTATTTAGCCTGTTAGCAGCCGAAGATGGATCGTATAGGATCTAGGACCCTCCTGGGGCTCACCCAGCCTCTATAAAGTGGGTGCCCAAAAGGGGGAAAATCTGGCGAATCAATCAATCACAAAAATAACCTCCCTGCACAACCGTTGTCCTTGAAACAATACAGTCTCTACCATGCACTGAATCCCCAGATTCTTTCACTAGTTGTAGTAGTACAGTTTTTTTTTGTTTACTAATTCTAGCTGTGATAACCGGAAAATGATATTCAAGAAAAAAAACACAGAGGGAAATGTTGGTTTTTTTTCGGTATTAAAATTAATAAGCTAGCGCCTGCCTAGAATTTTATAAATTAATTTTTTTTAAATTAGCATATTGTC
Source organism: Troilus luridus (assembly GCA_964056705.1). Taxonomy (NCBI): domain Eukaryota; kingdom Metazoa; phylum Arthropoda; class Insecta; order Hemiptera; family Pentatomidae; genus Troilus; species Troilus luridus. The sequence continues at coordinate 136,908,602 of OZ057413.1, read as the reverse complement.
TAATCATGAATCTATTAGACCACTTTCAACGTAATCCTCCCACCTACTCCTCAGTTTAACCCTTCGACGTTAACCAATCGCGTCTGTTTTCTCAAGCCCAACATTATTATTTACTCATCGTAATATTCAAGTCCACCTTCATCTATGTCACTTCTATAATAGGGTACAGACTCCTTAAATCCGCGGTGTGTAATCTCTTAAAATCTCCTCTGGAGGTACCCTTCATTGAACTGATGATTATTTTCGTATACTATAAGATTTATAAGATGGATACAATAAGAAGAAGACCAGGAGGAAGACCATAGATCACCTGGGAAATAGGCGTGCGGGTGGCGTTCAGGAAGCGAGGGCTGGACTGGAGCAGGAGGAGAGAATTGGTTCAAGGAAGGGATACCTGGGTCAAGCTCGATAGAGGGCATCCCCACACTGCGCAACGGTAGAGAGGGAATGATTATGATGATGATGATGATGATACCAAAAATAGTCGGAAGTATCATACTTACATAAATTATAATTTTCAAATATAGGCACAAAGATTGCAAGACCTGTTAAGTCGAGAATAAACCAAAAACCATCCTAAAAATAGAAATGTCTTTCTTAAATTTATGTTTGAATAGATATAGATGGAGATAATGATATATATATATATATATATATATATATATATATATATATATATATATAGAGAGAGAGAGAGAGAGAGAGAGAGGGAGAAATAGAAAGATCCAACGCTAGTTTTTCCCCGCAGTTAGTCATTGGTTAACTTACTGCAGTGATTCATCTTTCAACTTTTCGCTAATTATTCAACAGCTGGAATCAATTGCTAAGGGCACAAACCCCTCTTTATTTATTCACCAAATTGCTATTTTATATTCCATTCCAATAACCAACTAAATGCCATCCAATCAGAAGCGATGCTGTCCCCCTCTTGTTCCGGCACTTCTTCAACATTTACTCTCATTAAAATTCATTTCAAGATTTTTTTTTCAAAACTCAATGAAGCGTTCGAATAAACAAAATATATCACCGACCCCTATCTCAAATTAAGCTATCTCTAACGAATATATCTTTTTTTTAAACTTAAACAATGTATCAACTAATAATGAACGGCATAGCAAACCCGAAGGCTCGATGCCGATGCTATCAATCCTACACATCTTTCGGCCTACATCACGGGGCTTAACTAGTCGGCTCAACCCTAATTATATTTTTAGTATCATATCCGTTACTAACCACAAAAATTAATTAAACAGGGGTTCCCAACTTGCCGGGCGTGAAGAGAACTGGAGGGGGGCGCTGGACAGTTGAAAATAAAAGGAATTCTTAATTAGCTTTAATTCTCTTCTTTTCTACATAGTTCCCTCACTATCACTTCTTTATCTTGAATATACTAAAACTTATAATGTTGTATCTAGTGATAGTAGACCTAAATGTACAGTTTTCAATGAAATACTTGTTTTATTCATATTCCCATACATATGTTGTAACAAGGGGGACATGGAAGGCTTTTATTTGAATAAGAAGGCGTGGTACAAAAAAAATTAGGAACCACAATAATATATGATCAAGAATAAACCACAAAATATACATTCGATATATTACACGAGGTGTGTCCAATAAATACACGAAGTAAGGTTAGAAAACGTTTATTTTACTAAATTTAAATTACATTAATTTTGCCTCATTGAAAATACTCTCCGGTTGTTGATAGGTACTTGGTCCCTTTGTCTTTTCCTATGATAGAAGAATCACTGAAAACCTCGGCAGTTATTTTTTTTTTGTTTTTTCACCAACAAAGAAAAATGGTAAAGCTGGCGACTGTACACCATAAAGAAAAATATTCATTGAGAAAATCACCTTGTGCATGCGAAAACAACATAAAGACCTTGATCCATCTGCTTTTTCTTCATTTGGTTGTTTAGCGCTTATATTTATCTGTTCACTCCTTGCTTTTTCCAAGCTTTACAAAAACTATCATACATTAGTTGCTTATTGATTTGGCCAATTTCCATTTCGACGGAATGCTAAAACACGCACAGTACAAATAAACACAAGAGGCACACATCGTACATCAGTCAAACGGGCACTAACCACTCATTGGCTTGTCAACACGTGAGTTAATGGACAATGGACAAGGATATACATCTCATCAAACACGGCATATTGGACCAGTTTGCGTATTTATTGGACACTTTCTAATGGGAAACCTAATATTTATTATAAATATATTAGTAGGTAAGCTAATCGAATTACCTACGCCAATATCAAGTCCCAATGATGTTAGTCGATGAGTATACTAACTTGATGTAAAAATCTATTTCAACAATATAGAATATCACAAACAAAGAGTGATGAGGAATATTTAGTTCCACGTGTCCCCGATACCGAAAAGACAGGACCAAACGACTACACTTCTCCTTTCTATAACGAATGTGTTTGATATCGATACCGCCTAAATATATATGTTAGTGTCAGTGTCAGTGTCAAAACAAATCCTTCAGCCGATCCTTAACATTATTCCTCTCCAATACATTCAATGCATTCAACGTAAGCATTCAATTTCATTCGGAAATGTTTGGGTTCGATCGTGTTTATAACCAGGATATTCGCTTTATTACTTGATTAAATAATTGAACACTCAAAAATTAAAATTTATAAAACTATGCCCCTTCTAAGTGTTCATTAAGTATGTGTAATGAGATGCAAAGGATTGAGTTATTCGAAAATAATATATTGATTAGAATATGCTGTTCAAAAAATGGATGAGTCCACTGCAGAATTTAGATGGTTACACAAGGTGGAATACAATCGAAGGGATTGCGTTACGAAGGTTAAGATAGGTTTGTAAAGTTGTTGGAGGTAACGAACGAATTCCTTAATAAGTAATAAACTCTGAACTGGTTGTAAGTGTAAAGTAGACCGAGGCGTCAATGAGAGGATTCCATTAAAATTGATTTAACCAATTCGGGTTCGGGTAGAGTTAATGGGAAGTTGGATTGGGTTGATGACCTGAGTACTAGCTGGCTCATTACCACTAAGTTATGAGGTATCATTCTTGTTGTCAGCCATGTAACTTTGTTGTCCTTCCCTCTTCTTTTACATGTATAAATACTAGCTTTAAGATTAGGATAGAAGAATAGGCCGGAGACAGGATCGTAGAGAGGCTGTGGTAGTTAGTTACTTTAAGAGAGTACTCTCTAAGTTTGATGTAGTCCATAGTCAATAAGTCGTAATGATAGTCAATAGCTATAAGTCTAGTTGGTTCATAACAATGTCTCTTCTATATCCATATTTTCAATAACTCAATTAACCTACATATTTCTTACAAGTCGTCAACCGTTTGTTAAGTGTAGTGGTTCGTCAACGGAATTTTTTAAGCTGAGTTTGGTGGGGTATCAACATCGAGGCTTCCAGTTCGCTTATGTATATATATATTAATATAATCATATATTTTTATTTGTTATTTATTATTATCGCTTTAATGGCATAAAACCTGATTATAGTTACTATTGATTGTGGAGCGGAATGGCTCAGTGGTAGAGCACTGAGTTGCCATGCCGAAAATCCTGGTTCAAATCCCGCTGCAGGCCATGACTTTTATTTAGTCTGCAGCGGGAGATTGCTCATATAGGATCCATATATCCTGGGGGGCCCGCCCAGCCTCTATAAAATATTATAAAAATAGGGTGCCCAAAATAACGGGGGAAAATCCCGGCAGTTGAGCTTGATCTTAGACAAGTTACCTCCTAGCAGAACCGTTGTCCATGAAACAGTACAGTCTCTACCATGTACCGAACCCGAGACCAGTTCACGGGTTGTAGTTGTACAGGTTTTTTTTTAATGGTTATTATTGGTAGTTATTCTCTCATCAAAAGTCGAAACCTACTTTATCTTTATGTCTTATTTTTATTCTCTCTTTTATTTTCTAGATTTATATAACTTATTTATTAGACATTTTATCAACGCTTTGTGTTTCATAAATATATATACCAATAACGAGAGATATAACAATATTACGTAACTATCCGATACAATGCCGAGCTTGGTATTCAATAAGACATTCCCCTCAGTAGGACGAGGGTGTTGGAACGTGTTGAAGCGAACAATAATTAGATCGCTAAGACTTGGAGGAGTTACCTCCAGCTAACTCAGGTGCAAGGGATTCCTTCCTTCAGCTCAGTCAGCTATCGACATGATCCTGTGTCTCTTGTTGAGGTGATGATATCAGAGCTGCGAATGTTAAAGAGTGGTCTATGATTTTAGAACAGTTGAATTAAATAAATCGGGTGTAAATTCCCAGTTGTCTTTTAGGTACAAGGTCCGGTAACCTAAATTTCAAATGATTATATCATCGTTCTATTATTCTATCTCGTTGAAAAAAGTACCGAACGTGAAAAACACTACTTTCAGGAGAGTGACATGACTGTTTCAAGGTTGATTCAAATAAATACGTATCGTTAAACGTACGTCATTATACATGGTTTTGTGCCTTACAGAGGAATCTAACTGAATTGTATATCAATCATCAATCCTAAAGCAATTTATACTGATGGGAAACAAAAATGTAATGTTTTTTTTTTATATTGGATACGTCTGTATCGACGAAATATGCAATGTTCCGGGAAATCGTTTTCAATTTATTAAATAACTGAACAAAAGTTTCCATTCCTAAAAAACACATTTGGGATACATCGTAAAATACAATAATAAGGTACTATCTACTAAAATAGATTAATAATAATAACATCAGCATATTAGGTGAATAATATTGACAAATATACAAAAGTAGCTAAAGCTAATTTCAACTGTTTTTTAAAAAGAAGATATTTAAACTGTATAAATCTCTCATAAGTCTATTAGTAACCTAGACTGTCGTAGTGAGCTGTAAGGTTAGTCAGTCACATACTCAGTGGAGTATTTGTGTACAGCCTGCTAGTAACTTACAGAGTGTGACTGTAAATAGTGACTGTTGCAGATAAACATAGGTAGTTTTAAAGGTACCACCACAACCCATGAAGGGCGTTGGGTCCAGTACGTAGTAGAGACTACTGTTTCGTGGAGAACATTACGACCCATTTATAGATTGTAGCTGTACAGGATTTTTTTTGGTTTAGGTGATTAGCTATCAATATATCGGGAAGGCCGGATTTCATATTTCTGAATGTAACAATCTGAGATAGTTCTATATCCATCAATATAGACAGAAATAATAGTTTTATAAGTGACAGTTGAGCATGGTGTATCCGCAGCCCGGTGAAGAAGTGGTTAAGTCGAATTTTGTCCAGAGTAACTTTATAGAGTTAAATTTATTGAGGGGAGCAAAATTGTGTAATTTTGCAGAAAATTGAACTTAACCAGTTATCCAACTGGGCCGTAGATATAATGCTCTTAAGATAACACAGGCCAACAAAAAAAAATTTTTTGAAAACTTTTTTACTTTGATAGTTGATATTTATAGATTTTTATGTGCTGAATCTAAATCTAGCCTTAGTTTTTTGTTTTTTTTTATCACCCATAGTTTTCCAGCAATATGCTTTGTATTATACAGTATAAACTCCTATCTAAACCCCTATGCGATATACGGGGGAATTAATGAAACACTAAGTTACTTCATAAGCATGGTTTGTATTTTCAGTGGCTACTTAAAACAGTGATATAATGTGCTAATACAGGTTTCACTTGTCAACTGGAATTGCTCTATACTTTCTTTCTCTATTTTCTTTGAAGCTTCTTGTGTAGCTTTTTCTACGATGAGTCGCTTGTTGAACTTCTCGGTGAAGTGACCAACAGTAATCCCGCATCATGTTGGGGTTCCAGCGGCCCTGGCAGAGTTTTTCCATCACTTTAACGTCCTGGTGAAAACGGTCACCTTGCTCCTCACTAGCATCTCCCAAATTGTCCGGGAAGTAATCAAGGTGGCTGTTCAAAAATTGAACTTTCAGGCTCATCAATTATCCTAACTTTTTAAACTTCTGTAACATGTTAGCTACAATAGAAACATACTCTGGGTCTTTTTCATTTCCCAAAAACTTTGTAACTTTGAACATCTTGTTTTTTGAGTTATGACCAGTAATATCGACACTGCAAAATTAGCAATCATTAGAATGATTTCTAGGCTCCCTCCATATCATAGGAACAGCAAATTTAAAGGGGTTTTTTCTCCGTTTTCGACCATTTTCTTAGATCTTCTGCACATACATAACATACCTTATACTGGCCCAAGATTTATCCTGATCACCAAATTTAGTTCCAAATTATGATAGATAAACCTTTTTGACAAAGTCTGTAATGTTTCTTAATCACAAACTCACCACAAATATTTCAAAAATGTCAGCAAAGTTTTTACAACCGCGATTAAACATTTTACTGAGCACATGTACAGGAAACGTGAAAGTGAGGTTAGGTTGAGAGTAAACAAAACATCAGCTGTTAACAGAAAAAGAATCAACCTTTTTTGGCCAGCAAATGTGTTTCAGCAGTGCTACCAACTTCATCCACACCAATAGACCTAGTTTCTCAGTTATTTATTTTAAATATTAAAGCTGTTCAATTCTTTAAAAATCACTTATATTTTATCCATATAATGTGAAGAAATTATAGGTGATACAGCTTTTTTAATATCATATTTGGATTCAGCAGCCTAAAAACTACAGGAATAATGTATTTTCAGTACCACTTCTGTGTTATCAATGTTGAAATCATGTATAGAAATTATCATAGGTATATAAATTTGCTAAAATAAAATTATAACATTATATATAATATAAAAGGCATCACGACAGGTGAAGTTGGAATAGGTTGCCCAGGACGAGGGGGAAGGAAGACTCCTGATGATCCTGGAAGGGCGAAGGAAGCGGAAGGGAGTCCTAACTTCCGGCTCCTGTGTCAGTGACCTGTCCGCTTCCCCCCCTCTCTCTCTCTCTCTCTCTCTCTCTCTCTCTCTCTCTCTCTCTCTCTCTCTCTCTCTCTCTCTCTCTCTCTCTCTCTCTCTCTGTCCTCAGGGACCACTTCAACATCAGGACCGCAAGGGAGGCTCCGTCGTAATGATCTCGTCTTGTTTCCTTTGTATTTACAACGAATTTGTATGTATACAATATCTTGTTTTACTGTCTTCAACATTATTATCTGTTGTAAGTAAGTATTGTATTGAAATAATATTGGCTTTCAGGTCGATAATGCTTAGGTGTTTTAAGAAAAACAATATATTGGGTTCACCGGAAAATAATGCAGGGTTTTATTTTACTACCCCTCCAAATATTAAACTGTTTGTTCGTTAGACTTTAGAATTATATAAATGTAAAAAGGTCCTCAAAAATGAGTTCATACTCGCTCGGAATGGTGTCCAAGCGGTCAGAAATATCAACGAAGTCTGGGCGAAGACAGTATTAGTGTGTGTGTAAGCACTGTTCAACTGTGGTGGTTCCAAAGTTCGGAGGAAGGCTTAATCCTTGAAAACAAAGAAAGCCGTGGAAGAAGTTCTGACAATTTTCAAGCTTTTTCGCCTTCCCAATCGCCTTGGGATGGTCATCGACGGTTCATTTGCTGTCTTTGAGTCCCCCTTTGAGGTTCATTACCAGTTCATATTCATATATTGCTAGTTTTGAACAGTTGTTCAGAGTTTTTCTTCCACCAAAGCTCAGAGAACAATCACCATCAAGGGCGGGACTTCTTTGTTTTCAAGGCTCAAATATCCTTTTTAAGTTTTCAGGAAAAGCCCTTGATGGCGATTTTCTCTGAGTATTAATAAGAAAAAAGACCCAGAACAACTGTTCAAGATCTGACAGGGAAACTCGAGACAACAAATCAATCGTCGACGACCACCTCAAGGTGATTGGGAGGTGAAAAGGCTTGAAAGTTGGCAGAACTTCCACGGCCTTCTTTATCTTCAATGCTCAAATCATCCTCTCGAAATCTGTGGAACCTCCTTTGAAAATTGCACTCACTTATACAGAGTTCTTTGATGCATCCGGCCAAGTTCGAACAAGTAAAACAAAATTATACGGAAATCACGCTATGAAATATAGGTAAAGACTGAATTATTTACAAGGACCAAAATATTCCAGAGGTAAACAAACTTTTTCAAACTTTTTTTTGTTTGAAGGAGGATTAATAACTGTTTACATTCATGAAAGTCAAAAGTCCAACAAACAAACATAGATATTCATAGCCTCAGTTTACTATTTGGAAGGATATTAAAAAATAAATTAAATGAAGCATTATTTCGCGGAAAACCAAATACTAGCCCTGTTTATTGTTTGTTATTTATTCTAAATATTTTTCCATAAAAATAATTAGTTTGAATAATGAGAACAGAATCCAGCAGAGGAAAGGAAAATAAAGTTTTAACGCGATACGAAATTAGAAAAAAAAAGAATTGACTTCTTAAGGCGCATTAAATTATAAAATTTTCTTGAAATGGTCGAATCGTTAGAACAGCGGGAGATAAAAGTAATCGCAAATAATCCTAGGTTTAAGAAAAGTACAGGACTTAATTTAGCCTTAAGAGGGTTTCTACTTAAGTCCCCTTTAAATAGAAAAATTCTAATTTGAAAAAAGAGTTTTTTTTTTTAGTTTTTACTACAGTAGTGAACTAACTAATTCAATCATTATTTTAGTTATAGCTTCATATGTTATGATAAAAGCATGACATTCGTAAAAATACTAAAAAAAAATGACTCCTCTGTTGGAATTTGGCAATAGGACTGATAATTTGTATTTGTTTCAAATTTGCTGTGGAATTAACTAAAAACATAATTTAGTATAAAAAATATTTTTTTATTTTAATACTTGGCGCAGTTTCCTTTTAAGGTAAATAGGACGGCTTATTATTGAAGGATACCTATTCTACCTTTTCTAACAAGAATGGGGAGGTCGAAATGTACTCCGAAATAAGTTTGAAACCAGTGCTATAGCGGTCACTATAGTAGGCGGTTTAAGCTGTAGAATCTCTCTCTCTCTTTCTCTCTATGTATATATATATATATACTGTCGAAGTTATTGTTACCTTTGATCCTTGCGCAATAGCACCATCGGCGTTTAGTTGACGAGACCTCTGGATATGAAACCGTTAGATCTCGAAGAGGCCAAAGTAATAAGGGCGCAAAAAATGGCATCCTCTGTAGAAAGTCCTTTGTGACAAGAAAAGGATATTTAGAGGATCCTGTATCCTTGGTCCTGCTCCTTCCAACAATCAACTCATCTCCTAATGGTCTCTTCTTTCCATTCGCAGGATCACTCTGCATCCCTTTACTCCTCGACACATTTGAAGAATTAATGATGTGATTGGCATAAATGCATTTGTTTTTTCATTGCTTTCGTCACTTATTTTCTTACGCAGCTAAATATTTCTTTAAGGCAAAATATTTTGTTAGTTTTAGAACAAAATAAATACCATCGTCTTTGATAATAATATGTAGTTATTATATATATTTTAATAGTAAAATTTACGACTTGTATTATTACTCTGAGTTAGTTATATATGAAATATTTATTACGGTAACGTAATGAGAAATGAATATATTCAATCTGTATTTTCAACGGCTAATTAACAATCTCAGTGTTGTTTGTGTGTATTTAAAAGAAAGATAAAGAGAGAGGTAGACAGAGAGAGTTATAATAGATAATTGAAATAAAGAATAGACATATATTTTGAAAGTTGGAATTACTTGAAATAGATGAAAACGGTAAAATTTGATCACTTTTTTATATATAAACTATGTAATCATAAAACGAATACATGACATTTTACAGTACAGCAACTGTTATATTTATAATTTTATATATTTTATACCAGATCCTATTACATAAATCCAGGATTTTTAACTGGGGGGGGGCGCAATGAGCAGACGGGCAAACAAATCAACAATAACTTAGAAATAAACTTGAAGTATTTATAGAAAGGATTCAAAGGCTTATTAAAATATCAAAACAATAGTTTCACTCATGTTCTTTCTGTTATTTTATTCATATATTTTAACAACCATGATCGTGTGATTTACCTTTAAGTATGTACTATAATGGATTCTCCACAGTACACAAATAACCGTCTGGGGGGGGCACGTGCCCCCGTGCACCCCCCTCTTAAATCCGCCCTCGACATATATGGTTCATTCAACATTCTAATGTTATTGTTTAATTTACAAATATTATATACGATACAAAAACGACATACTTGTCATTTATCAATAAATTTATAATATAATGTTTCATTAAATCTCGTCACTAAGCTACCAGTCATGAAGCTAAAGGAAACGGCGCTACATATTATGCTAAGCTCGCAACACCCCACGGTCCTTCTGGCTTATCCACGCCTTTATATATGAACATAAATATATGTATTGTTTATAATATTTTGTAAATGTGTATATATATACACACACACACACAAGGGAATGGCTCAGTGGTAGAGCGTAGAGTTGCCATGCCGAAGGTCCTGGGTCCTAATCCCACTCGCTAACATACATTTTTTGATCTGCTAGCGGCCGGAGAAGGATCCTATGGGATTTAGAACTCTCCTGGAGTTTACCCAGACTCTATAAAGTGGGTACCCAAAATAAGGGGGAAAATCTGGCGGTTGAGCGTGATTTAGGACAAATCACCTCCTTGTACAACCGTTGTCCGTGAAACCGTACGGTCTCTACCATGTACCCAGACCCGTTCTCGGGTTGTAGTTGTATATATATATACATACGTTGTACAAATATATATAGAGGATTATACTAGAAAATGTTACCGTACCATACCAGAAATACAAACTTACGTAGATTAACTAATAACATATATAAAGACGTATAAAGAAGAGATAAGGAAGTGCATTTCCTCAAGATAGAACCGGAAGTAGAGACAGCTTCCGGAAGCTGATGGAGATGCTTCCGCTAATTACCGGCCCCCACCAATTCATCCAGACACAGCTGCCTCCTTGATAGCTAATTCGCTTCTAGACTTAATCAGTCTCTTGTACCAAGTAAGCGAAGTATAGCAAGAGGGAAAATATCCAATATCCTAATTTTGGGTTCGATTTGCAAAGATTAATTTTAGAGAATAACGTTTTTGTTTAGTTTCGTACATTCGTTTATATTCCTTCAGGTTAATTTAAAAAAAAAAAAAACTAATAATCTGTAAATAAAAAACCTGTACCACTACAACCATTGAAAAGGTTATGTTCAGTAAGTAGTAGAGACTGGGCTGTTGTTGTTTTATTTTAATGGCAAACAACTACAAATGGTTATTATTGGAAAACAGTAGTGGAGGGAGGTGATTTGTTCTGGATCACCCCCAACGGCCAGATTTCCCCCCTTATTATAGGTACCCACTTTATAGAGGCTGGGTGAACCCAGGACGTTCCTAGATCCCATAAGATCCAACTCCGGCCGCCAACACATTTTTTAAACACAGGAATTGTCATATTTAAATATTATTTAAGGTGTCTCATTTCTCAGATATTTTTTGAAAGAAATAATTACTTTAGCGTATTACGTCACTATTTTTTGGTTAAAATAAAACATTGCCTCAAGGATCTTAAAAAAAAAAATCACTGAAACAATTTTCAAATTACTGATTGGATTTTTTCTCGTACGTATTCCTTCATGGATATTTGAATATAAGGAGAATATAAGGCCTCGGTCAAATCAGTTATCATGTGTTAATATAAATTCCATAATATTTAGGCTCGTTTTGTTGTTTCCACTGACATATGTATGCTAAATCCATAACTATTAATCCATAATTTAAAATTATTTCGAATAATCACCTTCAGCAACTGTTCAATAGGATCCCGGAATCAATGCGAAGTAATAATATCCTTAAAGGACTTATAGCAGGACTTAAGGACTTACAATACCTGTTGAATGTGAATATCAAAAAGACCACTTCGGAAACTGTCGATAATATTGGCGAGGCTACTGATAGCTTCGAGGAAACCTACAGAAAGAAATAACGGAAAAAATACCAACTTCTCTGAAAAGGTTAGCAGAGGTCGTCATTTCATTTCATTCGGAATAATTTAATTTCATAAGTGGTTAGTAGTCGAAAGTGCACCTGCAGGTATAAAATGGGGAAATAGCCTTCGAAGGTGAATTTGTTTTTCGAATACCTCATGTATTATCATCATTATTATCCAGCTATATATTTCAAGTAATAATTTTTAATACACCAATAGGACGTGACCTGGTGAAGATATATTTTTTATATAATATATAATATTTAAGGATAATACAGCCCCGAAATGAAAGAGCCTTGATGAGAACGACCCGACAAATTATATCCACCCGGAATTGCGGCCTAGCGTTGAATTGGCTGCCTACGTGCCTGTTTCTCGGCTCTACGTGCCGGCATCTATTTGCCACTTAACGCTTAACCGTTTCTAGTGCATTTAGTGTGCGAAATATTGACCAATTTATTAATTTTTTAGGAGATTTATAATTACTAACAATTAATTATAAATTCAAGTAGAATGAGAGAATGGGCATGAAAATAGTGATATTCGCGTGGTCTCTAAGGCAGTTCCGTGGAAAAAAAAAATTAATTAATATGTCCACTATCAAATGTGCTATGTTAAATAGAGAATATTGGAAGCGTATATTAGTATTGAAATAAGATATAATAATTATAATAACAAAATATAATTTAAAAAAATTTCCATCAAAAGAACAGACATATCTTCAATCACATAAACAAGGCGGTTGTTCCTGAAATCCGCATTAAGCAATCTCCTAAATTCTCCAGTGGGCTCAACCTTTTCAGACCTAATATTCCACACGATACTTAATTTTATAGGAACATGAGACTTTGTTATTTCTTAAACGCTAGCGGCCACGTTTCCTACCTGAAAATTTCCTCTTAAAAGATATTGTCGAAACATTAAGCAGGATAGCCGCAAATTTTAGGGGTCTGTTCATAATCCAAGAAAATTGTCAATTCAGCGATCATTAATTCTTAGTAACAACAAAGCACGCTGAGTAGCCCTGGGGCAGGTTCTTGATTCAAGTCCGGCTGGGGCAGATAAATTATTTAATCTGTAAACTAGTTGGATTTGACGACCCTCCCAGGAATCACCCAGCATCTGTCAAGTGGGTACCCATATTGTGATTTCGGACAAGTCCCCCCCCCCCCCCTGCACAACCGTTGTCCAAGTAACACTACAATCTCTACCTTGTACTGAAACATGGGTTTTCTATTCAGTACATTGTTTTTAGCTGAACGGCGGATTTTTTTTTGTAATAATTTTAAGACTTAAGCGAACCCGAAGGTTCGGTGCTAATACCACTAATATCAGCTTTCAAACTTCCATCCATAGACTACCATATAAACAAAAATCTATTAAATCATTTCTAACGCAATCCTTCCAGCTTCTTTTCGGTCGTATAGCATTTATGTGAAATAAGTTATTTGTTCTTTAAATATTCAATATTTTAATGTTGATTTATCAAAAGTTTTCATTTTGCTCATTAAATATTTGAAAAAAATAATTCGATTTAAAAAATAATAAGTTATTTCATCCAAAAGACGAGGAAATGAATGTGTGATGGAAAAGTGAGACCTGTTAACCAAATAATTACACATTCAATACTCTCTAAATTATTAAGTTTAAAAACTAAAAAAAAAACTTAATAAAAAAATATAAATTTCGCACAATTAATAATTAATAACATAATGGAAAAATAAACCTTAATTTTTAGAGATATGTTGAATTATTATTTACTGCTATTTCTGAAAGAATTTAGCCAAAATAATATTCTAGTATCGTTTATCATTACTATGTATAATTTAGTAGTGGGAACCGGAGAATATGGCATATATTATTTCTTGAAACTAACTAAATAAAAATTAATATTTGGCTGAATGGGATTTAAAAAGAGAAAAATGGCCCCACAACGGCCCTTATGATATCTTCCACTTCGCCGAGCTTCCTGAACAAATTTATTTAGAGCGCCCCTCCCCTCGAATATCTTTATCGAAAAAATATCAGGGCTCTACGCCATCATAGCTTTCCCAACCTTCATGAGTATCCAAAAATACTCAATAGATATAAAATATATCTGACTCCATCTCTTAAACAAGCTTTAATTTAACACATTTTAAAATTCAATTTTATAATATATTTTATTCAAAATGTATTATTTAAATATATAAAAGCTATCAGTTAAGAAATGAGTGGGAACGTCCCAAATCTCTAAAATAAATCGGAAATCAGTGAATTACAAATTTTACAATAAATAATTTAAAATAAAATATTTAAATGACCTACTTGGATGGACGCGCATGTTTTAGAAATTCTACCTCACTGTTTATCAAAGAAATAGACAAACATTAACTATATGACTAGAAGCAAGCTTTTCAAAAAAATGCATGGGATAAAATATTGGGATGATTTATGTAAATATCAACTATTTGTTTCAAAACGAAGTAAGTTATCCTAAAATGTTAACGGTTAATCTAAGTATAACAAATGTGTACAGCAATAATAGAACAATGGTCGAACGAACGAAGGAAACTTAAATAGAACGAAGGTAAACACAAAACAAAAATAAATTTTAAAATGTTGACATAAAATGTATAAAAGTGATAGGTGAAGAAAATTAACAAGAAATTATTAGTAACTTCTAATGGATATGAGATAATAATTATAAATTATTAAACCATCTGTTAGGGAGTTTAGGAGATGTAGAAGAAGCAGGGGTTTGAATGTGAATAGGGAAGAAGCATGCCGGATATTAGGCGGGTGTGAGTTCCAGGCTGTTGGATCGGGAGAGAAAGGAACGTAAGAATGTTTTGATTCTGTGGTAACTCGTATAAAGTTCGGAAAGGCTAGATCTTGTTCCCTCGGATTTGAAAACGGATTGTAGAAGACTGTAAATATAAGATGGATGTTGTGGGTTGGTGGATTGGTATAAGTATGAACCTAGGAAATATTGTTTAAAGAGGGAGGGGAAGAACCACTTTAACTCATCGAGGTTGATGAGACATGAGACCTAATCAGGGCATCGAAGACAAACCGCAATGACTATCGAAAATGTATAATACGTGTTCAACGGGTTTCGTCAGTAGAAGCACGTCTAGATAACAACTATATTTAGGACTGTAATGATACGCCTGCGCACTAACAGTTTTCCAATAACTACCTCTGCTTGTTCTAATGCATCCTGTCAATGCCAGGTGGCTCTACAACTGTATCTAAGACATCATTTTCGTCTTTCCTCAGCTTCTGAGGGCTTTCCGATAGTTCTTTTATTTATAGGGTTTCTATTCGGACGAAGTCACAGTAGGACATCATTTGTAGTACTTGTGGATCGCAGAATCGAGTCTGAAGAAAATACTACAAACCTAATAAACAAATGCGTAAAATGAATCGTGCCTGGAAATTTAAACTACGAGTAGGTTCTTTATTGCTTGGAGAATATTATTTTTATATATATCTCAAATATTTCCTGGAAACCAATAGCGTTCATATTTACTATGAAATAATGTTACAAGGATATCTTAAACCCTTTGTGAAGGAGGAAAGTCACTTCGGAGAAAGTGAATACGAAGAAAAGGGAGGCAGTAAACGTGGATACAAGGTTCGGTACTTAGGCAGGTCCTTAGCGCCAAGGTCCTTGGAGGGGGGAGAGGACATTCAATAGATATGACATCATCTCCTGTCGATGTCCGCTGTTCCAATTACTGTTGGAGTCACATGCGACACATCTACCTTCATAAACCATCTCGTTTGCTCAGTTAAAGGTCAAACACTTTCTGAAGAGGAAGATGTTAACACGAGATGACATTTAGATCTATAAAACTGTAATTCATTCTCACTACGACTAATCATGTATAGAAGGAAAGATGGAAAAGCTATATTTAAAAATAGACCATAATTGTAACGGAAAACAACTGCCCTTGTTTAATTTCTTAATTTTTTTCCAACGAAAAAATAAAACAAAAATTGTTTACAAGAAAACAGGATAATAATTATTACAAATCTGATAAACAAATTAAAACAGTTTTAACAATAACAGAATTTAAATTGAATGTAGTATGAAAATCTCAATTAAATCAAAATTCGGAGGAGAGCTTTGGAGCTCCACTCGTATCCAATCCTTACAATCCAAAATCTTTCGTAAAATCCTCAATGCTCCTTACTTAGTTGCGAATAACGTAATCCATAATGACCTTAATGTCCCATTTGTTGCTGATTTGCCCCGAACCCGATAATCTATCTTTTCTTGACAAACTTTATTCCCGATCAAAACCAGTATTTTCCTACCTCCTCCTTCAATTCCTGATAATGCTCCATAGCGTCTGAAAAGAAGATGGTCTCTTGACCTACTAATTTGAGTTTGGGCCCTAGCAGAGGATAGTTTCTCTATTTGCCTATATATGACATCGTATATCATTCATTATATTTACTTGTATTGATATATTACAGTTGTAAATTTATAAAAATAAATTTAAAAAAAAATCAAAAATAATAATAACTTTAATGTGGCGACCGTAAAAAAATGGTACCCAAGGAAATGAATCGGAAAAAAGTAATTGAATTTTATAAATTTAAATTATTAAAAATTGAAACATTCCGAATTATGAAATCCACATTAAACTTCCATTGCACTATACCCAATAAGTTGAATCAAAAGGAATAGTACTAGTCAACCCCTGATTATCCCTAACCACCCCTAACCACCCCTAACCGCCCCTAACCACCCCTAACCACCCCCTAACCACCCCCTAACCACTCCTTTAAATAACATAACTGGAATAATAAATAATATGGTATATAAAAAAAAAATGACTATTTTATCAAATTCCAGAGTTCAAAAGTCTGTAAACATTTTAATGCTATTTATTATTTACCAACACTTAATAATCCCTTTAGAGCATTCTCTAAGCTTGTTAACTAACACTGCACTTCTTAAAAAAAAAGCCTCAGTTTAGTTATTTATTTCAAAGAAGAAACATGACAGTGTCCTACTTAATTCTCGTAATTTTAAGACATTACTAGAAAACATTTCACAGCCGCTGAAGCAACTAGTGAAATCATTAAATATGTAGGCGAAGGTGTCCTTGACCAGCGCACTGCGTGGCGTTGCTTTGAAAAATTTAGCAGTGGAGATACGACGTTAGGAAGGAAGCTGTTGAGTCAAATCCGTCCACAAGTACTCGCGAACTTGCCAGGGAGTGTGAGGTGGCGAAAGGTACTGTTAGTCGCCATTAATTACAGACTTTTGAACTCTGGAATTTGATAAAACGGTCATATTTTTTTTTATACACCCTATTACTTTAATGTAAATATACAGTTTTTCTTTTTAAAATTAATAGGTAATCGCATTATTTCTTATTTGAAAAAAAAATGTGAAAATTAAATCTGCCTATTCTACAAATGATTACATCAATCAGATTTTAAGTAATTCTTAATGCCTGCAATATTTTACATTTGAATTCCTTCTAGAATGTTTAGCTCAGTTGTAATGTATATGAGAACGAAAAATAAAATATAAAAATATAATGGTGAACTGAACAAAAAGCATCCAATAAAAGGAAAGAAATGACAATAAAAAAGATAAAAAGTAAAAAAGAAAGGGAAGTATAACAGATGGAAATAACAAAAGAAAAAAGAGCGAAATAAAAGAAGGACATATTTGCTTTGTCGTTAGAAGTCGGGAAAAGATTACTAAAGATTTTTTTTTTTGAGAAGGCATTTAGTCCTGACATATTCATTAATTTTGTTGATTTATTTTAATTTAACACTTTCATAAACTTTAATTAAGTCAAAAGTTAATTTATAAGGTTTTAATTTCGAAAGAACAAGAAGTAAAGAATTAAGACAAGAGGAAGATTAAAATTTGTAATTACACAATTCTTTAAAGTTGTTTATAATGTCGTATCCCTTAGAACAATAATAATACAATCCAGAATAAAATATAACAGGAAAAAATCTTTATTCCGGTAAATGTACATTAATATTAATATAAGCTCATAAAATCACAAATAATGGTGGAGCGATTGAAAAAAAAATTTTGTGAAAAGTTCAGTACAGTATATAATATATAAAAGAATATAGAGGGGAAAAATTACCTTCAAAATTCTTAGACTAAAATAAATACATACATTTACTGAAAGGGAAAACAAATTGAACATCTTACAGCAAACTATAAAATTTTACTATTTTTATTTTGAAGAGAAAAGATTTGTCCAGATCGGGATTTGAACCCGGGTTCTCCGCAACTATAGCTCAGTACTCTACAAACTAAGCCCCCAGGCTCGTAACCAGGCCAGACAAATCCATTCCCTTCACCGATCCTATTAAAATAAAAATTATAAATATAAAATTGACGTACGTCAACCAGATCCTAATTAAAGAAATGTTCAACAAACAATTTTTCCCCATATATACATCGCAAATTGCGAGTACTTGTGATATAGGATCGGTGAAGAGAATGGGATTTGTTCGCCTTGGATAGACCCCTGTTAGCTCAGTGGTTAGAGCACCGCGCTAATGACGCGGGTGACCCGGGTTCGAATCCCGGCAAGGACAAACCTTTTCTCTTCAAAATAAAAAATATTACTATCAAAAGAACAATAAATAAAATAAATTATAAAAGAAGTTGTATGCGAGATCTCATTTATTAAGGTTATATTTATTAACTTTATTAATGCTATATTTTATAATAAAACAATATAAATAAAAAATGATTGTCCGATTCTGACCTTTATTATTCATATGAAATCAAAGTCCTCAGCAATGGAGGCGTAATGACAATCCAAGTGGCCCGGTATTGACAGAGATATCTCGATTTCTATAGAGGATTGTTCTCTACAATCGATACCTATAGACTATAGTATGTAAATCGATAGTATGCTAACCACTTCACATCTCGTCTTCTGCATCTGATCCAAATCCGACTACTCTGCCTTTGGTTCAACTCTAGTAATCGAAGGTGAAATGGCTTATATAGAAAATATTGGTAATGAAGTAAAAAATTGATTATGATTCAATAAATTGGTTTATCGTACTTACCTATAGGCTTGATAGAGTAATTAGTGAAATCATTACCTGCAAGAAAAAAAAAAAGTATTATAACAGAGAATAAAACATTATATATATATAATATAATACATTATATCTGCAGCCCTGGTGAAGAAGTGGTTAAGTCGAATTTTGTCCAGAGAGAGTTAGATTTATTGAGGAAAGAGGATTCGTGCCATTCTCGTAGTTTTTGGCTTAATATTAAGTTTTTTTTATAAGCGTTGACTCCATCTCAAACCAATGCCTGACTTAGCAGCTTACGCACTACCAGAATCACATTTGAAACTCATTTTCAAGAAAGTTCGACTTAACCACTTGATCATTGAGGCTGTAGGAATGGTGTGTGACCTAATATAACGTATGTATGGAGGGTAGGTAGAAGAAAACGCACTTAAAGTTTAATCCCCTCCCAAATGGGTTAAATTAAACTTAATTGACCAAAAACTAATAGAAAATATTCTCCCGCTATTTGGAAATAAAATGACATTTTATTTGCGTTATTATCTTAAATAGAACATTCTTAGAAAAATTATATACGAAAAAAGTAGAAACGGGGCAAAAGTTCGTACATCTTTTTTTTTATTTTTTTTTATTTAATTCAATGATATTTACAACTATAATGGTATTATATCAAGTAAATGTGCAAAAATGTAGAATATGACATGAAAACACTTGTGGAGAAACTACCCATCGATAGCACTCCAATAAAGTTCTATAGTAGATGATCTCGAGGCCATCTTCTTTTCAGGCGCCTCGGAGGGTTATCAGGAATAGTATGGGAAGCAAGCTCAGAGACTAGCGGATTCAAGTGCGTATGGAGCTTGTTATGGAAGGATAGGTATCTAGTTTGGGCCAAATCAGTAACATATGGGATATTAAGATCATGATGGATGAGTTTGTTTGTGACATAATAAGGAGCATTGAGGATTTTACGAAGGATTTTGGATTGCAAGGATTGGATACGAGATGAATTGGATGGTTTAGTAGAGCCCCAAAGCTCAACTCCGTATCGTACATCTCGGAATAAAAGTAAGCAATATATACTTAACACGATTTTATTAGCACGATTATATATTCAACTAAACGCTACAAAAAACTTAAAATTTTAATATCAGCTGTTTTTAGCAAAATAATTTCTTATGAAATTCACCCCCCCCCCCTTATTGGTATTTACTGGATTGAATCTTGTTCCTTTCCGATGGTTCTCTGAAGTCCCCACTATACAATATGTATGTTAGAAACAATTTGCCCTAAGCAAGGAAAATGATCTGTACAATCCTTTTCCTTGGAGTAGCTTCAGAGATTCCCAAGCACTTGGAGGTTTTTATCTTCGACATGCCAGCGTCAAATAGCTTAACAGCTATTAGTTAAACGGTCTTGAGCGTCTCCCTATCGGCATATATCTTGGTCAGTCTCTTTTTTATAAGTTCTTAAAAATAATGTACCGTGAGGAAATGAGTACGAATACCACAGTTATATTCATGGCAGATGTCGCCATCCAAGAGTCAGAATTATAATTAAACACCTTTATTCGGAATATAACCCATGGTGTGAATAATAAAATCTTATATAAGAGAGAAAAACTTAAAATTTCGATACCATCACTGCAATAGAAATTCTTTCTTTACCTATGCCCAAATGTTTATTTTTTACTTATCTGGTTTCATTTTGACAGGACATGGAACTTTCAAATATTAATATATTATGTTTTTGAGTTATGACATTGTTCTTCTAAATGATCGACATATTTAAATGTAGATTACATGCCTTAGTTTTAACTTTAGTTCAATTCCTTAACTTAGAAACCATATTGTTGTTACATATAAATACATCTAAAATTAACTTTATAAACTTGAAATATTAACAATGTGACACGATAAATATTAAATAATTTAATGCAAACAAATTATAAGAGCTTGGCTAAAAGACAAGAGTAGCTATAGGAAGAGGAGAGAAAGGTTAGTCGAGTTGGGTAAACACACTTGTTCCTGATAGGTTTTGGAGGAGCTTCATCAACCATCTTCATTTAATAGTAACTATACCACTTTAATAAGTATACCAGAATATTATGAGATACTTTTTATAAAATTGGCCTTGGCTGTCTACAACTAATATCTATAACTATATCTTTAAATAATATTCTGTTCAAATAACAAAAAAAATAATCTTGAATAATACTAGTTGACCTTAAATATATAAATATATATATATATATACTAGCTGACGCGGCCAGGCGTTGCTGTGGCTTTTGTAATAGTTTTAAAATAGATTACGTTAAAATTTGAATTTTAAAGAAACAGTGAATGAATGGAAAAAATGAATTAAATAGATTTTTGATTTTACATTTTATTCATCTTATGTTCAAGTATAGTATATAATAAATAAATAATATACAAAAATCTTAACTATGTTCATTCAAAAAAAAAAATATATATATATGTGTATAATTTTAATTATAATTTTTTAATTTAATTAAATTGAGTGCTTATCGATGCACACTAGTTTTTGTTAATATGTCCTTTGCTAATAAGAATAGATAAACCGCAAATGGACATTGTCTGGCCTTGAGACTTGTTGATGGTCATAGAAAATGCCAAGCGTATATCAAATTGAAGTCTTTTGAAAGGTATTATGGATTGTGATGGAATACTTGGCTACAGGACGATTTCTCCTTTATAGATTCCAGTCAACATTGCTGCTGACATTCCCGGTGATATTTTTGATGACCAAACGTGTACCATTCCATAATTGGTGGATTCAAATTACGCATAATCAACAATAATAGCCGACACATATCACTTAGGGCTATGAACAATTTCAAACAATTAAATTTAATCTTCTTTAAAAACGGTTATTTATGTTTTTTCCCGAAAATATAGAAGTTTTTCGGTCACCAAAAGTATTCCCGTCCGTTTTTTCGGTTGCAAACTTGGATTTACACTACTTAGACATGCCCTTACAACATATCAAAAATGCAGCAACATCAAGCGTCGCTGCTACGATCGACGCATAATCAATAATAATGGCCGACCCATATATATCGCTTAGGGGTATACAAAATAGTTTACATCCTATTCTCAGAGCTACTGAATACACACACAAAATTTCATTAGAATCGGTCGAACCATGACAATTATATACATTAGATATATATATATATATATAATGAGAAAGAAAATGGTCCGGGTAGAGGTAAGAAAAATTGCTCTTAAGTAGGGAGAACTATTTATTGGAGAGGCTCTTTATATCCGTCAATACAGTTTATTTCAAATAATAACATAGCATGGCTTAAACAGAATTTTCTAAAACAGTTCTTATGAAAATGAGCTGCCATAAAAGTAATATTTAATTATTAAAATATATTTTATTACGAAAAGGATGATACGATTTTACTGTTTAAATTATCAATATATAATAGTTTTTACATGTAAATAAGTTGACAGCTTAAATATGAAAAAATTGATAATATATTTGATAGATATCTGCATTTTTTAAATATTAACTCTTTAACTGAATAACACTCAAAATTATACTCGTATATAAAAATTGAGAAAATACTGTGCCAGGAATGTGAACCTCTATAAAATACAATATGTATGATATAAACTCCACTGAGGGATTGAAGATAAGCACAGAAATCTGTACTGATCATTTGCTATGTAAACTGAAGACAAAAATAATATAAATCCAATAATATTGTTTGTTTCCTGGGGTTTAGAGGGCGTAGAAAACCTCTCTAGGTCAGCAACGCCCGTTGTCCAATAACAATAAATAAGATATTGTATAATCATTTATAGTAACATATGTTACAATTGTTTTTTTCTGATCCAGTATAGAATCCAAATCTATCCATTATTACAGCCAAGGTGTTATTTGAAAACCATTGGTTGTATTGCAGCAAGAACTACTTCAAATAGTGGATATTACATTGTATTATTATTATTATAGTTCATATTGCCAAGTAATAGTGTGAATTGTATTGAAAAAAAAACAACTGTACCACTACAAGTTGTGAACGGGTCTGGGGTTCAGTAAATGGTAGAGACTATTCTGTTTCATAGACAACGGTTCTGCAAGGAGGTGGGCTTGTCCTAGGTCACGCTTAACCGCCAGATTCCCCCCCCCCTTATTTCGGGTACCCTTTTTTTATAATATTTTATAGAAGCTGGGTGAGCCCCAGGAGGTTCCTAGATCCTATATGATCCATCTCCGGCTGCAAACAGACTGAATAAAAGACTTGCCCACAGCGGGATTTGAAACAGGATTTCCGGCATGGCTACTCAGTGCTCTACCACTGAGCCACTCCGCTCCCTGTATTGAAATAATACTAATTAAACATATTTTTCAGCTTCACGTTGGTCATTTTCATCATGAATATATTTTCGAATGAAATTCTATTTTTTTAAACAGATGTATTTAGATTTTTTCCTGAAACATATTCATAAAAAGTAGGTCACGAATATAGTGACAAGTAGGTCCATATTTAGTCATTTAGCTAAAGGTCTCACCATCGAAACTCTTTGTAATCTGAAAACCCTCCTGGTGATCACCCAGCCACTAAATTTGGTGGAAAATTCTGCGACTCGAGTAAGATCCATGCAAAATCACTTTTTTTTGCAGCATTTGTCTTTAAAATACATGGTCCAAATACAGTGTACTGAACATAACATTTATTTTTTCTATCGAAAACATTACATAAAAAAGGTAATGTTATCTATAGGAACTTCATAGTCCATTAATTCAATATGAAATTCAGTACTGTACGAGACTGGACACTATACGACTTAAGACTTTGTAGGATAGATAACTAGTTAATATTGAGAACTATCCTCTGATGTAAGAGCATTAGAGCAGATTGGATCGAGGAGATATTAACCTCAATCCTTCCTGTTCTTATCCTGATTTCCTTTCCTTTCTTATAGTCGCACTACTAGATTGTTAGTAAATTTTAGTAAGAAAAGAAAAAATTGTGTTTTTTTTCTAATAATTATAAGTAATTGTATGTAATGTGATTAAGAAATTATTTCTGTTTGTTCTGGAAGCTTGGCTTTGAGCCTGCCCTTCAATAGAATGTTGCCAGTCTATTTATAAATACAATTAGGCACGACCCCACGTGTCTCGCTAATGGATTGGTTATTTATTTAAGGAATTTCACTAGAATTGAAATTATGTAGGTTTAGTGCTTATGTAGTTTTAATTACAAAATTATTATTTATTACTTAAGCTTATCAGTTTTTTTGGTTATTAGTAAAAACAAAAATAATATATACATATACCGTTTTACTCCATTTACTAATGTAAAAATAATCTACATATCCTCAATGTTATTACGAAAACATTAGCAATACAAATTGAATTTCTAGAAGATATTAGAAACTTTTAGTAATCAATTTACATGTACAATATACGCTGCTTGATTATTTGTTTAAACGGTATCAGTTCCGCAGGTCGTCGCTTCGAGTTAAATCTCATCTAGTTTTATCTTTTCATTCGTTTTCTCTTTAATATTCTCCAAAATAGAAAAAATCCTAAGTTTTAGTATGAAATAAAATTATCATTATGGATAATATGTTTCTTTCGAGAATCATTTCATCAAGAAATCAGCGTTTCAATTAATATTTCGAAATATAGATGATGTTGAGACGTTTATTTCTAGATGAAATTATTACCTATATACACACATTTTTCACAATTCCAATTTTTTTTTTCATACTAAAACTCATGATTATTTTTATTATAAAGAATTAAAAAAAATTGTGAAAAGTTAAAAGATAATGTGACTTAACTCGAAACGTCAACCCGCGGAATTAATATCCAGAATCTAGATAAACTGACCTTCTTTCCTAGGTTAAATAAAGTTAAATAATTTAAAGTCATGACCCAGTGTTCATTACGGATTTAATTATTGCATATTTTATAATATATATTTTTTTTAATTTCTTATATAAATATGATGCACGATATTATTTAAGTAAACGTCTGCTCTACTACAATTCATAAAGTATCTTTAGTTCGGTATATGGTAGAGACTAGACTGGTTTGTCCGACAAATTCCGAGATCACGCTAAAAGGCCAGGTTCTTCACACAACTTCCGTTACAGACTGAGTGAGCCCCAGGAGATTCTGCAGATGCGACAGGGTTCTTCCTTGGTTGTTAACAGATTAAATAATTTATCTATCAATGCAGGATTAGTACCCGGAATCTTAGCAACTCTCTACACTGAGCTATCCCGTAGCTGATAATTTAAGTAAGTTTTTTTTTTGTTTAATTGTTTTTCTGGGTTTTTTTTAAACTAATAAGTTTTTATTTATTTAATAATCAGAATTATGTATGATGAAAGATCATGCAGTGACAAAAGCAGGCGCTGAGGTAGGCTTCAGCCTGTGTGACCGTTCAAAGTTGTGGGGTTAGTTGATTCTTAGCGCCGTGCTAATGGTGGGTCTGAATGCATATAACTCTTTGTTATTTAGTAATAAAAGTAAAATATATAACATATATGTATATATTATATACTATAACAATTAGGACCAAGATGGGCCAAAGGAAGGTATAGAATACAAAAAACATCTAAAATTGAAGAATTCAGTCTTCTATTCTATGGCCACATAATGGGGCTAACCGATCACTGACATACCAAAAAGAATAGTAAAATGGGTAGCATCCCTTGTTAACGGAGGGAATGGATCCAAAATATTAAAAAAGTATTAAATTAAAGTAAAGTTTAAAATATTGGAACTAAGCATTGCTAATGAAGGAAAGAAAAAAAATTTAAACTTAAAAGTTGAAAAAAAAGATGATTGAGCCAGAAACAAAAATGGAGCTAAGAAACAAAAGCTGAATTCTCGCAAATAATGAAAACCAGGTGGGCAAATTAGAAGAAAAAGGAGTCCCGAACCTGAACCATCTTCCACTTTGGAACCTTTACCACTAATCATAATAATATATATGTACATGGTTTTAAAAATGTTAGGTTGCTGTAATTGTACGTAAACAGATAAATATTAAGATGTACATTAGTTTTGTTGGTAGATATTAATTAGGGATAACCTATAGAATTAATTTCATAAATATTGTCATATATATTAATTATTATTCTTAACATAGGAATGATATTTTTCAGTTTTGCTCTTATTCCCTTCTGAAAATTTTTTAAAATGAATTTATGAAATTTGATGTAACTGTACTAAAAATCTGTTAAAGCTCCATTTAACAGGATCTTTTCTATGGATTTATAAATACTTTCAATTTATAAATAGATTCCACGTGTTTAAAAAATTAAATTATTTAATTTATGAATCGATAAATAATGACTAGGCGTAGAATGGTAGAGATTTAGTGTTTATAAATAAACTATTAATTATAGAATATTATTTTATTTGAAAAAAATTCTATTTGATTGTTATAGGTTATTATTAGTATGAATAAAATTATAATTCATAGTGCATGTATGTGTATTAAATATGTGTTTGTGTATTTTTTTTTTTTTTAACGTGGGGCAGGTGGAAATCTTCAAAAGACGGGGATTGGCCCGTAACTATGCGTGTGTGGGATTTTTACCCACTAAAACCATTTCCCTACACCTGTTTTCTACACTCCATGGGACCGCCGTTAGACATTACTTCGTGGAGGGGAATGGCTGTGTGCCGCCTCATGGCAACTTGCAACTTCCTCATGGCGACTTCTTGGCCTGGATTCTTCTTCTTCAGGAAGGCACCAGTCTTTACTGGTTCTCACTCCTTGCCCTTTCCTCCTCTCTCAGTCTTTTGAGGACCCCTACAGCGATATCCGTATGTGTTTGTGTTTGTTTTTAATATGTGTTTGTGTATTAAATTAGAAATCCACAGCTACAAAATTATATTTAAAATTATGTAAATAAGCCAGGGGCTGAGGTCAGTGCTTTACCAATATAATCGGCAAGATATTTAAATAAAAGAACTGGAAAACAATATTTTCTTTTTTCCATTTTCTTAAGATATAGAAAGTTTATAGTTGTAAAGCATGGGTATGCCAGTTAATATATGTATTTGGAATCAACAGTCACCATCATATCCAGAAAACAATTACACCCGGTTTCAGAACCCGTCCCATGGGCCTGTGTTTCCTCTGCCATTGTTTCGTCCCAGTCCCAATATGAAAACATTTATGTATTACGAATCAAATGGAACAAAAGATTGACAACGTTTCGAATGCACAAACTTTTTCTATTCAATCCACACAGCTGAAATTATAAATAGAAAATGGGAAGTTAAATTTAAAAATTAATATAAAATTTTAAACTACTGCCGCGTGTTACCTTGGTTTGATATCAGTTGCAATTAATAATTTTTAGTTTTAACTCTGGGCGGTAAGATTACAACAATATATGCAGAGAAATTATTAAAAAGAATATTAAAAATTTAAAACAGTTAAGTTAATCACGCCCAAGTATGTTAAGGAAATATGTATTAGTGATAGCTAAGATCAGTAAACGCACAAGTAATGGCATCAATTTAGATTTAATCGCTCCAACTAATGTTTAATAATAAATTAATTACGTAAACTGTTGCATAATCTTTTTCTTGTAGCAATGAAGTGTCATGTCTCTCTCATGACATTCCTTTGCCATTCTGTCTTTGTTTCTTGTTCTTATTCACTACAAGTACTTTGGTGTATTTCTCAATAATTATCTGTCCTGGTATTATTTTTCTATAAAACCCATATTTGTTATGGGTACATCTTCTTTTATCTTATTTGGGTATCCTCTGATATTTTTAAAATTCACCACTTAGTCTCCTTTGCTTACTTTTTTTCAAAATCCTGTTCCCACGTACAATTCTGTTTTTGTTTTTTATGACAGTGTTCTTCTACTTATTATTATCTGCGAATAAGTCTTAAGACTTTTGTTCCTTTCTTAGTAATACTGTAGCCTAGTAAACCCCATTTTTTCTGACCGCTGTGCTGTATAGTTCTATTACCTTTGGACAATTTTAAATTTTGATAATGTAATCTACATTTTCGACTTCGATAACTAAACGGAAATACTGTTCTTTAATTTAAAATTTGGGACTTTAATTTAAAATGTGGGATTTCGCCCAGCTGGGGGTATTATCGAAGAGCATCAGCTGAGATAGTTCGGCCATGTTCCCAGAATGGAGGATAACAGAGTGGCGAAGGTATGAGACCGAAAGGAAGACCATGGAAGACTTGGTAAAGCGCAATCCAGGGAGCCTTTGACAGAAAATGATCAAGCTCTACAGAAAGGATCCTCGCACCATTGGCGGTAGAAGAGGAGAAGATTAAATAAATAAATTTATAATTTACGATGTCCTTCTTTCTCTTAACAGAAAATTCTTATGTAATCCACTACATATTCTATTATGTCTTAGATACATATTGGTGATTTATCGAATGGTTTTTCTGTTTTTGAGGTTCAGTAATGAAATATAAAACTGTTTTGGCAGTGTTTCGTTTAGGCAAGTTAAATTTTCTTTCTGACTTTTAGGAAATTTAAATTAATTTCTATCAATCTTGAAGTCGTCATTAAAATTAGTCACTAATCTCAACACAAACTTATTATTTACAGACAATGTTAATATGTAACTTTTTAATTGATTACGATATATGACTCACTGCATAATAAATAAACATATTTCTAGCTGCACACTGCTCGAGACTTATTTATACCGTACAATTATACAATAGAGAGTACAGGATGTTACGTAATCAATTCGCAAGTACAATTTATATATTCACATTTTCTTTTTGAACGTTTTTAAATAATTAGTAAATAAATTATATAACAATATTCATAATCTAGGAATAAGTGGTATTTTTTCATTTGAAACTGTTATATAAATATATATATATATATATACGAGCAAACATTATATAAGTACTTTAGCAATAAAAGAATGGTATAATCTGGCGGAAGTGCCCCCAACAAGATTCTCAACTCCGGAAGTTAAAATTGGATTAGTTTAAGAAGTGAGAGGGCAGCAACTCTTAACCGGAAGCTGGGCAAGATATTGAAGATGCCAGCGCCCTCTTCTCCACTTCCGTTGTCCTTTCGAGTTGTGACACCACTCTACTGTTCAGGTAACATCTCACGTTTCAAAACATGAGTTACTTGGCAAGCGATTGAGGCTATCTACTTATCTAATAAAACAGAAGACTTATCAACTTTTCTTGTTTAGAAGATTAAATTTTTTTAGTGTACCTTTTCTAGGTTGGGGTTCCATATTTGTAAGTCAATTAAAAAATAATGAATAAATTCGAAAAGAATAAGAAAAATAGTTTATATTTTAATAATATTTATAAATTTAATAGTAACAAAATTAATATCAACTAATAAGTATAAAGCATTAAATGAAAGCATACCTAGAAAAAAATATCACAAGTACTGAGGTATGGCCCCACTGACCATAAGGCGTTGCTTATATTTTGTGAACAAGCTTTAGAACCAACCTTACGGGTTATTATACGGTAATCATACGGGGATTTTCCATAAATGGTATGGTGGGAACTTCAAGAAACTAGATACCAAAAGTCCCAGTGACCATGTAGCAGTACTGTAGTGTTAACAGTCTTGACTTACATTTATTTAAACTTTTGATTTTCAACCTTCAAAGCCAGGAACTAGAACTCTTCCCAAGACCTCGTGTTTCAAAACAATAATTTTGTTTTAAATATAATTCGAAATATTAGTATTAATTATATTATTAATATATTAAAAAATATGATCGGAGTGGCTCATTGGTAGAGCACTGAGTTGCCATCCTGGAAATTCTGGTTCAAATCCTACTGCGGACAAGATTTTTATTTAGTCTGTCAGCAGTCGGAGATCGATCATATAGGATATTGGAACCTCCTGGGGCTAACCCAGCCTCTATAAAATATTATAAAAATAGGGTACCCAAAATAAGGGGGGAAATCTGGTGGTTGAGTCACCTCCTTGCAGAACCGTCGGCCATGAAACAGTACAGTCTCTACCATGTACTAAACCCCAGACCCGTTCACGGGTTGTAGTGGTACAGGTTTTTTTTATATTATTAATAATATTAAGGAAATAACATTATTTAGCTTTTTCTTAATCTTTATATTTATATATTCATATTTTTTTGTGGAATCTATATATGTACCACATTTAATGGTGCACATTACATGATATAACTACTCCAATTTTTCTTACTAATTTAAGGAATTCCTTAAAAGGATTTTAATGTTATTTCTCATATATATATATATATATATATATTTATATATATATATATATATATATATATATATATGTGTGAGAAATAACATTAAAATCAATCATATCTTTTAAATCTTTACCACTACAACCTATGAAGGGTTTACTGAATGTCCTCTTTTTAGGACAACGATTGAGCAGGTAGCTGATTTGTCCAAACTCACGCCTAATTGCTAGATTTTTCCAGAAGGGTTTGAGCTCCAGAAGGGTTTGGTTATACCTCTTTTTTTATATAAATGTTATCCCAACACTTTCGAAGAAAACATCTCCATTTCTATCCTTGTCAAAATCTATTTTTATGACATTTTTCTCATTATTTGATCTTTTTAATTATTCTGAACTTCAGTAATTACTCTTATTCTTATACATCGGCTATTCCCCTTAAATAGACAATAAGAAAATAAATAAGACTGAACGCCTAATTATATTTAACAGACGTTACAGAAACATAAATAGTTGAAAATAAACAAAATTAATAAAACTGAAACATTAATCAAATGCTACGAGTAAAAAGATGGGGTTACACAAGGTGTGATGAGATTAGAAGGTAGGTTTAATGGCGACCTGCTATATCACAAGTACCGAAAAACCTCTGCCAATGCAACAACCCATGAGGTGTCACCAAATTCTTTTAGACACATGTGATGAATGGATTAAAAATATTGTCCTTGGCAATTTAAAAGAGTATTTAACCCATGAAGGATTCAGTACACGGTAGAGAACATACTGGAACATATTTCAGATTTTCCCCCACTTAAGGATAACGACTTGACGGAGGCTAGTCAAGCTCAGGTGGTTTTCTAGACGGAGTAAATTGTTATATTATAGGCTCCTCATAATCTTGGCTTTGGGGATGTTGATAACATTACTCGATACCTTCCTCCACCAGTACAGAAGGCACTATAACAGCCGTATCGATTGGTCCTGGATGGAACGCTGCCACGCTATTTAGAGGGGAGGGGTACACCTGCTCCACGTGACAGTGATAATGTCCTTGGGGGGGGGTGTTGTACCCTTTTAGCAAATCCTTCCGGACACTTAGTGTTAGGGGGTTAGTACCCAGCGCCAAGTACCCGAATATCGGAAGGGTAGTAAAGGCCATGTGAACACCAAGAACATTGATGTTATTTTAATCAAAATAAGAGTGAATAACGGTTCATGGACGGGTTTGATAATCATACTGCTATTAAAAGGAGAATTATAATATTATGGACTCTACAATACCTTTATTCTATTAAAGTTTTTTTTGATTTTTTAAAATTTATTTATTAATATTCACAACTGTATTAAAAAATACATCAAGTAAATAGGCTATGTGATACAGTAGATGGCAAGTTGAGAAACTACCCACTGGTAGTACTCAAATCACTAGTTCAACAAAGATGGTCACGTGGCCATCTTCTTTTCAGACGCCTCGGAGGATTATCGGGAATCGAAGAGGAAGCTATGTTTAAAAACTAGAGGGTTTGAGTGGAAATGAAGTCTGTTATGAATGGATTAATACCGGGTTCGGGCCAAATCAGCAACAAATGGGACATTAAGGTCGTTATGGATGACTTTATTCTTAACAAACTAAGGAGCGTTGAGGATTTTACGAAGGGTTTTTGATTGTAGGTATTGGATACGAGAGGAATTCGATGGCTTAGTGGAGCCCCAAAGCTCTACTCCGTAAGTCCAAATAGGTCGTATGATGGTCATGTAGATGAGTATATTAAAGTTAAATCAATAAAAGTCATAATAATGTTTTATCCTCGTCTACCGTCTAGGTTGTGTGAGGACAGCCTTTGTAGAGTTTGGGCAAGTTTTCTCTGTCCTGTATCAGCTCATTTCTCGCATTTTCCTCTTTTCCTGATGGCTATCATTACCTCTTCTTCTCTTTCCAGGCTTTCAATAATTTTCTAATGCTGTTGTAAGCTGACCTAGTTTCTGGAAGGAGTAAAACGGTATCTGCAAACTTTTGCTCAAGAAAAGAAACTACTTAAGAGGAAATATCTTGAAAGCAGATCCCAAGAAACTACGAACAACACTAGAGGAAAATAATTGAAGTAAAATGAATTCTAAAAAGGAAGCATGGGAAGATTTGGGTATCAAGATGGAGAATGATTTTAAGGAAAATCATACATTGTTTTATAAGGTAATGAAAGGACGAAGGAGAGCAATAGCTCCATTTTTGAATGAATTTTTGAAGGAACAATGAAGGAAACAATATAAGAAAATGTGATGAAATTATGGAAGAATATTCCAGAGATTTGCTAGAAGAAGAAGGTCGCTGTCTCTAAGGTGAATCTGAAGAGGAGAGTGTGAGAAGAGGACGACAGCATAGACGTGGAGGAATTGAAGGATGGTCTGGCAGATATGAAACTGGGGAAATCAGCCGGAATAAATGAAATATATTCTGAGTGTTGAGATAGGTGGTTCATAAAGGCGTGGAAAAAGACGAAGGTACCCAAAGAATGAGAAATATCAGTCATAGTTCCAATCTTTAAAATGGGAGACAACAGGGACGGCGGTAATCATCGAGGAAATTTCCCTTTTAGGTGAGTAAGATCCTCAAAAAGAGAATTAGATGGTAAGATCGATTAAAAATAACCTGGAGGTAGAACTGTACGGATTCCGTGCTCGAAGCGAATGGAAGCCATCAGGATCTGATTTTCATCATGAGAAAAATCCTTCTCTAATACCTTAGAGAAGGGCAAAGAACTGTCTGTTTGCTTCGTAGATCTAATAAAAGACAAAATCGAGAAAGGAGATATCTCCAAGGCCTTGAGAGTAAAGGATGTGGACACAGGGGACATATTGGCGGTGGAGAGACTATTTAAGAAATGCACAAGTGTAATAAGATCAAAAAAAGTGAAAATAAAAATATAATTAACACTTTAACACCCATGTATTGAGTTCACTACGTTATAGAGAGTTTACTGTCTTTAAGCTAATAGTTTTCGCAACGATCACTCTGGACCGCGAGACTCATATTATTAACGATATCTAAAACTGCTCATAGAGCGACACACCCTACGAGGTTTGTTTAATTGAGATAAGCCCGATTTATGAGACAACTGCTGTGCAAGGTTTGCAGGGCGTGGCCTTATTCGTTCTAAGCTAAATTTGATACTTTATAACATTAGTTGTTTTAATTTAGAAGCAGCTATAATGTTACTTTCCCTTATTTGGACAATCAACTCTAGCTGGAGATAAAAGTCTAATATTTATTGCAATCGTGGAACTATTTTTAATATATATTTAGGGCTTTAACTAAATAATAATAAAAAAATACTATTACAACCCATGTAAATTTTTGTGTTTCAAATTGAACAGGTTTGCCGAGCGATGGCCTAGATAACGCTCAATCCCCAGGTTTTCCTCTTAATTAAAATTAACTACTTAGAGACTGGATGAGTTTCTGCCTGGGTCTCCAGCTTTAATTGGGTCGAACCGAAACTGATAACAGAACCAAATAATTTATCCGCTACAGTCATTTTCAAACTCAGGGCGTAGAAATCATTAACTCGGCTTCCTAAGTACTGACCTACCACTTAATTTCTAATTAATACTTAAAATATAACAACAAAACGTTTATCTCAATTTGGTTTTTCTTCTGATGATTTAATAAGAAAAATCAACATGAAGATAAATGCTGGCAAAACCAAAATAATGAGAATAGGAAAGAGAGCAGAACGAGGAGACAGGACAGTCCGATTAGGCGGTCTCCCTGTGGAACAAGTCGCAGACATTAAATATCTTGGCGCCCATCTAAATGAGTATGGACGGATTGATAGAGAGGTACAAGAGAGAATAAAATGTGCAGGAAAATGCTTCAACTCCCTTAAGAAAGGTTTTATTGGAAAAAGAGAAGTTACAAAAGGCACGAAGAAGACAGTGTTTAAAAATACCTTTCTCCCAACCCTGACATACTCAAGTGAATCTTGGACCCTCGCCAGAGCCAGTCAACTCCAACGAGAAGAGATAGGGTGAGGAACGCGACGATAAGAACCAATCTGGGCATACGACCAGTAGCAGAGGAATATAGGATGAGATGGTTCGGACATGTCTCCCGTATGGCTGATGATCGCTCCATATACGAGACTAAATTGGAAGGTGGAAGACCTCAGGGAAGGCCTAGAAGAACCTGGGAGAACGGGGTTAAGGAAGCCTTTGACAGGAGAGGCCTGGACTGGAGAAGGAGAAAGTTGTTGGTACAGGATCGAGGCATATGGATCAAAGTCTATAAGCAAGCAAGCTCCTCACACAGCCTAAAGCGGTAGAGAGGAAGAGATTTAGTTAGTTAGATTTAATAAGTGTAGCATTGTTGCACGGAATAGACATTACTAAAATGTT
Organism: Troilus luridus; assembly: GCA_964056705.1. Classification (NCBI taxonomy): domain Eukaryota; kingdom Metazoa; phylum Arthropoda; class Insecta; order Hemiptera; family Pentatomidae; genus Troilus; species Troilus luridus. The sequence goes on along the minus strand of OZ057413.1, from coordinate 136,874,033 downwards.
CTAATTTAGTGTATCATCCTGTACGTAAACTAACACCAAAGGTATGAGGGAAAGGTTATTTTGACAGAAATGCTATCAAAATAAAATGATATTCCACTCTTTCGATCCACAGGTAACAGATGAGATAGTTTATTTAATTGTTTCGAATCCGAGACTTAGAGATCGGTCTACCCAATCACTGATAAAGACTCCAATTCATTTTATATCATTCAATTCCAATATTTAAACATAATATATATTAAATAAATTAGAAATACAGATACGCTAATCAATGAAACTACACAATCAACCTCAGTTAACAAATTAAAAACCTGTTCATTTAATTTTATTACAGTACTTAATTACCGTTTTAGTAGAGGTATCGGAGTAATATTCTAGAAATGAAAGTTAAGTGCAATTTATTTATTAATAATTTAATACGTTTGGTGTGTAGTTAAAAATAATTTATAGTTAATAAAAGAATGCCATAACCTTATTTCGGTGCACTCTCAGTATTGAATAAAACATCCCTAAAATCGAAAATATTGGAATAAGATGGGGCTTGTTTTATTGTTTCAAGTAATGCTTTCTATGTTTTTACAATTAAATTAAAAAACATTATATGGTGTAACTGCTTAAAGAAGTCAGGAACAGCGACTATTCGATTTTCCAATTTATAATGTAACGACAAAATACTAAGCAAAATATAGTTTCTTGATCCGTTGCTGGGCAACGCCGATAAAATATTACATCACTCAAAGCTTATTTATATCAAGAATACATGTATTAATACATAATACATCGGCAGGTAAACGAAGAACAACAAGAAAATTATTAATAAAGATATAAAAATCATTTATTATTATTATGCTATTAATTAGTTGCATCCAAGCTTGTTTCAGATATTCTCCTTCATATTAAGGAGGGTACGCGGGTGTTTGTAGGTTGGAAAATTGCGGCTAAGTCCGTGGTTAGATCCGGAACCTGTTGTGGCTTCCTTAGATGAAGAGCAACTTGTGCTTCCTTCTTGTGGGGACGAGAATGAAATTGGTTCGTTGTCGGGGAGAAGAGGGAGTATATACTCGTATCCCCTTATGATGGGAATTCGTTATAAAAGGATCATTTATTTATTGTAATAGATGTTTATAACACAATATAAGTTATTATTCCTTATCATCGAATAGATGTGTACTTAGAGCGAGTAGGCTTAGAGAACCCGAAGGCTCGATGCCGATACCAGAAATCTTTGCTTACAAACTTCCTTCAACGAACCAATAACCAAACCCAAATCCGCCAGATCACACTTAACTCAATCCTCCCACCTACGCCTCGGTCTTCACTCAGACGCTTCCCAGTCGGCACAGCGCTTATTAACATCTTTACTAAGCCCAGCCTAATAATGCCCATAGGGGATATCCATAAAATATATAACAGACTACAATTACGACTTATCTGTAAAACAGGGGTAGATTAGGTCTATAGGTAGGTCTTCGCCTGGCTGCATCCGGATATTCTGCTCCCTGCATCGTTTGCAGGCTTCCGTCTTCCGCGTTTTCGGTCCTTCCTCTTCCGGATCTGTTCAGCGAGTGTCTCCATTTCCTTCTAAAAATGGAGACCTCGCACCCCTCATTTTCGTTCTTTCTTCATCCACCCTGACCATGAGCGCAAACCCTTCATACCGGCTCGACCTGCTTATTGAAATGCCCATTGGCTCTTTGTGCAAAAACATATTTATTTTTATAACCTATGGGGCTCCACCAAACCATCAAATTCCTCTCGTATTCAATCCTTGCAATCCAAAATCCTTCGCAAAATCCTAAACGCTCCTTATTTTGTCACAAATAAAACCATCCATAAAGACCGTAACGTTCCATATGTTACCGATTTAGCCCATTCCAGATACCTATCATTCCATAATAAACTCCAGGCCCATCCAAACCCACTAGTTTCCATCCTTGCATCCAATTCCATCCCGGACAATCCTCCTAGGCGTCTGAAGAGAAGATGAACTTATATTATAGAAATGTAATTAGATTGCTGCCAATGGCTAGTGCCTCTACATGTCCTTTCATGTATTTATTTATTCTTAAAGCCCTTGTACTAGATGTATATATTACAGTTGTACAATTCAATAAAATAATTTTAAAAAAATATTTATAATGCCGCCCGGTTGGGTACATAGGAAATTGTTTGACTAAGCTAGCGAAAAATGTTAAAAAGTCGATTGTGATGTTTCGAAGCCATCGCTTATGATGCTGACCACCTTATGTAATGCTATTAAAGATGTTTTAATATTCTAGATTGACCTGCTAATAATGAGAAATAAACTGATAGCATTAAATTGAGGCGCAATAAGAATTAGCCGTGAATTATTAGCTAGAGACTAATCGAGACAGATGGAAGGCGAACTAGATGTTAGATGTAGACTCGAGCAGATCTCAGATAGCTGGCTGGATCCTGCCTCTGAGTGTGATTGTGGCCTGATTAACTGTCCGCCTTCAATTCCTATATGTCTTCACTTTGATCCAGCAACTGCTAGGTCTATATTCCAACTGGCATCGGCTCACTATGCAGATGGTAATACAATCGTATAAAATGTATTATATAAGCTTATATACTATGTAATACCGCTTAAAAAAGAGTACATTTCTTCTTGGCAAACAATAATTTATTTATTTATAATACTGTACTACTTAATATTGACATTATATCTACAGCCCCGGTGAATAAGTGGTTAGTAACTTCATTAAGTCAAAAACCGGCCATCCCCTGGTTCTGTAACCCTTCTATGGTAAGACCCATATTCTCAAAAACGTCTGGCGGCGTCTCGTCAAGTTTCATAGGGAATTCCGATGGGATTAGCTGCCTATCTAATGGAACCTCCATCGTCAATAAGTGCCACACCACGCGCAACATCTTCAGCACGAAGAGCCATTTTTAAACTTTAAAAAAAAATTGAAAAGCCGGAAACTAAGAAATTTGCTACAAGAAACGGCACTGAATAAATGACACTGAATAAACATTTTAATTCCATAGAAAGTGAACATTGGAATCTGCAGTCCTTTCATTGAATTAAGGATTAAGGATTATTATCGTCTGTATTGACATTAATAATTGAAAAAAATACATTTATTCATTTAAAAAAAAGCAATCCAAAGCCGAAATATTTTTAGATGAAAAAATCAAGTGGGTGGAATTTTTAGCCTGTCAGTGTATAATGATGCTTAATATGGAGGAAAGGCTAATATCTTGTGTAGTAAAGATTATGTCTAAAACAATAGTGTTAATAATAAAAAACTTGGTGAGCCCGAAGGCTCGAAAAATAAATTACCAATCGCTGCGTTAAAGTAATCCTTAAAGTAATCTTCCCATCTACGCCTCGGATTCCTCCCTTGATATTTACCAGAGGCTCTGCCCTGGGGCAACTTGTAAATAAATTTTAATAAGTTAAGCTAATATATTTCAATAAAATTATAATTTATAAAAGTGGAAGTGCTTAAGTAGAGAAGGCTACTTGATTTTATGAAAAAAAATTCCAAGGGCGATAACATTAAATTAATTATATCACTTGTTTGCATTATAAACAGCCTTATTAAACATTTGTTATTCTGCATGTTTAATAAAGAAAAATATAAAATTGATAAATAATGCTATTTCACTGAAATTACAATTTTATAAAATGTTGTGACGTTGAGGTTATGTACATTCGTAGCGCACAAGATAAAACAAATTACAAATAAAAAATTTCTTCTGAGGATGGGAAAATTGTTCCCGAAACTTAAGCAATCTGAAGTATAAAGATATTGAAGCGGAAGACATTTATTGCACTCGATTTAACACAATTGACATTTCGAAGCGGATTCTGGGGCGGAACGAAGGAGTCCTGAAGAGGCGGAGGAGATGAAGAGCACTTAAGATCCCAAATGGCTGAAGTAGCAGGAGAGAGCATTAATAAAGTGCTTTCGAAAGTAGGACAGTCGAAGGGGGTAGATGAGATGAGATGTGCGGAGAGTCAGAATGTTTTGGTTAGGGGAGGTTATTGACCCCGGGATATCTGGGTCTCTGGGGGATTGTCAGGATTATCAGGATCAGGGGGAGCCAGGATCTTCCTTCGTAGCTATTACTTCCGTCAATTATATATATGTATATCTTAACAGTTGCTTCTTACAATATATAACTGCTATTTGTAACTACTAATTTTGATCATTAATAATAAAAAAACAAAATAAACCAAGATAATGCATCGCACAAATACAATTCAACATTGCTGACAATGAACTAGTTGGCGATACATTGACAAGTTAGGTATAGACAGCGTTTAATGCCATGTGATTACTGTCGCACTCTAAGAGTTACATATTGTATAACGTTAATAGCCACGTGCAAATGATTGAAAACATTCACCCTGTAAATCTAAATAAAATGTGTTGAATAAAAGGCTCTATTTTTTACATTTCGATTATATCTTATCCTGTAGTGGTTATTAAACTATGCAAAATAAATATAAATATAATTAGTTTTTTTAATCTAATATTAACGCTGTGTATGCCAAGTGGCGGACCTACCCCTACGATAACGAATGCTTAATTGTTCAAATAACAATATATAATATAATAAAACTGACGGAGAGTATGATTCGGTTATTAGTTCGTCATATATCTTCCTTGGAATAAGAACAATCAATAATTAAATCAGTCAGATTTAATATAAATGTTCAAATTACACTCAATAGGAAGATTTAGCAAAGGTTTGGCTAGAGACTAGAGCACCTTCCCTCTCTAAGCTAAAACGGAAGGATTAATCGGCCCATTCTTAATTAGTTCTTCTGGGACTCATTTAGAGTCCCCGATAATTTCCTTTTCTATTCGAGTAATTTTAGCAAGAATTAGCTTAAATAATTTATAACATGTCCGAAGGAACGAGTTCCCTGCTAATGATTAAAATCCCTTCTCGTACCATCGCTACGGCCATCACTTGCTAAAATCTTTATGTTATTAGCTTCATAACGTTATGACTTCAGTTTCCTCACCACCTAAAGGGTTTATATTTAATTAAATTAAGTGTTTTATTGATATTTTCAGTTTTCACAAGTATGTTTCCATATATATTTTTTTTTTCTTGAACCAAAATCTATACCTTCGCTGACGATACAGCCACTATTTATTCTCACAGAGATTAGCATCTATAGTTCTTCAAAATCATTTATTTGATTTAGAAAAGTGGCCTCTTTTCGCAAAGCTTCTTGTCCAGCAGTCAAAATTGACAACGACGAAGTACCTTCCAAAAATTATGTACGTTATCTCGGACTATACTTGGACAAAATACTTACATGGAACGTACATACAAAATTAAAAAGACAAGAACTGACTAGACGGTACAAACAACTATCACATCTACTGGACTACAGATCTTCACTTGACTTACGGAACAAACGACTTATCTGTAATATTATACTAAAACCTATTTGGACATATGGAGCAGAACTTTGGGGTTCAGCAAAAAAAGGGCCACATACACAAGATACAAACAAAACAGTCCAAAATTCTCAGAAAAATTGCTAATGCACCATAGCATATTTGGAATCACACCATACACAACACCATGGACATTCCCACTATAAAATCATATATTCATTATTCCACTCATCGACACAATATCACCCAAACCCACTCGTTCTTCCGCTTTCCTACTCCCTGTTACCTGGACTTGATAGAAAAATATTAAAAAGACATTGACCAAGAGACCTACTCAACTATTGATATTTTTATTCCATCATCATACAGATGATCATGAAGAAAAGCAAAGAGAAAACACTCGGATCAAATTTGCTGATTGCGCAATTGCGCAGGTGCAAATGAATAATAAATAATTTTTTAAAAATGTTTCCTTATTGATAGAATTTCGAGAAATATTTTTAATCTACTCTACTTTACAAACGGGTGAGAAGCGAATGAATGCATGTGATTTTTCACAGCCATGGCTTGCATGTGTATAGAAGTTGCTATGCTTTATAGCTTTAAATATTCTATTTGATTTTGGAATGCGAGAGTATAATTTAAGATGATTACTAAATTTATATTTCTTAAACGTCCTGACTTTATTCTGAATTGGATTATTTTCCATGGGTTGTGTTTACGGATTTACTAATTAATTAAACCATCAATATATTATTCCTAAGCATATATCTATACAAAGTTGATTGCCATAAAATACATACAGAACTTATATTACAACTTATATTGTAAAAGTGGGTTAAATCTAGAGTTCCATGCCAGTTTGGCCATCTTCGGCTACCATCGCCGATCTTCCTGAAATTCAAGTCCCCCTGTCAGAACTTTTCAGTTATTATCTTTACAAGGTGGAGTTTTGGGCCCCCGCTTTGGTATCTCTTGACCCCCCTTGATCATGGCTTCTAACCATTCTACCTGAGTGACCAATGTCTTATAAACGGCCATTTCATTTTTATGCATATGTGTATATATTTATTTTTATAACATCGCCAGTTACGATACATAGTATAATTGACAAAGTCTTCTTCAATATTGTTCCTTTTTTCTTTCTTTTTAATTCCGGTTCTTCTAGGAATCGCGAGGCTGTTACAATGTTTAATCTCTTGTTGTCAAATCTTATTCGTATTCTGTTTTCTTCACAGTATTTTTCTTCTTCCTCTTTTCGTACTATGTTCAGCCTGTTTTCTTTACCTTACGGGACTGGAATCCTTGAATTTCCTGGAATCTTTCCATTTTGGAATCATTTCTTTCACTTTTTTTCCGAAATCTCTCTCTCTCTCTTTTGCATCCTTTTCAATATTGTTTCTTTACAGATCTTTCTCAACTTTTTGAGCCTATGATTGTTGGCTTTTTGTTCTAAAGATATTGATATTCTTTTTTAAATAGCCAACTTTTTATTTTTATTTGTGATTTGAAATATTCAAAATATACTCGGTATAGTGTAAAATAGGTAATTTTCCGAAACTGTTAAGATTTGAGCTAACTGGTAAACTTTCGATAGATATAGCGAGGCGTAGGATTGCGTTAACGGAACGGAATGTACAAACTTTGTTGCTACATAGCAATTGCTGGTATCGCTATCGAGCACTCGGATTTATTATGCATTTCACTATTATTAAATGCGGCGTCGGATAGTTAAAATGGATGTAGTTCCCATCTTCGAAAATGGCAGTAGCGAATAAAGTAATAAATGATTTATTCTTTTAACAGGCATGGATCGACAATATACGATCTGGGAGCCTCCTGGGCCACCTACAAATGTAATGTGTGCTCCCAGAAATGGGGAAAAAATCTATTCCGCGTGATCTCAGCAAAATCGCTTTTGGGAACAATCGTTGTCTTAGAAAAAACAGAACCTTTAACTTGTAATAAACCCAAGGGTGTTTGTCATATCGTCGCTGTCAAAACAATACCGCCTATCTACACTTTGGGTGATTTTAGAGGAGAGAAAAAACCCGCGCCATATGTTATATTAACTTATGTATATTGGTTATCTTTCAATTGATAATTATAGCACTGCCTTGCGGAAAACCTTTTTTAATAGTGTATAATTCAATCTGTAGAATGCGTTACCGCTACTAACTCATTTTCACCAAAAGTTGTAGATAGGCGGTATTCTTTTGAAAGCGACGGTATGCGGGTTATAGTGATGCTCTTTTTATTTATTTTTTTTTTTTTATTTTTTTTTTTTTTACTACCATGAAGAAATGGCTCTATAAGTATTTGAGAAAGATGTATTGATAAAGAGTTCAGGATAAACACGACTCTATTACATCTCACAGCGATGTTCCCCAACTACACAACACAACTGGAGAAGATATAAATACACAATAACTATTGAAAATAACTACAGCCCCACTACAATGAGTGGTTAAGTCTAATTTTCTTCAAAATGAGTTTAGTGTACTTATGTTAGCGGATTCGAGTTATTTTCATAGTGAATAAGGGGCTAAGTAAGGCATTGGTTTGGAAAGGAGTTATTGCTTATATTACAACTCCATTTAAAGCCAAAAACTGAGAGAATGATACGATTCAGGTTATCTGAAAGCAGTTAACTCTCCCTGGACAAAATCCGACTTATTCGCCGGGTCTGTAGATACATAAGTATATATTGTATGCTTGCCGTGGTATCCAACCTGCACGGGTTCTAGTCCCGCCCACAGCTCGTTAGTACAGCCCCTTCGAGTGGAGTTCTCTTCCTTTTAAATAGAAGACTTTAAGCTCCGCCCCGAGATCGCGACACTTGACATTATTTTTTCAGAAGCTAAAACTCCGGCCTTTCAATGGGACCAAGTTAGCTAAGGCGGATGAGCTTACAGGAGAAACCTTTTCCCAGATATCTCTTCAGGAACGAGGACTTTTTTAAATTTTACTGCGAACCAGATTTTATTTTGTTAATTTATTAAGTAATCAAAGTCCACTTCTTTCCGTCAACATATTTATTAACTCCCACATCTATTCATAATCAAATATTTTTAACGAATAAAATATAAACTTTATTCCATTTAAAATTTCTGCTGATTAATACATACTACTTTCTTTAAATAAATTTATTTACAGAAATTTAAAATATTAATAATAATACATTAAATGAATACAATGTAAGATATATAATGGAATGTGATAAAGGAAAGGAGAGACACTACCGACCGGTAGTACTCGAGTAACAAAGTCAAATTAAAGGTCAGGAGACTATACAACTAAACTGGTATTTTATAAGTAATAAAAAAATCAATAATGTTTTTGGTTAAAACGAGATAAAAACTGTTTAATTATTAAAACCATAATTAATATCTCTATTAAATAAAAAAAAGTTCCTGACATGCGATAAATTTAGTTATACTAGGAATAGCGCCAGGTTTATCGCAACAGAAATATCTTTATTCTACCTTGTGTCCTTACTTATTAAGTTTTATGATATTTAATAAAGCATTTTATAAATAACTGCACTCTGTAATAGGTTGTCTAGTTTCAACCAGGATTTATATTATATTAATATCATAATAAAATTTACCGTTTGATTGTTAAAGTATAATAGCCATACTAATTCCATACACTCAATTAATTATATAATTTGTTTCAATAAACCAAATGCCAAATCAAATTTTTTATTTATTTCGGTTTTTTACATTAGTAAATTACAGAGAGTTTGGTTAAACCTTATATATATTAGTTACAAAAATAATTGTACGTAAAAAAAAAAAATAAAGCCATGAGTCAATACTATAACAAGATATGTAAACTTTTAGTAACAAAACTAGTATTTAAGGAAAGAAAGCTTATATAATCAGAGACATCATTGTGCGGATAAATAATCATATGTATGTGACCGGGTCAGAGCTATTCTAATACTTGGAGAGCTTTAGACTGGATATAGCAGAGATTAACAATGTCATTGCTGTGTTTAGGATTCAATACTCTATCAATATCCTGATCGTATCAACTGATATATTTATTTTTAGACTCTGCATAAAATGGACAGTCTCCTCAATCATTTAAGAATAGAGGTAAATTGTAAACCAAATCTCAATTAACATGTTTACTCACACATTCCCACGTTTTGATTAAAAAATGAAATGTTAATCCTGTTGTGACATACTATTCTATAACATCAATTTATTCTAATCTATCTTTTTTTTTCTAAGTAAATGCTAAAAGAAATTCAGGTAAAAAGCTATTATTTAGAAATACATATAACCTCAATGTTACCTCCTTCCTTCCATACATTAAGTTTACATGTTGTGTGTGTTTTGTTATTATGAGTATAGAGTTGATATTGTACAATGTATGGTTAATACGTGGTATATGTATTACAATATTATAACTATCTATTGTCATATGTGATTGTTTGTAAATGTTCAGGCTCTAAAAAATTACTGACACTACATTAATTATACTAGTACCTAAGAATTATTATTTTTTTTTATTATTTATTTATTGCTATTTACAACTATATTACAGTAATATAACAAGTAAATTGGCTGAGTGATACATAATGACATGATATAATGACAAGTAGAGAAACTACCCACTGGTAGTACTCAAATCGCATGTTCAACTAAGAAGGTCACGTGGCCATCTTCTTTTCAGGCGTGTTGGAGGATTATCGGGAAATGAGGAGGTTGCTAGGTTTAAAACTAGTGGGTTTGAGTGGAAATGAAATTTGTTATGAAAGGATAGATACCGGGATCGGGCCAGATCAGCAACAAATGGGACATTAAGGTCGTTATGGATGACTTTATTCTTAACAAAATAAGGAGCGTTGAGGATTTTACGAAGGATTTTGGATTGTAGGGATTGGATACGAGAGGAATTCGATGGCTTAGTGGAGCTTCAAAGCTCTACTCCGTAAGTCCAAATAGGTCGTATGATGGTCATGTAGATGAGTCTTTTGTAGTTGATTGGGAGCTTAGAGCGTTTGTCTAGTAAGTGTTGAAGAAGCCTGAAACGTCGAGCGGTTTCTTGTCTTTTCAGACTTGTATGAGGATTCCAGGTTAATCGTTTGTCGAGATGCAACCCTAAGTATCGGATCTGCTCTACAGGCACAAGTGGGATATTATTAAAGGATACTGAAGGGCAGGAAGTCATTGGTTTACGACGTAAGGTAAAAGTGATTTGATGGGATTTTTGAGAATTTATTTTAATTCTCTAGTTCTGGCACCATTCTTCAAGATCAGTGATATGGGATTGGAGGCTTTGGGATGCAATAACTGGATTGGTATTGACTGATAATACACATGTATCATCAGCATACGTGGTAAGGATAGTATTAGGATGAGTTGGGATGTCAGCTGTATAAACTGTATAAAGGATTGGGCCAAGGATACTACCTTGAGGACCTAAGAATTATATAATCGGAATATATCATCATAATAACAAAACACACACTACAACTCTGTGTGTTGAAGGAAGAAGGTAACATTGAGGTTACAGATTTTTATTCACATAATTCTTTTAATCTATCTAGCTATTTTCTAAAATGTATACCTTCTAATTAAGTACAAAATAACTTTATAGGTTAGTTCAAACTTTAATATTTGATAATACAACTGATAGGCTGATGTAGTTAAATACAAGAAAAATATTATGAAACAAGTGGTAGAAATCGTTTTGTTTGAAATGGAAGGAATTGTTTTACAATATGGCTAAAAAATTAATAACATATATAACTAAATCATGTATGTACATTATATAGTTTTTATATTAAAGTCAAAACATAAAATAATATATAAAGATGAATCACTACATAAATTATTATCAGAAATAGGGAGTTTTATTTTTCTGAAACGAGAAAAATTTAATGATTTCTTTATAATTCAAAAATGGACTACAAAATTACACCTTTAGTGATAAGTTGATGTTTCACCAGTGAATGTTTGAGCGTCACAATCGCAAAATATTTTCTCTAGGTTTAAAGAAACACATACGTACACGAATTCATCTAATATTTTGAACAAATATAACTGATTTGTTTCTTTATTGTTTTCCAGTTAGTGACATTTCCTTGTTAAAGGAATCCGGAAAAGGAAAAAACTAAGCTCACATGGCGGGCGACAAATACCATTTGCGACACTCGACGTTCTATCATTGGTCGAGATATACTAGAGAGAATGTTATTGGTCGAGATATATAACGGAGAGAATGCTACTGGAGGAGATATCTAACGGAGAAGGCTATTGGTTCAATAGATCAAACCTGGAAATGGGTAGAATAATTAAAGTGTTTCAAAGTCGAGCATGCGCATTCGCGAATCAGCGGTCAAACCTCCCCGCTACCTGTTCTCAGGTAATCATGAATCACAATTGTGACTTGATGAATGTCCAAATTACAATTGTTATATATCATTGTTCGTATCAAGTAAATACTCATTTAAAAGCACATATTTCGTATTATCTATTATTTTCATGGCTATTTCGAGTTTATTTTCAGGATATTTAAAAAGTGACACTAATAAAAAAATGTAATTTATATGAATAGCAATTTTTTTTTTATTACATATTTACATTCAGAGTTACAAACTTTAACTTTATCATTGCATTTGATAATCCGATATGAATTAATTTAATATTATCAATATAATTATAATCAATTTCTATCAATTAAAAATTCTATTATAATTTAGTGTAAGAGTGCAGTAGAGAGTTGATTTGATTTATTTAAATTAAAAATTATTATGTAATAAAATATTATATGTTTTCAATCTTGATAAATACTATTATTGATATGAATTATTTACAAGACAATAGAGAAGTAAACTTCAATAAAGTAACTGAGTTTATAACTACACTTAAATAATAATATTTGAGTGGAAAATAATTGACTGAATAATTCTAATGGTGGATAGAGTTGTTAAGGGGTCAAAGATGAAAGAAAATAAGCCGAACCTTTTTTTTAATTGTGCCAACGTTTCGGCCTACGATGTAGGCCATTTTTAGGGCAAAGTGGGTTAACTTGATACAAATAATGACCCCACTATTTGGCTGCCCTGAAGATGGCCTACATCATAGGCTGAAACGTTGGCGCAATTAAAAAATAACTTCTGCTTATTTTGTTTTATCAACGACTGCACCTCCTCACCAATTCAATCCATCATTAAAATAATAATGTTAGGGATAAGAGGAGGTGCCGAAACGTGAATTGCTGATGTATTAAGTTCAATAAATCATAAAAAAATATTTTGATGTATTTATCACTAAATGTTTTTATATGATTCTAAAGGTATGGTGAATATTTTCATTGGAATAGATACAATTATTCAAACAACAATGCTGTTGTTATTTTTTACGATTTATTATTTTGCAAATATTTTTATGAAGATTATAATTATTATTAAAATTAACTATTCCATTTAGTCTAAGTATTATTTGGGTTATTAAGGAATTTCGTGAAGATGAAATCACATTTTGTATTACACCAATTGGCTTAAATATTACACAATTTTATGACATTAAATTAATCTTAAGCCAATGTTTGGATATGAGTCCTTGTTTTATTTTTTTTTGTTTTCACATTAATATATATATTTTTTTTAATTACATAGTATTTAAAAAATAATAATTTGGTTTATTCATAGCTTTCTTGCTCAATTCTGATACACTAAATTTCGTGTAGAGTGAAATTTATGATCATCACCAACTAAGCTTTTATAGACAGATATCACTATTTTCATATATATTATTATTAATGAGTATATATTTAATTTCTGTATGAAGTTTTGAATCAAGTGGACTTTTTTTTTTGTTTTTTTTTTAGGGAAAGTAATAAACTTTGTCACTCTTAATGTCATAATATTAAAAACGTATTCAGAAATTATTATCTTTATTTATTATATTTTTCGTAAAAATTAATTGTTTTATAAAATTGTGCTTAGATGTGATGATAAAAATTAGAGTATACATTGTAGGGATTGTAGGAGTTCTAAAGTTGTCAGAAGTTATTCATGAGCCGGACTCAGAGACTTTAACTCATGTTGTTTTTTTCAATTCAATGAATGAAGAGTGATCTGTAAATTTAATTCTAGAAAGTTACTGTTTGGAATTAATATTTTTATTGATATTATTATCAGCAGGTCATTAATTAGCACCACAATAATAGAAACTGGTTCTAATAATGTAATGCTAGCTAAAAATTATTCCGGTATCTTTTATTTTCTGTACTGAAATTCACGATTATTTTTATTTTCGAGAATATTTAAAAGGAAATTAATCAAAAGTTAAAATTTGTTGTGACTCGAAGCGACAACCTGCGGAACTGGTACCGCATTTTCCCAACAGTGAAATCTTTGTTTTTATTTTAGTTTTCCTGTTGCATTCTAAACACATCTCTTGAGTTTGATATATTTATCAGTTTTATATTCTAAATTTTATGTAAACTTTTAATTTTGAAGATAACATTAGTTTAAATTTTGAAGATAACATTAGCTTAGGAAATTAGTAAATCGAATTGCCAAACTTGTTTATGTATGAATTTGTAAATTGATACAATTGATACATTACCCGGAAATTATAGAAACTGATCAGGGATTCAAAAGGGAATTGTCCCAGAATAAACAGAGGCATTATTATAAAAGATAATTGTGACTGTATATTTGTGGGGTGACCTGTGGTCTAGCGGTTAGCATAACATACTACTAAGCCCAACGTCGCTGGTTCGTCTCCCGGCAGGTGGATCTAGGATTTCTTAGAGGGGGTAAAAAATCCTTGGCTATGTCGCCCTTCGGAGGGGACGTTAAACAGAGGGTGTCAGATACTCGTTAATGATCCCTATCCTAATAAAACCTGGATAGGCAAAATTTAGAGCTCCCACTGTAGCATCGTCCGATTAGCCATAGCAGCATAAAGTGACGTTAAATGAACAAACAAACCATTTATTTATTTTTATATTAATTTTGGAGTGTTATTATATATCATTATTTTTCTCAACTTCTACCGGAGAACGCACTAATTATATATTATTATTTTTATAATTATATATTATAAAATATTATTGACACTTGCTACCTTGGTATCCTGTCGTAGGAGTCCCAGGAGGTGAGGCAGTTGTAGGAGCTGTACCGGGACGAGCCGGCCATCCCGGACTGACTGGTCGCTATCCCCTCCAGCGCCCCCTCGTCCCCACTCCTACCTTCGTAGCGTCATCGATGACGTCACTGTTGTGACGTATCACTTCCTCTATGTGTGTACAAACAGCCGTGTCGGGGCAGACTGTCCGTCTACCAGCCCTTCTTATCTCCTTAATCTTTACTCGATATTAATAGTTTTTAATTATTAATTTACTTGATTAAAATAAACAAGAAGAGACATAAAATAGTAATAAGTATGTGGCTGAAAAGATTAAAAAAAAAAAAGTAATATAGGATTTAATTTTTCCTTGAAAATATCCCCCCAAATAGTTAACTGTTTATGTTTATTGGACTATTGACTTTTATAAATGTAAATACTATTAATTAATTAAGTTAATTAACCCTCATTCAAATAAAAATTCTTGTTTACCTCTGTAATATTTTGCCACTTGGAAATAATTCAGTCTTTGTTGAGATTTCAGAGAGTGATTTTCGCATAATTTTGTTTTGCTTCAAGTCTGAAGTATAAGTGAGTGAACTGTTAAAAGATAGTTCCAGAAACTTCGTGAGGGGGCTTGAGCCTTGAAGACAAAGAAGGCCGTGGACGAACTCCTGTCCGAGCTTTGGTGGAACAAAGCCCTAGAACAATCGTTCTTGGAGTGGCAGGGTAACTCGAAATCAGCAAAATCAACCGTCGATGACCACCTTCAGGCGATTGGGAAGTAGAAAACAAATTGAAATTTGGGTTATTCACACATTATACGGTTTCTAAAAATATTTTTATTTTCAAATTTGTGTTACTCTACTCAGCAGTGAACCTGCCTTCCTCCCAGATTTAGTTAATATTTCTGGCCGTTCGATTTTGAACTGACAAGAAAATTTATAAATTTATATTCAACTCGAGATATGTCTTACGCAATTGAAAAACAAAAATAAAAACTTTAACTGTTTAAAATATAGGGAAACATATTGGCCAGTCTACGTTTAGACTTGGTTAGACGTGCAATTGAGGATATCATCAAGACAACATACACAAACAAAATAAATCCAACAAAGGTCAACTCTTGTATAACTCGCATCAACAGTGCAAACTCACTCATCCATCAAGGGCAGCAACCTCGTTCCAAGGCGTCCAATCGAATATTAATTAGAATACAATATTTGATGCTAATATTTGCTAATATTATACCTGTTTGTAAAACTGTCTTTATTACCTTATGATTAATTGTTTTCTGGTTATTTTCAGTCAGTAACAATAAAACATATTAAATCAGCGTTAATCAATTGTTTTCTCGCTACTATTTATATTTATTGCTTAATCTTATGTCTATTGTCATATCTAATTGAGTTATGTTTTATTTTTATTTAGCCCTACCTCAACTGGAAATCTTGGTTGGTATGATATGAACTTCAGATACTATATAATTATGATCATACATTAAAACTTTCGGTTTTCGTATTTCAACAGATGTATCCATTTTGATCGTCTCTGATCAGGAGGTATTCAATCAAATAGAATTATCCATAATGTTTGTGATGTAGTTGATTATCTAGAAGTGACTCTCTCATATAAAGTAAAATAAAAGAGCATCCCTAAAGATCATCTATCCATATGTTTTGTTTTTCAATAGTTCCTGCTAATTTTTGTATTTTTTTCAATATTCTCTTTAAACTATTTATTCTTTAATTTAATTCATAGGAAATAGCTGTATTACAATTATAATTCTTTTCATCAGTTATCCTCCATCTTTAACAAGTCTGCAGCTGAGACTGTACGAATTGGGAACAGTGATATCATCCCTATTTGAAGCCTTCAAATGTGCTTTTGTCCCGTTTAGAGGAAGTGCGCACTGGATTTTACATCGTTTGATTAACAAGCAATCAGTAAACATCGTGTTGCCAGGGGTTTGTCGTACAATTGAGGCTTATATAACGTAGTGTGGTTGGTAGGCGGGAGAGCTGGGCAAGAAATTGTAGCAATCGCCCGATTCAGATCCATGAAGTTGGGTATTAATGGGAATAGCATAAGCCATAAGTAATGACATGACATGAAACTGAAATTTAAGGAAATTACAAGAATCGAGAAATTTGAAATGAAAACTTCTTGAGCCGCGTTTAGCGATTAGTGGAGGGTAAAGTTGTAGATTCGCGTCAGCAACATGCTCGAGACTTGAGTCACCTAGCGGCCTGTACGTGAGTTATACACCATTTTTTAATCAACTTTAGTTCAAAGCTTAGATTTTCATTGGTATAAAAGTTTATCCAAAACGTCGTTTAGTAGTTGTGAAATCGATATTGATAATAACTTAATACATCGATAACTGGTTGAATTATTCGTTTCCACTAAAAGATTTTATTTTCAATAGTTAAATGTCTTGTTTTATGAAATGATTGAAAGTAGAAATGATCTAAGTATTGTTGAACTTGACGATGATAATAAAGCTGACAATTAAAATATAGTTCATTAACATCTACGCAAATACAAATACAAGCCATAAATAATATAAAACACCTGTACCACTACAACACGTGAATGGTACATGGTAGAGACTGTACTGTTCCACGGACAACGGTAGTTCAGGGAGGTGATTTGTCAAAATAATAAACTCTATTATATTATAAATAATCATACCTGTTATTAAATTATTATTTCAATTGACTATTTTGGAGTGTTGGAATATGTGAAAACCGGATTAATATTAATAATTCAAATTTGATAATTTAAAATTTAAATAATTCAGTCAATTTAAAAATTGAAAAAAGAGCAGTCAGTTATTCCAAATTCTTGAAATTATACTGCTGTCGGCAGCCCTCATGATTGTTTATTTAAATTTGTTTTTCTTTTGTAATCCTACTTATTATTTTGAAAATATTTTTATTTATCCTGTAATGAATAGAGAGTGTTAATTTATAGTCTTTTATGAAGTAAATACATATATTTATTTTATTTCCATTTCGAAATAAATTTTGGGGTCATCGATTGATAGTATACTAGGCGAATAAGGCAATCATTTGTTATCCACGTTTTAAAATGAGCTTCCCTTGATTCGAAACGTTAAAGCAGAATCGGTTTCTGCATATTTATAATTTTATATATATTTTTATATTTACAATCGTATTTATTTATATATATATGATGAACTATAACTTCTATACTATACAGCATGGATGAGTATTTAGATAAAAATTGGCAGGTATGAAATATATAAGTTAGATGAAACAGAGGTATTTTTTAATCTGATAAGTGAAAGAAAATTTCATTACAGAAAAATTCAAACAACGAGATATTTTTTCAAAACGTGATTTTCAATTTTTGTCACTACCGATTTTCACAAGACTAAAAAAGCATCCTGTTGATAAACATATCCATAAAAATGCCATTCTTGATAACGAATATTTTTTTTTCCCTTGCTAACGAAGAAAAAAATACCTAGCTTATATTTTCCAATTAATTGACATTAGCCGGTTTCGCCTCGAATTTCGAGCGATAATGGTTTAATTTTTTCACCTTCTGAAACAATTTTCTGTAAGGGAATCCTACCAAAATAAATAGTATATATTTTTTTTAATTTGATTCTACGGCAATGTACAATAAACATTTAAGTTATACCTCAGTCTATTTAAATAAATATTTTTTAAGATGTAGAACAGATATCAAGAGTATTTCAACAACTCAGCATAACTGAGTTTTTTTAGGAAAAATGAATACCCATTACGAAAAATAGTATATTCATAAAAAAATAATATTTTCCTGCTAAGTTTTTTACCGCTTTCTATCATTGATATTCCGTAATTTATTTTTACAAAGTATCTTTCTATTCGTATTCTATACGTATTAAGGTTTAGAACGCGGGTTCTTATAGTTTGTCATTTTGAAGAAAAACATAAAAAAGTGATTTCCTCAGGGTGAGAACTTTTCTCAAGTACATCCATATTTAATGCGGAACCCTGGTCAAATTTGCCAGTAAGGTTGATGAGCTGGCAGATCAGGCACCCGAAGATACCTCATAAAATAGAAACAACCGATTTATGGCAAGCCTATGGGAAGAAATCCATCCTAGTATACTAAAATGTATTTTAAAAAACAGTGAGGGCATGCTCTACATCCTACCACAGCAGCAGTTCAGAGGAGGTTGCCCTGGCCCCCTTGAGAATAGCCCATACATGGCTCACTCATTCATACATTATTAAGAAACTGCCGCCTCCTTCATGGAAATATTGTAACATCATTCTAATAGTTAAAACTATGTTTAAAGAACATAATGTATATCTTACCACAATAAATAAGATTTATCTAAGGCCCATTGTGACAGCAAACCATCTGGTTTATATTCCATTTTTTTAAAGCACATCACCTACTTTCTGATCATATTTTCTCCTTGACTATCTCTATTTTCCAGTGTTTATTACTCACTTACAATAGATATCAAAATTGTATAAAGCAAAGCCATAGGTGTTGATGACTTAATGGCTGATGACTCCTTTAACCACGGAAAAACAAACAAACCTTTATCAAGTATTGAAAATGTTACTCCAATCATATTAGCAATGCCCATTGAACTTATAAATAGTTATAGCTGAATTAAAATTACTTATGTATAATATTTATACAATTTATCGTACAAGCCATATCTCTATAGTATCCAAAAAAGTAATTGAATTAATAAAGTATATTTATTGTAATTATTTAAATGCTTACTAAACTCAAAGACACTCTAAATCTATGAACACGATATTAATCATTTAATTCAGGTTTTAAGTTGAATGATTAGTAAATTGGTAAACACAAAACCAACTTATAAAATGGTAAATATTTATTAAGAAGATAAGATAAAAGATATTGATAAATCATATTAATAAATCATTTGTATTTTATTTTAAAAAATATATAAATTGTAAAACATTAAATTTGTTATTATTCTGACATAGACTCATCGTAGCTATAGAAAACTAAATTTTGTTTTAAATGTCTTTTTATCTAACTCCATTTTAAACCTAAGCTTTTACCCCCTTTTGCGGAGAAATTCTTAAATTAATTACATTTCAACCTAATCAAGAAATTTCTTAATCATTTTCATAACTTTTCGAGGTGTTTTGAAAGTAGTTATTAGTTATAGAGGGGATTAAATAATTATAATCTAAGATTAATAAAAAAGGAACTGACAGGCGCAGTTTGGACCGAAGAAGGAAAGAAAAATCACAAGGAACAAGTGAAAGAGATATGGAAGAGAAGAAAAAAACAGTTGAAACAAACTTAATGTTTAGTAGCCTAGTCGCAAAAAAAACAAAACAGAATAATAATAGTTTTTTATCCTTATTAATTGAGCGTGATCGAGGACAAGTCACCTCCCTGCAGAATCGTTGTCCATGAAACAGTACATTCTCTACCATGTACTGAACCCCCAGGCTCGTTCACGGGTCGTAGCGGTACAGGTTTTTTTTTATCCTTATTAAATGTTACAATTTAGATAATACAACATTTGTTATTCTCAATAATTTAAATCCAATTTTATAGCGGCTTTAAGCATCCGATTTGAGATAAAAATATTTCGAGACTGTTGAACGCTTGTGGTAAAATATGTTTGCGATACATATTTTTCGAAATATTACCATTTTTCTAAACTTATAAGCGTTTCTGATTTGAAATAAATTATCTTCCTTTTAATTTATATGATTTATACTTTCCTTGGTTTACAATGATATGCACTCAATACATTAGTAATCAGCAGCGTCATTGTAATAAAAAAGAGAGTAGCGAAATATGTCATTAATTAATTGATGTCAGTTCAATTAAAACTCTAATGCTTCATTTCAAGTAATTTAAAACATTTTCACATGTTCCAATTCATTAAATACACTCTCTGTCTCTATCTCTCTCTCTCAATGAAAAACACAAAATGAGAGATGAATTATTACTTATAATGCAATAGGAAAAATCCTAGAATGCAAAGCCATAAGTCTCTAAAATATTCTAAAATGTATCTGACATCCTTCCATCAGCACATACACCACATAAACATCAAAAGAAAAATCGTATCTAACAAGGCAAAGTGAAGCACATCTCACATCAACTGTCAAAACAGACTCATCAAATAAATATAATAATAATTAGGCTTAGCGAACCCGAAGGGTCGATGCTGATACCACCAATTTCCGTCCATGGACCACCACCGAAAAGAAATACAAGACAAATAAATATAAAACAATATACAAATAAATACAAGACCCCTGACGATCCCTGGGTTGGGCAGATCTTCATCCAGTATGCTTTCTGGGATTTTTTTCTATTGTATTCTGTTTAATTTATGACATTTTTTTTTTACATTATTAACTCCTTTCAGGTAGTGTAATTCTGATTTTTAAAGTTTTGGAAGTTTCTATATATAATTTTTCATTACTGTCGGTACAACCAAAATTGAAATATCAAATAAAAATAATACAAGATGGATATTACATTCTACTTATGATGTTTCTATCTCTCCTTTCATACATGAAATATATTTCATAATTTAATATGAGATTACTTAAGATTATTAAATATATTTCAAACAAAACTTTTTTTTCATACAAGAAAAACTTATTTAAACTTTTTTAAATATTTATTAAATTAATTTGTAAGTACGTAAACTTATAACTTATATATTTCATATTATTGATTAAGTAAGATTAGCAATACACAGATAATAAATACCGGCAAATGTCGAATATTATATTTAAGTAGTTTTTAGTTTTTGTTTAGTCTTTCGCCATTGTTGACTAGTTAAATTTTTATTTTTTTTAATTGTTATTTTGATGGTGATTATTTTTAAATATTTTTGTTTTGAAGAGAAAAGATTTCTCCTGGCCGGGATTTTAACCCGGGTCGTCTGCAGCTCTGGTGCAGTGCTCTAAGCCACTGAGCTACCAGGGGTCGTATCCAAGTCAGGCAAATCCGGTCTCTTCACCGATCCCATATCCCTGTGTTCTCGCAATTTTCGCGATGTATACACAGGAAAGAATATCCATTAAATATTACTTTAATTGTGATATTGTTGACTTACGTCAATATATTATTTATAATTTATTTTTATTAATTGTTATTTTTATGGTGATTATTTTTGTTTTTGAAGAGAAAATATTTGTCTTGGCCGGGATTCGAACCCGGGTCGTCTCTATCTCGGGTGTAGTGCTCTAAACCGAATGCGAGAACACGGGATATAGGATCGGTGAAGAGGACGGATTTGTCTGACTTGGTTACGACCCATGGTAGCTCAGTGGTTTAGACCACTCCGGGTTCGAATCCCGGTCAGGACAAATCTTTTTTCTTCAAAACAAAAATAGTTAATTTTTTAATTTGAATAAGTTTTTTTATTAAATGTTTTTTTAACATTATTTAACCGTTTTACCAAATATCTCACTTTAATCCTAATTTCTTAACGATTTAACTACATACAGCGACACAGAAGGTATTATTGACGGCCGAAAAGTGGATATCTATGTAGGGCAAAGGTCACGAGTTCAGTGGGACACCTTCCGTTAGCTTCGGTACGTGTCGCCCATTGTCGCGTCATGATGTCTCGTCTGTCATGGGGTGATTTATATGGATTTCTATGTGGAAATGCGTTATACATATATGAAAACACTGATAATAAGAGGGGACTTTTTTATATATCTACGATTTTAATCGTAAATCATTTTAAAAATAAATTATATTAAAAATAAGACTTGAGTTAATTCATTGAAATAGACTCAGTTGATGTTAAATCCCCAAAAAATTTTAAACTATTATCAAAAGAACTGGAATTGCTATTATTTTATTAAGTTCATAATAATTGACGATCTTTCATTGCTAAAAAAATAAAAATTAGAAAAATATTGCCCCTACGTTTTTGCCTAGCACAGGACTAATATTTAGTATTTTGTCGTACTCGATCAGTTAAATTATAAATATTTTTCTAAAATCGGCAAATTACAAAGCAACTGGCCGTGACATGTTTAGGCCGGAAGACAAAATACTGTTTGTATCCAAATAGAATAAAATGGAATGAATTGTCCCATGTTTTATATCACAAATATATTTTGAATATTCTAATTGATTTTGGGATGCCAGAGTAATCATCTACACATATAAAATGCTTTGTCCTCAATGACTGACTGAGGGATCAACGCACAGTCTAAATCGCTGATCGTTGAGACCTGAAACTTTGATGGTGTGTTCATTGTATGACGTAGGCATCCGATAAGAAAGGATTTTACTAAATTCTAACCCCTAAGGGGGTGAAAAAGGGGGGCAAAGTTTGTATGCTTGCTCACGTGTTTCTTGCTCGCAAAATCTACATACATTCGCTGAACAACTCATATCAAGTAACATTTTTAAACCGTTATACTAAGTAAGCCTTTTAAATAAATTCAATAACATTACATACTAATCCTTTACTGACCCGAACAACAGTAAACGAAAGTAACTTCTGTCCGTCCCGTTTGTTAATCAGTGTCAATGTATGTTTCACGGCTGTGCTGATCCGTCTGTGATAAAATTTGATATGGATAATCTCAAGCATGGGGAAGGGCATTGGCTACTTTTTATCAACACACCACACAGGCGAAGTTTATATAAATTTGTAACCTGATTGACTAACACACCTATCAGTCAACGCACAGCAGAAACCACTGAACTTACCATCTTGAAATTTGCAGATAGGTTCTTTTTATAGCTTAAATAAGCACTGAGAAAGGAATTTGGACAACTCCATCCCCAAGGGTTTCCCCCTTAATATAATAGGGGTTCAAAGATTGTATGGAATCCGTCAGTTTTGAAGTTAGACATCTGAAATTTCGGACGTACGATTAACTTATAGTTAAAAAAAATGAAAGTATTTATTAAAATATCTGTCACGAAACTTTATTTGGCAGACCAAATTCCAAGCGAGCGAAGCCGTGGGCAAAAGCTAGTTTAAGATAATTACTCGAATTATTATTTCTAACTTAAGTCTTAATTGGTTTCTTTTCCATAGTTCTGTTATCTGTTTACCAATTTAATAATTATTTAAACCATCAATATATTATTCATAAGTGTATAGTACATCTGGGTTAAGTAAGCACCAAAAGAATTTGGTCCAAGGAACTTGGACTTTAAATACGATTAATGATTTAATATATACACTTAGAAGTACACTTAATGGTTCAGATGTAATAGAGGATTGCCATAAAATACATTAAAAAACTTAAATTACGACTTATCTATGAAACAGGGGTAAATTACGGCTAAAGATAAGGTCTCCTGCCAGCCTCCGGATTTGCTCATTTTGCAAAAACATATTTATTTTTATAATTAACTGAACAGTTGTGTGGGTTGTAAAATGGAGGTTGGGCCGCCGTTAGGGGATACAGGGGGCTGGCTCCGCTAGTATTTAAATATTGTGTATTTTCTAACTTAAATGTTTCCATGAAGTTCAATTGTAATTGACTAGGAAACTCCAATTAAATAGAATTAAAATTGATTAAACTTATTCAAGTATCAGGGCGATAGAAATATATATATATATATATATATATATATATATATATATATATATATATATGTGATGAGCGTATCGGAAAGTAGAGATGCCTATACATATAATAAGGTCAATACATTTAATAAAGTTAGAATCGTTAATTATTTTTTGTGGAAGTTCGAGGTTCCCTAGGGTTCGAAACAAGGTGATTCACCTGTAATTTAATTTAGCACTCGAGTATATGATTGGAAATGTGATACGATATATATTCAAATTAATATCCGTAAATATATTCAAATATCTGCTGCCCGAAATCCGTGCTTGGGTTACGATCATATAACCTAATTGGGAATGAGGAAAAACGATTAGATTAAAAGGTTGTATTTTAAATGCCAGGTGTAATATCATTTAATGGATTTCAACGAAATTTTCCACTGTTCATTGAAATTCATACAATTAATTAAAATGCTGAGACGTCCTCTCATAATGCTCAATTATGTTTTTAATTATCATATATTAGATCTGAACATTTAATATTATTTAGAGATGTTCGATGAAAAGGGGTACTTTATTGTTAATGTAATGATTTATAAGTAAATATAAAGTATTAAAAAATAAATAAAACCGGCAAAATATAAAAGTTATTATACATATCGTGATGGATTCAAAGTAATACCATATTCCCTGCTATTGTATTGTTAAATTTAAATTCCATAATATTCACATTAATTTCGTCATTAATGCCCAATGATATGCTTAATCGTTATCTGTGTGTGTGTGTGTGTGTGTGTGTATTTCTACTTTTCTTGACAGTTATAGATAATATATACTTGTGGTTATCGAGTTTCAGTCAGTTCTTTAAACTTCTTTTGGTGACTATATATACATACGTAGTAAGGTCCAAAAGTTTCCGGCCTGGGATAGAAGGAAAGGTGAAAGAAAATCTGGTCTTTCTGTTTTTCAATATGTTCTCCTCTAAGTTCAACACACTTAATACCACGCTTTGGCAACATTTCTATACCATGAAAAAAATAATTTTCTTTTTTGTTAAAAAACTGTTCTTCCACTGCTGTATGGAGCTCTTCGTAGGTGTCAAATCGCCCAAATTCAATGAAGCAGTGAACTCGTTCCTGTTTTTGAGCAGCTGAAAGAATTTTTGGAACCTATCTTGTACTAACCTTGTTCATATGCAAATGTTCTTTGATGATCCTCAAAACACTTGTTTTGGAAGCCCCAACCTCGCTATTTCCTTGGTTTTCAGTCCCCGGTCAGGCAGCAATTGCAGATTCCACAAGTTGGATTGTTTCAGAAGTGACAGCTTCCAATGGGCGGGTCATCTTCTAGACGTCCTCTCCCTAACTAAAATAATTTTCCCCATTCTTTCACTGTGCTATACGAGGGGGAGGAGCAAGCATGTACCTACATAGGCGTGGAGGTGCCGGCACGTTTGAAGGAGGGGAAGCAGGACAGGCCGGAAACTTATGGACCTTACTACGTTTATCACTATGTATTGCACTAGTCATATCGTGCAATATTATTAGAGAAATAAATGTGAGTTTAGAAATTAAGAGAAACGAGTGTTAAAAAAAAGGGAGGTGCTAAGAGTGTCATGTCGGCAAGAAATAGGAGAACCTACAGGAGGGTGATATAAAACTGAAAAATCTATATCAATGGTATAATGAAGGTATTAAGTTGACTCATTAGCAAATTGGTATACAATCAACCAACTTCTGGAAAAGGATCCAATTTAAAACATTGATAGGAATTAAATTAAATAATTAGTTAAGTAATCATCTACTATAATGATTACATACTAATATAAATAAATCAGATACATAACCTCCTAAGGGGCAGAACAATGCATTTATCAAATAACAAATATTTATTAAGAAAGCGAAATAGAGACATTTATCAAGAGTATTAATAAAGCAATTTTATTTCATTAAAACATTTATACATTAACTTATACGCACCTTGACTTTAATCAATAGATGTGTCAGTTTTTTTTCGTGCAGTTAATGGATAGTTGAATTGGATTGATGACCTAGGGATATTCTGTATACTTGAGAGCTCCTTCCACGCACCGTACCATAAGTTATGAAATATCTTCGTGTTGTTAGCAATGTGCTCCCCCTGAGGTACAGATGTAGTAGATAGTTTATAATATGTAAGAGAGTTCTCTCTAAGTTAGATGTAGTCCGTAGTCGATAAGTTGTAATGATAATATACAGCAATAATTCACCCAGTTAGTACATACAAATCTTTTATAAATCCATATTATTTCTGTTAATATCTCAATAAATCATTATATTTCTTACAGGTCCCGCACCGTTTTTGAACTGAATAATAAAGATCAGAACGACTCGATCAAATAATGATATATGAAGAAAATAATTCTGTATATATATATTTTTAAATTTATTTATCATAAAATAAATAAGCTATAGAAATAATATTAAATATACTATATATACAGACCTTTACATGGTATAAGTACTGTATTTATATAATTGGATAAGGACGTTATTGAGGACAGCACAAGCTTAATAAGTTGACTTTTTTTGTGCTAATTAATATTTATAATTAATATAATAACATTATAAGGAGAGAAAGAAGGATAATAAGGATGTTGTAAATGAGTAAAGATGGTGAGCCTCCGCCCATCCTGCCATCCTCCCATCCACTAGCCACTAATGATGCCTTGTTAGTCCTATCTTTTTAGTCCAGAGTTACCTCGCGAAGGACACGATCTCATCCAGGGAAGGCTCTTCAGCAGGATAATTAGGAAAGGTCGCACAACCAGGATAAATAGTTATTCTCCCAGGATAGCTCCTGTTTCCTATTTTTGTCAGGTGAGGTCGGTAATTCATGTTAGATCAATATATTATTTTATAATACCACTTGTAAAGACAGTTGTCAGATCATCACAATATGGTGTCTAGTTATTTAAAAAAAATAAAATAAAAACAAATAAAAAACTGTACCACTACAACCCATAGAGGGTCTTGAGTTCAGTACATGGTAGGGACTGTATTGTTTCTTGGACAACGGTTGTACAAGCTGATGATTTATCCTAGATCACGCTCAACCACCTGATATTCGCCACAACGTCCATACGTGGTTATTTACAGGTTAAAATATTTATCTGCCACAACTGGATTGTTTTGCAGGAACCAGATGTTCCCCCACACTTTATTGACGATGAGGGAGCCTCAGGAAAGACTTAAAAAGTCATATCCGGCTCCTAACAGATTAAATCGAAGTTTCCCGAAGTAACGGGATTTGAACCCAGGACCGTCGGTACGGCCACTGAGTCACTACTCTTCTAAAGTAGTCATTACTAATCAATAAAATATTTAAAAAAATATTTTCAAATGTAATTAGAAAAACATATCAACCAGTCGAGAGTTCGCTAATTCTGAAATAAGAAGTCTGAATTGGCAAATCGTGAATTTTGAGTTTTAAGGCTTATTCTGGTTCGCTTTTAAAAATAAATATTAAAACAATAAAACCATACTATCGATGTTAAATAAATATCGATATTAAACTAAATATCGATGATTAACTAAATATAGATATTATACTTAATATCGATGTTAAACTATAAATCGAAATTATATTTAATATCGATGTTAAACTACATATCGATGTTAAGCTAAATGTCGATGTTAAACTACATATCGCTATTAAGCTTAATAGCGATGAATAAAACCATTAATGAAGACAGTATAATTAAAAGTAGACGTCTATCATTCAGTTTTATATATATTTAAATTAACTTATATTTAACTATCGATATCATTCAGTTTCAATGATAACAACTGTTAGGGAAGGTGTTCTACTGCCCATGTCTGCCTATTGTTTTTTGTATTGGCCTACTAAGGACCACATCATTTCAACGGATTTTTTTTTTTTTTTTTTATTCGCCCAGTACCTTCCGTCCATTTCTTCTCCTTCTTCAGCTTTGGTTTTTCTTAAAAACCCATGTGAGTATCTAGTTTTATCCTGAGACGGTTGCTTTCCAGAACATCCTCGCAGGTAATCTCCATCTCCTGTAAATCTTTTTCTACCTCTTCTAAGCAGGCAGGTTTGGTCTTCTTTTCTTTAAAAATCCGGTTCGTCAGCTTAAAAGGTTTCATTCTCAACAAGTCTTTATTTTTGTTATATATAATTTTCTGAAATAGTATTTTCTGAAAAAGTCAACAGTAAATACATTTATATTTTTCTTATACTTTTTCTATAGTCATAGTTGATTGAGCAATTGATGAACTAGATATTCTATAACGAACTATTGTACTATTACTACAATTAGTTTAATTACTACTTGTCATATACTATAAATAAATAAAGGCTTAACAAACCCGAATCGATGCCTTTTCCACCAATCTATGTTAATAACCCTCCGTCCACGGAGCAGATCATTCCTAACGCAATCCTCCCAACTACGCTTCGGCCTACCCCTCAGACGTTTCCCAGTCGTTACAGTGCCTATTGACGCCTTAGGAATTCGTTCGTTACTAAGCCCAGCCACTGTACATGCCCATCTTAATCTTTGCGACGCTATCACCTGAATAATATTTACCGGATGCATGCTTCGCAATTCCGCGTTAGGTAATCTCCTATATTCCCCAGTGGTCTCATCCTTTTTTGGACCGAATATTCTACGTAACACCTTATTTTCGAATACCTGAAGACGTTGTTCATCCTTCAGCGTTATCGGCCAAGTTTCACATCCGTTGAGAAGAGATGGAAGGATAATTGTTTTATAAATTCTGATTTTTAGATTTCGGGACAAAAGACGCGAGCTTAGTAATTTCGAGACCGAATAGTAACAAGCTTTTCCCGCCTTTAGTCGCGGCTTTATTTCCTCTTGAATTTCGTTTTTTCCAGTTAGCATTGACCCTGAGTACTTAAACATCTCCACATGTTTGAACTTATTTCCTCCTACAACAATATCACCAAAATTTCGCCCTTTCCTTCTACTGAGCATATACTTAGTCTTAACCGAATTTATTTCCAGCCCTGTTTCCTTATCATGTAATATACTATAGAATAGAAAAATAATATTATTCTGGGACCAGGTCCCTTTAGAATAAGAGATGATTAAAATTAAATAAATATATATCTATTATCTATACACAGTATTATAAATATAAATCTTTATATGATTTAATATAATGACCTGACCGGAACGAACGGAATCGCCAATAGATGTCGACCGCAGTTTTCAATTAGTACTAATTAATAATTCGAGTCGGGCAGCCCTGCCCTCTATGAATTATTTTCAGCAACTAATGGACGCGCGCCATAGCGATGACCACAATCTGCGATCCGATGCTTCCCATATCTCAAACAATTCCACTAACTAGTCTTATCCACAAATTGATTGGTCAGGCTGGGAATTTATAATCAGTATCTCTGAAATGAATGTACTTAAACATATACTCGTACTGGTAAATTTCTAGTTAGGACGTAAGTAAAACTTTCAGAGATGAGATTTTAAAATGCAATCACCTTCATTGTAATAATTCATTTCTGTAATAGATCCAACTTTATTTGGACTAAGTCAGCTAAATAGTCGAATACCAAACAATTCAACTATTTAGTCTTAAGTCCTTCCAATTCAAAATACTATGATAGAAACAAAAATGTCCTTTATCCAACCGATTCCTTCGAATACCATCAATATATGAACTTGAAGCATTTTTTTATAGTACAAAAAAATAAATCAACGCCAGAGCGAAGGGAAATACTTCTCAAAAGATTTAAAAACATATTTGATAGGCTCCCAAAAATATAATTAATTTTATTATATTTAATTAGAACATACATATAAAATATTTATCTTACAGTAATATAAGAAATTTGGAAATAAAAATAATTAATAAAAGATATGCATAAATATTTTCCTATCGATTACATGCAGTTAAGGTATTGATACAACTTATCAAATATTATAAGCTTGATTTTATGTTGTGTTCTGATGTTGGCCTCGAAGTTAGGCCGAGACGTCGGAGCCTATAAGTCTTTTCTTTCATAATTAAATTGTTTCTAAAATAAGTATTGACTCCGTAAATCAACAAACCGATCGAAACAATCATAACTTCGCTTTACATACTGCTTGTTTGGTTAGATTGCTTTTCGATGGTTCAAAAACCAAAAAACTACTGGACAAATAAATTATATGTACAATTTACCGTAAAAAATATCATGAAAATGTTTCCCCTTTGAGATCAACAAATATGTATTTAACTATTGACAAATATTGACTCAATCTATAATTGACTTTAATCTATGTAATTAATGTATATTAAAATATAAGCAATGTGCTTACAGAATGTTTAGGGTTATTCTCTTAGATTTTCGAAGTATGTTTATTTTATAACTTTTTGTTAATTGCTTTAATTTTTAAATATTTTAATTTTGAAGAGAAAAGTTTTGGCCTTGCCACGGAGAGGCGGACGATGCGGGTTCGAATCCGGCCAGGGGCAAATCATTTCTCTTCAAAATTAAAATATTTAAAAATTATATATAACATAACGACGTAAGTCAACAAGATCAGAATTAAAGAAATGTTAAATGGACGTTCTTCCTCGTGATTACATCGCAAAATTGCGCGAATACGGGGATATGGGATCGGCAAAGAGAACGGGTTTGTCTGACATGGCTACGACACCTGGTAGCTCAGTGGTTAGGTCACTGCACTAGAGACGCAGACGACCCGGGTTCGAATCCCGGCCCGGACTAATCTTTTCTCTTCAAAAAAATATTAATTTAAAAACAACTTTTTTTTAATTCCCTTATGTCTTGTAACATTAAACCAGGAATATTTGAAAATGAAAATAGATCGTTTTTTTCTCTTCAATTAAAAATATTTAAAAATTAAAAATATGCAAATAATATAATGATGTAAGTCAACAAGATCAGAATTAAAGTAATGTTCAATGAACGTTCTTCCTCGTGTATACATCTCAAAATTGCGAGAACACGGCGATATGGGATCGGTGAAGAGAACGGATTTGTCCCGACTGAGAGGCGACCCCTGGTAGCTCAAAAGGTAAGAGCACTGCCACGGAGAGGCGGACGACCTGGGTTCGAATCCTGGCCAGTGCCTAATCTTTTCTCTTCAAAATAAAAATATGTTTATTTTAGTTTGGGTTAATTAATTACTTAAGAAAACAAATTTTAATTTTATTTAATTAAATATATAATTGCATGAGCTTTATTAGATTGTAATATGATATAATGGCCGTATATAAATATTAAAATACAGAGGGCAATCGGAGAGGAAGTGTCGCAACCTGTTGGTCGCGCGAGGTACTAGTTAGTTCCCGAAGGTCCTACAGATGTCTCTCCATGTCACCTCTGGACATATCGATATCCTTTTAATGATATATGAAGAACTAACTGATACCGCACAGCTTACACCGCAGGAGTTGAGACAAGGCTAGAGCAGCTAGATCTCTGAGGAAGCCAAGCGGGATCATCAATCTCTTCGAGCTCACTGGGTTTAGGGGCACCTGTTGCGGTAAGACATCTCCATCGTGAGTTCTTAACACGCCATTGGCACTATATATATGTATGTCTTATTATTTAGTAAAAAAATTGGTAGTATGTACTTTAATTTTATTATAAATTCAAAATAAGTAGTTAACAAAATATATTTATTGATATTCACAACTGAATAATTATACATCAAGTAAATAGAATTTAAGATATATAAAGGAGTGAGATAAAAGCCAGTAGAGAAACTACCCGTTGGTAGTAATCTAATAACAAATTCAACTTAGAAGGTCACGAGGACATATTCTTTTTAGACGCCTCGGAGGATTTTCGGGAATCGAAGAAGTAGCCAGGTTTGAAACTAGTGGATGTGAGTGGGGATAAAGTTTGTCATGAAAAGATTCGATATCGGATTCGGGCCAAATCAGCAACAAATGGGACATTAAGGTCATTATGGATTGGTTTATTTGTTACAAAGTATGAAGGATTTTGGATTGTAAGGATTGTATACGAGACGAGTTCGATGAAGCCAAGAGGAGCCCCAAAGCTCCTCTCCTTGGTAAGTCCAAATAGTTCTTACAATAGTCGTGAAAATGACATTTGTAATTAATTGCGAGCTTAGAGCGTTTGTCTAATCAATGTTGTAGCTGTAAGTAACCAGAAACGGCGAACCATAATAAATTTTACCCAGTTTTCCTGATATTTTAAGTAATAACAGATCATTTAAGATATAAATGCCAAACAAAAAAATGTAGCGCATAATATTTTAAAAGGTCGTCTGTGGTGTTATGTATATCATAGTAACCTTTTACGCCTAAGGTCTCAGGTTCGCTGCACAGCTGGTGGCCATTTTCTAAAGAATTATTTAAAATGAGTAAACAATTTTTGGTTGTGCCGTCCTTCGGAAGGTACATCAAAAGGAGACCTTGAGAACGAAGAAACTGGAACTTGTTTTTTGATTCTGATAATACATCATTTATTGTACCTCCCAGGTATTTCAGTTCATCTTCTTTCAATTAATTCGAAAAGCTTTTTTTCGATTTAATTCGACACTATTAAACCTGATTGGGCATAAACTTGTTAGCGATACTTTTTTTTATCTATCGGGATTTTATTGCCTTGTTTGGAGGGACATGAAAAGTCAATTGAGTCTATAAAACAGCAAATAGCTGCTATCAATAAACCAACAACTTACAACCCAAAGCTGTTAAAGGAACTTAAAACAACTAATTCTTCTCTATAAACAACAGTATGTACCTCGAATCCTGAGTATATTCCAATAAATAAAATTTATGTATGTATATTATTATTGGGTCGTAATGGATGAAATGTCAGTTTCGTTTATTTACAGTTTTCTTTTCATTAGGGATTAGATTATTTGTACACAAATAATTATGTTATGTATACCGTTTCAAAGATCATTTAATCATTGTTCGTAATCAGTCTTACTTTTCCTTTTGAAAGTAAAGCAACGTTTTTTAAATAAATAAGAATACAATTATGTCTTCCGCGGAAATTCGTATAATTTTTCTCTACGAATTTAAACTTGGTCATAGCGTCACGGAGGCGTTCCGAAACATTAATATTGTTTACGGTGAAGATACAGTGAGCGAAAGAACAATCTTCCGTTGGTTTGAAAAATTTCGGACTGGGGATTACGACCTTACCAACAAAGAACGTGGCAGGCCGAAGACTAAGTTGAAAGAGCTGGTCGTAGCGGGCCCTTCCCAAACCACTCGTGAATTAGGTTCACAACTTGGAACAAGTGCCATGACTGTTTCCAGGCACCTTAAGTAGCTTGGTAAGGCAAAAAAGCTGGAAATATGGGTACAGCGTGAATTAACCGAGGCAGAGCAGCTTACCTTAATTTTTTTTTCAGGAGCCATAGAGGTCCTTCCTCTCCCACAATATTCTCCGGACCTTTCTCCAATTGATTTGTACTGTTTCCGTTGTTTGGATAAGTTTTTAAGAAATAAAAAAATTGAAAACGAAAATGCCCTGAAATCGGCCTTCCATGACTTCGCTACACCTAATTTCTACACAGCGGGAATAGAAATGCTTGTTTCACGTTGTGAGAAGTGTATTGAAAGTGAAGGATCCCATTTTGATTAAAAGTATTGTTTAATAATTTGTTTGCTAATAATTTAAATCTACACTTTCACTGACATTTCATATGTTACAACCCAATATTATATAATTAAACTTGTACTGCCACAGCCCATAAAGTGAATTAAGCAGGGCACAAGGTTAGGGACACTGTTTCTGAGCCATCGGTTGTGCAAGGAATTGGTTTAGCCGAAATCGCGCTCTATTGTCAGATTATGTCCCCAACTAAAAGTTTTAGATTCATGAGGCTGGGTGAGGCCCAGGAGGGTCTTTCGATGCTGTAGAGTTGATTCATGAATGTTAACAGAACAGTCACAACTGGACCTGTTGATCAGCAAGTCCCCTACACGCTGATGCACCACGATATTATATAAAAATGCATTTTTTAAAAATATCTCAAAATAACAAACATTATATAACAGTGAAATAATGGCTTTGAAAGGTGTCAATATCTGACAAGGGCAGTCGCGTCATTGAAATAACTTATATCCACTTCACTAGCGCACTCTGTGTCTCTCTGGGATACTATGAATACACGTATGCACTACGTATACACGAATAGTAGAAATAAAATTGTTAACTGAATACAAATTTTACAGCTTGGAATAATATATGTCTACTGAAAGTCAAGATAATTTGATCCAATATTTCAAATTAAAAAAAAATATATAATTACAATATATAGAGGAATGAAAGTTTATGGACACTTCATTGAAATGAGCGAAAGTTGACTAATGAAAATATCAATATTCTCAAGCACCAAAGAAATGTGTGGATAGAAAAAGTAAGTACATGAAAGAAATTCGGTTCAGTCCAAAAGAGATCTGGAGTAGGGAGGCTTTTCGGCCAAGGTTTATAAATTCAATCTGCGGGAAAATCAAAATAGAAAACTCATGAACATCTGGTCGGAGGATGCACCGAGAAAAGATGGAGCTAATAAAAATATTTGTTTATTTAAGTAAATCGATTCACGTAGTAATTCAAAATCTAGTAGAGAAGACCAATATAAAGGATATCGAATCTAAAGAGTCGCCATTGAAACAAGCAATGGGCGTTTAAAATATTCCATCAACGGATATAAAATTCGTAAATAACACTTAACGCTATCCACCAATCTTAGATCAAAAAATTTTCTAGGACAAATCTTTTCTCTTCAAAATAAAAATATTTAAAAATATTCAACATCAAAAGAACGATAATATATATATATATATACTGTTTATGGTTCTCGAGTTTCAGTCAGTTATTTCAACTTCTTAGGCGACGTTTCGAGACTAGGTTAGTCTCATATTCATGCCCTGACAGTGAAAAAATGATCTTTTAGTGAAAACATTAAATAGCACACTAAAATAAATATAAAATGACACGTGTAAGTTGTAATGGATAGGGTGTACTTACAAGTTCCAAAGCATTGATCAATTTGTCATTAATCACTTACTTCACAATATATCATAGAATGTTTATATTGCATTAGCAATGACCAACGAATAAGTAATCGATTTTTAGGAACAGCAGTTTTATTTAATTGTTGAATCATATTAGACTATTTATTATTATATCACCAAGAATTAATTAAATTTGCATAACACGAGCTTAGGTCTTGAACATCCGATTTGTATATTTCTCTATAGTTATCATTTCCTTTATATATCGTTCGAAGCTATTTTTATCTTGGTGTATCACCTTAGGTTCATCAAATTTAAATTTATGTTGAGTATTTCTAAAATGTGTAGTGAGGGCTGTTTGATCTGGTTTATTGGGGTTTTTTATTATTGAATCACAACTATAATTGTGTTGGTAAACTCTTCGTTTTAAGTATTGTTCCGATGTTCTGAAATATGATTTGCCGCATTTATCTTCACATTTTATTTCGTACACGACATTTGATTTTAACTCTAATTTATCCGAATCCTTAGTTTTAGTAAATAGTCTTGACACAGTGGCTGTGTTTTTAAAAGTAATCGCGGAATCAATGTTACTTTTATTACCGGTGAGTGTTTTTGCTAGTCTTTCTGAAAGTGTTGGTATATAGGGTATAGTATAGTATTATAGTATTAGGATGTTTGATTAGACGTATTGATAAGAAACGTATTGATTTAGAAAGCAATACAGCGCTGATATTGAAATTCAAACAGACTAATTAACCCAAAACTAGATCTTCTTTTGTCGCACCTCAATAAAGCTATTTCGCAAAGCCTTCAATAGTGATGTGATGAGCCTTCATAGAGCAGTCAGTGTACAATAGCTTCGTTTGGGACAATAGCAATTGATTATTGTATCAGTCAGTGTAATAATTCTATTGATACGTAGAGTCATATTCATTGATACATTTTTTGCTTAGTTGTATAATTATTATTATGAAAAAATATGACGTTTAAGGAGGTTAAAAATATTTAAGTATTTGGATGACGTGAGTGTCTTGAAAAAAAATTAATTAACGGAGAGAAATGTTTGTTATTTTTTCGGCCTAGACTTTACTTAGCAAAGATCTTTTGTTCAGAAGCTTAAAAGTTAAATCCTACAATCTGTTTGGGGGCTGTGCGGGAAGAACAATAGCTTATTGTTTTATATTTGGCCTGAGAAAAGAAATCAGGAATCCCAGAGCTTGTGTTGTTTATAATATATTTAATATTTTACACTGAAATGATAAAAATTAATTCATAAACGAGGCTAAATTATACAATCCGGATTATATATTAAATTTTATAGAAGGCATATAATGTAGCTCTTGGTGTATACTAAGGCGATTGTGAAAGACATGAATTTAATGTGATTTTGATTTGTCTCGCCATTTCAGGCTACTTTAACATTTACTAGACAAACGCTCTAATCTCTCAATGAATTAAAAAAAATCATATACATGACAATCATTAGAACCACATGGACTTACGGAGTAGAGCTTTGGGGCCCCACTAAACCATCGAATTCCTCTTGTATTCAATCCTTACAATCCAAAATCCTTAGGAAAATCCTCAATGCTCCTTACTTTGTTACGAATGTCCCATTTGTTGCTGATTTGGCCCGAATCCGATATCAATCTTTTCATGACAAACTTCATTCCCGCTCAAACCCACTAGTTTCAAACCTCTACAATTCCTGATAATCTTCCGGGGAGTCTCAAGAGTAGATGGCCTCGTGACCTTCTAAGTTGAACTTGTTATTTGAGTACTACCACTGGGTAGTTTCTCTACTTGTCTTTATTCATGCCGATAAATACCATTCATTCTATTTACGTGTTGTATTTATATAATAGAGTTGTAAATTTCATTGAATACATTTTTAAACAAATTTAATTTGGAATTTGTACGTTAATCAGTGAATGAAAATGTATAAGATGCGGTTGATGGTATCAATTTACATATATATATATATATATGTGTGTGTGTGTGTGTGTGTGAGGGTTTAATGTTCAAAAAATAAAGAGAGAAATTTACTGCGATTACGGTAATCGCATTTTTTTTTTCCAGTTACAAAACACAGAATGACAAGTTAATAGTTAACAAACGTAAACAAAAAGATCTTGGGTTCGAAACATGGTAGAGATAGATTCTTTCTAACGGTTCTGCAGGTCGAGATCTCTCTCATCTGCTAGGTTTTTCTCTGAAAGGATTTATTTTATTACAAAGTGCCCATATGGGACGCATAAATATTTTTATTTATATCCGAACCCAGGAGCTAGAACTCAGTAAATCAGTGCCACAGACTTAAAATTGGAAAATAAAATGATAATATTCACTAATGCAATTGTTAGCTTTATTATGTTTCACATATTTTATCTGTTAGCGGTCGGAGATGGATCATATTGGATCTAGGAGCCTCCTGGAGCTCACCCAGCCTCCATAAAGTGGGTACCCAAAATAAGGGGGAGAATCTGGTGGTTAACCGTGATCTAGGACACATCACCTCCCTGCACAACCGTTGAGCAAGAAACAGTACAGTCTCTACTATGTACAGTATCCCAGAGCCTTCATGGGTCTTAGTTTAGTGCCTTGCAGTTCTAGAATTTTCCATTTGAATCCTTGACTTTTTTTTTTTTTTTATTAATCATTAAGACAAGCAGTGTATGCGAGTGTTAACACAATTCTAAATATCACTCAGAAAGTCATGACTAGAGAAAAAATACAGGGATCGACAACAGTCGAAACGACCATTGGCTGCGGAGAGGCCGAGAGGAGAAGCTAGCTTACATTCCTGAGGATAATTCCAGGAGGAGTCGTAATTCTCCTGGACAAACTCCTTCCCTTTCCCTCTCCTTCGCCCCTCCAACTCCCTCAGGTAATTGCAGGATAATTGGATAATAGGATAAGCCTGGGTTTCCTGCTAACTCTTTTATTAAAAGAGCCTCTTCTGGCCGCCCACTGACCCTCACCATAAGAACATATAGGTCAAGTCGCAGCACCAGAAAAATAATATACATATATTGAAAAAGACAACTATATTGGATTTATATCTAAGTGGTTTATCCAAGTGGTTGGTGATACAGCTACGAAGCTACACAGCCCCCCTCCACTCGACGGCCCTGATGAAGACCAGCAATGTGGGTCGAAACGTTGGCTATTCAATAAACAGTTCTCCCTACTTAAGAAAATTTTTCTGACCTCCACCCGTACCATTTTCATCCTCGAAAATGACTATTATATTATGAAAATATAATAATGTATTATAATAATCACCCTTTAACGCAATCCTCCCATCTACGCCTCGGTCTACCCTCAGACTTTTCCCAGTCGGCACAGCACACTTACTAACTTTTAAGGATTTTGTTCGCGACTAAGCTCAGCAACTTTACAAGCCCATATTAATCTTCGAAACGCTTTAACTTCAATAATATTAACCGGATGAGTGCTTCGCAATTGTGTAATCTTCTAAATTTTTCACTGGTTTCTTACTGTTTTGCTCAGAATATTCTATGCAATACCTAATTTTCGTATTGCCTAAGATGTTGTTTATCTTTTAGAGTTTGCGGCCACGTTATAAATACATTCTGATGAAGACGATCATTTTATACATTCTGATTTTTAGATCTTGGAACAAAAGACACGAGCTTAGTAATTTCGAGACCGAATAGTAACAAGCATTTCCCGCCTTTATTTCCTCTTGAATTTCGTTTTTTTCCAGTTACCATTGACCCTAAGTACTTAAACATCTCCACATGTTCGAACTTATTTCCTCCTACATCAATATCACCAAAATTTCGACCTTTCCTTCTACTGACCATATACTTAGTCTTATCCGAATTTACTTCCAGCCCTATTTCCTTACCTGCATTCATCAACAACGTTTCTGTGTTTAATATCATTAAGGTCAGTATAGATGAATTTATTGGTAACAAAGCAAGTTCCATTGAGAATTTTACGAAAGATCTTGAATTCTAAGGATTGAATACGACAGTATAATAAATATATTTAAAAAAATCAATAAAAAAATGTGTACCTCTACAACCCGTGAACGGGTCTGGGGTTCATATTATATGCTCGGCCTCTGTCTTGTTCTGATTTCTTACTCTCTCTTTTCTTGTTAAAATACTCTCCATGATCCCCAGTATTCATAAGAATATGTTACCATTAATAAATACTCAATTAATTATATATAATGAACGATGTTCTCTGGAAACTATCTTGTTGACATTCATATATTAAAAATATTCTATCAAATAGTAACAACACAATAGAATAGAATAGAAAAATAATTTTATTCTTGGACCAGGTCCCTTAAGAGAAACAGATGTGTAGAAAACTTATTGAATATATCAAAGGGCTTCATTATTAGAATAATACAATATTTACATAATAACATAAAAATGAATATAAACTAAAATGTATGTTCTGGATGAGAATACAAAAAAAAAACAGCATACAATATTCCAAAAAACCTGTACCTTGAACGGGTCTTGGGTTCAGTACATGGTAGAGATTGTACCGATTCGTGGACAACGGTTCTGCAGGGAAGTAATTGGTCCTAGATCACGCTCAACCGCCAGATTTGATTATTTTGGGTAACCAATTTTTAAAACATTTCATAGAGGCTGGGTGAGCCCCAGGAGGGTCCTAGATCCCATATGATCCTTCTCCGACTGCAAACAGAATAAATAAAAGTCTTGCTCGCAGCGGGATTTGAACCAGGATTTCCGGCGTGGCAACTCAGTGCTCTACCACTGAGCCATTCCGCTCCCTAATAAATATATTATACCTCTTATATTATATTATATATTATATAAAACCTATTTCCACATTATCTGTAATATCTCCAACTTACCTCGTTCTATCCTCGGAGACGACAAAAGACCGCAGATATTGGAGGCAGCCTCTTCCGGTTCACTGATTGAAGTCTTGTCACTTCCGGAAGATCCAATTTGTGGAATCCTTTGCTCTTGTGCTAATCAGTTCCACTGTAATCCGCCAATCAGGTAAAGGGAAGAGCTGTCTTATCGATATCTCTATTCAATATCGATAATATCCTTCCGCTGAATATGTTATATAATATTGAATTAATGTCAATATTATATTATGTTCAATGCTCTTCTCTTCAAGTCGCCAGATCGTGGTATGTATTCTAAGAAGAATATTACAAAACTAAAATATACATTAATAGTTCCTGAGTCCTAACCGACTTTTGAGTTACATAGTTAAAATCGTAATTAAAAATTAATGATGTCAATAGAACTGTAATATTACATTATTCAAAATTATTATTGATTAAATTTCCGCATTTTACCGCTTAGAGTTAAGTCGGGAGTTTTATTTTATCATTCGTTTCCTTTTTAATATTCTCAAAAATAAAAATAATCTTGAAATTTAGTATGAAAAAAGTGTAATTATGGAAAATATGCATATTTCGGTATCTTGAAAAAATTAACGTTCAACAAACATTTCGAATTATAGGTGATGGATATAACCTATAAAGTGTGTGTGAGTCGGCAATTTAATATAATAATAACAATAATAATATATAAATATTTTTGTTTTGAAGAGAAAAGATTTGTCCTGGCCGGGATTCGAACCCGGGTCGTCTGCATCTCCGGTGCAGTGATCTAAACCACTGAGCTACCAAGGATCGTATCCAAGTCAGACAAATCCGTTCTCTTCACAGATCCTATCTTAATAATAATAGCAGTGTCTATTCTTTGTATGGTGCCTTATTCAATCAATGAATGTTGGAGATTACTTCGGCAAATTTGTCTCGATCTTTTGCTATTCTGATCAGTTCTTTTTAGTTCAAACCTGTCCAATATCTTATGTTTCTGATCAAAGAGAGCTTTTTTCTGCCAATTCCGCGTTTTCCTTCAATTTTACCTTGTATGATCAGATGTATGAGTTAGAAATTTACAACCCTATACAGAATACATCAAGACATGAATGTGTAATTGACATGAAAAGACAAGTAGAGAAACTACCCAGTGCCAGTGCCAGTGGCAATGGCAGTGGCAGTGGCAGTACTCAAATAATAAGTTCTACTTAGAAGTTCACGAGCCCATCTTGCTAAGGATTATCAGGAATTGAAGAGGTTGGTAGGTTTGGAACAAGTGGGCTTAAGTAAAAATATAGTCTGTCATGAAAAGATTGATATCGGGTTCGGGTCAAATAACCAACAAATAGGACATTAAGGCCATTATGGATTACTTTGTTCGTTACAAAGTAAGGAGCATTGAGGATTTTACGGAGGACTTTGGTTTGTAAGGATTGAATACGAGAGGAATTCGATGGTTCAGTGGAGCCCCAAAGCTCTACTCCGTAAGTACAGATGGGTCAAATGATTGTCATGTATATGAGTCTTTTGTAATTAATTGAGAGCTTAGAGCGTTTTACCTATTAAATGTTGTAGTAGCCTGAAACGTCGAGCGGTTTCTTGTCGTTTTAGTGTAGTATGAGGATTCCAAGTTAATCTTTTGTCTAGGTGATGTCCTAAGTACCAGACTTGTTCTACAGGAATCAGT
The DNA here is from genome assembly GCA_964056705.1 of Troilus luridus. NCBI lineage: Eukaryota > Metazoa > Arthropoda > Insecta > Hemiptera > Pentatomidae > Troilus > Troilus luridus. Next base: position 136,832,465 of record OZ057413.1, on the reverse strand, counting down.
GGGATGTTAGTAAACGATACAGGAGGACAGGAAGTTACATAATATACAATACAATATTATTAGAATTAAGCACTTGTTATACTTTCATATAAATAGGTACTAGTCTACGTACCTGAGACTTTTAAATTTAATGTACTATTTATTAGAGTTAACTCATATCAAGCCTTAATATATTTAATGACCAAACAACTATGAATGATGCTTTATTCTAAGCATTTTAATTACTTTCAGTCGGTTTTAGAAAACTTTTTATAAGGCGACGAAGCATTAAATGATTGCAATGGAACTTAATAAACTAAATTAAAGTTTACTTAATATGTCTTTTTTTATTTACTTTTTATTTGAAGCTGCTGGGAATAACTAAAAGCTATTTATTTAAATTGAAATATATTAAAAAGTTTCTTTTGCGAAGTAAATACGTATAGAGTAACGTGTTACGCCAGTTTGGACCTGACAGTTCAACGATAAAGAGGGTACCTTTGAAAGGGGGAAAACCGTAGAAAGGAGCGTGATCTCGGACAAATCTCCTCCCTCCACAACTATTATCTTAGAAAAAAGTAGTCTCTACCCTGTACTGTGCCCAAGATTCTTTATAGGTTGTAGAGGTACAGATTTTTTTTTAATAGTAAATAAACTATCGATGTTGAGTCAAAGCTCGTAAGTTAACTTTGTAATTCTAAACGAAGCGGAACCTCGTCTGAATAACAATTACGCTCCGGATAGGACTGTATATGAAGGAATTTGAACAAGGTTAGCAATTGAAGAGAGAAGAAAAAAAATTAGTCAGAAGAAATCTAAACCAATTACAAAAAATTGACTTACCATGGCAGTAGATCATGGAGTCGTGCAGGCAAACCTTCCCCTGGGCCTCCAAATGCACTTGTCCATCCAGAGAAAGTTAGGCGGCGATTTTCGATCGGAGAGCCAATCGGTTGATCTTATACTCATTTGCAAGTAAAAGGGCATATAAAAGTATTTTTAATGGAAAACCATGAACATAAAAAAATTGGATGACAACTGCCTTGAGAAAATTTTGGAAGGTATAAACCTTGAACATTTATGCTACTAAGGCGACTGTCTCGTCCGGAGGCCTAGCATAAAGACCTAGAAGAAAGGTGGGGGAAAGTAGACCGCGATCTTATCTCTAGTCAAGACTTAGTTGCCACTAATATCCACTAGATTGTGGGTAATTCGTGATTTCGACTCTGTTTTACTATTAAATTGATTTATTTGACAAAGAAAGCCTAATGGCGTAAACAATAGATAATATAGCTGTTTCATACACTTTATAATATTTTAACGATTTATTTATAATGGAACTCCATTGAGTAATTACTGAAAGTATTTGCCCGAAATCTAAAAATCAGAATTTATAAAACAATTATCCTTCCATCTCTTCTCTACGGATGTGAAACTTGGCCACTAACGCTGAAGGATGAACAACGTCTTCACAACACGAAATTGCGAAGCATGCATCCGGTAAATATTATTCAGGTGATAGCGTCTAAGATGTTAATAGGCGCTGTACCGACCGGGAAGCGTCTGAGGGGTAGACCGAGGCGTAGGTGGGAGGATTGCGTTAGGAATGATCTATCGGGTTTTGGTTTGGTGGTGCTCCGTGGAAGGTGGTTTGTAAACATAGATTGCTGGTATCGGCATCGAACCTTCGGGTTCGTTAAGCCTTTTATTTATTTAACTAATCTATACATTTTTAAATAAATTTACTTCTTATATAACCATTGTAAAACAACAACTATAATTTAATAGCAACGTTATTTTGATGACTAATTACGACACGGTATTCGCATAGATACCAATGTTACAATAAAATACTTTTATATAAAATTAAATTAAGACTTAGCTTTAATGAGGTCGATAGAAGATGCTTAGTTAGGTCTATGGAATCAAGTTTACTACAAGATCTCCCCATCTTCAGGGTGTGTTTGCCCAAGAGTGTCTAAGTGGAAGTGCTTCATGACATTTTAGATCAGAGACCTCGCCTAAAATTTCTCTATTTTATCCAATTTTCTTCACTCTCTTCCGCTTTTGATAAGACTGAGGTGTGTTAGACTCATTTTAAATAAATTTAACCCTTCTTAATTCCTTTTACTCGTTTTTATAAGTGCAAGTGCATGGATTCTGGAATCCAATAAAGACTTTTTGGATCTTTAATTTTCCCCGAGGATTTCTTTGAAGCTTTAAGCAACACTCAGTTATTTTTACAGCTTCCCATTTTGGTTAGTATTTTTTTTTCTATTTACAGTTCTATAGATATTATCTTTATTTTCAAGAGAAAATACATGTCCAGGGCGGGATTCGAACCCGGGTCTCCCACGGCTCCGTCGCGGTGCTCTAACCAACTGAGCTAGCCTGGCTTGTAGCACGGCCAACAAATCCATTCCCTACACCGATCCCATATCCCCGCGTTCTTGCAATTTTGCGAAGTATACAAGGAGAAGAATGTTCATTAAACATTACTTTAATAAGGATCTTGTTGACATACTTCGTTATATTATTTATATTTTATTTTTTTATTAATTGTTATAATTTTTAAATATTTTTATTTTGAAGAGAAAACATTTGCCTAGGGCCAGGATTCGAACCCGGGTCTCCTATGTATACGTCGCGGTGCTCTAACCACCTAAGCTAGCCTGTCTCGTAACACATCGTACACATATATGGGTGATTCTCATTCTACGGGCAAGTTTCTCATGTTATTTTTCAATGTGGGTTAAAAAAAAAAAAAAAATCTACTTGTATATAGGCCCACCCACAGCTAATCTAGCATTATAGCAGTTCATGACCATTTTTGGAAATTTCATGGACCATGTCAATGGACGATTGGGGTTTGAATTTTCAAACTGCCTAAATTGCATTAAGTATTGTTTTATTATCATTGATTTATTCATAGGATAAGACAAATACACGTTTTTAATGGGTAAAAAATAGGTAGAAAAAAATTGGCCATGACTATGATGGCGGGAAATATCCACGGCAATGACGAAACGGTATTTACGAATTTCCCTATTAAAAATATTTCATGTACCAAAAAACGTATGCCATCATTTTTAACTAGCAAACAAGGGGAAAAAACAAGAAAACGTTTTGAAGTTTTAAATTCACACAGAAAAGCGTTAAAACTGAGACGATGACAATGATGGTAATAAACATAAACTTACATTCACCATGATAGAATACGTCGCCGTGCAATGAATTACTGAAGGGACGTAGTAAGGGGGGGGGGGGTAACATTTGACTCGACAGTGTTGCCATTATTGAAATTCCCTCTTTGGATCACTGAATTCCCACTAGGTCGATGTACGATTTGAATATTCATTCGCCCAAAAAAATGTTTTAGTATATATTATTTGAACCAAAATGATTAAACAGTGTTATTTTCTTTCTTCTTCTTTAATTTGACAAAAAAGGAAAACAAATTTTCAAATAAATAAATAGTATAAACCAAAGCATCTAGTTAGAAAGAAAATCGTCATTTGTGACAAGCAATGACGGAATAAGGTAAAAATCAATCAGATTCGATCACAAATTCACAAAAATTTGATATAATTTTTATTTCATTAGTCACAGTTCAGACCACAAAACATTTTTATATCTTACAAAAGAGGCACCAATGCCGGGTTTGTCACTGAATAGTCCGTGACAAGATTCTCCCCCAGAGTTTAAGAATCACCCATATACATCGCAGAATTGCGGGGGGAAATGGGATCGGTGAAGGGAATGGACTTGCCTGGCCGTGTTACGAGCCATGCTAGCTCAGGTGGTTTGAGCACCACGACGGAGACGTGGGAGACCCGGGTTCGAATCCCGGCCCTGGAGAAATCTTTTCTCTTCAAAATAAAAATATTTAAAAATTATAACAATTAATAAAATATAATAAATTAAAAAAATATATAGATATCACTTGTCCTTCCGCATATTTCAGTTCATCTTCTAGGGTTACAGACTGATTTGATTCCATAAAATTTAACTAAAACGTGTAAAATTTCACTCTTAATTTTCTATAACTTCGTTTACTTCTTCATCAGTGGCTACATTTGTATAACTGTATTTATTCAGCAGGAAATAAATTATTGACACATTTCATTGTGTTCCAGGGCGGATTTCACTAATATAAATTTATGAGGTTCATCGTCCCAAAGATTAGCTGTAAGGCTTAGAATTGCTTATCTCTAAAGCTTATTAAGGCTGATTGCTATCAGACCTTAAATGACATTGGTATATACTTCTGGCTATAATCCTATTGTTTATTTATTTTAATATATAATTAGTTGAAATTTCTCAATTTTTTAACATACAGGATGTTTAAAAACTAATTTAAAAAAAAAATCACGAGTTGTGGTTCCTTTGCCCCCCCTCCATCTCATTTTGCATCATGCTATATTTTTCATTTTTCTTGATTTCATTTTCTAAAAACTAATACGGCATTTTAGTATTTCAATAAAGTCTTGATAACAATAAAAAATTAATACGGTGAATTCCAGAAGGAAATTACAATAATCAAAAGAGAGAAAACGTTTATTCATAACGTAGTTTAGAAGCAAGAAATACACCTTCAAAATTCATTCATAATTAATGATTTTAATTAAAATTTTAATTTTGTCTTTATATTAATTCATTTTTAATTAAGCCCAGAAACACGTTCTTCTTCCCATAAAAATTTTCGCTAAATCTGAATGAGGACAGCTACACATCTTAACTGTGTTATGAGATATAGTTTTTTTAAAGGTGTTGCCAATTAATATGGCCTAATCTCTCCAGTATAACATTATTGGTTCTATATTTTTTTAAATTTTATAGTTGTTTTATGTTTGACAATAAAATTTCTATTAGATAGCAATTAGTTTTTAAAAAAATGTATTACATTGTCACGCGTTTATTGCTACTTGGAATTCGCAAAACGTTGGGTCATATGATCAGCTTTCGTACGAAATAACCACCATTTTGAAGACAGTATAACGCATCGATGAGGTTGAAATGTTAAAATATTATATTATTAGAAAGCTATAAAAAAACGAGTCTTTAAATATTAATATGGCGATCGTCACGCAATCTGTAGCGTTTAAAGTCTATAAATGTCTTTTAAATAGTTCATTACAATTGACTCCTTCCTTCTCTTTTCTTGTTTTGTTCTCTTTTATATAAAACATTTTTTGTAGCATGTGTATATTGGTTTGTACAACAGGCCCTGAGGATCTTGGGTTTCAGTACGTAGTAGATACTGTTTTGTTTTGGGCAACGTTTGTGTCATACGGCAATTTTCTTCTGTCATTGAAGGTACTAACTTTCTAGTAGCTGGGTGGGTCCTAGATCTAAGCTAAGAAATTAAATAAAACCTGCCAGCGGATTCGAATTTAGGACCTTCTCTCACAGGCGTATACAATATTACCTTTACAGGATCCAAAGGTTCAGTAAATAAAATTCAACTAGTTCTTGGCAACGTTTGGAGATTTCGTTGTTTTCATATTTATGGACTAACAATAAAAACAAAGATAACAGACTTTTAGTGATTTTACAATAAAATATTAAAACAAAATTAACATTGGATGGATACAGAAATTTAAAGTGTGGTTATATAAATCCCACTCAAAGATTGAAGACGAAATATGTTGTACTGCAATACACTGCATTACTCAACCGAATTGTATTATATGGTTTTAATAGCGATTGGGTTAGAGGCTAGAGTGGATCTTTATTGAGGGCTTCAATTAAATAGCATTATATAAAATATAAGATTGATAAATCAATAATAACAACAACAATATATAATTATTGATAAACTAATTGCCTCCTGATCTGATAATCAGGCGGGCAAGTATCAAATATCTCTACAAATATTTGATTGTAACCAGTATCTATTACTAAAACTATTAACGAGAAACTATCATATGTTTCTTCAATAATTATTATTATTATTATAATTATTCAATTATATTATAATAATTATTCAATTATTAGCTGACGAAATAAATATGGGGAAGAAAATATTCTAGTAGAAGGATGAATAAAACTATTATTTCAGTTGGAATAAATAACAAAATCTAAAAAAACTAAATAGTTGGGTTGAATAAGAAATTAAAAAGAATTATAATTTAATTAAAGTAACATTGTTTCTAAAACAATAGAATATTTATAAATAAAAAATAATATTTAGGCGAAGAATTAGTACAATCTAATAATTAGTATTTAAAATAAAAAAATACCAGTAATTGATACAATAAACTTTGACTATTTTCTCCAGTGTAATATATTTCTTTTGAATTATGTAGTTTCGTCATTCATTGTATATACATATTGATGTAGTCACACAATACATTTTAAATTTGTTGAATTATTCAGATTTTATTACAGACATAATCATAAAATGCACAAATAAATAACTAGAGAATAGACAACAATTTCAAATTGAATAACAAAAAAAAAATATATTTGGTTTTAAATAATAAATTGTTAAAAACTTCGATTCAAAAACAATATATGATGGATGGTTCTTACTTGTCGGGTTAATGGAAAAGTGATAATATTAAAAAAAATGGGCCTTGAAAGTTACGTAAATGATTAGGTTAGTTGTTAAAACTTCAAAAAAGGATTATCTCCTGGTTAATATTGTTTGTTTATGAGTTTGTTGATCAAAGAACTTTGAAAATATGAAACATAAAAAAAAGAGAATATTTCTTTTAATTAATAAAAAAATATTCGAAAAAGTTTATTACATTAGCATATAACAGTCGTAGAGATGAACCAGTCCCAAGAGAGTGGCATGCTCTGGAGAATTGCGACTTTGGACATCTAGTTCGGGTCAAACGAGGTTACAGTAATTTAAAAAATATATAAATAACAATAAAAATAATAATATAATGTATCCACATAGACAGGAGAATCGAAAGCTATAACTAACTTTAGATCCAAATTCTACATCTAGACCTCAACACCCAGTTCAAACATTGTCAAAAGCTTTGATCACCTCAATATATTTAAATTATTATCTATCTCCTAGGATATAATAACTACTTACTATTGGATCTCTCAGATCGTTTCTGTTCGTGAGGTTTCAAATATGACGATTCGATTTTTTTTTTTTTTTTTTACAAAACTCAATGTACAACTAATAATAATAATAACATTTCCTACAGATCCTCTCTACAAAATCTTCATTTGTTTAATTTACTTTTATATATATATATATAAGTTCACTAAACGCCTTTCATTTGAATGGGACTGATAGGGTTACCATGGTAACAGCTGTGAAAGAAGAACTGGGGAGGTTATTTTGATTTGTATGTTGTTATTTAGTTAAAAGAAATCAGTTTTCTAAAAGGTGTGTGAATTGTTAACTTTAAATGATGTTAATTTTTTTACAGGTAAGACTCTATTGTATAATGAGTTTGTAAATCAGTTAATTAAATTATTTTTATAATAAAAATCAGTAAAAAAAGTAAATTCGAAAGAAATTCAGTATAGTTTTTATTTCAACACACAATAAATTGAGTATTTGAATCAATCAACATTTTATATATATATATATATATATATATATATATTGTATATAGTGCTGGACCGACAATTATATAAACATATTATCAATAAAAGTTTTTAAATGTATTACTATTTTATTACAAACATAGTAGTTGTTATAAAAGGTTAGTTGGGAAGGCTTGCAGCAATGCGGAAAACCACACAATTAAAATACCTGGAGTAATATTTACTAATGAACGAAAACCACAACAGGAAAAGAGGAGACAATATAACTAAATTTAAACAATTTTCTGTTATTAAGCCCAATAAATAATTAAAGCGAAGAACCTAAATAACAAAGCAAAAGACAAATTTAATAATACGAATTTATGACAGTACAATTAACAAAAGATTTCAAATGCCAAACTTTGGTTTTTGTTGGGGAGTTCTATAGGATGGGTCTTAGTCCTGGATTTCAATTTCGAAGTATATTTGGATATCAGCTCATGAATAAAAACAAAACAAATATTCGTGTTTTTGCTAAACAAGTATCCAGGCACATCTCACACCGACAACTATAAATACTCACCTCACCTGGAAAGTGGATCACAATTTGATAAGAATAATATACCAAAGAATGAAGACTAAGTTTTTATTTTGATTATATTATACAAATTTCCTACAGAATTAGCAATATATTATAGTAACATGTTACAAATACAAAAAAAAGACAGTTGAGTGATTTAGTGTCTCTAGTAGATGTGTTTTATTAAATACTCTTCATGAGAGATGTTAAAAAGATTGAGAGCTTCTTAAGTATGTTTTTGTGGATTTATTCTGTGGTATTTTTTTTTCAGTTTGGAATATATTTTAAGAATTGTCATAGACGTTTGATTGATTGATTAAAGTGATAGCAAATTAGGTTAATCTTCTATGTTCTTCATTTTTCCTCACCACATATAGTAATACATCATAAATGCAATTAACAAAAACTCAAAAAGAGGCATAAAATATTAAGTAATATGAAATAGGAAAAATCCTAAAATAGAGGACAATTACCCAGTCAAAATTACGTCAATTCAGGCATCATCAACATCATCAATACATATGCCAAAGGAATAATTACATACGCTAGAAGATATACTGCACACACCTCAGATCATCAGTTGAAACAGACCCATCAAATAGAGAGAGTAACCTCAATCCAAGAACCTCAACAAACAACTTAGGCAAAATAAGCTAACATATGATCAGCTGGTGAAGTAAAATAGACAGCTGATCAACAGAAAAGCCAAACAATCAAATATATATATGTATATATACAATCTAATAATGATTATTAAGATAATAACTTGCCAAGCACATATGCTTTTCTCTCTTTTCTTTGCCGATGACCAGGCAGTGGTCACAAATAGCAGAGATGGTCTGGAAGAAGCACTGATGGCCCTGAAAAAAGAATACAGTCATGGGGTCTACGATTTTGATAAGACCGAATACCCGGCAGTGAACTGCAGAGAAGCCGCAACCTTCATATTAGCGGGAAAATATGCAAGCGGGGGGACTCCTTCATGTACTTGGGGTCAACAATAGATGGGAACGGCAAGTCGGATCCCGAAGTTAGGAGGAGATTCCTGAGGATCACCCGCCCGGATAGAATCAGAAATGAATATGTTAGAGACAGGCTGGGCGTGACCGAAGCAGTTCCGAAGAGGATTGAAAGGAACCGGCTGCGATGATACGGACACTGTCAGCGAATGCTAGAACTTAGGTGGCCGATAGGACTTTTGCTATGGGAACAGCCATGGGGACGAAGAAGAGGTAGGCCCCGAACCCGGTGGAAGGACTGCGTGGTGGAGGAGATGGCCGACAGGGGAATTGAGGAGGATGACTGGTGGAATAGAAAAAAGTGGAGGGACGCTCTGACTTAACCAGGCAACCCATTGAGGGAAACAATCTGCAAAAGTAAAAAAGTAACTTGCCAAGGAAGGCGCAGCTCTACCTCAACCTGACAACCCCGCTTCGCTATCCTGAGCCAAGAATAAGATCGAAGCAACAATTAGAAGCTACACAAGGGACCTAACTCTACAACGCTAGCAGAGGTAAAAAATGGGAGTGCCTTGCACATGAGCAGCTCCCCCGAGATCTTCCGAGAGTCCAAGCTGTTGCCCATTTGTCTTTCTGGTGTAACGGACGTTGCACACTTATGGCATTCCAGTGGTCTTAAAGATATTCCAAACAATGATGACGATGCATGCCTTTATTGGGAGGCTCGTTGGCGTATGATAGCAAGGCCATGGATAAATACAAAATGTTCATTAAGATTATTTACAATATTTAGATATTACAGTTAATTTTTTTTTTTTAATTTATTTGTTGATATTAACAACTGTATAAAAAAAAATACAACAAGTAAATGGGCTAAGCGATACATAATGACATGTGAAAATGACAAGTACAGAAACTACCCACTGGTAGTACTCAAATCACAAGTTGAACTAAGAAGTCACGGGGCCATCTTCTTTTCAGACGCCTCGGAGGATTATCAGGAATTAAAGAGGAAGCTAGGTTTGAAACTAGAGGGTTTGAGTGGGAATGAAGTTCAGTTAATTTTAAAACTGATAATTGATATTTAATTCAATTGTATTCTGAAACTTTAAGTATTTTAAATAATCTAACTAGTTTTATATCAGCTGTTACATTATCACCTTCCCTTACCTTACTTGTTTGTTGAACGTCTTGGAGTGAGGATCCTGTCTCTATTTTATGAATCTGTTTGGACAGTTGAAGTAATTTTTGTTTTTATGATGATGCCTGATTTGGTGTAACGTTGCCTGATTAGAATTTTCCTATATTTTAGAGACCATATGTTTTCTGTTTCAGCCAGCAATGCCATTTTCAGATATATAATTGAGCTTAACATGATCCATGATCTTAAATCATTAATTGTTTATAGTCTTAATAAATCCAAGATTCATATTTATTTGAATCATATATTTCTTCCATATGTATCTCATGATGTCATTACTATCTGAAAGATAATATACCAAGTAAATAAATGTGGCGAAGATTGCGGCAGGCGGTTGTGAAATATATGGAAGTATGATGTTGTTATCTGAAATATGGAAAAGCCTTGAGCACTAGGAACAGTAGAGCACTAGAGGCAGAGAGTGGAAAGGAATGGACAATTTAAATCAGCAGAAACCCCCTGAAGTTTCTTCCACATATAGACAGAGTTCAATTTATCAAACATGCATTTGGTGAGTAGATATAATGTTTACATATCTATGCATGATCAGCACATTCCAGGAGACAGCCTCGAGTCTTATATGTTATATTAATATATATGTTTTAATTTATTAATTACTATTAAATAATACCTCTCTTCAATAAATAATAAATTATATTATGAATTGATATAATAGAAACCAATACCTCGTATCTCGTTCGTGGTGATCTCAGAATTTGCAGTTGATTAAAACAAATCGTATAACAAATAAAAAGACTCTTATCGCACATAATGTCAGGGACGCGAACTCATAAGTTATCCCCTACCGAAAATTGCTTAACGCCGTTGAAGAAGTTTTCACTCCAATACATAAATCGCCCGATGCTAGAAAAAAAAGAAGATCTTTAAAGGATTTAAATCATCTCCATAGCTATATATTTTCATAATATTCCCTATATGCTTAGAATGTTATATCTTATGTGTTGTGACGGCCGACATGTTTTTCGCAATGGAAAGATTGAGGTGCTGACGTTGAGGAAAAATAAATTAGTTCGGACGCCACACGTTATCTATGATTGAATTTAAAAAATATTTAATACATGAAATTTATGCAAAAAAATAACAAAATGCAATGCAAATATTGTTTTGGAGCATTGCGGGGAGGACTAGTGAAGCAAGCCTCGCCCCGTGGCACTGGATCCTGAGGGGGTCCTGTAAGACTTGCAGCATTTCGCTGCAGTGGGATTGTCCCATATCGAGAGAGGCTCAGGGAGAAAACTTTTTCAGTAAGCCTACTTTCCACCTGACTGTACTCCACTAGCTCTTTTGATTGCCTTGACTTGATCGGCATTAAGCACGTGACCCAGCTGATCATTTACGAGCAACATGGTTACCACCCCCGGGTCTATTCCAGGTTACAATAAATCACTATAAAGAAAAACAAAAATATAAAGATATTTACGTATATCTATATTGAGATGAAGTTGGTAAAAACTGTATTCATTTCGAGTCTGATCTGTTTATGTGTTATGCCTTGTTATTTTCGTTTCAGTAATTTTCGTTTGTTTGAGATAATTGAAATATCCGCTGTTTAAAAGGTTTATTCCCGCTAGCATGGGCATTATCAGTATTCTCCTGTAAGGTGCTGCACCCTAGCGGACACATTTTGCTAACTTCTTTTTATCGAGAGGGGATTATTTTAAAAAACCTGACCTCTTCAGGTACAAGTCTGCAAGTTTTAGAAGTCCCACTGATGGGATTTTTTTTCCGTAGCAATACAATTTCTTAATTTATTTATTAATTACAAATATTAATTTTACAACATTACATAATAATGAAAAAATATACTTTGTGTCTATATAACTTTAGATACCTTGGAATCCTGAAAGCGACCTCATCAAGGGAGTCGGACGGACTTGGAGGCGGCCGCTCGAAGAGGCTGGAGTTGTTGAAGTTGATGTTGGGCCTGCGCATCGGCAAGGTCCCCGCGCAGCCGACCATGAGGCCGGAGGACCGCTTCTTAGGCTTCATCTCCCGCCGCCGCGCTCGCACAGCGTGCAGCCGGAAGAAGAACAGCGACATACTGTCACAGAGCATTGTCTTCAGGTTAGCAAGGATTCTCTAATCCTCGGAAGTTCTGAGGGAGATGGCGTAAGGAAGGAAAGGAATTCGGACAAATATAAGGAAACCTCGGCAAAACTCGTTTACTTAAGGAACTCACACGGATTAATCAAAGTGGCTGACTAGTAGGAAATAACGTTCCCCTGGTTCCTGGAGTCACAACAGAACTGTAGACTTTAAACTTTATTCACCTGCACCTTCCCTGAGAAAACCAAAGATTGGAAGGAAATAGCTTAACCACCAGTTGTCGAGAGGATGTCTACAAACCGCTTTGAATGGCTAGTGAGGAAACAAAAAAAAAAGAAGGCTTCTAGAAATAATCTAGGTGAGGATTTTTAAATATTACAATAGTATTTTCTTTATAAGATTTAACTTATATACTGGACTCAATATTCTTGATTGATATAATAGGACAGAGAAGAAAAAAACATATTCCAGTCAATATTTGTTTTTTTAACTTTACAAATGATAAAAAAAACGTTTCGACATTTATTTGTCATTCTCAATTTTAGCAATATTCATTCCTCATACAACTTCCTTAAAACATAATTCCAAAGCATTACTTAAGGTCAAAACATTCTTTCAAAGTCAAAAAGTTAAAACTTATATAAAATCCTGGAAATTGTCTTTCTATTAAGTAATGATCCACAATGATAATTTGGACCAATAAGGTTTGGACCAGTAATGATTTGGACTTATGAAGTTGTATGAGGAATGGATATTGCTGACATTGATAATGACAAATAATCGTTGAAACGTTTTTTAATCATTTTAAAGTTTAAAAAACAAATATTGACTGTAATATGGTTTTTTCTTCTACATCTTATTACAATAGTTAGAAGAAGTAAATTCAGTGTGATTCCTGGTAGATTATCTCTAGGATTCAGGAGTATTTGTATTGATGTTTCACTTACAGTGTTTGGGTTATACGAGTATATGTCCAAGGGAAGCTAGAAGGTAGCCAAGGTGAGAAAGTATTATGTTAACATCCATAAAAAGAGTCTGTGGTATCTGCAAACCCTACAAAGGGAATAACTCCTGGTTGAACTTGACCTTCCCGAATTCCCTATCATGCACTAGACCCAATACTCATCATTGGTAAGGTTTGCATTAGCTTATGAACTAAATTGGGTTTATAGCATCAAGACGCGAGAACCTATTTCAACTGAATTTTTAGTAATTATAAGACTGTATGGGATGGAGAAACTCCTCGTTGAAATCTTGAGTTACACAGGATTCAAGAAGTTGAATAGCATCTGAAGATTAATGGAAGATCGAGACCGTAATCGAGAGAACAGGCTAATGGAATCAGGACAGATAATAAATTTTAGAAATGAAAATGGTTTCTAGAAATCAGTTATTAGATTCCAAATATTCTTGCAGTGAAAAGCAATAACGAGAAGACGAATAAAAATCCAAAGGGTATCGGATTCTTCCATTCTCGCTACAGATCTATCAACCATGGCAAATTATTACACTGTAAGAAATTAATATTTTTTCAAATATTTCCAATCCTGGAATATTTTCCAATTGTTCAATGTGCAATTTTTATTTTACTGATTCAGAAGAATCAAAATTATTCATACTACACGGAATAACAAATTAATAAATAAAACTGGATCAATTCACTTCTTTAAGAAAGGATTTTGGATGGCGGTGGAGACGTACTATTTGCTGACCAACAATTACCCAAGGAGCTTCAAAATACCAAATGAGATGTACTACTGAATATTGAAGTTGAATCTGAAGAAGGAGAAGACACTAATGATGGATAAAGATACAGGTGAGAGGGAGGTAGAGGAAGTTTCGTGTACCCTGATTAAGGTACCTGTATTACCTGTACACTGTACACTGTACACTTGTATTAGCTGGCGCTAGGCTACTTCTCCACCATACAGGTACCTCCAAGCCATGCACTCAGTTACAAGCAGTATTTTCTTCCATTTTGGTTCTCAATTGGCCGATTTTACTGTAATGCAGTATTATGTACTGTATCATAGTACATAAATAACTTGGTTCCTTTCATAACCGGTTCAATTGTGTGGTCTAACCTACGTGCGGCCTTTGGACGTGCGTAATAAGTTATTTACGAGTGTTTATGACTGTTAGATCATAAAATATCTCTTATAAAAATTTAATCACCATAATAAATTCAAAATTGCTAAAAAAAATAATGGTTTAAATTATTTTTGGGGTCAGTGAAACTTTACAGTCTTAATAGATTTCCATTGCAATTAGCATTTGATAATGTAATATATAATCATTATTATTAATGTAAATAAAATATCATTTTTTTTTTTTTAGGATTGTCGAAACGGAAGTGTTTCACTTAAAACTCAAAAGAAATATTAGCAAACAATGGGTTATTTAAAAATTGATTTTTAATAGTTTAAATTATCAAAAATTATTTTAAAATTTTAATCAATAAGCTAATCTAGAAGCGGCATTGTACATTAAAATATCTAAATTGCTTTTTAACTTCCATCTCATGGCAGAGTAAAAATATCAGGCGAAAAATGAAAAATACTCGAATATATTACTTTTCAGATAAGTCAATTTAGTAGTTTTTAATGCGGTACTCGTCTATTTTAGATATTAAGACCTCAAATATTCAGTTTTGCAAGATAAAATTTAAAATAAAATATGTAAAAAAAGTAATTAAAAATTCAACGAGATTCCTATTCATTACTTTCTACATATTTCTTCTGTATTTATTCTTTGGCAAAATATATTGTATCAATTTTCTTTCCTTTTACTTATGTCACTCTCTAGGAATCTATTATCATGCATTTTATATTTATCTGTATTATACTAAGTTTTTCATACTTTTATATCTCACCTTTTTATATTTATATTTTTCATTTTGTATCTTTCTGTTTACCTTCTCATTTTTCTTTCTCTTTGTATTTTGTTTGCATTATCACCCTTCAGTAAATTTATTCTGAAAATTTTTATTCATGTATCCTTCACTATTTTGTTTTCTTTTCTATTACTCTATATATTATTATATTCTTGCGATTGTAATGTTTTTTTTTATATTTATTTTTGTTTTGTTTGTTTTTTCTCCCATAGCCCTGAAGTGACCTACAAAGTAGGTCGAAACGTCGTCACAAATAAAAATGGTGTTTTTTTGACAGCACCCCCCCCCCCAACTATTCCCATCCTCCGTAAAAATAAAATAGAAGTATACCATAAACTAATTTATCCCATCAAATAAGAATCCTATAAATTTATTTATTCATTATTTATAATGTTTGCAGTAATAAAACGATAGTAATAAATATTAAACACTACGAACCTTAATATTATTTATCTATCGGTACCTTTATCTATTTATTTATGACCAATAAATACTTTACTTTATAGATAATATAAATATACAGAAACATTCGAAAACCAAAATAGTTGGAAAGAAAATACTGCTAATTCAATAATAAAAATATGTAAATGATTTAAATTCAATCTTAAAACTACAATAATTTAATTCAGCGAATTCATTGATGGATCTCTGCTATGATATGAATTACCGTAAACATCAAATATTAAAAGTAAGATGAATAACAATTAAAACTTCAATAGAAGTCTTTGATATTTAAGTGATTTGAAGAAAAGTTTATCGTAAATAGTTTGTAATAACAAAGATCCATTGTTTAAAGTATATCTACAAATCTAAAATATTCTAGCAATGTTTTTAATTCTCTGCTATTCACTTATCTCTCAACAAAAGTATGAATAATTGTTTCATTGGTCATAATTTTAAAACGACATTTCAAATGGTAAGAAATTGACGACAGGTCACTTTGGTGACAAATAAAAAAAATAACTTTTTTTTTTTGTCTTTGTATTAATAAATAATGACTCGACTTTTAAAAAGTGATTTTATCTTAATAATTTACTAATTTGGTATCACAGGATTTAAATATTGGTAAATGATTAAGAAAAGGACACATTTTATAATTTGAGTGAGTATATATCGATGTCTTAGTTCACTATGTGTTAAGTGCCGAAAACAAGATTATACACGAGTCAACTTAGAGGATAATTTAACACAAGAAATACAGTTCAAGTTTAAGCACACAATATATTTTTGTAACCTTTACAGATTCTCTATTGATTTTATATCAACATATGATTTATGACTTCCTGATCACAATTTTACAATATTATTTATATAACAAGACCCATTTTTGCAAAAATTTACACTAACACATTTGTGAACTAACGCAAAGATATTAAGATTTATAATATCCAATATCCGTAAAAAATTAAACATTTTTTTCTAATTGGTTATTGAAATTGATACAAATAATTGTTGCTATTAAAAATTATATATACATATACAATGAATTCATTAATCGATGAAGAGATAAATGAATGGGAGATAAAGAGGTCGGGAAGACAGATCATGCAGACAACACAGACACAGCAAACAACAGCAATATTTTACAGGCGCAAACAACACACTACCGCGTTGAATATCCACAACATTACCTGGCAGTCCTACCTTCAGCTGTTCAGGTCATTACCTAGCATTGCCTTACACACGGCATTGGCTATTCAGGCACCCCTGATATAGTACAGTATCAATTATTAAATACTTAC
The DNA here is from genome assembly GCA_964056705.1 of Troilus luridus. Lineage (NCBI taxonomy): Eukaryota > Metazoa > Arthropoda > Insecta > Hemiptera > Pentatomidae > Troilus > Troilus luridus. The sequence continues at coordinate 136,815,544 of OZ057413.1, read as the reverse complement.
TGAATATTTCCCATGTTAGTCGTCGGTTTATAGTTAAAAATAAAATTTGTTTTTAAAGTCTTTGTTATGTTTACAACTTCAATGGACAAACGATGAAATAGGGTAATACACTGTAAGAAAATACAAAAAGCTTTATATTATTTCGTAAATCAAGTGCATGTCTAGTTGAGCGTAGAGTTAATCGATAGTTGGAATGTAGTCGAAGTCACTAACGAGAAATTCAAATAGAACAGTACGAATGATCGATTATGTGGAGCGATGTTCCAATGTTTTCATAAATACTAAAAATTAAGGTAAAAACAAGAAGCATTAGCCATTAATGTCTGATATTAGATTTTTTATTTCTTCTTTATACTATCAAGGAATAAGTATCTGCGAGACTCCTTATAAAACAAAAACAAACATTATTGAATGACCTAATTTAAGTACCTTAAAATAAAAAAACATCCCTTTCAGCCCTGAACAAATTTTGAAACATAATATCTCAAATGTAGGTTGTTTTATTGTTCATTGTAGGTTATAATGGGCATATCTTCAATAATAAGTAAAGCGTATTGACCCATTAATAAAACCTGTACCTTTAAAACAATATTGAGCTCAGTATATGGTAAGGGATGTACTATATCTATATATATAAAAATGTTAAGTTCGTTTGTGTATGCTTCAAAAACTCAAAATGTTCTGCATCGATTCAGCTAAAATTTTACCATGATGTACAACACGCTCCAACGATTGTTTTTATATATTTTTCACGTTACTAACATAACCCTAACTGCGCATATATATATGCTGAATTTATCAACTTTGTCTTATCGACACGTTCGAGGTGTCATTTTTTTCAGCTTGCCGAGACAAACAAAAGTGTTTATATACATTTTCCCCATTAAACTTAATTAAAGTGAGATAAAAATTGTTTTTAATATAAATTAATCGGCCAACATTTTTTACGTATTTTATTATTTTTTATAATTAAACAGTTTTATTTATAAATGAAACAGGTGACAGCCCAAAGAAAACATCGAGGTCGTTGGTTTTTGGGTTGTAATCTTATCTCTTTCTTCTATTCCAGTGAAAATCGAAATAATGCCTCGCAGGAAATCGTATTTGGGTCGTCGTACTCGCCACGCAGAAGGAGAGAGAAGACGGCTTTCAAATATGACTGAGGAAGAGCGAGCAACTGTACAAGAGAGGAACAGACTTAGCACCAGTCAGATGCGTAACGCGGAGCCAGCAGAAAGACGAGCAGCTAGGCGTGCGGATGCACGATTGCTAGCACGGCAGTCGCGTGCTGCAGCAACAGATTTGGTTCGTTCTCAACGGAATGAAAGTGATAGGGTGAGAACAGCTAATACACGAATCATAAGAACAGCAGATCTGAATCTGCAATACAATCGTCTTGCATTCCGGTACGATCCAGCTGTTGATTATAGTTCAAGTCAGCATGTTATCATTGGCCAGATGAGTCAAGTCTGTACCTACTGCCAGGCTCTGAGGTTCAATAACGAAACCAAAGGGATGTGTTGCGCTGGCGGAAAAATTAAATTGCCTCAACTTGAAGCACCACCAGAGCCGTTGAAAACTCTACTTGCTGGATCTACCGCTGAATCGTAGCATTTTTTATCGAAAATCAGGAAATATAACTCATGCTTCCAAATGACGTCTTTTGGTGTAGAAATTGTGACTGCTCAATTCATGCCAAGTTTTAAAATCAAAGGGCAAATATATCACAAAGCTGGATCACTCCCGTTCCAAGATAGTAACCATAAATTCCTTCAAATGTACTTAATCGACGATGATAGAGATGAAATCGATGCACGTTTCGGAATAGATACATCGCTACGAAGATCCATCATATCGCAACTGCAAAAGCTCCTTCACGAAAATAACAATTTGGTGCGTTTGTTTAAAACGGCAGTTGATATGATGCCATCAGATTGTCATCCACGCAGACAAAACGCCTGCTGGAGAACATGTTGTAAGATATAATGCTCCAACTATAGATGAAGTAGCAATTGTCATAGTCGGAGATCAGTAGAGATCAGTTCCAACCCAGAGATATTGTTCTTCATCGAAGAAACAATCAACTGATAAACGTCGCAGAAACTCACCGATGTTACGATGCTCTGCAATATCCACTTATTTTCTGGGATGGTGCCGATGGTTATCATTTCAACGTGAAGATGATAAATCCAGCAAATGGTGCAGAAATCAATAAAAAGTGCAGTGCAATGAACTTTTACTCATACCGCTTAATGATTCGAAAGGACGAGGATAATTGTATTTTAAAATACCGTCAGTTGTTTCACCAGTACATTGTGGATATGTATGGGAAAATTGAAACGGAACGTTTTCTATTCCTACGTTTGAATCAGACCAAACTCCGCTCCGAAGAGTATATTCATTTACGGGATGCAGTTGTAAATGACGGTAATACAACCAACGTTGGAAAGCTAACTATTTTGCCATCTTCATACATAGGCAGTCCACGTCACATGCAGGAATATGCTCAAGATGCAATGGCATATGTTCGTCATTACTGGCGTCCAGATTTATTTATTACGGCACGTGTTTTCAGACAAAAGCTCAAGTCGTTAATGGATTTAATTCAAATCCAGCATTCAAAGTGTGGAAATTACATATAAGTCGGTAGACACTGTTGTGGAAGCAGATGAAGTAGTTAATTATCCAACGGAATTTTAGAATTCACTTGATCTGCCAGGGATGCCACCACACATATTAAAATTAAAAATAGGTGTGCCAATTATCATGTTGCGGAATATTAATCAGCCAAAACTCTGCAACGGCACACGACTCGCAGTTAAAAAATTAATGAACAACATAGTGGAAGCAACGAGTTTAACGGGGCCTTTTAAAGGTGAAGATGTCCTCATTCCTCGAATTCCCATGATTCCGACCGATACAACATTTTAATTTAAAAGATTGCAATTTCCAATTCGATTGGCGTTCGCAGTCACTATCAATAAAGCGCAAGGTCAATCTTTAGAAATGTGTGGTTTAGATTTAGATGTGGATTGCTTTTCACATGGACAACTGTATGTTGCGTGTTCCCGTGTTGGCAAACCAGATAGTCTTTATATCTACACAAACAATGGAAAAACAAAAAATATTGTTTACCCACAAGTATTGCAATTTAAACTTCTATAAAACGTATGCTTTTTTGTTCATCATTTCCAACACATGCAACCACAAGTGCCACAGCGAAGCGTACAGCTAGTAGTCTATAAAAAAATAAACTTTTTGAATTTAAGAAATTTTAAAATAGGGCATCTTTAAGTGGATAAACAGTATAATTTTTATGTGCGTAATATTAAAAAAAATGAATTTTAATAAATATAATAAAATTTGTTTAAGATATTTTTTCTGATTCATTTACATTGTTCTGCTTGGCAACATAGATATGAGATGTTAATTTACCCCTCGCAAACGTTTTATGCCAGAAGGGTTTAAATAGGATATTTTGAGACTTTATTTACGAGTAACCCCTTAAAATTTGTCAATGTAAAAAACAGAAGGCTTTTCTTTTTATAGAAGTTATAGTTTTTACGAAACTATAATGTAATTGTAATTTCATAAAATAAAGGGGGATCTGAAAACATTTATTATCATTATACATTTATTACATTATTAAACATTTATTATCATTACAACATTTATTATACCAACATTCAATAATTTATTACGGCATCATGAACTGTTATTTTTTATAAGAAATCAAGAAAATTATTGGTTTTATTATTTCCCTCGTGAAAATTTGAAGTTATTTCTCTCTATAAGAACCTTCTTTGCCCTTAAAAATTAAGGAAAAAATGTTAGCCGAATTGGCCGAGCCGTTCTCGAGTTTGGCACTTAGCAATACATTAGGCAATTCATTTTTATTTATATAGATATACAGTTGGGAGCAGAGTGGCTTGTATGAGAAAAGAAAAGTGTTGTTTTTATTATTTCCCTCGTCATTTTTACGTTTTTTTTCTCTCCATAAGAACCTTCTTTTAGCCGAATTGGTCGAACCGTTCTCGAGTTTTGCGCTTAGCACCACATTTGGCGATTCATTTTTATTTATATAGATATAGAGTTTAACTTAAACTGTTTTGATTTTGAAGATGAGAGCATGAGGAGAGATGGAAATAGCTTGCTTTGTATTCGGGGGGTTGAACAAAAATATTTTTTGGTTTATTTCCTTTCACCATTATCACTGCTTTATTGCAAATTATTGTATCTTCCTCTAAAGATAACATAACAACTCTAATGATGTTCTCAAAATAGCCATTACCAAGAATTTTATCAAATAAAAAGATAATTTTTCTTTTTTTATAAAATAACTTCCATTATAGAAGACTTTAGAACCTTCAGCATAGTAACTGAGCACTCTACCGTAATCCTAGTACATGCGTAGGTAAATATTTATTCTGTGTTTTTTACTCAAAATAAATAAATAAAATCATTTCTCGCCAATATTGAAAATTAGGTTAAATGTTTAGACAGGGAAACCAAACTATGTTTCCCTTAAGGAAGAAAATAGTTGGGAGTGCAGTCAAATAAAAAAATAAATAAGTGGATACTTATTTAATTAAGTGCCGACGTTTCGACCCACTTTGTGGGTCATCTTCAGGGCTATAGAACGCTGCAGTGCGAGTAGACGCGGTCTAACTGAAGAGTTAGACTGAGTTAGACCGCGTCTACTCGCACTGCAGCGTTCTATAGCCCTGAAGATGACCCACAAAGTGGGTCGAAACGTCGGCACTTAATTAAATAAGTATCCACTTATTTAGTGTTTTATTTGACTGCACCCCCAACTATTTTCTTCCTTACATCATCCAGTCAACCATTCCTCGCTTCTTATATTTCCCTTAATTTATTAATGGTTGATAAGGTGTTGACTTATTATTTTCTTTACCTTATTGGCCTTAGGCAACAAGGTATTTCCTAAAATTGATATAGAATTATTTTATTTACCTTATTGGCTAAGAGCCAATAAGGTATTTACAAAAATTGTTTTATTATTTACAAAAATTAGAAAGTAATGAAATAAAACAACTAAAACGTTCATTTAATTTATTCTGACAATTTCGTAAGATTCTGTCATATTAAATTAACAGGAAGGTAGATTGATTTGAAATAAAAAAATTAGTAATGGTTAATATTCTAGAAATTGTAGCCAAATTTTGCAGTTGTGTGGAAATTCGTTTCTTCTGAATAGGAGTTCGTACCAATACCAAAATCAAAGACTTTTTGAAAAATGATAGGAGTAATCCCATTGTAGCCCGGAGATTTTTTTGTTTTTTAATTTCATTGGGCTTTCTTAATTTTCTGATATTGCTGCCTCAGCTTGTTCCTTCTTTTACGTAGTGCTGGCAGTTCATCATTCCACAATGGAACAGCCTTATATTGTTTTATACGGGGCTTATTACTTGATTTTTTAAACGTCATATTTGAAGCTTTAGAAATAATTTAGGCATCATTCTGGAAATTAAATTTGTGCTCATAAAATGGAGTGATTCAATGATATAGTTTTGTTCATCTTCAACTGTGTATTTGTTTTCAGTACGCGGTATAAATTCCTTTTCAAGTTGTGTTAATAAGTTAGTCTCAAATTTATTCCAATCAGTATTTGACCTAAGGTATTTTATTGCTCTAATTGTATTTTCAATAGACCTATTACATTTAATTTCAAATAGAATACAGTTGTGGTCCGAAAGATTAGTCTCGTTTGAAATGGTCGTCCAGTTTTTTATTCGTAATGTAGCTTGTAAATTAGAAGGAGTTAAGTCAATGTTACTCTGCCCTCGATGCTCTTCAAATGTAGGAATATTTGACTTCATGTTCATTATTAGTAACCCATTAGTTACGATAAACTCTTCCAAAAGTAATCCCCTTGAATTAGATTGTGACTCATCAATAACAGACAGTTACCTTACTCGAAGGAGTTTAATATAATACATTATTTTAGAGCAGTGGTTCCCAACCGGGGGGGGGGGGGGGGTAATGACAAGTCAGGGGGGCGCGAGACCAGTTGGAAATAAAGAAAATTCATACTAAGTTTTGATTATTTTCTCTTACCGGTACTTCTTTATCTTAAGATGAAAGTTATAATGTTGTATTTGTGATAGTAAAAAATGTTGTTTTTCTCATAGACTCATACAAAGTTTGTCCAAGACTGAAGGCTTTAGTGGTTTGATATGGCTGCACTCATCACATTAGCAGGGAGCCATTCCTGCTACTGGGTTCAGTGAAGCGAACCATCCACTATAAAAAATGGGTAACGAATCCACAGGCAGAACCTCGTGGGTGGTTTGGAATCCTGCCTATCCCATTGTAAGTATTTTCTTCTTCTTTTACTTCCTCCAAGTTCCTTTATGCTTCGAGTTGTTCTACCCCAGAATCTGCATTTTTCTCTGTCCCTCCCCATATCTGTCGTCCTCTGGTGTCTTCCCTATAACCCAATAAAATTAGGGGGGATCTAACGTAGCTTTCGGCAAATCACCTTCCTTGCACAACCGTTATCCAAGAAACAGTACAGTACTGTCTCTACCATGTAGTAAACCCCAGACCCTTCATGGGTTGTAGTAGAACAGGTAAAAAAAAAATTACCGATATAAAAATAATTCAAACAATTAAATAAGCTCTCGTGTGTTGCTATATGTCATATAGCATAGCTTCACTCATCCAGTTAGATATTTTTAATATCAAGTTATCTTAGTTGAATTATCTATTGTTTCCCTCTCTATAATTATTGTTATATTATCATTGATTAATTAAATGTAATCACATTATTCTCTAAAACCAAGATACTTGTAGGAGCCTGTAACCTGAAGTTGCTTAATGATGTCACTATTGGAGAGTTCAATGTTAGCTGAATCCTTGTATTTTCCTCTGTGTATATTAAGAGTGGCACATTTTTCAGTTCCTAGCTTCATCCGAATATCTTCTGTGAATGAACTTACTAAGTCAAGAAGAGTTCTCATGTCCCTCTCATTCTTTGCAAAAAGCTTTAAGTCGTCCATATAGAAAGGATGGGAGATCATTGTTTCCTGATTCAAGGAATAACCCTTTCCAGACTGATTCAAAATGGAGCTCAGAGGATTAATCGCAAGGCAGAACCATAAAGGACTTAGCGAATCACCTTGAAATATTCCTCTTTTTATTGGAATTATATAACGGACAACGGTTCTGCAAGGAGGTGACTTGTCCTAGGTCACGCTCAACCGCCAGATTTGTCCCCCTTATTTTGGGTACCCTATTTTTATAATTTATAGAGGCTGGGTGAGCCCCAGGAGGGTCCTAGATCCTATATGATCCCGCTGCAAACAGACTAAATAAAAGTCATGGCTTGCATCGGTGTTTGAACCAGGATTTCCACCATGGCAACTCAGTACTCTACCACTGAGCCACTCCGCTCCTATATCAATATATATATTATATCCAGCATTCAAAGTGAGGAAATTACATATAAGTCGATAGACACCGTTGTGGAAGCAGATGAAGTAGTTAATTATTTTTGCATCTGTAAAGGATTGTATACCTTTAGGTATATACAGGATACGGAAAATGTTAGAGAATGGACAGCGCGTTTACTTTACAGATATATATATATATATATATATATATATATATATATATATATATATATATATATATATATATATATATATATATATATATATCACATTAAATGACAGGTGGATTTGGCCTACCAGGTTTCCAACTTAGAGGTGAGTTTAGGAAGATACGGCTCAGGGTAATCTGGAAGCACACCCTGGCAGATAGATAACATCGGGGTGGGACCAGAAATCTGATTAGCGGCGGCCGAGAGGATAACAGCGGATTATCCGACTCAGGGCCTCCTACTCTGTCGCAGTCGGGTCGGCGCTGTGTATGACACGGGGCAGGTTAGAACACAGCTCTGGGGTCGTAGGCTATATGAATATAACCCATAAAATGGTCATTATATGTATGGTGGTATTCGATTTCATTGAATAATTATAAGTTTTATCAGAGATTCGATAAATAAATATAAAACTGCATTCTAGCAACGTTAATACAGGCTTTTAGTTAGTGACGCTAAATAGTTATAGGCGTTAAGATCACATTTATATAGAATTATATATTTTTTTTAATGAATAAAGGAATTCTTTTTGAATAATATTTTAAGTATTTGATATATGGTAAACAATAAATCCTTTTTAAAGCCTAAAAATAACATGGAGTGTATAGGAGTCATGCTTGTAATCGTCTATTCAAATTTAGATTTTTTATTTTTATGTTGTTTTTTTAAAATATATTTTGCTACAATTCACATGCTGTACCAAACAGACCAGTCTCGAATTAAAAACAATTGTACAAATTTAAATGTATCTGTAGTCATATTATACAATAAAAGGAAAAATGTTTTTAAAAAAACTTTCAACAGTTAAAAAAAAATAAAAAATTTAAATTTTGACTGTTCTAGTTTAGTAAACGAGACTTGAGGTCTATATAGGCAAATGAATTTTACTTAACATTGTTACTATCATATGCTCTTATTTATTTATTTTTCTATTAGCTTATTTTAATATAAATTTTATTTTATTCTAATATTGTATGAAGAGCGGAATGGCTGAGCGGTAGAGCTCTGAGTTGCCATGCCGGAAATCCTGGTTTAAATCCCGCTGCGGGCTATACTTTTATTTAGTCTGTTTGCAGCCGGAGATGGATCATATGGGATTTAGGACCCTCCTGGGGCCCACCCAGCCTAAATATTATTTTTAAAAAAAAATGTTATAAAAATAGGGTACCCAAAATATCCGAAAATCTGGCGGTTAAGCGTGACCTAGGACAAGTCAGCTCCTTGCAGAACCGTTGTCCATGAAACAGTACAGTCTCTACCATGTATTGAACCCCAGACCCTTCATGGTTTGTAGTGGTACAGGTTTTTTTTTTTTTTATTTAAAAAGATAAATAACAGATATCTACAAAATAATATGCATGCGTTTTCCGAAACAGACCCCACAGGCAACCGTTATCATAGAAATAGTACAGTCCCTACCTGCACACCTGCTCTAAATTCATTTATTATTCATTGAGTTATTTTTTTTTTTTTAAATTAATGATAATAATAGTATTGGAATAATATTCTCACTAATAAATATTAAATTTTAATATTAATATAGAGCAGTTATAGATGACTCAAACAGCCCAGTAATTTGAGGCGGTTGAGCGTGACCTAGGACAAGTCACCTCCTTGCAGAACCGTTATCCACGAAACAGTACAGTCTCTACCATGTACTGAACCCCAGACCCGTTCAAGGGTTGTAGTGGTACAGGTTTTTTTAATATTGTACTCTACCAGAACATAACATTTAGCTTACATTTATTTTCATGCTACGATGTAAATATTGTATTATTCTAATAATGTATTATTCTATTATTGTATTATTCTAATAATGTAGCCAATCCGGCGGATATATCTTTATTTAATTTTAATACACATCTGTCATTCTTAAGTGGCTTGGTCCAAGAATAAAATTATTTTTGTGTTCTATTCTGTTTCCTTGTTACTATTTGATAGAATACTTTTAACATAGGAATATCAACAAGATAGTTTCCAGAGAACCTCGTTCATTTTATATTATTAATTGAGTATTTATTTATGGTAACAAATTATTAAAAATACTTAGGATCATGGAGAGTATTTTAACAAGAAATAGAGTGTAAGGAATTAGAACAAGACAGAGGCCGAACATGGAACACGGATTTCTAAGTTAAACCTGATCCAGCTGCAACATCATTATAACAATGTATAATAATCCAGGAATCGCTAATAGGATCTGTATTATAATGGGTCTTTGGAGGAGAGTTTCGTGTCCACTAATGACTATGTTAGACGGGGAGCTAGCTACATAAAACAGGGTCGATAAGGTGCGTGCAGTTTTAGTCTATAAACTGGGGGGCCCAACTTAGTACGTCACCAAACGCCACTTCTTAAGGTCAGCACAGGTCGGATATGAAAATGCCAGCCGGTTTTCCCGGACGAAAAAATTGAGTGAAAAACCTCATAACGTGCGCGCGTGAAACTTCTTGTAACGTGATGTTCGATCCTCAAATAAGAGCGGTGTAATAGTGTAAGAAGTTTTGCAGGCCGGAAAACCCTCGTAAGAAGTGATCGAAAGTGCCGGAAAACTCAGCTGAAAAACCTCATAACGTGCGCGCGTGGAACCTTTTGTAAAGTCAAGTTCGAACCTCAAATAAGAGCGGTGTAATAGTGTAAGAAGTTTTGCAGGCCGGAAAACCCTCGTAAGAAGTGATCGAAAGTGCCGGAAAACCCAGCTGAAAAACCTCATAGCGTGCGCGCGTAAAAATTTTTTTATTTGATTTTTGGGTTCTCAACTAAAAAAAATTATTATATTTTAGCGAGTTTCCATCGTATCCTGACGATTTTTTTTTTAATTTTGGATAGCACGAAGAGATATTTTGAATGGAATCATCAAAACTAATTTTCCATTAAGCCGAATGCGAAAAATTTTCATTTCTAATATACGCCGATTTTCTTTAATTTTTTTCGAAGGTTTTCCGGCCTGCAAAACTTCTTACACTATTACAGCGTTCTTAGTTGAGAACCCAAAAATCAAATAAAAAAATTTTTACGCGCGCACGCTATGAGGTTTTTCAGCTGGGTTTTCCGGCACTTTCGATCACTTCTTACGAGGGTTTTCCGGCCTGCAAAACTTCTTACACTATTACACCGCTCTTATTTGAGGTTCGAACTTGACTTTACAAAAGGTTCCACGCGCGCACGTTATGAGGTTTTTCAGCTGAGTTTTCCGGCACTTTCGATCACTTCTTACGAGGGTTTTCCGGCCTGCAAAACTTCTTACACTATTACACCGCTCTTATTTGAGGATCGAACATCACGTTACAAGAAGTTTCACGCGCGCACGTTATGAGGTTTTTCACTCAATTTTTTCGTCCGGGAAAACCGGCTGGCATTTTCATATCCGACCTGTGCTGACCTTAAGAAGTGGCGTTTGGTGACGTACTAAGTTGGGCCCCCCAGTTTATAGACTAAAACTGCACGCACCTTATCGACCCTGTTTTATGTAGCTAGCTCTTGGACTATGTGTTAGTGTCAACTAACGAGAGTGTGGTAATGTGTCAACTAATGACAGTGTGGTAGTGTCTAGTGCTAACGACAACGACAGTGTACTTTTTGGTAGTGGCAGTTTGTTAATGAGAAATGAATGAATTAAATTGGAATGTCATGTTTTCAGGATAGTGCGGATTTCTCTTTATGAATTGAACTAATAGAAATGCCCGATTGTTCAAATATTATTTCAATATCTTTTGCTCTCATTCCACGTGAATTTATAGCTATTTAAAATTCATGTAATCATCCATAACGACCTTAATATCCCATTTGTTGCTGATTTGGCCCGAACCCGCTATCTATCCTTTCATAACAAACTTCATTTCCACTCAAACCCTCTAGTTTCAAACCTAGCTTCCTCCTCAATTCCCGATAATCCTCCGAGGCGTCTGAAAAGAAGATGGCCCCGTGACTTCTCAGTTGAACTTGTGATTTGAGTACGACCAGTGGGTAGTTTCTCTACTTGTCATTTTCACATGTCATTTTGTATCGCTTAGCCCATTGACTAGATGTATTTTTTTTTATACAGTTGTAAATATCAATAAATTAATTTAAAAAAATAATCATGGAGGTCGAAATTCGCTCATATAATGGCCATAAAACTACGACTCCCATAATGTTGACCATTAGGCCTTGATGAAGACCTGTAATGTGGGTCTAAACAGTCACACTAGCAGTACTTGAACTTCGTTGTTAACTTACAGGATATTGAATCGATTGTTTCTTAGATATTAGATAGATCTTATGATACTATTTATGTAAGATTTTTATTACAATTGTGTAGGGGTCTAACAGAACTGCTTTCCTAAGTAGAATGTGCTTTTCAGTATCATGTCATTCTACTAAATGACTATTAAGAGTTACTGGTACTTGTTCCAGAAGAGTTTTTGGTTCTTAAAGTTCTTGGTAGTTGCTAATTTTTGGCTGTAGTGTTCAGTAGGTTAGTATAGCCAGACAAATCGCAAAAATACAAAAATGCATCGCAAAGATTGCGGGAACGTGGGGATATAGGATCGGTGAAGAGAATGGATTTCTCTTGCTTGGATACGACCCCTGGTAGCTCAGTGTCTTAGAGCACTGCACTTCAGATGCAGGCGACCCGGGTTCGAATCCCGGCCAGGACAAATCTTTTTCTTCAAAATAAAAATATTTAAAAATAATTACCATCAAAAGAACAATAAATAAAAATATTACTGGTTTAGTACTGGAAATGATCAGAGATAACAGAGCATATCATAGCTAGTGAGTCTAACCTACTGAACACTACAGCCAAAAACTAGCAACTACCAAGAACTTGAAGAACCAAAAACTCTTCTAGAATAAGTGCCAGTGACTAAACCACTGAGCTACCAGGGGTCGTATCCAAGCAAGACAAATCCATTCTCTTCACCGATCCTATATCCCTGTGTTCCCGCAATCTTTGCGATGTATTTTTGTATTTTTGCGATTTGTCTGGCTATACTAACCTACTGAACACTACAGCCAAAAATTAGCAACTACCAAGAACTTGAATAACCAAAAACTCATCTGGAACAAGTAGCAGTGACTCTAATAGTCATTTAGTAGAATGAGATGATACTGAAAAGCACACTCTACTTAGGAAAGCAGTTCTGTTAGACCCCTACACAATTGTAATAAAATTCTTACATCAGTAGTATCGTAGGATCTATCTAATATCTAAGAAACAATCCATTCAATATCCTATAAGTAAACCACGAAGTTCAAGTACTGTTTTCGAGGCTTAATCGAATATCATTAGGCCTACTCAAGTAGTTAGATATAGCAAAATTATAAACATTAATTTGCCACAAAGTGAAAATACTCGTGCGTTTTGAAAATGATTCAAAATATTTCTTTGAACATAGTTCCTTTAAGAATGCGTCTTCTTTAGGATTTCGATGTATATTCCTTAGAATTACTTTTGTATTATTATTATCAGTACAGTCACTCATTCTTCACTGCCACAAATCACCAAGCTAAACTCAAGTCAAGAGTCTAGTTCTGTCTATGAAATATTTAGAAAATTTCAGACAATGCTAGCTTTCCCTAATAGCATTTAGTCGTACTTTCACGATATTGTAAGCAGGGTCTTAAACTTAGTTGGTTTCAGAAATCTCTTTCAGGACCAATTCATTGCTGAAAATGATATAGGGTTTATTTATTATGTATATGTATAATTTTATTGTGCTCCTGACCAATTTTTAATTATCTCTAGCTCCATTGTGAAATATGAGGCCAGTTACACACAGATATTGCACTAGTATTTTTAAAATGATAATAAGTCAAAAATGTATTAATGATTAGGCTTTGTCTTTACTAAGGCTTGATATTATCTTCTCTTCTTTCCAACTATGTGTATGTTATTATTATTATTATTAGTTACTACTAATTAGGTACTACTGCACCTAATTAAAATGATAACATGAACACAATAGGATGACAATGAGGGTGTGGATAGTACAGAAGAGCCTAAGAGCAAGGACTAAGGAAGTTGAACGTGTCCTGGGAGTATTATTATCTAAGGTTATCTCCTATCTAAGGGCATCTTATATCTTCCCCGAAGGATCCTGGTAGGAGAAGATAAGGAGAGGGTCGGGTCACATTAAGGGCTAACCTTCTTGGCCTAATGTTACTTTTAGTGGACTTTGATTTTGAACTGTGGGGAGGAAGGGTTGAATTAACTTTGGGACGATTTCTTCAGCTCACGAGAAAGGAATAAAAGACTCCTGATTCTGATAGGGGAAGATAAATTACTATTTAGTCCAAATATCGCTCCCTCATAACTCAAAAAATCTTATTTTTCAAAAGAGGTATTTGAAAGTTCCTTGAGATTTAAAAAAATTAAAATTTGGTTATAGATAAAGCAAAGCATTCCTATTGCAATGATGACATTGAAATTCTTTTTCAAAGCACTATAAAGTTATTAAAAGCTTGACTCTTTTTTGATTTCAACGTATGGTATTATTCCCAATAAACTTCAAGCTCAAACATGATACAACTCAAAATATGACCAAGTATGTCATTCCTGAATTAAAAAGATTCAACCCCAATAGAATTGCTACTCAAATAAAAATTTTTGAGTTATATCGTTCATTTGAAAGAAAGATAATATTTAAAGTATTTCTTATAACTAAAAATATTTGTAACTCAAAAATCGGTGTTTTTTCGGTGGCGAGTTATGGCCATGAAAGAAATGGGTACATATTTCTCTATCACTCAACAAAACAGTATCAAGCTAGCTTCAGAGCTTGTCTGCCAGGAGGCGCTTGTGTCACTATTAGTGTCCTAATGCTATTCCATGCTCACTAAGAGTTTTTCTAGTATTTCATAAAGTCTACGTTTTTGACTTATATAATTTTATAAATACAAGTGCGATATCTGTGTATAACTGGCTTCACATTTCACAATGGAGCTGGAAATATCTAGAAAATGGTCAGGAGCACAATAGTATTATACATATTAAAAAAAAACCAAAAACACCTGTACCACTACAACCCATGAAGGGTCTGGGGTTCAGTACATGGTAGAGACTGTACTGTTTCATGGACAACGGTTCTGCAAGGAGGTGACTTGTCCTGGGTCACGCTCAACCGCCAGATTTTTCCCTCTTATTTTGGGTACCCTATTTAAATAATATTTTATAGAGGCTGGGTGGGCCCCAGGAGGGTCCTAGATCCCATATGATCCATCTCCCGCTCCAAACAGAAAATTAAAAGCCATGGCCTTCAGCGGGATTTTAATCAGGGTTTCCGTCATGGCAACTCAATCCTCCACTGAGCCACTCCGCTCTTTCGAATTATACAATTACATAAGTCTAACATCTTTGTTATGTAACACATCAAAGACCTAACTTTTAGATCATCACCAGGGCTGATAAAAACAAAATAACAATATAAACAGTTCAGTAATAAAGACTTTAAAGCAGTTGATAAAAACTGATTAAAATAAAATAAGAATGAAATAAAGATTAATTATGTAATAAGAAAAATAATTTGAAATTAATAAAGATAATAAAAAATTGGAACTTTGATCACATAATAAATGATTATTTAAACAATAATTTATATGCAGTAAGATATTTGAAAAGCCGATGAAGGGTAAAATTAACTTTTGATAATTAAATGTTCGGGGCTTGGAGTCAATAAATTGCCCACAAAATAAGTTTTCGGCCTAAGATTTAGGTCATCCACAGGGCTGAGAATGAAGTTCTGATGATGTCCTACAATGTAGGCCGAAACGTTGGCACATATTAAATAAGGTAAATATATTTTCTGTAAAAATTATTGACTGCACCCCTCGAACATATACATTACTAATTTCAACTATAGGTGTCAGTAAGTGAATTAGGTGTATGTTACAAGATGGAGTGATATTTTTATTTTAAAATATAATTTGTTGGGAAGAAAAAATTGAGCAGGAAAAAAGAGTAAAAATTGTATTGAGCGCACCTCTATCATTTTTTACATTATCATATTTACAAAGAATCGATTATTGGCATTGCATTTATCATATCGATTCCATGCTTACTAATTGATACGACCTTGGTCATGAACAGAACTAACAACGTAACCTGAACCTCATCTCCTGTCATATTTTTCCCACTATTTATTTTCTTTTTAGATCAGGATATCAGGTGTCCTGTTATCTATTAATTATTTCCATTAAATTGTATTAAATTTCTCATTATTAAAACTAAAATATAATAATTATGAAACACAATATCATTAAAAACCATCTTGTTCATCAACGTAAATATTTTTAGATGTTTGTTTTACCACACTTTTTCAGTGCTTATTACTTTCTAATGAATTCTATAAACTTGCATAATATAATAGAAAATTTACTGAAATGTTAGTTTGAACAGTAATAAGTCAATTATCTGAACTGGCTTCGCGGAAAGATACAAGGAGATATTGACATCACTGTTGCTATAAAATACGTTTGAAGAATAATTTATCTAAAATGAAATCCATCCAGAGTAAAATCCATGGAGCGTTAAGGTTTAGTAAGTGGTGGAGACTGCACTGTTTCTATGACAACCGTTGGGCAGGTAAGTGATTAGTTCGAGATCACGCTCCACACAATTAAGTGTACCCATTTTATAGAGGCTGGGTGAGCCCTGGGAAGGAATGTTATCACAAACTGTTAATAGATTATCTGCCACTGCCGGTTTTGAACCCAGGACCTTCGACACGGCAACTCAGCTACTGAACTACCTCGTCAAAATTGGAGCTAACTAATATATATATAATTATATAATTAAATATTATAATTTATTTATAATATTTAATATAAAAATTTCTTTCGCCACTACCATAAACCTTGCTATAAACGTCCGTATTTTTCTTGACGTTAATTTTTTTACTTCCTAGCTACACAATTAAATCTTTTTTTTTTGGACAAACGTCGAGATTATTTTTTTTTTTTGTGTTAAATGCCATTCTCCTTATTTCAAACTAACTACCCGCCCCGAAAATTGCACGAGTAGTAAAACATATTATGCCCACATGTTTTGTCTGTCTAATGTATTTTAAAATGTAGATATTATAAACATAAAAACAAAATAAAATATTTCTTTATATAAGAATCTATTTTCTTGCGCGTTAAGTTTTTGCGATAACCCATAAGATACTCATTTAAATTATATGGTATAAAATATTCTAATAATGCTTAAGGTAACTAAAGTATATAAGTTGATAAGGATTAATACTGTACTCGTCTAAATAGCTTTCCAAATACCGCATTTAGGGGCGACCTGTGGTCTAGTGGTTAGTGTAACAAACTACTTAGCTTAAGATCGCGGGTTCGTAGCCCGGCAGGTGGTCCTAGGTTTTTTTAAGGGAGTAAAAAATCCTTGGTTACGCCGTCCTTCGGAAGGGACGTTAAACGGGGGTCCCGAGCCTGTACGATGTCAGGTGCTGTTTAAAAATCCCTATCCTAATTAAACCTGGATAGGCAAAATTTAGAGCTCTCAATGTAACATCGTCCGATTAACCATAGCAGCATAAAGTGACGTTAAATGAACAAACAACAAAATACCGCAATGTGCGTTATCAATTATTTTAGAAGATAAAATGGGTATAGTAAGCTTTCGTTAAAATATAGATATATGCTATCCCTTACTTTGTTTTAGATCAATAAAAGAGGAATATTCCACCATGCATTGTTTCGTTATATGACAAAGGCATTAATTAGGCAGGGCCTTTAATGAAACATCCCAGGCGGCCATACTTCTTCCAACATTTCCGTCAATTATAGTTATATTCTAACCCGTTTTCACAAAACCTCGATAAATTATATACCTAAACCTTCCTGGTCAATCAGTCTATCTATTGGTGAAAACCGCATGAAAATACGTGCAGTAGCTGTTGAGTTTACCGCGAACAGGCGCTGCTGAGGACTTTGTTTTATAATACATATGTATAGAAGAATTTCGGTTATCTACACTTTTGATTACATCTGGTGACATTAGTCCAGGTAATCGACGCGCTACTGATTATAGTTGCCAACTTACCAAAAACTTAAAATGTCTTAAAGGTGTAACAAATTAAGGTTTAAAACTTCTAACCTTATTATCTTTTTCGGCGACTAGCTAGCTGAAGACGTTTGATCAGATTGTTACGAAGTATGGTCAGGGCTGGTATTGTAAATTTAATATTTCTAAAGACAATAATTTATGCAGCTTAGAAATACTACGATTTGTTAGAAATTATTATTTGTAAAACGGAGCAGTCGTACTGCGTTAAGTGAGCTAAGATTCTGGATACAAATCTGGATGTCAGATGATTTTTTTTAATTTCTCACCAGCCTTGGATGAACATTGTGGGATCTGGAGACCCTCGTGGTGCTAATGCTGGCTCGATAAAGTGATATTGATGATAGGAGAAACCTGGCGGTTGAGCGTGACCTCGGGAAAATAATCTCGCTTAAAAGTATTAGGTATTTTACAGTATTATTTGTATAAAATGATAGCAGTAGTATCAGTGTACAGCGCTGACTTGCTTCGCTGACGACTCTGATTCAAATAAGTTTACATGATCTTTTAGCAGTCGCATACCTTGCAGGATCTCTATACCCTTCTGGGGCTCACCCAGCATCGATAAATGGATATCCTACATTGGCGGAAAAGCATAGCAATTAAGGGTGATCTCTGAAAAATTATTTTCCTGTAATTTCCATAATTTCCAAGCATTATTCGATTAAATTGACACTTCTGTAACTTGGAGGACTATTTGAGTGATCACTGCAATTAGGTATTTAGTAATATAAATAGCCAATAGCTGACAAAACGACCATCAGGCAGCTTATTAGACAATTAATAATTCCCAAGTCCCTCAGGGTTGAATTAATCACTTTGAATGCATGCTCTAGGGACATATCTCACGCTAATTGTGCTAGAGTAATAATTAAGTATTACTTACCGAATAATTAAGTAAATAACGCTTTATTTATAAGTTGTTTTGGAGTGCTATCGATGGGTAGTTTCTCCACAAGTGTTTTCATGTCATATACTACATTTTTGCACATTTACTTGATATAATACCATTATAGTTGTAAATATCATTGAATTAAATAAATAAATAAATAAATTTATAAGTTGCTTAACATATATTTAGAATTAGACTAACTCCGAAAGTCTCGGTAAATGATCGAATAAGTGTAAATGTTTTTTCATAGCTCATTTAAGTAGAATATCTCTTTGTTATAGATATTTGTATATTTATTTACATTATCTGTTCTGGACCATCTGCTTTTTCTATTATAGAACGACATTATAAACAGTTTTGGAAGCCCACACACCAATGTAAAAAAAGACAAATATGATTTATATAATTCCCGTACAAAATTCATTAAAAAATATTCAAATCTTCGAAGTTGAAACTTGATAACCAGTAAATCCCTACTGCAGTAGAGGTATATCTCACAGATTAACTTGAAAAAAGTAATTGTTTTACACAAATAGCCGAAAAACAAGAAAGTAGATAGATTTTTGATTTTGAGAACATTTAAATAATTAGAGTGAAAGAAGATATAGTGACTTTTTTCAATATATATACGTGGTAAGATATATTATTCTAAGTATAGAATTGTGTGTAGACATGAGCCTAGACTAGAAGTCTACGAGAGCGGGGATGAAATATCGCTGAGAGTGGGCAGTGAGATCTTGTGCCTTCGAGCGGCAAATAACTTCAGTCAGAGTAGTGGATGCAGCAGTCAGACTGAAATGTTTATTTCACTTCAGATCCTTTAACTTTAGCATTAAGATTTCTTTGTAATAATTTAATAATCAGAATTTATAAAACCTCCATCTTTCCAAATCTTCTTTACGGATGAGAGACTTGACCGTTAAAGCTGAATGATGAACAACGTCTTCGGGTATTCGAAAATAAGGTGTTGCGTAGAGTATTCGGTCCTAACTGATGAGACCATTGGAGAATTTAGGAGACTACTTAACGCGGAATGGCATCAAGTATATATTATTCATGCGATAGCTTCACGAAAATTAAGATGTGCCTGTAAATACGTTAGTGGAAAAATTCCAACTAAAAACCTTAAGTCTCCAAACTAAAACAGAAAAATAAAAATACCTGTCCAATATTTCGCCTATTCAGGCATCCTCAGGGCAGAAAGAGAATAATAGCAAACCAAAAGATGAATAATGCACCCAATAAACACACCTGAGGATGCCTGAATATGCGAAATATTGGACATGTATTTTTATTTTCCTGTTTTAGTTTGGAGACTTAAGGTTTTTAGTTGGAATTTTTCCTCTAACGTATTTACAGGCACATTTTTTAATATTTTACATAAAACATCTGTTGTATGAAGCTATCACTTATCGGTTTGAAGACCATGATTGATATTGGTTTTCAAAGTAGATTACATTAGGATTTTTAAATAAAGGTCGATCTTTACTAAAAGTTTATATTAATTATGAAACATAAAACTACCAATTATATAAGAGTTAAGATGTCGCTTCATCGTTCTGTTATGAATATGATTAATTAAACCGAGATACGAAGTTATCTTTCCAGAATATTCTCGTGAAAGCAATGACTTAACAATAACAAGATGCGCCATTTTGAAGCTTCTGTTCGAACCACTTTTCTCTCCCCAACCGCAATCATTATTAAACGAATTCATTACTGAAAAGAGCTTCAAGTAAAAGCGTTTTAGGACACCATCTTTATTCATCGAAGCTCGGCTCCAGAAATCTATTTAAGTCAATTAGTAGCCTAGTGGTCTTCGCTTTTCTGCTTTTTGCTCTTGATGAATAATACACTTCTCTACTCTTCACAGCAGGACTAAATTATCCTTTAAAACTGATAGTTTGTATTATGATAATTTGTAAAAAAAAAATTAAAAATTATATACAGGAAAATAGGGCAGGTTGTCATAACCGATATTTCTTACAGTAAAATGATAGTAGGAAACTCCTGTGCTAACATATCCAACATTATTCAAGAAAGGATGGGGGAGATTCTCAAAGGGGTAAATTATCACAACAGATGTTCCACATTTTAAAAGGAAAAGTGGATAAATATAAAAAGATACATATAAATATATATCGAGGTAAGTGAACGAGATCCAAAATAAAGTAATGTTCAACGAACATTCTTTCCCGTGTATTCAACACAAATTGCGAGAACACGGGGATATGGGATCGGTGAAGAGAACGGCATTGTCTGGATTGGGTATGAACCTTGGTAGCTCAGTGGTTAGAGCACCGCAGTAGAGATTCGGGCGACCCAGGCCAAGACAAATCTTTTCTCTTCAAAATAAAAATATTTAAAAATAATCACCATTAAAGGAACAATAACTACAAAATAATTATTAAAAGGATATTTATTTTATTTCATTAGTTATTGATTTTATTAATTTTTAAATATTTTTATGTGAATAGAAAAGATATGTCCGGGACCGGGACTTGAACCCGGGTTGCCCACGTCAAACTACTAATAAGTTTTAAAACTATTTAAAAATGTTAATATATTAATAACAAATAAAATAAAATAAATTATAATAATATATAATGGCGTAAGTCAACAAGATCCAAATTAATGTAATGACAAAGAACATTCTTCCCCTTGTATACATCGCAAATTTCGAGAACGCGGGGAAATGGGATCAGTGAAAAGAAAATATGTCTGGCCGAGAAGCGAGCCATGATAGCTCAATAGCAGATCCCCATGCTAGTCACATGGGGGACCTGGGTTCGAGTCCCGGTCCTGGACATATCTTTTCTATTCAAATAAAAATATTAAAACAATTAATAACAAATAAAATAAAATATATTAAAAGGATAGTTGAGGAGGAGTTGATAAATTTTATATAAAAAGATGGGGCAGGTTGTCAATGGTTAAATTGCCACAACGGTTAAATATCATGACAAACAGATTGATGAAAAGCCACATAGACAAATAACGAGAATTAAGAGAATAATTCAAACGGGTTGGGGCACAAGAAATAGTTTTTACAGATGTTTTTCAGGGCAAGACAGTACTATTAAAAAACTTTTTTTTTTTAAGATAAAAGATTTGTCCAGGGCCGGGATTCGAACGCGGGTCGCCCACATATCCGTCGAAGTGCTCCACCAACTGAGCTAACCCGGCTCGTAATACGGCCATACAAATCCATTCTCTTCAACGATCCTATATCCCGGTGTTCTCGCAATTTTGCGATGTATACACGGGGAATAATGTTCATTGAACATTACTTTAATTAGAATCTTGTTGACTTACGTCAATATATTATTTGGAATTTATTTTATTTTTTTTATTAATTGTTATAATTTTTCAATAGTTTATTTTGAAGAGAAAATGTTTGTACAGGGCCGGGATTCGAACCCGGGTTACCAACGTATCCGTCGTGGTGCTCTACCAGGTGAATAGAACGGATCGGTATGGCCGTGTTACGAGCTTAAGTCTTATTTTTTTTTTACTTTTCGTTTTGATTCACTTTAAATTTATTACTTATATTTAATAATATAAAAACCTACTGACAACTTATTATTTTCTATTTATTAGTAGTTGTACCCGACGAATTGCTATACAACTCCGCTAGAGGAAGAAAAAACCGGGCAAGTGAAAGAAGGCGATAAAAGTAAATGGCGGCGGTGCGGAGCGCTCCATTGTCCCTTTTCTTTTCCTCGCCGATTCCACTTTATTTCCACCTGGTCGTCGTTCATCTTCGCCTTTCACCATATTCCAAATAGGGCTTCCTTTGTGTTCGTCCAAACCATTTCAGTCAACCGCTCGACTTGCTTGACTAATTTTCTGATAAATTATCCACCATAGAAATAAATAATAAAATATAATAGCCATAAATCAGATGCCACTATTAAATAATATTTTTTTGTTTTTTTGACGAATATAACCGTTTACCAATCAGGTGACAATACCTCATCAAAATAAAGAATAAGTAGTAAATATTAATAAATGGATGCAATTTATGTATTTAATAATTTAAGGTATTAAATAAATTGCCTACAATGTTTTAAGGTAAGGAAACAAATATTCATAAAGTTCAATATTGTGACAACTTGCCCCTTTCATCTTAAGACAATCAACCCCGAATTGTCACGGCACTTCACGGGCATTGTAGTTACATTTATTCAGTAAAAATTCCTGATTACTCTATATATATTTTTTATAGTCGGGTGCCGGATAGCTTAGTATATCAGATACATTAATTAGTCTGGTAACAGCCACAAATGGATCTTGTGGGGTCTAAAGACCTACCTGGGGCCCACCCAGCCTCTAGAAAAATTGCGCTTAAATAATTTTAATAAAATTATAGACCGTAATGTGAATGAATGAATGAATAAAGCCATTTATTACAAAAAATTAACAGGATTTACTTCTTACTTCAGATGCTATTTACAATTTTATATAAAATTATGAACTTTTTATTCTGTTAATTTATGTAGGCCTTCCCTTAGGATGTGGTGCTGTAACTTCCCTGGAGACCAATTCCTATTGGGAAGTGGAGTTCGCTGTTTCTCTCTACAGTTCATTCCACGCTTCTTCGCCTCTGGCTGTCCTCGTCCAGTTCGGCCCTGCAATGGCTCTTATGTAGTCACTTCATCGCCTTCTTTGCCTTCCACGTTTTCTTTTCAAGTCATAAGGAGTCTATTCTGTTGTCGTTAAGGACCATCTTCCGTCCGTAGTTCTAGCGAGATGGGTAGCCCATCTCCATTTAATTTCTTTTACAAGAAGATTTATGTTTTTGAAGCCCGTTCGTCTCGTTATGTCCATGATTTTTATGTGGTCCTTTTTCTTATTGTTTAGCCTTCCAATAGAATTTTTCTAGACTATTAATTTATTTTCTAATTTCTTTGTTAGATGCCACGTTTGACAACCATACCTTACACAAGGCTAATTCCAACTTTCAAAAATAATCTTTTTG
The DNA here is from genome assembly GCA_964056705.1 of Troilus luridus. NCBI lineage: Eukaryota > Metazoa > Arthropoda > Insecta > Hemiptera > Pentatomidae > Troilus > Troilus luridus. The sequence goes on along the minus strand of OZ057413.1, from coordinate 136,791,996 downwards.
TAGGTAATTTCAAAGTTTCCTATCATAATAGGCTTGAGGGTCCAATATTCTTTTCATTTTAAAGTGATTCTCCTCTGGCTCTCTTTTGACGCCCTTTCAGAGACAGAAATGAGTTGACCTAAATAAATGTACTCTTTTACATATTGTAATACTGTATTGCTCCAACTGATTTAGGTTTTTAGACCGTAATGTATTAAGAATTCAATATAAAATTAATTTAATAATGAAGAAAAACCCTTATTCCAGTATATAGGTCAATGAAGATTAGTCCAGTATGTAAGAAATATCTTATAAAGAATATAGAATTAATATAAATTACAATATGTTTTCGATGTGGTTTAAAAAAATCGGATTTCATTTCGCCAAATAGTTTAATTTAAACCTGAATATGTCATAATAATAGTAATGCATGTCATAGCAATAGTAAAGTAAATAAATTATACAAAAAAAACTATACCTATTGTAGCTATAAATATCTAGTAACAATCTATCCTAACTGGTTTACAATTTCCCAACGATCTTTAGGGATATCATTTGCTTTTAATTTCAGAACTAATATGAGTAATGAACCTAAACCTGTACCAATACAATCCATGAAAGGCCTAGGGTTCAATAATTTTTCTGTGCAGAGATATGATATGTCTGAAATCACGCTAAATCCACAATTTTTCCCACAATTAATGGTACCCACTTTCTAGAGGCTGGGTGGGCCCCAGGAAGGTCTTTGGACCCCACAAGATCCATTTGTGGCTGTTACTAGACTAATTAATGTATCTGATATACTAAGCTATCCGGCACCCCAATTATAAAAAATATATAGGTATATATAAATATTCTATTATTTATTAGTAAAATAATTAATAATAATAAGGCTTAGCGAACCCGAGGGATCAAGTTCGATGACACAAATATCGATTTGAAAAGATTCCATTAACGGATTACTAAACAAAACCAAATCCGTTAGATCACCTCCAAATACTCCCACCTACGCCTCGGTCTTCTCCTCAGATGTTTACAAGTTAATTATATTTGAGGAATTAATTTGTAACTAAATTTAATAGTCCAAGATCCATGGTCCATTTTTGCACTTGATTACTATCAAGCTGAATCTTCGTGAATAGCTTCGTTTCGCCCAACAATTTCCTGTGTGAAAATTCTCGATGGTGGTAGCTAACAGAGGTAGCAAGGATAAAATATGTCGATTGGACGATTCTTTGATTCTAAAAAATTTATTACTAACAGTGTAGTTTTTTTTGTTAAATCTCAAGATGATTATCTAAATTATTTGAAAACATATTTGTCCTACAAAATGAATGGTTTGATCAAAGAGTCCCCTCCTTCCAATATGTATCGATAACGAATCCAAAAAAGAAGAAGTAAAAAAAAAATTAGCTGGTTAGTAATCATTTTTGATGACCTCGTTATCGATACATATTGTAAGGAGGGGACTCTTTGATCAAACCATACATTTTGTAGGACAAATATTTTTTCAAATAATTTAGATAACTATCTTGAGATTTAACAAAAAAAACCCAGTTAGTAATAAATTTTTGAGAATCATCAAATCGACATATTTTATTCTTTCTACCTCTTTTAGCTACCACAATCGAGAATTTTCGCACAGGAAATTGTTGTGCGTCTCATCGAAACGAAGCTATTCACGAAGATTCAGCTTGATACTAATCAACTGCAAATCCTGAACTCTAACAACTTTACCAATCTCAAATTTCAATGTACTGTCAAATCATCATTTTAATCTAACCTATTCTTAGCAATTTCATGATTTGTATTCTCCTAAATAAAATTAAAAAGAACAGTTGTAAATAATTTAATAAAGAGCATTTTATATCTATCTATCTATCTATATCTATCTATATCTTCTCCTAAATAGTTCAATGTTTTCATCAATAGCTTATTTTTCATTACTTAAAGACGTTGTTCATATTTAAACGTTAGCAACCTTGTTTTAAAATCGTCTAAAGCAGCTGGTAATAAATTTTAATTTTTAAATAATCTTTTCTATTAATCTAAAATCTTTATAGTTTCGAGCTTTAACGCTTATTGTCATTTATAATGTTTATTACCATTTTAATTATTGCTACCATTACCATTTTTAATCTACACAGCCTATGTAATAAAGTTGTTCGTTGAGGTCTCGGAACGGGACACTTAGGACTCGAACTAAGACCAACTGTTTGACCACACCGGGCCTTCCAAGGCTGTAAGTTAACCAATCGTGAACAAATAAACCAAAGCCTTCAAAGGACTCAGGACTAACAAGACGTCCTCTGTACGGTCACTGGCTTATTAACCAACCGAGCATTTCCTGGCAGAATCACCTTCATTAAGGACTAATCTACAAAGCTTTATGTGTGAGCACACAATATTATGTATGTCTCTAATTATATGTCTATGTGGCACTTGTGATTTACCAGGTCACCAGGGACTGTTTTCCGCCTTTGTTATTGTAATTAACAAGACAAAAACACTAAAAACAATACAGAAAACACTTTAATAACGCACACACAAATAACTCAAATGATACAAATGATAAGAAGCTACACGAGATAAGGAGTTATGTTTAATGGCTACCTTTTAAATCATATGTACTTTTAATGCTTATAAATGTATACATTAATACTAAATATGGCAGTTTATGAAAGGTATAATAGAAAGAAGATAGTAATGAGTAAAAGTTTTGCACAAAATAATTAGTTATATAAAATTCAATCTTAACATAGTGAAACTGTATTTATCAAGATACGACAGTATGTACTCAATTGAGCTTATAATCCTGAATAGATCATTATATAAATATAATGATATAATATATAATAATAGGCCCAATTAAAGACCGATATGAATACAGACGACGATGACTGAGCTGTAAACTCATGTTCTGAAAATATTGGATGTTATGAGAAAAAGGAGAATATCATTTTATGGCCACTTTTTGAGAATGGAACCCACGAGAATGGCGATTATTATGTTTACATATTTAAAGGAAAAGAAGACCAGACCTGTCTGGTTCGTAGAGGGGGAAAGAGATTTACAGGAGTTGGGGATTAACTACGAGGATGTTCTGGAGAGCAACCGTCTCAGGATGAAACTGGATACTCACGTGGGTTTTCAAGAAAAACCAAAGCAGAATGCGGGAAAGAGATAGACAGAAGATAGAAGGGAGCAGAACCGGCGACGAATAAGCGAGTACTGGTCGAATATCAAGAGGTTTTTTTTTATTTTATTTATTTTAATGACATTTACAACTATAATGGTATTATAACAAGTAAATGTGCTAAAATGTAGAATATGACATGAAAAACACTTATGGAGAAACTGCCCATCGGTATCACTCAAATCACTCCAAAGATCTAAAGTAGATGATCTCAAGTCCATCTTCTTTTCAGACGCCTCGGAGGGTTATCAGAAATAGAATGGAAAGCAAGTTGTGAGACTAGAGGATTCGAGTGTGTATGGAGCTTGTCATGGAAGGATAGGTATCGAGTTTGGGCCAAATCAGTAACATATGGGATATTAAGATCATGATGGATGAGTTTGTTTGTGACATAATAAGGAGCATTAAGGATTTTACGTAGGATTTTGGATTGTAAGGATTGGATACGAGATGAATTTGATGGTTTAGTAGAGCCCCAAAGCTCAACTCCGTATGTCCAAATAGGTCTGATAACTGTCATGTAAATGAGTCTTTTGTAATTAATTGGGAGCTTAGAGCGTTTGTCCAGTAAGTGTTGAAGTAGGCGAAAACGTCGAGCAGTTTCTTGTCTTTTCAGTCTTGTATGAGGATTCCAAGTGAGACGTTTATCCAGATGGAGTCCTAGGTAACGTATCTGTTCGACACTGTTCAGTGGAATATTATTAAAGGATACAGTAGGGCAGGAATTCGTAGGTTTACGATGAAGGGTGAAGGTAATTATACCAAGAGAAAATACAAAAAAGACAGTTGAAATGACGTGGTCCTTGGAAGTCAATACGTAATGGAAAACATATTAAATGTTATACATAGTACATAAGACTGTGAATGAACCTCGTAAAGAATATTTAATAAAGTTATTTGTACCATTAAATCGTATGAAGGAGGGAAAGGGACGTAGGGGTTACATAGCTAAAGCATGACTAAACAGATTGTTAGCATCGAAGAAAAAATAACACAACGAATAAGATATAAAAAAAAAATCTGAAATGTGATCCTAATATTGGACCTCGTTATTTGCCCTGCGAACAGAAGACAAATTGTTTACTCATAGGTTTAAAATTATTTTTTTAAATAAGCGAGGATCCTCATACGAGACTGAAAAGACAAGAAACCGCTCGACGTTTCAGGCTACTTCAACACTTACTAGACAAACGCTCTAACCTCCCAATTAATTACAAAAGACTCATCTACATGACCATCATACGACCTATTTGGACTTACGGAGCAGAGGTTTTGGGCTCCACTAAGCTATCGAATTCCTCTCGTATCCAATCCCTACAATCCAAAATCCTTAATACTCCTTATTTTGTTAAGAATAAAGTCATCCATAACGACCTTAATGTCCCATTTGTTGCTGATTTGGCCCGAACCCGCTATCTATCCTTTCATAACAAACTTCATTCCCACTCAAACCCTCTAGTTTCAAACCTAGCTTCCTCTTCAATTCCCGATAATCCTCCGAGGCGTCTGAAAAGAAGATGGCCCCGTGACTTCTTAGTTGAACTTGTGGTTTGAGTACTACCCGTGAATAGTTTCTTTACTTGGCATTATGTATCGCTTAGCCCATTTACTTGATGTATTTTTTTTTTATACAGTTGTAAATATCAATAAATAAATTTTAAAAATAATAAATAAGCGAGGTATCTTATTGGTGAACCCTTTTGGGGCACACTCAGCCTCTAAGTAGTATTCAGAATATTCTTGGGGGTTATCAGTGGAGTAGTGGTCATAACAACCTTCTATGCCAAGGTATCCAGCACAGTAAATAGACCTTGGTATTCTAAAACAGAGTAACATCCATGGTTATCCCGTCCTTCGGAAGGGACGTAATATGAGCGTTCCGAGCCTGTGCGGTGACAGGTACTCGTTAAGATCTCTATCCTATTTATACTTGGATAGGCAAAATTCTGAATTCTCACTGTAGTATCGTCCGATTAGCCATAGCAGCTTATATACCTACAGCCCCGGTGAATAAGTGGTTAAGTATAATTTTCTCTAAAATGAGTTTCTTGTACTTAAATAAGCGGAATCGAGTTATTTTCGCAGTGACTAAGGGGGATAAGTAATTGGCTTAAAAAGGAGTTACTGTTTATATTACAACTCCATTTCAAGCCAAAAGCTACGAGAATGATACGATTCCGGTTATCTGAAAGCAGTTAAATCTCTCTGGAAAAAATCGGACTTAATCGCTTATTCTCCGGGACTGTAGGTATATTAGAACACATTGATCCAGAGTGTGGCTAACAGTATTTTTTTTTTACAAAAGTAAATATTTTATAAATTAAAACAATATTTTTTGCGAAGGATGTTTAAGGATATTTTATTTAAAAAATAAGAATTATTCATAACAACACCAACACTTTCATATCGCTGAGAATAATAATGTTGTTGGTTTCTTGAGTGTTTGAATAATATTCATAGGGAAGGGATGGAAAGCAGCTACGAACTTTAAAACTCGATTTTCTCAGAAAGCATTTCGAGCAACTCTTCCTCTTTCTACTAACAGATTTTTATATACATGTACCAGTTTCTTTAATATATAAAAGTAAACAACAAATATAAGAAATAATAATGTTGTAACTTCCAAGATAAATAGCTCTAAAAGATATCCAACATGGCCAAGATATGATTTCCTTGTACACTTATTAAATTGTATATCAGTGGTTAAAAAAAAAAAGAATAAGAATCAAAATAAAATATTTGGGCCAAGATAAAGTATATTCAAAGTTTTTCGATTGTTGTATAATACTATTTAAAATATATATATGTAACTCTGTTCTGTGGAGCAAAAAGGTTAACCTCAAAACAGAAAAAATGGTGTTCCACTCGTCGGTTGAAAGTGTTATCCTCTACAGATCCAAAACGTGGACGATACCGATGAAGGAGGATTGTTGGACTTCTGGAGACGCTGTTGTGCTATTTCCAGAATTCAGCACGTCCCTAATAGAACAATTAGGCAATTTTATGATCAGGAATTAACGATCCTATACACAATAGAAACAAGAAGATTGAAATGTTATGGCCACTTAAAAAAAATGACAGAGGACTGATGGCCGAAAATAACCTTCGAATATTGCCCTGTGGAAAGGAGGAAAAGAGGACGACCCAGAAATAGATGGATGTGGAGGAGAGCGTGGCAGCGAGGGGTCTTAGAGGTGGAGGCTGGCTGGATCCAGATCTGTCGCGAGACCTTTTAGAGACGTACAACAACCAAATTGTTAAAAAACGTTTAAAAAAAAAATATATATATATATATATATATATATTTTTTTTTTATATATACGGATACAGGGCACAGTCCAGGATAGTCGGAAAAGAATCAATCATAAAAGTCCTGGAAAAAGCCAAGTTGCTAGAAAAATCCAATCTGAGAGCAAGTAAGCTAAGAGAGCACATCCAAACACAGCAAACCTCTAAGAGCGGACTGAGGCAGGGAGGGGCAAAGCAAGGCGTTTGACTCCTTATTTTAAATAGGATTTTTCGTAAAATTCTTTAAGTAGGAATATCTTGGAAAATGCTTGTGAATACAGTAAAACCTCGATTATCCGAACGTAATTTGTCAGAACGTTCAGTTATATAGCTATATATTTATAACTATATATTTATAGCTATATACGATGATGTAGAAAATATGAAAGGAGGGGTCGATATTTCCATGTAAAAAATAATTTATAAGAATAATTTCCCTAAGATTTTATTTCCTATAATTTATGACTTTTTTTATATTTACTAGAATTAGTGAATTAGCTGTCATGAAGAAGAAGTCAAGATTACAACAAACTCATATTACAGCTTCCTTTGTGTGACAACCTTGATAAATTTTAATATGCACGTGAATACTACGTGTATGCATTTTTTACTTGACTATTCTGAGAAACACAATACAATGAAGATTTTTTATATTTACAAACGAGGTGATTATTGGGTATTTTATATTTTTTAAATTAATATAAATGTTTAACTTGACCTGGCAACATTGATTCATATAATAGACGCCCTACTGTGTATTTTGTAAAACTGTAATGGATTTCGCGTGCCGAAATAATGTTTAAGGAGGGCTATTACTGTGGTAGATGGCCAAAAGATTTGATGATCGGTGATACAGCTAATTTTTGGGGATATTTCCGTAGGCTGTCACTTAGAGGCAATTCATAACTTTTCTTTTAAAGATTCTAGAAAATAGAAATAATTTTGTCACTTGTGTGTATAGTAACCATTATTGACTGAATATAGATTAAATACCCGACATACACATGCTGTTAAGGTTATACCACCATAATTATATACTAAGAAATGTATATTAAAATATTAATTTCTTGACTTTCAAACTGAAACTCGAGATTATTTTTATTTTCGAGAATATTAAAATGAAAAAAAAATGAAAAATTTAAACTTGTGAACTAATTCGAAGCGACAAACTACGGAGCTGATACCATTTTAGTAGATTGGTTTAGTACTTTCACGGTTAAATTTTAAATATAAAGGCCTTTTATATCATGGAGTGATGAATATTTTTTATCATATTATATCATTAAATTTTGAATAATATAGACGGTTTTATTAAGAACATACACAGGTTTCGAACCTGCTACCGAGAGTCGACAACTTCACAAGAGACTGAGATCTCTATGTCAACTCTATGACTTAATCCTCACTGTAACTAATCGATTGTTACGAAATCGAGTGGAAGTTGTTTAATGATGTTGTTTCAGAGTTCGATCTCAACTCTGCCAAGTTACGTCTCCTTACAATAGCACTGAGACATAACCAACACAGATTTCGGTGTCAAACAAAGACAAATGAACTGTTGACTGCTTGAACATTAATGTCATCTTCGTGGTCTTCATAGACTAGCAAAACCTCTAATTGGTATGTAATTGGTGTCTATATTTTCCTAATCCTTTAAATAACCCCTGTACGTCCTAAATATATATTCGGAGCGGAGTGGTTAAGAGGCAGAGCGCTGAGTTGCCGCTCTGGGTTCAAATCCTGCTGCTAGCGAGAATTTTACTTAATCTATTAGTGGTCGGGGTGGATCTTATGGGATCTAGGATCCCAGCATCTATAAAGAGGGTACCCAAATTAGGGGATCTAGGACAAATCACCTCTATGCGCAATAGTAGTTCAAGAAACAGTACAGTCTCTACCAAGTACTTAACCCAATATAGTTTATTTTATTATATATTCATTACTTTGTACTGAGGGAGAGGAGTGGCTCAGTGGTAGAGTACTGAGTTACCATGCCGGAAATCCTGGTTCAATTCCCGCTGCAGGCCATGATTTTTATTTAGTCTGTTTGCAGCGGGAGATGGATCATATAGGATCTAGGACCCTCCTGGGGCCCACCCAGCCTCTATAAAATATTATAAAAATAGGGTACCCAAAATAAGGAGGAAAAATCTGGCGGTCGAGCGTGACCTAGGACAAGTCACCTCCTTGCAGAACCGTTGTCCATGAAACAGTACAGTCTCTACCATGTACTGAACCCCAGACCCTTCATGGGTTGTAGTGGTACAGGTTTTTTTTTTTTTACTTTGTCCAATTTTTACCTTCTTCATCTTCACGTTTCAGACGTTGGCTGTTAACGTGGCAATCCTTATTTTGTTCGTAGCATTTATGAATAATTATGCAGTTGTGAGACCAATCGAATGTGCAGCAAGGAGTTCCTCCTTCCTGGCCTGATAATAATGAATATTATTAATTGAAACAAGGTAAAATAATAATAAAGCGGCTTGGCGAAATGACAGTATTACCGTTTACAAACTCACGTCCATGAAATAAATCCCGAACCCAAATTAGGAACATAATTTTATTCAATCTTCCCACCTACTTCTCGGACTACACCTCGAAAGTTTGAAATCAATTAAAATTTTAGGGAACCGTTCTTTACTAAAGCTACTACTTTACAAATACTTACAGATTTTTACAATGATATCTAATTTCAATTACATACTCTATAATTCAGCATTGTGTGAAATTTCAAATTCTTCAGTGAACACATCCATTTTCAGACCTAATATTCAACGCAATACCATATTTTCGAATAACATTGTTATTCGTTCATCCCTCTAACTTGGAGGTCACGCTAATTCTGAAGCCTAGTCTTGAACGTCACGAGACAAAAGGAACGAAGTAGGCAATCTCTTCAAAGGCAGCTCTAAACTCTTTCGTCGTATTTTTCTTACTACATTTTGAAACTACATAATATTATAATTTTGATAAAAGTCATATGATTAACGTTCTTTAGCCTGTTACATAGAATGTTATACACAATACAACTATACGCGTAATGAAAACAATTAAGTAGGTTGTAGATATATCCATTAGGTAGAACTACTAGTTGAATGTACAGTAATAACCCGTGAAGGTTTCCCCTGGTGGCGCAAGGATCGCTAGGCCTAGCTATTGTATGTGCCTTATTGGAATTGCTCGGAAGGACAATGGAAGCGGAAGTCCTTCATCAATAAGGAATATTGAGAAGGATCGGTCCTTTCTCTTTTATTCATGGAGGAATGGGGCCTCTCTCCCTACTGGGGGGCTTTAAGGTCTTTAAGGACCTTCTCCAAATGTCCTTTTGATTTTTTTTTTTTCAATGTAATATCACAAAATTATTTTTAATATAAAAAATAGTAAAACCCTTACTACATTATCGACAATATGATAATTTGTTTGTAATTAATAAACGCTAATGAATTATACATCCACTAACACGAAACCAAACTGATCGTGTGTTGTTTTAACACTTTTTATCGATTTTAAAAATGATCTTGTTCCCATCAAGTTTAGGGATGATGTTTACACTATGTTCCAACAGTGTAAAACAAAGAAGAATTTAAAACTAGTAGGAATGTCCATTACCCATAAATTCAATGAAGTTAAAATGGGTAATTATTTTTCCAAGAAGTCCGGGTTTATTATAAGATAATTTGATTTCAAAAGCAATGTTTCATTTCAAATTGTTTTTTTATTTATTTTAATTTATTCATTGAAATTTACAACTGTAATATAACAATATAACAAGTAAATGGCAGGAATAATACAAAGAGGCTTGAAAAAAGACAACTAGAGAAACTTCCCAGTGGTAGTTCCCTAATGACAAATTTAACTTGGAAGGTCACGAGGCCATTTTCTTTTCAGACGCCTCGGAGGATTATCAGGAATTGAAGCAGTAGCTATGATAAGACTGGTATCGGGTTCGGGACAAATCAGCAACGAATGCGACATTAAGGTCTTAATAGATGACTTCATTCATAACAAAGTAAGGAGCATTAAGGATTTTGGATTGTAAAAATACATCAAGTAAATGGGCTAAGTGATACATAATGACATGTGAAAATGACAAGTAGAGAAACTACCCACTGGTAGTACTCAAATCGCATGTTCAACTAAGAAGGTCACGTGGCCATCTTCTTCTCAGACGCCTCGGAGGATTATCGGGAATCGAAGAGGAAGCTAGGTTTGAAACTAGAGGGTTTGAGTGGAAATGAAGTTTGTTATGAAAGGATAGATAGCGGGTTCGGGCCAAATCAGCAACAAATGGGACATTAAGGTCGGTATGGATGATTTTATTCTTAACAAAATAAGGACCATTAAGGATTTTACGAAGGATTTTGGATTGTAGGGATTGGATACGAGAGGAATTTGATAGCTTAGTGGAGCCCAAAAGCTCTACTCCGCAGGTCCAAATAGGTCGTATGATGGTCATGTAGATGAGTCTTTTGTAATTAATTGGGATCTTAGAACGTTTGTCTAATAAATGTTGAAGTTGTCTGAAACGGCGAGGGGTTTCTTACCTCTTCAGTTTAGTATGTGGATTCAAAGTTAGGCGTTTCTCGAGAACCTCCCTAAGTATCGGATTTGTTCTATAGGAATCAGAGGAATATATTAATCACGGATATATTTCAATCAGGACCCTAAAATGCGAAACTAATGTCGAAGTGTCCAAATGAGCCGGATGGTATTATATATATTCAGAAACAATTTACAAGGTACACTTTTTACAACATAATATCGTAAACATATTACTGTAATAACACTGGCTAGTATTGTAGATTAATGTTACATGTTTGATAACAAGATCGGAATGTATTTAACTAAATCAACGGGATTTTGATGAAGTTGTTCAGAAGAGCCCGAGAGATCTGAATACTCGATGACTTGAGGCGAGTGATGGATGGTGATGTAGGCGCTGAAGCCTCAACTTTAATGGTCTCATCCAACTCTAATGTCTTACCGAAGCCAATGGATCCTTTTGGGGCTCTACAGAACTAAAATACCAGCCACTTCTGGGATAAATAATAAAATTTTTAGAGATATCTGGAGAGATATAACTCAATATATTCGATTAACTATTTTTGACGGGTCTCTAGAATATTTAAGATATACTGATAACCATAATATGCAAAATGTTTCTTTTATATCCGAGGCATAAGTCAACATAAAGGTACGTTGTTGAAAAAAAATGCCATGGTACGTAATTCCCATACAAATTTGAGATTACGTCCAAATCAGAAACAATTTCAAGTAAAAGTTTAGGAGGAAATCATACAACGATTTCTGGCTCAAGAAAGACCAGAGACAACTATAGTTTTTAGTTTAATTTTCAGTTTACATATTAAAATCGGTCCATATTATACAGTATATGAGGTTACAGTACGTGTGTACCGTACAGTGAGTACGGGTATATATATATGTATTTTTTTTACTTCTACATCTTCAATTCAGTTTAAGTACGAGTGTTATATTTTTACCTTTAAAATTTGCTATATCTGAAAATTAAAAAATATTTATAAAAATAAAATAAGTTTTAATTAAAATATTTAATTATTTTAATGGCTTTATTGTTTTATGATGCTATACATAAAATAATAAAGCTGTATTTTAGATATTTCTATAGTAGATATAGGTATATCTAAAATACAGTAAGTTCAGCATTCTTAATTAATTTAAATATACATTCTATATTTATATATATTTTATGAATAACGATGCATACTAAAAGTAATTATTACAGAGAAGACATATATTATGATGATTTTATAAACCTGTGATGTAGACTTGAGAAAAGCAGAAAACTGACTGAATATTAGAAAGGAAGCGGGCAATTTGTTTTGAGCGGATAATAGAGTTATAGATTCTGATTGGCTGTCACTTTTGTACCATCTCTGTTTCAAAAACATCGCTCATTAGTATGCCGGATATCGCGGATGGTGAAGGTGCTCCGTTAAATTACTCTTTTTAAAATAACAAATTTGTAAAACAATTTTGAAATAGTGTGATTGCTAAGTAATAAGTGTTATAATAATAGTGTGTGTTAATTATTTTATTCATATTCTAATTTATTTTATTAATTCGGTGTTTCAGTGAAATTAATTCAATAGATTCATTAAAAGGTTTTAAACAGGTACCTAAAATTAGCGTTTATATTTGTAAAGAATATTATTGAAATCACGAAATCACGAAATATATATATATATATATATATTATGTTTCTTTTTCTGTTCAAGATTGTTATTCTTAAGGCAGTTAGTCCCAGAATAAAGTTACTTTTCTGTTCTATTCTATTCTATAATTTTCTGTAAAAAGTAGAAAAAAATGTATTCATTGTATTTGATTTGTTATTAATTTTATTAATTTTTAAATATTTTTATTTGAAAATAAAAGATATGTCCAGCATCGGGACCCGAATCCGGGTCGCCCAGATTGCTAGTCTGGAACTCTACCATTTTGATAAGTTCTTTTGCAAGTAAACGTTCTTTTGTAAGTACCAGCATAGCTAAAATGGTAGCGATTTGGACGACCCGGGTTCGAGTCCCGGTCCTGGACATATCTTTTATTTTCAAATAAAAATATTTAAAAATGTATTTACTTAACCAGAGACATTTTCTATGTTTTTTAGGTTCTATCATTGCCTAATCAAGTGCTAATATAATCTGAGCCTATGAATATGTTATATCGTTGAATTAATTAAGGTAGATGATTTAGCCTTTTGATATTTTTCTTAACAAGAAAGGAGGTATCTCTTATGGTTTATTCAGACTAAACGCAAAAATATTTTTTCACAATACACAATTAAACTAAACACTTAACAGCATTCAGAGGATAAATAAGGATTTCGACTTATTTCTAGTTAATAATAAACGAATAAACACAAAATGCGGTTACGAACCTTCATCCGCGATTGCTGTCCAAACCCAAATTCTTATTAAATTAAATCCTCCCACAAACTTCTCGGTCCTTAGTGGTACTTTATTACTTTTTCTTGTTCTAAGAATGCCGGTGCTTTAAAGGGTACTATCAATATTAAGTTTGTTTTAAAGCCAAGATCAAAGACACTTTTCGACTTTCGAATTCGCTCCAAGTATTCTTTGAAAGTATGTAAAGGGATAGGCCTAAGAATTTCGCCCCCCCCCCCATGGAGGTAAACGGGGATTACTTTGTGGCAGGCGGTTTAACTTTGGGCTTGTCACAACATTGTACGGAGCTTAAGTTCACTTACACGAGAACTTATCAAAAGTGTAGGCCTTTGATTCATAATAACTTGTTGTTGTTGACAGGAAGTGTCAAAGTTGGTATGGTTCATCAAATAATCATTTTAATTAGGCAACTTATTTAAAAATAACGTGACATACAATTTCACTATAGTTCTCTATGTTTCGATGGTGAACAAAGTTAGCTGGAAATATAATAATTTATTTATTATTAATATATGTTTCTGACATATCTATGAAAAAACATATATAAGGAAGAAAATAGTTGGGGTGCAGTCAAATAAGACACTAAATAAGTGGTTACTTATTTACCACTCCATACTATATGTATGCATTTTAAAAACTGTTATACTTTATACTGTTATATTTATATCTTGACTTGCTACTGTTATTTTTCCTTTATTTACTCTTTAATACCATTTTGGCTATACCTTCTTTCATTTTACTTATGTAAACTCCCCAGGAGTCTATTATCTGATGTTTATATTTTTTCTTTTTAAATACTTTCTGTTTACTTCCTTCCTTTATCTTTGTAAAAAAATCTTTTTGGCATCACCACCGTTTTGTACATTTTCTCTGTAATTTTTTATTCATATATATCCCTCACTTTTTTTTTTCTAAATTTCTACCTCTCTACATATATATTTTTCTCATTTATCATATACTTAGTCTGCAATGTATTTTTATAGTTCTGTTATTTTTGTCTGTTTTTCTTTCTTAGCCCTGAAGATGACCCACAAAGTAGGTCGAAACGTCGGCACGTAATTAAAATAAGTAACCACTTATTTAGTGTCTTATTTGACTGCACCCCCAACTATTTTCTTCCTTACATCGATCATCCAGTCAACCATCCCTCGCTTCTTATGAAAAAACATAATTAATCTATGTACAAAACAAAAAACATATTTATACAGCTACACTATTTTTCCGGCATACACTTTCATTTTTGTTATCATTGTAAAAAAATAGATAGTTAGGAATTTTAAAATTAATCTATTAATATGTTTTTGAACATGTCTATGATAAAACATAATTAATGTATATATAATCAAAAAAGTTAATAGGCGCTGTACCGACTGGGAAGCGTCTGAGGGGTAGACCGAGGCGTAGGTGGGAGGATTGTGTTAGGAATGATCTAGCGGGTTTGGGTTTGGGTGGTGCTCCGTGGACGGAGGTTTGTAAACATAGATTGGTGGTATCGGCATCGAGCCTTCGGGTTCGTTAAGCCTTTTATATATTTATAATATAAATATTTTTTATAATATATAAAAAAAAATTACTAAAAGACATTTTTTAAAACATTGTATTACTTTTTACAGGAATTTTAGCTTCAGTCAATAAATATGAAGCAATAATTTGGAGATATTTATTGATTTAATCGTTCATATATTCATGCCCTAGCTGTAAACATAGATGTTTTATGAATTTTACTGTATTTACAGTTAAAAACCATCGGAAATATGGATAAAAAAGTGTGACATTGTGAATATATCACAAAACTATAAATAATTCAACTTTTTTTTTCTTACCCTTCTAATTTATTTATTTACAATACAAACAATGTCACACTTTTTTGTGAATATATCATTTTTTAAACAAATTAGTGAAATGTTCCAATACTATTAATTATTCAACTATTACTATATACTATTAATTATAGTTGAACTAGTATTAAATAATAATGTATAGTATTAATCAATATTATTAATTATGAATTATTATTAATTCAACTGAAATATATTATATGAATATGTTTATAGTTAATAATTATTGATTCGGGAAGAGAGATCGGAAAACGGTGAAGTTTTTTTGTACTTTTTAACTTGCAAGACATTTACCGCTGCGAGAATCGAATAAGTGCAATTCTGTTTATTACAGTAGATATATTGCTATTATTATTTATCAGCATAACGTATAAATGAACGTATGATATAAAAATTAAAGGATAAAGCCTTAGAAACTTGATGTGTAACCATAAAAAAATATATTTTAAATATATTCCTTCAAATGATGGATTGAAATCACAAACAGCAAGTTGGCCACATGCGATGGTTCGCAGTTACAAATATAACCTACAAACTACCGCCCAGAAATGTTCAGTACATGGTAGAGACGGTACTGTTTTGAGACAACGCCTGTGTAAGGAGGTAATTAACCTGAGCCCCGGTGAATTGGTTAAGTCGGATTTTTCCAAAGAGAGTCAATTGATTTCAGATAACCGGAATCGTATCATTCTTGTAGTTTTTGGCTTGAAATGGAGTTGTAATAAAAGCAATAACTCCTTCCCAACCTAATGCCTTACTCAGCCTCTTATTCATTACAAAAATAACTCGATTCTGCTTACTTATGCAGAAGAAATTGATTTTGGAAAAAATTAGACTTAAACAATTAATCACCGGGGCTGTAGATATATTAGATTTAATTAGTTATTAGATAATTTATCTGCCACAGCTGGATTTGAATCAGGGAACCTTGAGCATAGCAACACTAAGCTTCCCCGCTCCAATTGCAAATATAATATAAAAAGAATATTAAAATAAGAAAAACGAAGTTATTTAAAAATAAAATTCTATTCTTAATATTCTGTACTATATTTAATCAGTGAAATATTTGATATTCGATAGTCCGATTAAAAAATTATTAATTAATTTTATTATTTAAAAATAGCTTTTTAATTAACTCGGCCCTTGACATTTCTTTACTTTTTTTTTCTTTTTCCGTCTTCGTTAAGTTCTAATTCCTCCAAACTGCCCGCTCAATCGTAATCAAGTTTGGACAAAATGGACGCCCGGCGGAGCAATCTGGACGAAGCGATGAATATTGATGTTGCGCCTGATTGATTTCGTCAAGATGATGGAAGGCTTTTAACAAGTTGTTATGATTGTATTAAACAAGATGGAGGTGAAAGTTAACAAGCTTTGTTGTTGTTGTAAGATCTTTGTACAACAAACTTAGTGTTAGTTCACTTCTTGTTATTTCACCTCCTTTCAAGACCGATCCTCGTATTATTTTGAATTATCTTCCTATATTTAAATCATTATTTTTCTTCCTCTAGTGTATTGTATTAACTAGTTAGATACTTTTTCCATAGCTTATTAAGCTCTTTTAACTGATAAGATCAAAATACAAGTATTTTCAAACTCTACATGGATAGTTTTCGACTGATAAATAGTTCTACAACTATTAAATACTGAAATAGACTCATAAATACCAAAAAATAGGCTCGGACTCATAAAAACAAAATTAAATAGGAATAAAATCTTAGAACATAAGCGAAAACTCAAAAATATGGAATAACTATGTTCTATTTTGCATTTATAAATCAATTATAGTCTGAAATATTTTAATTTCTTTTTTTTTTAAATTATCTTATTGAATTGTACAACTGTAATATATACATCTAGTACAAGGGCTATATGACTAACTAGATACATGAAAGGACATGTAGAGGCACTACTCACTGGCAGCACTCTAATTACATTTCTATAATATAAGGCCCCGAGGCCATCTTCTCTTCAGACGCCTAGGAGGATTGTCCGGGATGGAATTGGATGCAAGGATGAAAACTAGTGGGTTTGGATGGGGCTGGAGTTTATTATGGAATGATAGTTATCTGGAATAGGCTAAATCGGTAACATATGGAACGTTAAGGTCTTTATGGATGGTTTTATTTGTGACAAAATAAGGAGCGTTTAGGATTTTGCGAAGGATTTTGGATTGCAAGGATTGAATACGAGAGGAATTTGATGGTATCGTGGAGCCCCATAGATTTTAATTTCAAATTTAAATTATTAATATTAGTCTAATTTCACATATTCTGACAATCCGAACAATAATTGTTTATGTCTTAACCAAAATATATAATGACTATTGACTTATAAGATCAAATATGAGTATGTTTAAACTGCATCAGCAGTTTTCGATCATATTGAAATAGTACTTGGATTCATATATTTTTTTAATTAGTAGTCATGAGGACTATCTCCATATATACAAAGTCTCTTATATGCGGATGACATAATCCTAATAGCCGATACCAAGACCAAACTACGACAAGCTCTGGTAGAATAGGAGGAAGAGTTGCTCAGGGGGATACAAATGAACACCCCCAAGAGTAAAGTGCTGGTTATGGCGACCCACAGGAAGGAGACGTCCCAGAATTACATACATTCAGTATATCCAGATAATTGGAAGCAAACGAGGCAGATCCCTCAATGAAATGAAGCGGCTAAGCAGAGACCGAGAAGAATGGTTACGCTGGATTGAGGATCCTCGACGCTCGCTAATGGCACAAGAGGATGATAAAGATGAAGAGGACCATCTAGAAACAAAACTCAAGGCTTTGGAATAACTGCGTTCTTTTTTGAATTTCTAAATCATTCTAAATTATTAGAATTAGTATCGTATTTATATATTCTGATAATCCGAACAATAATCAAGTAGTTTATTCATTAACCAAAACATATGAAGGGCTTCTGAAGCTCAATACAAACTGTCAATAATTTAATTGAAATAATAATTATATGCCAGCGGCCAGGAATTTAAAGATCGAGAGCTGCATTTTTGATATGTTGTAAGGGCATATCTGACTATTGGAAATCCAAGTTTGCTAGCGAAAAAACGGATGGAAAAAAACCTCGAAATGTTTGGAGTTATTTCAGTTTTTGGCCTGTATCTCATAATATTATGTATCAGTAAAACCCATGGGCAACCATTTTAAAGTAGATTACAATTGCTACAATTTAGGTAGGTCTAATAGATTCTTGTTTTCCAAAAAGTCGAAATTTTAAGTTTTGGCCGACTTTCTCGAGGAACACCGGCCCAAGGAGTGATTCTACGATGAAAGTCAAGGTAGTAAATATAATTAGCTTTAATTTAAGCACAGACTAAGGCCTGTTCCTGTAACAGATTCTGAGTTACGCCTTTTTGAAAATTGGTCTTTTTTTCACACCGACTTTCCCCGATTTTCTTTTTTTTTTAATAACAAGAGAAGTATAACAAGTACAGGGCTCATTATGTGATAAAACTAAAGCTAATTAAATTTACTACAACTCCATTCCACTTGACTTTCATCGTAGGAACACTTCCGCGGCCGGTGTTCCTCACGAAAGTCGTCCAAAACTTAAAATTTGGACTTTTGGGGAAAAAAGACCAATTTTCAAAGAGACGTAACTCAGAATCTGTTACACCTACAGGCCTTAGTCTGACCTTAAATTAAAGCTAATTAAATTTACTGCCTTGACTTTCATCGTAGAATCACTCCTTCGGTCGGTGTTTCTCAAGAAAGTCGGCCAAAACCTATAATTTGGACTTTTTGGAAAAAAGACCAATTTTCTAAGGGGCGTAACTTAATATATAATATCTAATATTAATAAAAGCTAATTAAATTTACTGCCTGAGCTCAAATTATAGAAAATTTAATCTACTTAAAAAATGGATACTAATGTTTTTTTTATCAAAAATGCACCGATTTGGAGATATAGGCCAAAAACTGAAATCCGAAACTTTCGAGGTTCTTCCGCCACCAAAAGTATTTCCATCCGTTTTTTCGGTAGCAAACTTGGATTTCCACTAGTCAGGCAGGCCCTTACAACATATCAAAAATTCAGCTCTCTTCAATTTATTGCCACCTAAACCACTTTTTTGGTACCTGGCCGCTGCCTATTATTATTAAGCATATATGGTTATAATATTTATACCTTGTATTTACATAGATTTTATTTTCATTTTTAGTATCATTATCATTGTTAAGTTCAACAATACTTTGTACTTTTTAAATCATTTCAGAAAACAAGAAATTTAACTACGACAAATAAAATCTTTTAGGGGGAACCAACTATTTATGTGTTAAGCATCGATTGGACAACTATTAAACGAATTTTAGATACGTATAATTTTTCTTACATCAATGGAATTCTAGCCTTTAAACTAAAAGTTTGTTTTAAAAAAAGTGTATAACTCGTGCGGAGGTCGCTAGGTGTTGCTACTAGCCTCGAGCATGTTGGTGACGCGAACTAGGGGAATTGAGTCGGAATAACTGATTCATAAAAAAATATCTTAATCTTATTTTACTGTATTTAAATAATAGTCCTAAAATGAATATATCGGAATAAGATGTAGCTTAGTTTATTCAAAATCCTTTCTTTTTTTTCAAAATCTCTTAATTAAATTTTTCTTCAGCAAAAAGTATTAATTTCTAATATGTATATTTAAGTACTCTATTATAAAAATAATATAAAATTGTTAGGATAAGTAAATACCACAAACTTAACAATATCCTTATTGATTTTTGTGCAGTTTAGATTCTAAATAGCTACAAGATAAAGCTTATAAAGGGAATGAACTAAGGTGAATGTGTTAATTAACCTAAAAAAATCTGTAACCACTACACCCGTGAACTAGTCCGGGCTTCAGTACATGGTAGAGACTCTACCGTTTCACGAACAAAGGTTCTGCAAGGAGGTGACTAATGTGTTAATTAAAGGCATGTTTAAATCGTGATCAAAGTCTTCATGATATTTAAATTTACGTTCTCTCAAAGTGAAGAATTCTCTACAGCTGATATTATTTAGCTATAACTTGTTCTTAGTTTTTTACAACCCTCAATATTTATAATATTTTTTTTATCTGAGGGTTCTTTCAGAGAGTTAATAATGCAAGTGATACATAATTATATTTTATAGTATCTTGTAGCAACAATAAAAGTGTATACATAATATATAAGTAATGGAGTATATACTATGTAGTATATGAGAGTACTACTTTTCAACAAAAGGGAGTCTAGCGAATGGAAAGCATTGAATCTTCAAGGAAAGGTATTCGAGGCACTAGAACTCAAGGAAAATGTATGAATGGAGAAGATCCAAGGATGAATAGCTCTGAGAAAATGTCAGGAAAATATAAAAGTGGCGTCAGATGTTTAAGGAATTTATTTTAAAAATGTGCACAATAAAAGATGTCTCTTTTATCAGAGATCAAACTTGCTGTGCTCAAAAGACTCAATTTCTGTAACCGAAGATTTTATTTTGTTGTAGAGAAGGTGAATTCTGTAATGTGTGAGATTCTAAAAACTGGTTATTAACAGGAAAAATTGTATGAAATATTTCTGGAATAGCATTGGAGTTATTGGGCATGATCAGTATTTCAAGGCATTTGACAGTTTCTTTATCAATCCTACAAACGGGAAACGATTTCAAATTGTTACTAATTCCAATGAGAACAGTTGGATCAAAAAAATGGAAAACAAACAACAGAATCCGAAATAACTCCAATCATTGTTTACAAATTTCCATCCAAGGATTAGCACATAAACTCGAATTCATAATATTGCATTTAATAAATCCTCCCTCAAGGTAGTATCCTTGGCCCAATCCTTTATACAGTTTATACAGCTGACATCCCAACTCATCATAATACTATCCTTACCACATATGCTGATGATACATGTGTATTATCAGTCAACACCAATCCAATTATTGCATCCCAAAGCATCCAATCCCATATCACTGATCTTGAAGAATGGTGTCAAAACTGGAGAATTAAAATAAACTCTGAAAAATCGCACCAAATCACTTTTACCTTACGTCGTAAACCAATGACTTCCTGCCCTCCAGTATCCTTTAATAATATCCCACTGGTCCCTATAGAGCAGATCCGATACTTAGGGTTGCATCTTGACAAACGATTAACTTGGAATCCTCATACGAGACTGAAAAGACAAGAAACCGCTCGACGTTTCAGGTTACTTCAACACTCAACAGACAAACGCTCTAAGCTCCCAATTAATCACAAAAGACTCATCAACATGACCATCATACGACCTTTTTGGACTTACGGAGTAGAGCTTTGGGGCTCCACTAAGCCATCGAATTCCTCTCGTATCCAATCCCTACAATCCAAAATCCTTCGTAAAATCCTTAATACTCCTTATTTTGTTAAGAATAAAATCATCCATAACGACCTTAATGTCCCATTTGTTGGTGATTTGGCCCGAACCCGCTATCTATCCTTTCATAACAAACTTCATTTCCACTCAAACCCTCTAGTTTCAAACCTAGCTTCCTCTTCAATTCCCGATAATCCTCCGAGGCGTCTGAAAAGAAGATGGCCCCGTGACTTCTTAGTTGAACTTATGATTTGAGTACTACCAGTGGGTAGATTCTCTACTTGTCATTTTCACATGTCATTATGTATCGCTTAGCCCATTTACTTGTTGTATTTTTTTTTATACAGTTGTAAATATCAATAAATAAATTAAAAATAAATACATAAATCCTAGCACTCACAACTCTTTTTAACATTATTACACTCTTATAAACTAATTAAACTTCTCAGATGTATTTGATGAATGGCTGCAACAATAAATAAGAACTTAGAAAATAAGGGAAACAGCAGTTACAAAAAACAGTTAGCATAGAATCGCGTAGGGAGGAAACAGCAGAAAGAAGGCCGATTCTTTGCCATCGTGCGAACATTACCTGCGTTTTTGGTGTGTTAATAAATATTTAATAAAAAAACACAGCTAGACGATTCACCGCACGTTAATATGTTTGCTTGTTTTTTTACGTCACTTGATGTTGCTATGGCTAATCGGACGATGCTAAAATGGGAGCTATAAATTTTGCCTCTCATGGTTTAATTAGGACAGGGATTATTAACGAGTGCCTGACATCGTACAGGGCTCCGTTTAACGTCCCTTCCGAAGGACGACATTACATAAGATTTTTCACTCCCTTTAAAATACCCTAGAGCTACGAACCCGCGGTCTAGGGCTTATTAGGCTGTTATGCTAATCTGTAGACCACTTAATAAGTCTTTTAAATTCATTTCGATGCCTTTGTAAAAACTCGCTCCTCGATCTTCCTGACTTGGAATATCTTCTAATGTTAGTTGAAGAAGCTAGAAGTTGGTAAACCACTTTCCGTCGCCTTGGGTTGGTTCCTTGCCAACAAACCGGACAAAGTTCCACCGCTTGTCATGGCTTGTTTGTAAACATCCTAGATCTTTGGAAACCCAATCTAAAGGAGGTTCTATCCAAGGGATTCTGTATTGTATGTTAGCAAAAAAGGCATTCGGTCCGGTGGTTTGTGAAAATATCTACTTTAAATTTATAAAAAAATATAACCATTTTTTCCGAAGTGTTACAAAGTTTTTATGAGGAAGAAAATAGAACAAATGGAGGTCGACAAATATTTTTGATTATTAATGTTAATTATATTTACTATATAGTCGAAGGATATTGATAGAGCCCTTAACTCAAATTACAATCCAATCTACAGAACTATTTGTACCTACACCAACCCTGAACCTGAAAGCTATTTAAAATTCAAGATAAACATAGAAAAATTAAGAACTGTGAGTCAATTAAGAATTTCAAATCCTGAATGCTTGAAAATATTTTATAGGAACAACACCTATATCCTCAGAACTGATGAAAAATGTCAGTGGTGCTATGAAACCATAATCAATAGTTTAAAACATATAACATTGCACTGTAAATTTTTTGTTAACACAAGGAAACAATTTCTGCAAAAATATGTTGTTCAGGATGATGATGAATTATCATTGCAAAATGTACTCACTATGGACAGCGTAGAAAAATTAAACAACATTTTTTTCTATCTGCAGTTTATATGTAAAAATTCGGAATCCAGGGTATAATTATGGTATTTTAATGTGAATCGAGGATTATTTGTTTGGAGGATTATTTATTTAGAGGATTATTATTCTGTTGTTACAATTAATACTATTCTGTCCTAACTTAAAGTTTGTTCATTTATTTATTAAATCAGTGGTAATTTAAAAAAAAAAAAAAAAAAAAAAAAAAGAAGTTTTACATATTGTATTATATAACTGTAAATAAAAAATAAAATAATAAAAAATAAAAAACTAATGAAATGACAGTATGCTATATGCTATCTTACTTATATTATAGAGGTCGGACTATAATAATTATGGTTGTTGTTTTATTTTAAGTAATTACTAACCAAATTAACATTAAGTGGGCCAGACTCAATGGCTACATGTTGTACATTAAAGCCAATAAAGAATTTATATATATATTTCAATATTTACTATATTTTGTGACCTCCAACCCGATCATTTTTTTTCTCATATATGTAAATTCAACTAATATTATTCAAAATATAAAGTTTTTATGATATTTAAGAATAGAAACATAGGTATTTACTAGGTTCTAGTTTCTTAGAAAGTTTCTTAGAACAAAAACAAAAAAAAGGTTTGGTGATTAATAAAACTGAATGGATTACTAATTCATTAGTTTTCTAATTCACTAAAAAGAAGAGAACTATACGAACGGTTCCAATATATTATATTTTTATCACATAATCCACTAATTGGCGTTTGTATGTTAATTTTTTTTTTTTAATTTATTTATTGAAATTTACAACTGTATACAAAATACATCTAGTAAATATAATGAGTGAATACATTGACATGAGAAGACAAGTAGAGAAACTACCCAGTGGTAGTACTCAAATTAAAAAGTTCAGTTTAGAAAGTCACGAGGCCATCTTCTTTTCAGACGCCTCGGAGGATTATCGGGAATCGAAGAGGAAGCTAGGTTTGAAACTAGAGGGTTTGAGTGGAAATGAAGTTGGTTATGAAAGGATAGATACCGGGTTCGGGCCAAATCAGCAACAAATGGGACATTAAGGTCGTTATGGATGACTTTATTCTTAACAAAATAAGGAGCGTTGAGGATTTTACGAAGGATTTTAGATTGTAGGGATTGGATACGAGAGGAATTCGATGGCTTAGTGGAGCCCCAAAGCTCTACTCCGTAAGTCCAGATGGGTCTAATGATTGTCATGTAAATGAGTCTCTTGTAGTTAATTGGGAGCTTTGAACGTTTATCTAGTAAATGCTGAAGTAGCCTGAAACGGCGAGCTATTTCTTGTCGTTTCAGTCTAGTATGAGGGTTCCAAGTTAAGCGTTTGTCAAGGTGTAGTCCTAAGTACCGGATCTGTTCTACAGGACTTATAGGGATGTTGTTAAACGATACAGGGGGGTAGGAAGTCGCAGGTTTACGACGGAGTATGTTAATTTAAAGTCAGATTATCCAGCTATGGCTAATCAGATGATGCTACAGTAAGATATTTGTGCATCCAGGTATTAATTGGATAGGGAAAGCTAATGTGCATCCGTCCTCGAACAGTCTCAGGACTGGCATTTTACTTCCCCTCTGAAAGACATAGGTGGATAGGCTAATAACAACATCCTGGTGGCATTAGGACTCGTTGCCATGAGTCGAATTCAATGACATCCTACGAATAAAATAGATCAAGATCTATTCTTATTTTTATTGTCTCTTTTTTTTTTATACCGCGTAAGATTTCACATACATTATTAAATGCTACATAATTATATTCATTTAATTTCTACTTCTACTTCTACATTCAAGTATATAAGGGTTTTCACTGTTTTATTTGTACGATTTATTGCTATTATACTAAAATTAGGTTTATAAGAGACAATGTGGAAACAAAAGGACTATTGTATATTGTTAAAAACTTTGCTGCTTTTCGTTGCTAGTGTCAATTGTTATTTTGGTTGGATATTATTAACCTTTCTTATAAAATATGTTCCTGTGTTGTCAATGCAATTATATTTTATATCCAAGAACTTTGTGTAAATTTTTAATTTATAGTTTTTATAAAAAATTTATTTTTGATGAAATTTACAACTGTATAACAGAATGCATCAAGTAAATATAATGAATGTATACATTGGCATGAAAAGACAAGTAGAGAAACTACCCCGTCGTAGTACTCAAATAAAAGTTTAACTTGGAAGATCACGAGGCCATCTTCTTTTCAGACGCCTTGGAGGACTATCAGGAATTGAAGAGGTTGTTAGGTTTGACACTAGTGGGTTTGAGTGGGAATGAAGTTTGTCGTGAAAAGATTGATATCGGATTCGGGCCAAATCAGCAACAAACGGGATATTAAGGCCATTATGGATTACTTTGTTTGTTAGAAAGTAAGGAGCATTGAAGATTTTACGAAGGATTTTGGATTGTAAGGATTGAATACGAGAGGAATTCGATAGCTTAGTGGAGCCCCAAAGCTCAATTCCGTAAGTCCAGATGGGTCTAATGATTTTGTAATTAATTGGGAGCTAAGAGCGTCTGTACACTAAATGTTGAAGTATCCTGAAACGGCGTGCTAATTTATGAATTGAAATCGTAACGCCTAAAATCAAGGAACAGTCAAGATTTGGTAAACATTTGGCTGTACTACGTATATAAGTTCCGTATGACTTTTGTCCAATTATAGTCCGAGATGACGTAGAAGGTTTCTCTACATAAGGTTTCTGAAGTTCAACTTTTCACTATTTACAAGAATTTTTTTTTCACTTTCGGTTCTATATAATTCAATGTCAGGTGTTATGACTAAAAGTAATGCATTTATTATTTCACTTCTAAATGAGAGAAAAGTTTAAATAAATCTAGAAAATAAAATCCTAAATGGGAGCCAGAATGGCCTATAATGCCCCACAAAATTAGAGCCCTATTTTTTTTTCCATTTCCCGGACTAATCCTAGAGCTTAGGTCGGCTGAGATAGCCCGCTCTCTGGAAGCTACCTTCTTCCCAGCTTACCTCTAAGTATAATATGTTATTACAATTTATTTATATAATTACAATACATAATGTGTATATATATATATATATATATATATATATATATAAGAAAAAAAGAGACAAATTAGAAAAAAAAAAACTGCAAAAAACAAAGCCTAATTCTTTAAAATACTGGAAAATCAAAGACCAGACACTGACTTAAGGCTTTATGTTTACAATACAAAAATATTTTATTTGTGCTAACGTTTTGGCCTAAGTTCAGGGCTGAAAATAAAACAAGTTGGTAGTAGTAATTTTTTTTTTTTTAAGTAGAAATACGAACTTATTTCTTAATAATTTTTGACAAATATCTTTTTTACTGCTTTTTTTATTTTTTTATTTCTCAATAATAACATAGGAAACGGGCTAGTTCAGTACACAGAGTGGTGAGCTCTTGTACGGTTCAAATCCGACTGTGGCAAGTATATTTTTTTAATCTTTTGACAGCAAACTAAGGACATTGAGGGATCATTAGATCTTCCTGGGGCACATCCAGCCTCTATAAAGTGCGTGTCTTTAATTAGAGGGAAATCTGGAGTTTCCTCTTGGACAAATCACGTCAATACATCGTTGTCACTAAAACCATGAACCCTTCATGGATTGTTGTGGTACAGGTTTAGGTTATTTGATAATATTAATGCAGAAACTAATCATATAAATTGCCTAGATATCCTAAGAAAACTCTGAATTAGCTAGGTATAAATTTGTTTTATTTTTTGCTCTTAAATTTCTTATATTAAATTTTTCCTGTACCACTACGTCCCGTGAACGAGTCTGGGAGTTCAGTACATGGTTGAGACTGTACTGTTTCATGAACAACGGCTCTGAAAGAGGTGACTGGTCCTACGCCACGCTTAACCGCCAGGTTTTCCCCCTTATTATGGATACCCTATTTTTATAATATTTTATACATGCTGGGTGAGCCCCAGGAGGGTTCTAGATCCTATATGATCCATCTCCGGCTGGAAACAGACTAAATAAAAGTAACTGCCCGCAGCGGGAGATGAACCAGGATTTCCGGCATGGGAACTCAACCACTGAGCCACTCCGCTCCCTTATATTATATTAAATATGTGCATTAACAATTAGAATTATAGAGAATGAATGATTAATGATGAAATAATTGAGCCAGAGAGAACTTAATCCTTGGGCATTACCAGCTTAGCAACTTGATTGATGAGTCGGAAGTGAAACTGATTGATTTGCGAACAAGTAATTGTCTGTAAGTTGGCTCGAACTTAGAAACCCAATCTGATATCATATAAACAGTTAATTAATATACTTTTCTATTATGGAAGAACATTACTTTATAATTTTGTAGTATGTTTATAATAGCATCTTTGTCAACCAAATGTTTATATTATTACTTCTTTGATATAACATAAAAATGAATACATACAATAGTCCATTGTTCTCTACCGTCCTTGGCCAACTGCTAGCCAATTGCTCAATCCCACGCTAATACCGTTCCTTGGGATGGCTGCCAAAAAACTCTTGGACCGCAATTTCAACTTCCGCAAAATTATTGTTTTTTTCTCCTGAAGAAAATGGGGCATCGATCGAAATAAGCAGTAGTCCGATGGCGCGAGGTCTGGACCGTGGATGAGGTGGAGGTTCGAACACATGATAACATGTATGAGGACGAGCATTACCTTGATGGAACAGAACTTCTTTTTGGTCGATCAAATCAGGATAACGCCCTGACAACTTCTCGTACAACCTTTCTTGTTCCCAGTAGAGTTCAAAATTCATATAGCATCAGCCACAAATCCGTGAAGAATAACACCTTCAAAATTACGAAAAAAACGCTAAGCATCGATTTTTTTTCCAATCCCCTAGAAGCAGTTTGACAACGATCTAGCCATTGCTCGTGGGTATTCGGATTTCGCCAGTAAACCTACTTTTCATCATAACTGACAATCTTCCGCTAACATTACATACACGAAGGGTTTTCGTGATAAGGTTTTTCAATAAATTTTCACAAATGTCTAACCCCTCAGCTGATTTCTGAGAAGTAAGTTCCTGTGGGGGCCAGTCTACAGTACTTCTTCACCTTCCCAATGGAGCGTAGATGGCGACTAACGGTATCTTTCGACACACGACACTCCCAGGCAAGTTTACGAGGAATTGTGGATAGCTTCCTGCAGAAAGTCATCAATATCCATATTTTTGTAAGCAGAATAGGTTTCAAAATTAATGAATGTGTTAAGAAAATTTCATATTCAAACGAAATTTTGGATTAAAAACTAGGTAGCATCATTTTTATGAGTCAAGAGGGGGCAATTAATGTTTCTTTAATCATTAATGTTTCGTAGGTTGTATTAACGGATTTTCTTAATGAAAAAATTATACCTAAAAATTTTTGAAAATATGATTTTTCTTAGATTATTCTGTCTTTAGGAAAATGAGACAACTATAAAAAATTAATACGGCTTAACAAAGACGAATTGCATAGATGAATAACAAACCCAGAAGACGAAGATCAAGCTTTTATGTAGAAGACAAAAACGTAGAAGAGAGGATTCTGTTAAGCAAAACATTGATGTTTAGAAGAAAGTAACCTGGTGGAGGAATAACTAATGAATTTAGTCCAATATTTTATTATAATATTAACATGATTACTGTAAAGAATATCATACTGTTAACTAGGTCAGGACAATCGATTGAATCCATCCCATCAGAACTGCGAGGGTAAGGAGAGCAGATGTACCTTCAAGTTCAATCGATGACTAGCAGAGAATAATAACAAGTGAGCTGAGAGAACTCTCAGAGTGGCGAGGTCCGAGGACCATCCATCAAGGATGTCTTTGTCCTACTACATCTATTTTCCATTTCCTTCGAAAGGACATCCATAATGTGCAGGATGAGCAAAATCACTACTGAAAAACTAATCGTTGAAATATACCCACAATTACATTAAAAGTATATACAAAGCTCTCTTTTGTCTAAGAAATTTTTCGGTTTTACGAGAAGAATAATATACAAATTCTGTATAGAAAAGATATCTTAAACTTTAAACAGATTGGTTTTTGGACTTACGGAGTAGAGCCTTGAGACTCCACTCCATTGATTCATCCGACCCATCCTTAATGCCCCTTACTTTGTAACCAATATAATGATAATCCATAATGATCTGAATCTCTTATTTGTTGCTGATTTCACCCCAGCTCGATATCTATTAATTACTCTGTATTGTAATTTACTTATAAATAAATCCTCATACAAGACTGAAAAGACAAGAAACCGCTCGACGTTTCAGGCTACTTCAACACTTACTAGACAAACGCTCTAAGCTCCCAGTTAATTACAAAAGACTCATCTACATGACCATCATACGACCTATTTGGACTTACGGAGTAGAGCTTTGGGGCTCCACTAAGCCATCAAATTCTTCTCGTATCCAATCCCTACAATCCAAAATCCTTCGTAAAATCCTCAACGCTCCTTATTTTGTTAAGAATATAGTCATCCATAACGACCTTAATGTCCCATTTGTTGCTGATTTGGCCCGAACCCGGTATCTATCCTTTCATAACAAACTTCATCTCCACTCAAACCCTCTAGTTTCAAACTTAGCTTCCTCTTCAATTCCCGATAATCCTCCGAGGCGTCTGAGAAGAAGATGGCCACGTGACCTTCTTAGTTGAACATGCGATTTGAGTACTACCAGTGGGTAGTTTCTCTACTTGTCATTATATCATGTCATTATGTATCACTCAGCCAATTTACTTGTTATATTATTGTAATATAGTTGTAAATATCAATAAATAAATAATAAAAAAAAAAAACTTATAAATAAGCTAATTCGTAGAGAACAATTAAAAACTATACATCTATCTTCATCATTCAGCTATCAATCATCCATAGGGTTTTTTAAACGTAAAATAATTTAATGTAACATATACCTTTAAAAAATAACATGTACACTACAACCCGAGAACGGGTCTGGGGTTCAATACATGTTAGAGAGTGTACTGTTTCGTGGACAACGGTTCTGAAGGGAGGTGATTGTTCTAGATCACGATCAAACGCGAGATTTTCCTCCTTATTTTGGGTACCCGCTTTAAAGAAGCTGGGTGAGCTCCAGGAGCGTCCTAGATCCTATAAGATCTCCGGCTGCTAACAGTTTAAATAAAAGTGTACCCAGCAGCGAGATTTGAACCAGGATTTTCGGCATGGCAACTTAGGGAATGTAAAGTATATAATACTACTTAGGGAATAAAGTCTAAATTATACGAAACTATTTCATATATATTTTTAACTTAAACAATTTTAGAATCCATAATATTTACTAACATAACCACGCCTTAAAAAGGAATAAACCAGAATGCAAGCAACTTACAAAGGTAGGGCGCTCTAAAACCAGAAGTCACAAATTACAACACTTAGGATATAAGAAATGCGAGAAGGGACCAATTACTTGCTAAGGAAGAAAAAGGGACTTGGAGTCCTAACAAGGATTTGTTGTGGCATTCCTTCCAAGGAATCGTTCCCAGGAGTAGCGTACGATTCACCTGCGCTTCAGGGTTTTTTTAAAATCGCTAATTTAATATTCATAAAGCAATTAAAATATGATTATTGTTATATGTGTTACTTATCAGGCGGAGTAATAAAAATTTACATTGCGATAAAATTAGTCAGCATTAAATATAAAACGTTTGTGAAGGGTAAAACAATAAAAGTGATTAGAACTACAGGATCGACGAGATGGTATTTGGATTTATTAAAAAAAGTAATGAGCAATAGTTAACAATAATAATTTTTAAAAAAATTAAATAGTGTGGAATGGTCACAGAAGTGAAATTTCAAAACGTAGCAATAAATGTGTTCTTTTTGATTTTCCAAATGTTAGATATCAACTATAATATCCAGAAAGCTATCTATACGTTAGATATCAACTATAATATCCAGCAAGCTATCTATACGTTAGATTTTTCAGTTGAGCAGAATTTAGTTCCTGATATTTTCGTAGTTTGTCTCAAATAGTTGAGTTTATATTATCGTTAGGGATCGCAGTATCAACAATATTTGCTCTCCTCACTCAGCATTATAAGGAAAATATCAGAATTAATGTAGCGCATCGCATGACCAGTGATTAAAGATCTATCTCAATATTTCTTGAGAGAATCTTTTTGGAGACGCCATTTTGGACTGTCCAATAGGTTGAATCTTCTTGCCAGGGCTTGGTGGTAAATATTACCAAGCATTATTATTTATTTTTTTAATAAGTAAGCAATTTAATAATATCCCACTGGTGCCTGTAGAACAGATCCGATACTTAGGGTTGCATCTCGACAAACGATTAACCTGGAATCCTCATACAAGACTGAAAAGACAAGAAACCGCTCGACGTTTCAGGCTACTTCAACACTTACTAGACAAACGCTCTAAGCTCCCAATTCATTACAAAAGACTCATCTACATGACCATCATACGACCTATTTGGACTTACGGAGTAGAGCTTTGGGGCTCCACTAAGCCATCGAATTCCTCTCGTATCCAATCCTTACAATCCAAAATCCTTCGTAAAATCCTCAACGCTCCTTATTTTGTTACGAATATAGTCATCCATAACGACCTTAATGTCCCATTTGTTGCTGATCTGGCCCGATCCCGGTATCTATCCTTTCATAACAAACTTTATTTCCACTCAAACCCTCTAGTTTCAAACCTAGCTTCCTCTTCAATTCTCGATAATCCTCCGAGGCGTCTGAGAAGAAGATGGCCACGTGACCTTCTTAGTTGAACATGCGATTTGAGTAATACCAGTGGGTAGTTTCTCTACTTGTCATTATATCATGTCATTATGTATCACTCAGCCAATTTACTTGTTATATTACTGTAATATAGTTGTAAATATCAATAAATAAATAATAAAAAAAAAATAAGTAAGCAACTGTTTACTAATAACCTATCTGTTAATGGATAGGGGGATGAAGCGATAAAATAAACAATTTATTTTTTTACTTATTATTCCTATGATGGTGATTATTTTTAAATATTTTTGTTTTGATGAGAAAAGATTTGCCCTGGCCGGGATTCAAACCCGGGTCTTCTGCGTCTCTGTTGCAGTGCTCTAAACCACTGAGCTACCAGGGGTCGTATCCAAATGAAATGAAAGGTAATTGGAATAATTTTCACCATCCACCTGGACTTTTATTATTTAGCGCGTATTATTATTTTAATTCAAATTCGTGTATAGTTAATTATTTGTTTAAATGTCTTGTCGAAGTGACATTATTATGATTCAAAAAGGATTTGAAAGTAGACAATATCCGCCATAGCGGAACAAGAACATCGATCCACCTGCTCAGAGCGGAACTGAACACTCACGTCTTCCGTTCAGTACGTTACCTTTGTCTATTAATAATAGATAATTGATAAAATATTAATATATGTATAGCAATTCATAATTGGCAACAAAATTAACAATAATATTCCTAATGAAATTTTTGACAATACGAAAAATTTAAAGAGCAGTTTTATAGGAGGATGTGATCGATAACTAAGAAAATAAAAATATACAATTAATTTTAGAGCAATTGTTTCTCAACACATTAGTTTCAATATATTGCTACATTTAACGGTTTTCTTCTTACAAACTATATTCGTAAAATAATTATAATTAAAGAACTGAAAATATGAAAGGAAAATTTAAAATAGCCGTTCATATTGGATGGTATATGTTCCGCTAGTTGTCGCCTCGAGGTGAAGTCACAAGTTTCAACTCTTCATTTATTTCCTTTTTAATAATCTCGAAAAAAAAAAAGTTTTAGTATGAAAAAAGAAGAGTTTAACTATGGGAAATGTGTATATTTCGGTATTCATTTTATCAAGAAATAAACGTTAGAACAAACGTTTTGAAGTATAGATGATAATTTAACATAGATACTGTCGATTTATAAAATAAATACAGTTAGTAATATTGACTATAAACAGTCAGTAATACAATTATTTTAATCCGTTTTTATAATATTAAAATGATTACTTTAAAGGAAATTTATAAGTTGCTTATTGCATGTTAACGCTTCGGGTTATGTTTTAGACCTTCAACAGGGCCAAAAATATTTTTTTTAAAATAGATACAGGAATATATAAATAATCTTTGAATGTCAGAGGCAATTATTTGAGGATTTTAGTGATATCACTGAATGAAAGATATTTTGAGGCACGAAATTCAGGAATCAATAAAATCTGTTAAGAAATCCTTAAGGTTAATAATAAGAATTTATTAATCTTAAGGTAATTATAGAAAGTTTTCATTTTTAGAAATGCTGATATATTGCTTCTTCAAAAGTATAACGACTTAACTCAAAATTTAGCATATTTCAGTTAAACCTTCAGTAGCTGTATTTGTTGAATCTTTTAAATTCGGGAACCTGTTAGATATTCCATTTAAAACATTTTTTTTTTTAAATAAAATCATATCTCGAGTTCTACCACGTTTGAAATAGAAGTTTTGTTAATGACATAAGTTAAAATCAAAACAGTTTTAAATATTTAAAAATTTCTAATGGTTAAAAAAATAATTTTTGCTTTACCAATTCATATTTTTTTTCACTCACAAGGAACTATCAAATACCTTATTGAAAAACTAGTTTTAGTTTTAGTGTTTTTAGTTATGAAATTGTTCTTTTGAAGTAGCAAATGTACTGAGGTTGAAATGAAAACAAACATATACCTAATTGGAATGGTTAGCATAAGTATATTCCAGCATTATGTTTTATGTTTATTAGATTCAATTAGATTTTGCACAAACTGACTTTTGAATAAATAATGCCAAACTCAAGATATCTGAGCCTAAACCTTTTCTAGATTATCTGCTAGAATATATTAGAAGGAAGGAAGTAATCAGTTTTCAGATTCGGATCTCAAATTAACGGATTAAAACTAATCCGAAGCAATTATAATTTGAATTGGATAATTAAACTTAACTTTACACAATTATAATTAAAATTAATTCTTAAAGCCAAGCATTCTCTCGAGCTTTGTCTCGTTTAAAAGTTGCCATTCCAGATGCCAAGGAGTGGAAGAATTTTTTTTTAGCATTAAATAGCTTATGAAACAAGAATAACCAATTTAAAAAATATATAAATTTATTACAATTCTAAGGAATAAGAAACGATGCGAATACCGGCTCTACTTACAGTGATTAATTAATTTAAATCATATGAAAATAAATTTTAAATATAATTAATTAACAGAATATAAATATTATGTTAGTTGTTAGGACGATGGACTCATTTACCTACATTTTTTTATTTGGAGCGGAGTGGCTCAGTGGTAGAGCACTGAGTTGCTGTGGTAACGGAGCGGATTCGCACAGTGGTAGAGCACTGAGTTACCATCCCGAAGGCCCTGGGTTCAAATACCGTTAGATGGCAGAATTTCATTTAATCTGTTAGCAGCCGGAGACAGATCCATAGGGTCTATGGCGGCATTTACAAAAAGGGTACCCAAAGGAGTACCAGACTGTTGACTGTTGATCTAGGACGAATCCCCTCCCTGCACAAACCGTTGCCGAGAAACAGTACAGTCTCTACCATGTACTGAACCCCAGATCCTTCATGGGTTGTAGTGGTACAGATTTTTTTTTTTTAACAGGAATAAAGAACACCACAAAAATCCTAATATAAAGGGATTTTATGAATTCACTAGTTATAGTTTTCTACTTTACTACATCTTTCATGATTTTTATTTATTCAAAAATCTCTTTATTCCAAAAAAAATAAATAGTGGTAGTGATTACCTTGTAATATTTTATTTTCTTCTCAATTATTTACAACACTTTTTTCATATTCCAACTTATGTGTAAAAATAGAATTAATCGGTGAAAAAATTAATTATATATTTCTTTTGTACATTTGATAGATCGAAAAATATACAATTATACAACAATAGTTGTTTGAGTGATTTGAAAAATACAAACATTAGGGGTTGGTTACCCATAAAGTTTAATAATACATTTCGAATGATTTTTTAAATAATTAGGACCGCTAAAACGATTGCAAATATATTTTTTCTATTACATCTTATTATTAAAATCATAACTGTCAAATAAATTAAAAATGTTCGCTGTTTCAGTGAAACAGGCCGAGGAATTTCCTTACACTTTTAGAGAATTATTTCATGGACTCCTCAACACGGTGTAGCCTCGTAAAGGTTAAACTCTTTGGTACTAGGTCTGTTTTATGAGAGGTCCTCAGGGTGGTTAAGGAAGGATGTGTTTATGATGGTACTTAGGGCCAAGCACTCATTTACCTAAAGTATTCTAAGTTTATTACTAAGTTCCCGTAGCAAGGGCCTGTAGATTATATACGGTCCACGTGGGGCTGATAACAGATCAAATAATCAATCTGAAGCAGCCTGATTTGAACCCAATATTGCAACTTAGCGGTCTACACAATAAAATACCCCGCACCTTATATTATATCTAGGATATCCAATTAATTTATCAAACAGGACATTTCTGTGAAGAATAACGGAATTTCTATTAAAAGGGAGTAAAGCCAGACATCTAAATTATGCTACCAAGCACCTCTCCAACGGACACCTCTCCCAACCGACAATTTCCAACTACTACGGCATGCGAATATAGTAATTTACACCTCACAAGAAAAGATTTTAATAGAAAAAAAAATGACTGAATTTTTTTTTTAATACATCGAAATATCTGTTTAATTTTTCGAGATCCACTCTCAGGCCATTCAAATCTTTCAATCAAAATTCCTTCGTTGTATTACAAATTGCCCCTTTCA
Source organism: Troilus luridus (assembly GCA_964056705.1). Lineage (NCBI taxonomy): Eukaryota > Metazoa > Arthropoda > Insecta > Hemiptera > Pentatomidae > Troilus > Troilus luridus. The sequence continues at coordinate 136,755,893 of OZ057413.1, read as the reverse complement.
CATTACTATTAAATTATTACACAAAGGTCTCAACATACCACTCGTGACTGATACAATTAAGAACAACTACAAAAAACATCATGGCTCACTTGCTGGACACCCAAACTTACTAGTACAATCATTACTGACAGACGCATTACCACAGAATCCAACAAGGAGACGGAAACGTCTCTAGAGCAGCGATGAACCAAGCTAGGAGTCCCTTCAATTTTTTCAAGGGGTTTCTCCATACATGCTTCCACGAGAATCCCTTAGGGTAGGTTTTCAAAAAAAGATCGAAAATGCAATATGTGCCAAATAGCATTTGTATAATTTCCTAAATAAATGTTTTTTATTGTTTATATTATTTCGAGAAATTATCGTCGTTGCACATCAATAGTCTTTAGTCATATGTAAGTAATGAGACTTATAAATAAAATATTGTTATTTTCGAAACGTCAAGGGCAATATACTCGTCAGAAGTCATGTTTTAAACTTAAAAAAATTAAACTGAGTACTCTAGATGTGGGAAGGATGACAACACACTTCTAGAGAATAAAAATTCATAAAAAGTTTAGAATCGAACATAAAATTATTAATTTTTGTGAACCAAGGATACTGTACACATTAACGTTAATATTATAAGGTTTTCTCCTTAAACAGATACCGAAATATAAGCATTTTCCGACAAACTATTTGTAATATTCAGTACCAAATACTAACGAAACGACAAAAAACGCGACACAAGTCCTAAATAAGGTGGCTCAACATAAACACTATTCATAATAACACCATCACATGACATGAAATTGTTTTTGTCTTTTGTTTAATAATCAGCTGTTAATAAAAAAATGTCAGTTATACATACTCCAATTATGATTTCGATATTAGGTATGCCATTAGTAATTATGGTATTGAACCATAATACCCATATTAATAATGCCAATAAATCCATATATTTCGAACCGGAAGGAATAGATGCACCATTTCGAAAATTAAGAAAGCACCATTTTATGGTTTTGCATATAGATATAAATATATTTATACGTTAAAACATATCTTTTGAAATGATTATATATGTTTTTTAAATATAAAAATTAAAATGTTTTTAAAAGTCAAACCTCCGTGAATGGATCTTTTATTTGTTTATAAAAGTATTACTTCCGGTCTCTTGAAGGGTCTATCAAGCGAGAAATGGAAAGCGATGTTGAATAGAATTAAGTTTCCACGATTTTTAACATTTTTGTGGTCGCTTTGGTTTTTTCTTATCTTCATATTTTATTAAAACCGAATATTTCTCGTAAATTTTCCTTCTTTTGAGTTAGAATGTAAAGAAGGCCGTCAAGTGATGTTTTTTTCGAAGAGGGAGAAAATAAGGAATTAAAATGATAATTATAATTATTTGAAACATCACAATAATATAGTTTATACTCGTATGTATTGACTGAACTTCAATTTAAAAATATATATATATATATATATACGAAATGGTATATAAGAAAATCTTTTATTATATACCATTTCTTGATTTTATATAAGAAAATCTGCATGATTACTTGCTTTTCTCCAGCAAATGATTCTGACATATCTAAAAATCCTAATATACCTGTCACTGCCGTGTATTACATTTAACTGTCGGATCAGCTTGACAGGTGTTTCAAGCCATTCGTTGCCTATGCATCTACCCTTCTATCAATATTTATATGTCCATATATTAAGAAGCGCAGTGGCTCAGTGGTAGAGCACTGAGTTGCCATGCCGGAAATCTTGGTTCAAATCCCGCTGTAGGGCATGACTTTTATTTAATCTGTTAACAGGGGGAGATGAGTCATATAGGATCTAGGACCCTCCTGGGGCCCACCCAGCCTCTATAAAATATACTATAAAAATAATGTACTCTATAAAATAGTGTACCCAAAATAGGGGGGGGGGAAATCTGGCGGTTGGGTGTGATCTAGGACGTCACCTCCTTGCAGAACCGTTGTCCATGAAACAGTACAGTCTCTACAATGTACTGAACCCCAGGTTGTAGTGGTACAGGTTATATATATATATATATATATATATATATATATATATATATATATATATATATATATATACAATAAATACAAACTTGGATTACAAAAATCTTTTGAAAAAACAGTTTTTACAACCAGCCTAGACATTTCTAAATTACAAACTAAACATGGAAAAATTAACATGGTTCTATACTTTAAATATCGATGAGAAGTTATTTCTGAAAAATATTCACAATAAGAAAGGTAACAAAAAGCTCGTTGAGGCCTAGGGTTGGTCCAAAACCTTGATAATAAAATGTTTAATGTCTAAATACAAAACTTAAACATTATAATACGGTAATTAAATCAATAATGTAATATTCCAACAAAACCTTGACAGTTAACGGATAATAAATTAGATAAGGAAAATCTAAAGAAAGGGAAAAAGAAAATGATTAGGAAAATTCTGGGACCGAGATGAACCGAAGAAGGGTACAGATTACAGAAAACATCTAAATTGAAGAATATTCAAACATAGAGAGGGACATGAGGAGATGAAGTCTTAAATTCTATGCCAACATAAGGAGGCTTCCCGTTCACAGATTTACAAAGTAAATTGAAAAATACATTGCATCCCTTGTTAATGGAGGGCAATGGATCCAAAATATTAAGAGAGACTTGGAATTAGCCAAAATTACTGATGAAGATATGAAAACAAGAAACAATTTTAAACTTGAAGTTAAGAAATGGTAGACTAAGGCTACACCTACATTGGATCCGATTCGGTGCGACGTGATTCTATCACATACGATGCTGGGGTGTATACATTATACATATTTTACTATACATTATAGTAAAATATAAATGTATTAAAAATAATTAATAAATAATCTTAATTTTGTAAATTTAAAGAACGAAATGTTATAACTCTCGATATATTTCAGTCATTTGGTTTGCTAGCGACGTCTCATCGTATCACACCGGATCCAATGTAGGTGTAGCCTAAGCCAGAGACAAAAGCGAAGAAAGATTCACTCTCGACCGCCTGGCGCACCTTCAAGTGAAGGTGTCCAATTTATATAATTTCGTTGAGCCAGAGGAGAGCTTCGATCCAACTCATTTATTATTTAGTCTGTAATCAGAATGAATAATTTATCTTTCACTCCCGGTTTCAAACTTCGGACATAGAGATCAATAACTCAAAATTATGATTAAAAAATATTGCTACTTTATGTTCTGAATATCAATGTCCCGAAAGGTCAACTGAAGTTAACTTACTTAGATACTCGTAATATAGTAACAATAATAGAATCTAATCCCAATTATTGGAATTTAAAAAAATAAAATTGATTAGAAAATGCTGGTTTTTTAATGAAACATGAAATCTCGATATAAAAAAGTTTAAGTAAATCAACACATTTCCTACTCGTTCATTGAAGGCAATAAAGGCAAGAATCTGTTCCAACCACAACCAAGGATTCATACTTAAATTGTTTTTATTGTAAAGCAGAAATAAATTAAATTAAGTCATACTTTTGTTGAATATGAAGCAATAACATGAAAATTGTTTAAAGTAGTTAGGTTCCAATTATGTCTTAATTGAACAATTTCTCTAAAAGAAATTAGTTTAGCTTGATGAAATTGTAGAATGGAAGCTGCCGTCTCTAGAGAAAGTGTCAGAAATAGAAAAAATATCTAATAATTGAAATTTTTTTTCAAATTCATCTCCTTTACTACGTGAAAACTTTTAGAAAAACTTCTATTTTTTTATCTTTAAGTAAAAGGGTACTCCCTGCCAACCCAACGGCGGACCAACCTCCAACTTTACAAAATATACTTGATCCATCAGTAAAATTGTACTATATTATTATATTATTATAGTACTATATTATTTTGTTATCCGTTTAGTTCACATATTAAAATACGAGTCCCCACTTAAATTTTGTTTATTGAATTGTACAACTGTAATTATACATCTAGATAAGGGCTGTATGAATAAATAAATACATGACAGGACATGTAGAAGCACTACTCACTGGCAGCACTCTAATAACATTTCTATAATATAAGTTCATTTTCTCTTCAGACGCCTAGGAGGATTGTCCGGGATGGAATTGGATGCAAGGATGGAAACTAGTGGGTTTGGATGACCCTGGAGTTTATTATGGAATGATATGTATCTGGAATGGACTAAATCGGTAAGGTCACTATGGAGGGTTTTATTTGTGGCAAAATGAGGAGCATTTAGGATTTTGCGAAGGATTTCGGATTGCAAGGATTTCAAGAGGTTTGGTGGAGCTCCAAGTTTAATATGAAAAAAATATATATTTATAAGAAAAAATGTCTTAAATGGAATATTAATTAATTCCACTTTATTTACTGTATTGAAATAGCTGTCCTAAATTCGAAATATGGGAGCAAGATGTAGATGTGTCATTATTTCTAATCGATACATACCATTTTTTTCGCTTGATAAATAAATTTAAAAAACACAGTGCTATATTTTGAGTAACTTCTTAAGTAAGCCAGGAACAGTGGCTTTGTGATTTACTAATATTTATAATTTATTTTTGTTTTGAAGAGAAAAGATTTGCCCTGGCCGAACCCGGATCGTCGGCTTCTCCGCAGCAGTGCTCTAAACCATTGAGCTACCAGGGGTCGTTTCCCAGTCAGACAAATCCGTTGTACTGAAATCTAAACTAATCTCTACTAAAATCTTTTCTCTTCATAACAAACATATTTAAAAATAATAACAATTAATAAAAAATAAAAATAATAAACATTTATAATTCAAATAATCGAGCACGACAAAAGACTATACATAAAGTATTTCCGCGATTCGTGGCTAGGTAACGCCGATAAAATATTAAATTAACTTTTTGATAAAATGGAGAGATTTTTTATGAATAAAATAGGAATAGATCTAGAAATGGCACCAATTTTCCGGAAAAATTATGGTGTAGAATTGGGTGTTCCGACCAGCGAAATGTTTTGGAATGAAATTTATTAAATTCGATTTCTTTATTTACTTTCTTTTTAAAATTCACTTTGTTCTATCTAAAAGAAAGGCGATTCAGGAGGAAATAATGGCGCTGTAAAAGATAGGAAATGCTTCTTATTTTTCGCTCCCAACACTTCTTAGCTCTATAATATCGTCTGCAAGCATTGAGCCTATAATAGATAAAAGTAATATCCTTTCAACTGTGTGATTGTGAATCCTGGTCGCTACGTTTTGAGGAAGGAAGGCCTTTTTGAAGGTAGCGCACAGAATATTCGAACTAAAGAAGGAATAGGTGATAGCAAAATTGTCATAGCATCGTGGAGAGGTGATTAAAAAGTTATTAAGCGCTGAGCCGACTGTTTAACGTCCGTGTAGTAGGTGGGAGGATTTCTTTCAGCGAGATAGTTCAACTTTTGTAATTTATTTTTTATTCATTGTTCTTTTGATGATGATTATTTTTAAATATTTTTATTTTGAAGACAAAATATTTGTCTTGGCCTGGATTCTAACCCGTGTCTCTAGCGTGATGCTCTAACCACTGAGCTACCGGGGGTCGTATCCAAGCCAAACAAATATATTCTCTTCACCGATCCTATATCCCCGTGTTCTCCCAATTTTTGCGATATATACACGGGGAAGAATGTTCATTGAACATTACTTTAATTGGGATCCCGTTGACATACGTCAATTTTATAATTTATTTTTTATTTATTATTCTTTTGATGGAGCTTATTTTAAAATATTTTTATTTTGAAGAGAAATGGTTTGTAAACAATGAACATTCTTTTCCGTGTATACACCGCAAAAATTACGAGAACACGGGGATATAGGGTCGGTGGAGAGCATGAAATTGTCTGGGTTGGATACGAGGCTTGGTAGCTCAGTGGTTAGAGTGGCGCGCTAGAGACGCGGGCCACCTGGGTTCGAACCCCGGACAAGACAAATCTTTTCTCATCAAATTAAAAATATTTCAAAATACATTTGTTTTGAGACTTAATCCATGGACAGGATCTGCGGTTGGTAGCAACGGTATTGAACCTTAGGTTTCGCAAAGCCTTCAACTAGTATATTATAATACTAGTTATAATTCTAACTAGTGGGTATCCAAAATAAGTGGGTTGAACATGATCTAGGACGAATCCCTTCCCTGCAAGACAGTTTTCCAAGAAACAGTGCAGTCTCAACCACGTACTGAACCCAATCTTCTCGAGTTATAGTGGTCCATGTGTTTTCTTTATTTTTTTGTAAATCTTATTAACTTTTTACCGATTCCACCTTTACTGAGCCTTTTAAGAGAAGTTACAAGGTTCATGCTCGGCAATATCTCGTTTTGTACTAACCTAAGTTCTCATGTAAATTACCCATGGTATTTACGATATACGTGGTTCCCAAATACCCTAAGATGTTGTTCTTTTCCACACCAAGCAGTTTTGCTACGAAACCTATGGAACAGCTCAGTTTAGGAAATAATCGGTGGATTAAAATTAGTGAACAGTGACTGGTTGTGTCGGCATCGAACTTTTATGTTCACTTATGAGTGGGAGATAAATTATTTATCAATTTTACTTCCACTGAAGGATCTACTGACTCTCTAGGGTACTTAATATTTATAAAGTCGGTACCCTTAGTTGGGGGAAATAACCTGACGATTGACCGTGATCTCGGGCATGTCACCTCCTTGCACAAATAGTACAGTCTCTACCATGTATTGAACAAAAGACCCTTTGTAGTAGTAGTACAGGTTATTTTTTTAATACATGAATAGTTTTTAATAAATAAAATAGATAATTCGGACTAATTTCTACTTTACAACGAGATAAGTTATATAATGTCTATTAAGGACATTGAGTACAATAATAAGATGCCAATAGGACACAATACTGTGAGCGAGGCAGAACATGAATCTACAACTGTGCCTTAATGAGGAGAAATGGTCGATCGAAGTTGACTTCGCAGCACAGTTCTGCTACCGCTATATTTACGGCCGCAATAACTCTACTGATAGTGGGAATAAATTTATATTGCTGGTGGAATGACATTCGCGATGGCATATAGTCACTCAAATATAGTATCCTTTTTATTATGATTGCTATTATTATTAAGTAGAAGTGGGGCTAATATAATACCTTATATTAACTTTATACCTGTTTTATTAACAGTATCTGTGTCCCGGAGGTAAAGGGCCCATGCCCATAAAACAGGTAATATTTTAGATTAATATATTCAAATAAGTAATATGATCAGTAATTCAAAGTACTTTAATTAATCCTAATTAAGAGTACAATATGAACATATTTATTTAATTTTAAGTAAAAAATCACACAAAAACAAAACAAACCTGTACCACTATAACCCATGAAGAGTCTCGGTAGAGTACGTGGTAGAGACTGTACTGTTTCTTGGACAACGGTTGCAGGGAGGTGATGTTTCCTAGCTTTGCTCAACCGCCAGATTCCCCCTATTTTATATAGGATGGGTGAGCTCCAGGGGGGCCATAGATCTCATAGAAATGTACCAGCACCGGGATTTGAACCAAGATTTTCAGCACGGCAACTCAGTGTTCTAGCACTGACCCACTCCGCTCCATTACCATGGCAATTAAATACTCACTGAGCAAAAAACACTGAGCCACTCCGCTCCCTCTCTAAGTAACGATGAAACAAATTTTATTGTTATGAAATGATTAAAGTTATGAAGAATTAGATCTTCTGAATAAATTAAAAAATTGTGATATGGTTTCTTTTACATCCAGGTTACAGATATAGATAAATGTCGACCGAATCAGATAGGCTTTTTAAAAACAAAAAGCTTCTTAGAGAAATAACAAACAACTGATAAAGCTACATAAACTGACAGCGTAACAGTTAAATTCTAAGTCTACTGGGAGATTCCTACATCTATTAGAGGAGGAGGAATATATGGGGAATGATTATGCTTAACTAGATTCTAAGAAAGACAACTGCAGCTATCCTTAAACTAACTATTATATAGTTCGTAAAAGGTAATGAGTTAACTTCGCATGTTATTGATTGTGTTGTAAATAATATCGATAGGTACATATTTTACCCTCGGAATTCGAATGAATCGAAACAGAATTTCGATGATTTCGTAATAATATCATCATATCACACTGATATTTCTAAAATGACACAAGTCAAAAACCTACATTTTTGGAAGAACGGGAAAAACTATTAGCGAGTTTTGAACGTATTGGGGCACCAAGATTGACACAAGTGCCTTCTGGCAGTTCTGATGCTAGGTTGATGCCTTTTTGATGAGTGATAAAGAGACATTTCCTTTCTTAACTCACCACCAAAAAAATACCGAAGTTTGAGTTGTGCTACTTCAGAAAAACTACTGTGATATCTAATCAGGTAATTCGGTTACTTTTTGTAACCAAATGATTACTTTAAAAGTAATCGCCTTAATTAACATATAATACAGAATACAGAAATAAACAAGAATACAGGTTAATGAAATATTCATTTTAAATGAATACAAAAAAACAACTAGATATGAATTTAAACAGGAAAAAAGCAGCCATGTCATCAATTATTTGTATAAATAAATGTTTGTTATTGTTCCTCTGTCTCCGTAAAAACTCACACAAATAGGAATCTAAAAGTTCCCTCCTTGTTTCACACTCTTTTCTATTCCTCATTTTGTCTTTCGACCAGAGAGATTCTATTGATTGTGTGTTGGCTCCTGTTGTAGGGTCGACAAAATTTGTTGAATGATTAGCTAAGATGCACATAATTCAAATAATATAATGTTTCACCTAACCATTTATATGCCTTCCAGCAATCCGATATGATCGTTGTTTGCATTATTGTAGCTTTTATACAATTTAGAAGAGTTTCTGATGTCCTATCAGGTATTGCATACATAAAACACTCTTTGGTTTCCCTAAATATTCCCCCAAAAACCCACTGATGAGGTTACATTCTTCCAACATTGTTTTTACTTTTACTAAAACAAGATTCGTCAATTTCTAGAGTCATTTTTTCCCCGCCTATTTGAATAGGATTATTTATTAAAGTACAGGCACAAAATTCTCTCAACATATTCTTCCAATCCGTAATAATTGCACTACTAATATTAAGTTATTTAGTACAGAATTTCTTAGTTGTGTGTTCCTGTGTCCAGCAATGTATAAATAAAAGAGTTTTACTTAAAGGTAGTCTTGATTCTTGGAACCAGGTATTTGAGAATAAACCCTTAAAAGTTCTGCAATTTCTCACGTAGCAAACCCACTTTTTTGTTTATATTTCAATTTCATATTGTGTCCATTATCACACTTTTTAAATTTAGACAAGACACCTTTATCTTGAAAAAAAGTAAGACATTTTCTTCTTCATAACAAAACAAAATTAAATTAATAAAATTTATCTCTGTATCCATTATACACCTAAATAACCTTCTTAATAGAGTTTGTAGTTGTCATATGGTTTAATTTAAAAAAAAAAAGATGAATTACTGTAAAAGTAATCATTTGGTTACAAAAAGTTTACTGGCTGCCTTAATCTTAAAAAAGACCCGGTAATTCTTTAAGCTTATCTAATAATAAAAATGGCAAAAGAAATGCAGGAAAAGGCTTTTAAAATTATTTAAAAAGCCTTCGAATTTTCGTTATATTTTTTTTAACATGGAATGCATCCTTCATCGTAATTAAAATGAATTAAGGCGCTTTATTTATATTTTATTTATAACATATTTAATCTATAGGCTTGCTTATAAAACAAGTATGTTGATATTTCGATACGATCTATATTGATTATATGTTTCAACGCAAACATTTCAATATCTTAACCTAATATATAAAACTATCGCGTCACAGTGTTTGAAACAAAACTACTTGACCGATTCATATGAAATTTTGTGTGTATATTCAGTAGCTCTGAGAATCGGATGTAAACTATTTTTCATTCCCCTAAGTGATATGTGTCGGCCATTATTATTGATTATGCGTCGATCGCAGCAGTGACGCTTATACTTATCATTTTACTTTCTCAGTGCAACTCTCATTGTTAAGGATATTCTCATAGCGAATGTATCATCGTCCTGTTGCCACGTATCCCAATGATCGGATACGGAACCCATAATACCGTTATAAATACTTTAATTTGCTACACGCTTGGCTTTGGCTATGACCATCAACAAGTCTCAAGGCCAGGCAATGCCCATTCGCGGTTATGACCTAGAACATCCATGTTTCTCCCATGGACAATTATATGTTGCATGCTCACGTGATGGTAAACCATTTAATCTATTTGTATTAGCAAAGGAGAGATTAACAAAAAATATTGTGCATCGATTAGCGCTCAATTAAATTGAAATAAATAGTTATAATTAAACAAATATTATTAGCCATAATTAAAAATCAACCATGATATACCCATTCATTAAACTAATATTTAGATATTAATTTTTCCTCAACTGAAGTTTTTTCACACCAAACTAATGTTTATATTTTATCAGTTAATAATTTTGTATATTATTTATTTATTATATACTATACTTAGATATAAAATAAATAAAATTTAAAATCAAAAATATATTTAATTCATTTTTTCATACATTCATTGTTTCTTTAAAATTCAAATTTTAACGTAATATTTTAAATATTATAACACCCACATCAACGCGTGTCCGGGTCAGCTAGTATTTAAATAAAATTTTGAGTATAGTTTAAACAAAAATAATTATTGAAATGGGAAAAAAATTAAAAAATCAAAAGTCTCAAGTAAAGGACAGAAAAATTGATAGAAAATTATGAGTACAAACTGAAAGCAGAATGACATAACATTTGAATCCAAAAATGCTGTCTCCATTTTGACAAGCGTGGTAGATACGTTTCGATCTATTATATAATTAACAAAAAATACTCAAACATAAAAAAACAAAAAAAAACAACTACATATACATGATCTCCTAAAATACTTGTTTCTTTGATAAAAATGTCAAGACAAAAATCGATTTTGATAAACCTCTGGAATCGAGTTTAATTTAACATTAATAATATCAGTAGAATGGAGATGGCAGCTGTCAACATGAACATGCAGCTCATACATAAACATCGTGTATTCACAATAGCAGCCAAGAAGTTGTACTGACTGTACTGCGAATAGGATGCAGTCATTAATATTTAACGATATGCTAACCGAGGTATATATGGAAGCTTAGAACTTATTTAATAATAGTAGGCTGTCAGTAATTTCTATTTAGTCCATATCATATATACTACATACGATTGTTCGGCATCGACCGGGGGCGATTTTTCGAGGTTATTTTTATATTAATTATCTAACATTGAAAAAAATAGAGCTTACACTTCTACTAACTCTTCAATAACAGTTTATTCACGAAGTTTACTAACCTATTCCAATCACAGATAAAAGGTATATATATATATATATATATTACCCGGGGCATCCTTGGTTTCAATCTAGTGTTGTTGCAGACTCGAGATCGCTAAGGTGGCGCCTAAACACGCTCTATCGTATCGCTCCTTCCAAAGAACAACGACATAGCTTGTCATTAGCAATTTTATTGGTTGAAGCTTTTTAATTCAGGAACGACATATCTATTATTCAATTTAAAACATGATCATTTTTTTCTTAATAAAGTCATATTTTGAGTTGTATCACATTTGATCATGGATTTTTATGGCATTATAATATGGAATTATAATGGCACAACTTAAAATAAAAAAAGTTTAAAGCTTTTAAAAATCTTCTAATGGTCACTAAAAGAATTTCAATACCATAATTACAATAGGAATGTTTTGCTTTATCAATATCTTTTTTTTTTTTAATTTAATTTATTGATATTTACAACTATAATATAACTATAACTAGTAAATCTGCTGATATGTACATTATGACATGAAAAACACATGTGGAGTAACTACCCATCGGCTGCACTCCAATAAAGTTCTATATTAGATGGTCTCGAGGCCATCTTCTTTTCAGACACCTCGGTGGGTTATGAGGAATAGTATGGGAAGCAAGTTGAGAGACTAGAGGATTCGAGTGTGTATGGAGCTTGTCATAGGTATCTAGTTTGGGCCAAAGCAGTAACATATTTTACGAAGGATTTTGGATTGTAAGGATTGGATACGAGATGAATTGGATGGTTTAGTAGAGCCCCAAAGCTCAACTCCGTATGTCCAAATAGGTCTGATAACTGCCATGTAAATGAGTCTTTTGTAATTAATTGGTGGCTAAGAGCGTTTGTCCAGCAAATGTTGAAGTAGGCGAAAACGTCGAGCAGTTTCTTGTCTTTTTAGTCTTGTATGAGGATTTATCAATATCCAATTTTTTTAAAAACTCAAATGGAACTTCTAAATACCTATAGAAAAATTAGTTTTTTTTAATGATGACATTGTTATATTAAGAAGGAGAGACATAGAGTTAGAGCTTTCAATTATTGTATTGAGGAGGAAGAACATTTTAATATAAATAAAATAAATATATTTAAAGAACCTTTTCAAAAGAACTAAATCTCTTTATTATATTAGCCATTACTACTTCATCAATTTCATATTTATTCAAGTCATTTTAAAGTTAGGATAACTGTTTATTCGAGAGCTAATTATTAATTATTAGATTAATCTCCCAAATTATTATTGAAATAAGTTTTAGTCATGATATCAAGGCTATTATAATATAAAGTAATTTACCATGAATTCTGTTTTATGTTCTCTATCGTGATATCTTTACAAAAAAAAAAAAGGATTTAACAATACTTTAAAATGTTCCTTGGACGATAATAGTTAGTGGAGGTAAAAAAAAGTGCTCTAAAGTAGCGAGAACTGTTTATTGGAAGGCCAACGTTTCGACCCAAATTGTAGTATTCTTCAGGGTTTTATGATTACTTAGGATGTCAGCAGGTCTGAGTTGATAAGTGATACAGCTACGAAGCCAAACCGGGCCCCCCCCCCTCTCGACATCCCTGAAGAAGTCCTGCAATGTGGGTAGAAACGTTGGCCTTCCAATAAACAGTTCTCACTTCAGAGCAATTTTTTTTACCTTCACTAACTCTTATTATCTACGGAACATTTTAAAGTATTGTTAAATCCTTTTTTTTTGTAATGATATCACGATGGAGAACATAAAACCGAATTAATGGTATATCACATTATATTATAATAGCCATAATATCATGACTAAAACTTATTTCAATAATAATTTGAGAGATTAATGAAATTAAACATAATAGAGATGGTATACTAGATCATTGTAATGAGCGCAGGGTTACCTGTTGGAAGAGAACACACCTGAAAGTCTTTCAATTGCAGGGGACTTCAAACTTTAACTGCTTTCTAAATTTGTAAACAGCTTTGGGGTGGGGTGGGGGGGGGGGGTTAGTGGCATTAATTATACAATTTAAGTCTGCGTTAAAGTTTAATTAAAGTTAGTCTGACCCAGTGCTGCAATCTGGACTGTTTTCTAATTAACTCTTTATTGCTCTTGTTTATTACCAGGTATCCTGTACTAACTAAAGTAGTTTAAAACAATATTGATATAGAAATAAATCTACTTGTAAAAGTGCATAAATAAATAATTAAACTTCTACACGTGTGCACGTGTACAGGCACTAAGCTGCACTAACAATGGCCCTAACCTAAGTATAACAAATAGGGAATAGCGTTGTGGTATTCCAGTATAAGAAATAGGCGCCCGGAAGTTCGATTCATAGACGGTCTTCTGACCTTGAACAGCCATAATACTTGGATCTAGAGATATTTGTATATATCCTTGAATCCGAATGTACGTTGGTGGAAAGAACAATGGCGAATCGCCCCCAAAGAGACTGGTAATGAAATGAGGGCTGCTTATCGCTGTAACATGGAAATCGCAACAACGTGAGGTTGGATGACATGTCTGATATACGAGTATATATGTCTGCAATACAACCGCATCTCTCAGCCAAAGATTTACATTCTATACCACCAACCAAAAAAATATATAAAAATTAATTGATAATTTAGACGATTCTAAAATGCATGTTACATATTCAGATTTTAATTCGATTAAAGTTCACAGGCTTTGATTCATCGTTTAATGGCTCACTACAAATTCATATGCTGTAGAAAAGATATTTTAGATTTTTTATTTATTAATTACACTTTACAAGTTCTAGGTCATATAGTACATCATACACAGACATATATATATTATAAATGGTCGATACTTGAAAAACAAGAAAGGTTAGGTTATAGAGCATTTTTATATTAACACATTCCAATATTTTCCGTATAGTACATTCCGTCCCAAATACCTAAATGTGTGAACGTAAAGAAAATAAATTAAAATACTGAGTAAAGAAACTATGATTTGTGTTAGGTACAGAAGGTATCCGACGTGTATAAGTATGTTTTAATTTTAGTTACTACAAAATTTTACATTTTATGAACTTTAACTCCAATTGTAAAAAAGTTATTTTCAAACTATGTACAGTTTCCCTGGGGGGGGGGGAGGTTAATGGGGTTGTGAAAACTTTTATCATATATCGCATCTTCAAACGAACTTCATAATTCAAAAATTGGCATTTTTAACCCGTCAGTTCCCAAATGTGAACCACTTATGAACTTTAATTTTTTTTTACTTATTTATGCTTATTGATCTCTAAGAAGAATAAATAAACAAGTTTTAAATTTTTCTCTGCATTAATTAATCCGCTGGGAAGGTGCCCCCTGTAGGGTGCATTGGGCATCCGGATAACAAAATCACTCAATTTCATAAACTAAATCAAATTATCCTGAATAATAGAATTGAATCAATTTACTTTTTTTTTAATTTATTGTTGTGAGATGTAGGGATATAAGTTAACAAAAATCAATATAAATATATATTTGTTTATTTCACTTACATTTACCTAAAAGTAAAAAATATGAAAAATATCATGTCGTATAAAATAAAATCAAGGAACAGTCCTACTAAAAATAAAATAAATCCTTACTTATTAGCAGCGTTCAGAACTGTAAAATATTCTCTGACTTTTGAAAATTTATCATTTTTTTGGGAGCTTATTGTTGTCACAAAGTATTTTTGGATTTCGAGGAATCTATTTCTTCTCACACTTTGGGCTACTGTTTTGTTATAGGTATCACTTTGAGTCTCCCAAAACATTCTAATATATTTAATTGTCATGTAACCCGTAAGTAACAAGATACTTACAACGATTTTCATTTCTTCTACACTTACGTTCTGAGCATGATTGTGCCTCAGTGACCAATGCACCCTACAGGTGATGCTTACTTTTAGATTGGCTCTGAAGTTTTATTTTTGGTGGCTTATATATAATATTGCTACCATTTGTTCCAGAAAATGCCCACCTAACTATAAATGCAAAAATAATTTGAGTACTTAAGTTTTTCTCGTCATGGTGAGTGAAAAGAGAAGAAAAATTGTCAACACCAACAGAAACCAGAACACTACTGAGTTTGAAAGATTATATTGTCTAGACCACACCTGATATCAGCTCCAAATGTGTCCTACCCTTTGACCTAGTTCCAGTAGTACACAAAAACATCGCTATAACCTCGAAAAAAAAATGTTTTTATAGCACATAACAAAAAAAGTGACTGCACCCTAGGGGGTGCATTGGGAACTGACGGGTTAAGTAATTCTTCAGTAGCGGTTTTATTGGTTGAAGCTTTTTAACTCAGGAACGGTATATCTGATATTGCATTTTCAAAAATTTTAAAAGTGAGTATTTAGAATTTGATCATGTTTGAACGTTTACGCCATTCTCGGCATAAGTTAAAATAGATAAAGTTTCAAACTTTTAAAAATTTTCTAAAGGTTAATAAAAGACTCTCAATACCATCATTGCAATAGAAATGTTTTTCCGAAACCCAAAATTTTATTTTTTACTCATATGGAACTTTCAAATTTCTGCGTTGAAAACTTAGTTTTTTTGAGTTATAATATTGTTCTTTTGAAACCCGTTGCTAACATTTATTCTGTTAATTAGTTGTTTATAAATTTTCATAAAAAAATTCTAAATTACTAACATGAGAAATATAAATTTCTTTGACTCCATTGGCCTCAGAGGTCTTAATAGTGAGTCTCAAGTCAGGCTTTAAGATTAGCATAATTTCCCCGAATCCTGGGAGGAAGGAAGAGGATGAGATTTTCAGGATCAAAAGCGGGAGGAATATCCTTCTTCCTCTCAGGATCAGTTTCACCTCTCGCTTCCTCAGCGCTAATGAACCACCTTTCATATTTATCAAAATTATAAAAGTGATTTAAAACAAAATATCTTTCACGCTAAAATTCCGTACTGTAAAATATTAATCTTAATAATGTGAGAAGTTGTAATTCACCAACTTTATAATGAAAACTATTTTTGTAAATTTTAAAACCATATATTTGGTTATTTCATACTTGTATTATTATATGTAATTCAATTATAAATGTCGTGAAGAAAATCTCAAAGTATTTATACTTATGTGTAATTTATTATAATATACAAGAAACTATTCTTGACACTGTAAATCCTTTTTTAACACCCACCAAAAGCAAAGGAAGCTTTCTCAGGATTGATTATTTTGTATGTAAGCAGGTGGCCTCAAGATTTTTTAGAAGACAGTAAACAATTCTTGGTTATACCGTAAAAGGTAAGGACGTAAAATGTGGATCCCAAGGTTGTGCAGTTTCATGTACACGATAATTTTTTTTTTCTATACCACTACTACCCGTGAACGAGTCTGGGGGTTCAGTACATGGTTGAGACTGTACTGTTTCATGGACAACGGTTCCGCAAGGAGGTGACTTGTCCTAGGTCACGCTCAACCGCCAGGTTTTCCCCCCTTATTATGGGTACCCTATTTTTATAATATTTTATAGAGGCTGGGTGAGCCCCAGGAGGGTCCTAGATCCTATATGATCCATCTCCGGCTGCAAACAGACTAAATAAAAGTAACTGCCCGCAGCGGGATTTGAGAACCAGGATTTCCGGCAAGGCAATTCAGTGCTCAACCACTGAGCCACTCGGCTCCCTTCATGTACTCGATAAAGAACCCTATCCTAAGTACAGATGGATAGACAACATTTAGGACTCCCATTGTAGGATTGAGCGATTAGCCATATTAAGTACTTCAAAATTAAAAACAACATAAATAAATTACTCAAATTGATAAAATGAAATTTATTTATGTTTAAGTATTCACTGAAAATGTTCAGAACACGGAACATTATAAAATATGTTTTTATTTAAACAATCATTTCTTATTTTAGAAATAAATCCAAAATTAATGGTGGTAAATGGTTTGGTATGGCTTGTCACATAAATAACACATAATAAAGTATTTAAAAATAATTATAATTTAATACCTTATTTCAAAATATTTGTTTATTTTCTCAACCATGTACGTGGCGTCAGATTAGTAGGTTCCAATGGATCCAAAACCATAATCTTAGCTCGCTACTTTGCTGTCATATCTGGTCTGCACAGATACCACCAATGATCTTCTAGGTCTTTGACTACATAAGATTCAATATGTCCTCCAAGAAATTTCTTTGACGAGAAGGCCTGAAGTGTAAACTTCTTATCGAGCGAAGACCTCTGCCCTTGGGACAGGATCGAAGTTAATGACGCAGGCGAAATCTTTTTGGTCTCTGTCAATAAGTGACAAAGGATGGTATACGTGTATACCTACCATTACCTGTTGTATAGAGGACACGAAATGGTGTTCAAGCTATCCTACAGTTACCTGTTGTATGCCTGGCCAATAGATAGCAAGAGATTTTATTCAATATACCTACAAATACCTGTTGTATACCTGCCCAACAGGTATCATAACTGATGATTAATTATTAAGGAAAGTAAAAACAAAATTATTTTAATACAGGTTTAGGTATCGTGATATAATTGCTTGTGAGAAGAATGGCTTGGTGATTGCTAAGCTGCGCTTAAATTATTAAATATAAATTATTTAATCAGGTAATAGCTGGTGATCGATCATTTAGGATTTTAAAGGTGATCATTGACGAATAACCTCCCTGCACAACCGATATTCTAGAAACAGCACAGTCTCTATCTCGTTCTGAACCCAAGACTCATCATGGGTCGTATGGTTACAGGTTTTTAGACATACGTATTATGGCATAAGTATATCATGGGATAAGTGTAGAATATAATCTCAGGACTAGTTTGAAGTTTTCTTATAGAACCAATAATCCTAAAAAAAATTATATTCCGAATTAGGAATTGATATATTAAAAATGGTCTGTTGATAAAGACGGTTATTTCAACTAGTGCTATACAAAACCATTTAATTATTGTTTAAGTGAATCTAATAGATTAATAAATGAACGAAAAACAACAAAAAAGCTATGACCAAAAATTTGTAAAATAATTTTAATGTTAAAACTGATACTCCTACAGTTCTTGTCATTAACTTCGCTAAGATTTTTATTATTATTTTATTAAAAAATCAGAAAGGCTAAAGCAGATGACATAAATCCCTGTTTATAACTGTTTCCACATCCAGATACAAATCCGTATTTTCCATCTTTAATGGAATCCTCCCATCTATGGCTCGGCCTATTCATTTGTACATTTATTGGTCGCCTTGTGTTATAATAACTTTTTAGCGATTGGATCGCAACTAAACAACAAGTTTTTAAGTAGCCATTTCAACATTATATTTATTATTGTACTTGGCTCATTGTTCATTAGCAAGTGTTTCGCCATTATTTGATTTCAGTTTTTAACATATGAACATTAGTCAGGTATAGTATAAGATACTGAATGGTATTTTACATAACGTATTTCATATATAACCTAGGATTTTGAACCTAATTCATTATATAATCTATTTTATACATATATTTCATTTATATAGAACAGATCCCATACTTAGGACTACTTTTCAACCGATTTAACTTGGAAACCTCATACTAGACTGAAACGACAAGAAACTGCTGACCGTTTTAGGCTACTTCAACATTTACTAGACAAACGCTTTATGGTTTAACATCTCAATTAATTACAAAAGACTCATATACATGGCTATTATAAGACCAATCTGGACTTACGGAGTAGAGCTTTGAGCTCCACAAAGCCATTTAATTCCTCTTGCATCCAATCCTTACAATCCAAAACCCTTCGTAAAATCCTCAATGATCCTTACTTTGTTACGACCAAAGTCATCTATAATGATCTTAATGTCCCATTTGTTGCTGAATTGGCCCAAAGCAGATTCAACCAAATATTCCCTTGCAAACTTTTTGCATAAGATCTAATCTACTTCTTTAGTTCCAGATAATCCTCCGAGGTGATTGAAAAGAAGATGGTCTCGTAACCTTTTAAGTTGAATTTGTTATTTGAATATTAACAGTGGGTAGATTCTCTTCTTTCCTGCATCTCATCTCCTTAGGTATCATTAATTTTATCCATTTGTATTATTTAATACATTTTTAACGTCAATATTTTTTTACATAAATTTTATAATGATAAGGTAATTTGTGATATTGAATCGAATGCAAGCAAGTTGAGCTGTTGAGGGTTTGGACTGAGTTGGCAATTGCAACATCAATTGACGACAACATAGTCCTCGGTTATTGATTGGTCCTTATTAGGTGTTTATTAGTAGAGCTCTGTAGGAGTCAATAAAGGAACTAACCCAAATAATGAATATCATCTCAAACCCTTATTTGACTTGAAATTGTTAAATAGTTAATCTATTTATAGGTCACTTTAATGACAATTAGGTTCGATTGTGTTCCAACACAATAGTCCTAAACCTGAACCAGACCAGGCCTAAGCGTCTTGGTTAATCTCGCTAATGCTTTTAGCTCAATTACTGTCACAGATAGTGTTTGCTGTTTACGATCTTTTGATATGATAATGATCTTTGAGTTTGATGTTTATCTTTGAAATGATATATATTAATATCACAGAGAACACGATTCTAATATCCAAGAATAAAACATTTTACTTCAACACTACTTGTTTGTTAACAAGGTGTGTTTACAAACTTATATTATCGGATTAAATATTAGAAATAAAATAAAATAAATATGGAAAATATATTATTGAATAAAATTTAATATGGATATGCATTTACTGATCCTATTCAGCTCAGTTTGTATTAATATTCCACCCTCTTCTTTAGTACAATTTAAATTTGTTCATTTCGAGATTATATTATATTATATTGGAGATTATTATTAATTGTTCGCTGATAAAAAAAGTATCCCCTTAAAACACCTCTAGGTTTGCTATAAAAGTGTGAGCTTCGTCATCAGAAAATTTACTAAAAGAAAAACCTGTACCAATACAACCCGTGAATGGGTTTGGGGTTCAGTACATGTTCAGTAGAGACTACTGTTACATGGACAACGATTGTGCAGTGAAGTGATTTGTTATATATCACTTTCAGCCGCCAGATTTTTCCCCTTATTTTGGGTAACCACTTTAGAGAAGCTGGGCGGCTAAATACCAGACTAAATAAAAGTCTTGTCAGCAGCGGGATTTGAACCAGGATTTTTACCATGTCAACTCAGTGCTCTACCATTGAGCAACTCCGCTCCCAGGAAATTAAAAACAATGTAATATAATTTTAATTAAATAATAGTACTAAAAAGATGTAAAAAAATTATACAATAAACAAATAATATATTACAAAGTTTAGTTTAAAAGCATATTATACAAATATTATATCACACCAAAAGCAAAAACTAACACAGCATTATCTACACATTGAAAAAAAGTATCACACACCTTTAATTTCAATAAACCTAAAATTTTGCATCAGGAAAATAATGCCATAAAGCGTAAATATTTAGATGCTTTATTCATAATCGATAATTTAGAAATTACAGTAAATGATAGATAAGAAGCTGGAGATATAAGCGAATTGTATTCGTCCATAATTTTAAAATTAAAAAAGAAATAGAACATAAAAAGATTTAAGCCTCATAAAGAAATCAGATAGAGCAACATAACCTGACCCATAACCTACTAATAGATCAGATGATAAATAAAATGATCTCAAAAAATACTCTTTCAAGTTTCCACGGCCACTATTTATACAAAAAACTTCAGTTGTTTCTTCTGGTTTAGACCGTGTCGGTGAATTTTCTGCCAACGTTTCGCCAGACATGCTGCTGACTTCCTCAAGGCTTAATTGAGACTGAAGATGTTCCCTGGAAATATCCACGGAAGAAACATTCACGGTCTAAACCAGAAGAAACGACTGAAGTTTTTTGTATATATTAACAATTACAATTAATACTCAAAATAAATTTTCATGTTTTTAATTATTTAAATGGTAAAATTTAAATAAATACTATATTTGTCTGTTATAGCTTATTTTTGTTTTGGAGTACATTTATTAATATATTTATATTCATAATAGATTTTAATTTGATCTAGTATTGCAAAGATCAAAGTTTGGTTTTCAATGTAATACCTATTATATTTGACCATGGAATATAGTCAAGTCTAGAACTTTATATATATTTTTGACTTTTTAACTTGTAAATAATGATTGACCTTCAGGTATCTATGCTTATTGTTATTAGTTATTTTTGACAAGTTATTCATGATTGTATTTTAGTGTATTTTCATTGTTTTTACAATAATGATTTGCACTTATAAATTTATATGAAGTTGTATGAGAAATTGCTTAAATTGAGAATGACAAATGAATGTCGAAACGTTTTTTTTTAATCATTTGTAAAGTTTAAATAACAATATTTGACTGCAATATGGTTATTCTTCTATATTAAATTATATAAATCAAGAATATTGAGTCCAGTATATAAGAAATATCATATAATGAAAACAAATAACATAGTACAAAGTTTAGTTCAATAGATTATTATACAAATATAATATCATACTTCCTATAATTTATTTTGACTAGCTATTATAATTACGTTTAAAGCTTATTTTTTCCCTTATATTGATAGATTTATTATATATATGTTCAGTCGCGGATCAATTTCATAAATTAAAATTAGAATCTCGCAGATCTGTTCACATTTTGTTTCCATGGCGACGAATAAAGAGGATGTTCAGTAGCGTAACATTTAAGGCTTAAGTATATTCAAATTCACCAGTCACCGCCGCCATGATCGGCTATAGCCACCTAGATTAGAAAAGAAGGTTGAAACACCATCTGTCGGCAGAATCGCTCTTCACTTCACTTCACTTCGCATCTTGACTCCGAGCTGGCAACATCTCTCCACTCTTCTCTACTGAATCCTAAACCTACGGACATTCACCAAAAGGTCGCCGTTCACCGCAGGACATTGATATATTCGCCCAAGGCCCTAGATCGCCTAGCACCACCAGATCGCCTAGTAACCAGATACACTCGGAGCCAATGAAAAGAATCCTTCTCTCCAATTGTAAGTCCACTCTTTCATACAATTAGCAAGAGTACCTGTTCACCGGTCGTCGTCATCCTCAGAGATTTCATTTCATTCATCTTATAAGATAAAGACTATAAATTCCACTGTTAAGATTTGTTCATACGAAGCATCATTTCCAGTTAATAATTAAGATTTAATAATTTCTTTGCATAACATTATTCATTGTTCATTTTTGTCTCTTTCTTTGTAAAAATTGTTTATTCGCTGTTTTTTCTTTAATTATCAAATGTCTAACCTTAATATATTTAAAGTTAATAAACCACATGTTTCAGTATCTCGCCAATTTATTTAAAACCCCGACGCTATTCTACTAATATATTATATTTCATTATTTATCTTTTTTTTTGTTCTATTCAGTCTAATCACGCCCGTACATTTTGGTGCCGAAACCCGGGAGTTTAATAAGAGCATACATTTTTCTCGGCAGATACTGAACCATTGGTGTTTCACGGCCATATTGCATCATTGTTTACTTAGCTATTCGGCCATATTGTTTTAGGTTACTTCCGCCACACATGTGACTATCTATTCAATTCTATTTAGGTTACAATTGTTTAAATTTAAGGCTCATTATTCAATACTATTATTCATTGTAATTTCTTTCAGCCGTTTTTTATTAAGTGTTAATAGTTTAAAATGGCCAATCGTCGCCAATCTAATTTTAAGGGAAAATCTCAAAAGGCAATATTTATCAGTTTATTAAAAGACGTCCAATTTTTCGCCAAAAAATGTAAAACAACTGTGAACAGTAACGAAATCTCATTAGCTCAAATTTATTTTGATCAATTAAAGCAATTAATTTCCAAAATGCGTACCGCCAAGACTGCCCTACTTATCGAATATAAGGGACGATCGATCCCAGCCGATATTCAGGAACAATTTATTCAGGTCCAGTTAGAAGCCGTGGAGTTAGAAGCAGCGATATTCGAACTATGTAATACCGCTGTCCCGACACCTAACCCGCCGGCCATTTTCCTTCCACCTCTTGAGTTGCCCCGGTTGAATGGGGTTATTTCAAAATGTCAACAATTAAAAACATCGAACATTCCAAATCTGGGGGATTATTTATTGTATACTATCGCATTCCAGAAACTTGATCCGGTCACCCAGAGAGAATTTAAACTTCAGCATCCGGAAGAGTTTCCAACGCTCGCCGATTTATTGACCTATATTTCCCGCCTTAAAGCTGCTATCACCGCCGCTTCACTTTTTAACACAGCCCCGGCTCATGAACTAACAGATGAGTCACTTCCGCCCAAGGCTCAATCTCCGATACGACAATTCGCTCCCGCAGCGCGACCGGAAACATCAAATAGTTCACCGCACCGCTCCCCCCGGTCAGTGTCTCCGGAATTTAAGCCCCCTCAGCCGCACGACAATTCCGCTCAACGCCACAGCGCCACCGAACCCAGACATAGTTTTTCATTAACTGTTCCCACCTTGCAAGATTCGTCTCCACCACCCGTTCGGGAATCACCTAGCCAGTCGCCAACCTTGGATCATCATTTGCTGGTACCCTGCAAAAATCCATCTCCTCATAAGACTATCTTTCCTGACCCATCGAAAGGTTACCACAATCCTGAGCGATCTTTTCGCCCTTCTCATCGGGCTTTCTCCAGAGATGTCTATCGTCTCCACTTATACCCCCTCTTATTTTCGCCGGATAAAGCCTCCGCGCGTCGATCATCAAACTCGCAGGGATCACTAAAAAACTCACCCCCATATAATCCGACCTGTCGTGATACACCGATAAATCACCATACTCTCCCGCAATCCTTTCGCCCAGGTCTCTGGGTTTTCCCCAGAGATATTTATCGTCACCGACTCTACCCCCATCTGCGTTCGCCTGAGGAAATCACCGCTCGACGCCTCTATCCTCGCTTACGTCCTCCTGAGGAATCAACCGCTCGACGCATCTATCCTCGCTTAAGTCCGCCTGAGAAAACTACTGTTCGACGCGTATACCCCCTCTTACGTCCTCCTGAGGAATCAACCGCTCGACGCATCTATCCTTGCTTAAGTCCGCCTGAGAAAACTACTGTTCGACGCGTATACCCCCTCTTACGTCCTCCTGAGGAATCAACCGCTCGATACGTGTATCCTCTCTTACGTCCGCCTGAGGAAGCCACCGCTCGCCGATCACCAACCACCGGTACAACCAGGCCTACCAAGGGACTCTCTTGCACCTTCGAATCTCTTCTCCTCTCTCTCGCCTTCCAGCAACCCTCGCCGATCACCGTCAATAGGGATGCTCGCCATTCAAAAGTTGGAAGCACCAATTTGTCACTTCTCTTACATATTCACCAATCTCATCTCTTACATATTCACCAATATCCTCTCTTACATATTCACCAATCTCCTCACTCCTATCCACTACTAGTCCTTGGTATTCTCTATCTTGCTAATGATATTCACCTAGTAGCCCAATATATTCTCCTACTTAATCCTACTCATTCTCCCGCGTCCACAAATTTTTCTCCTGAGTTTTTAGTTCTAATTATTCCACAACGTCTCATTCCGATTCACCTACATCACCGTCATATTAACCTAGGCCTCCCTTATATTCTCCAATTTTCCCATCTTATTCTCCAGCACCCCTTTGTACATACAAACTTCTTCCTCATAATCACCCAATTCATTAATCACTGCTGCTTCTTAGCTATTCACCCCCATCACCTTATATTCTCCCACCTCTTCATCATATGCTCCTACTTCACCATCATATTCGCCTACTATTCTACAATTTCTCCATCTAATTCTCCAGCACCCTCAACCAGTTTATCAATCACTGCTCATTCTTATCTATTCACCCACATCACCTCATATTTTTCCACCTCTTCATCTCATGCTCCTATCTCACCATCATATTCGCCTACTTCTCCCTCTTATTCTTCAACTTCACTATCTCATTCCTTCTACCTGCCCTTCGCACTCACCGACTTCGCTCTCACACTCACCTCCCCATCTTATTCCCCTTACCTCATCTTCATGTTCACCACCTTTTCTCTCATATTCGCCATCTTCACCATCTTTCCCACTATTCTCCTGCTTCTACAAATTATTCTCACGGTTTCTTTCCAATTGTTCCCTAACATCTCCCTCCTATCCACCTACGTAAGCTTTACATTCATCAACATTTCCCTCTTTTTCGCCAAGTTCACCAAGCAACACTGCTTCTTGCATTCTCCTACCTCATCCTCACATTCCCATACTTCCCCCTATTATTTCTCAAACTTATTCCTTCTACATCCCCATTGTATTCTACTAATTCTCTCTAATACCATCATATTCACCCAGTTCATCAAGCAATACCGAGTCTTGCGTATTCATCAACCTCTCCCTCTTATTCTCCGACGTCTCCCGCTTTCTACCATCCACAATATTCACCTACAAGTCCCAGCTACCGCGGCTCTCCCCCATTAACATTCAACATCCCCTCATTGCACAACTATACCACCCACATATTCACCCAGGTCACCATCTTAGTCTCCATCGTCACCATCTTCTCCAAATCATTACTCACCTCCAGCCCACCATTGTAGTTCGGTGTCTCACTCTCTCCAGTCCACCAATAACTCGGTCACACGCATACGCCCCCTTACCCTCTTATGATGCCACTATCGTGCCATGGCGGGGGGGATGTTCAGTCGCGGATCAATTTCATAAATTAAAATTAGAATCTCGCAGATCTGTTCACATTTTGTTTCCATGGCGACGAATAAAGAGGATGTTCAGTAGCGTAACATTTAAGGCTTAAGTATATTCAAATTCACCAGTCACCGCCGCCATGATCGGCTATAGCCACCTAGATTAGAAAAGAAGGTTGAAACACCATCTGTCGGCAGAATCGCTCTTCACTTCACTTCACTTCGCATCTTGACTCCGAGCTGGCAACATCTCTCCACTCTTCTCTACTGAATCCTAAACCTACGGACATTCACCAAAAGGTCGCCGTTCACCGCAGGACATTGATATATTCGCCCAAGGCCCTAGATCGCCTAGCACCACCAGATCGCCTAGTAACCAGATACACTCGGAGCCAATGAAAAGAATCCTTCTCTCCAATTGTAAGTCCACTCTTTCATACAATTAGCAAGAGTACCTGTTCACCGGTCGTCGTCATCCTCAGAGATTTCATTTCATTCATCTTATAAGATAAAGACTATAAATTCCACTGTTAAGATTTGTTCATACGAAGCATCATTTCCAGTTAATAATTAAGATTTAATAATTTCTTTGCATAACATTATTCATTGTTCATTTTTGTCTCTTTCTTTGTAAAAATTGTTTATTCGCTGTTTTTTCTTTAATTATCAAATGTCTAACCTTAATATATTTAAAGTTAATAAACCACATGTTTCAGTATCTCGCCAATTTATTTAAAACCCCGACGCTATTCTACTAATATATTATATTTCATTATTTATCTTTTTTTTTGTTCTATTCAGTCTAATCACGCCCGTACAATATATATGAGTGGCTTCCTCATGTTATATTTAGAAGGTGTTGTTATTCCGTAGATCCTTATGAGAAGGTCCTGAGAAATGACTCCCATAGGACGAGCTGACGGCGCGGATCGTGAAGATGGTCGAGAACCCTCGACATTTGCCTAACGATCAGTCTCCGACTTCTCCTACCGCGGTCAATACCCGGGTCATTTCTTTCATCAGCTTTTACAAACTGTATTAAGGCCTTTAGCCGTGCTTTGAGATCTAGTAAGGTGTTAAAATATTAAATATTTTAGTTCAAATTATTATTAATAAGTAGTTTAGAAGAGAATCGAGTTCGATCATTCAATCATTTCTTCAATTAGGATTACAATTGGATGATTTGAAAAATAATGTATCGCTCAGATCTCTCGAATAACTAATAAACATTTCGGGAAATCGGGCATAATCTAAACAAACAAAAATAATAAATATTACAAAATAGAAACAGTAAATACTCAATTGCGCAAACTCAAACGACTTATATTTAGACTAGTATACATAATTTTAACTAATTTATTAAAAATTTATGAAATTTCACAAGGCCATGCCTAATAAATGTATTGTTTAAAAAAATAGTTTATCCCTTCTATTTTTTCCCGTTACATATCTACAAGATAATGTAATAGTTACCTTAAAAGATGAATGGTCTTCGTAAAAAAAAACCGGTGCCCGAAACGCCCGATAATAGAACACTGAAGTTTAAAGTTTTTTCCTTGAATAAATTAATGTCCTGAAAATTCATTGCCTTGATCAATAAATCTGAATCTTGTACACTAAAATTATCCCTATTTCTGCCTAAATTTCATACATTTTATTTATGAAACAATTTAAGATGTCTATGTATTCGAACACTACAGAGATGTCTCACGTGACAAGTAACAGAAGAGGAGTCTCATTAGAGGAGGCAATCAGCCAATAAATTCAGAGCAAGGCAGGTCAAACAACGTAAGGCATTTAATTTAACTTCCATTAAAAGCGGTATATCGCTTTCCCAAGTTAAAACCTAATTTCTTCAGAATTAAATCAATCCATGGTTACTAACCTATATATACGCATATAAAATATTCCAAATCATCTAGGTTCAAATCCTGCTGTGGCAGATAAAGATATTTTATCTATCGACAGCCACTGATGGACCTCGTGGGATCTGTAGACCGCCCTTTGACTCATCCATTCTTTACAATCTGGATACTCTTTATGGGGATAAAACCTGGCGTTTGATTGTGAACTAATTAACAAATCACCTCACTGCACACCCGATTCTCTACCATATACTGAGCTGAAGGCCCTTCCTGGATTTTATATATAATATTGTATGTTTGAAAATAGCATTTTCATATTAGAAATGTTCTATTAATATTAAATTACTCATGCTACATACGAATTTAAAAATCAAATGATTTTTGTTCCTTAGCTGAGAGAAGAGAAGACAAACACTGCAGACTATTGGAGGAGAGAGGAGAGAGAAGCGAACCAATGAGTGATAGGTTTAGCAATCACCTGAGAGCTATTGGCCAATGGGGTGTGTCCGTCCATCAGCTAATAGTCTCTCAATTAGCCAATAGCCTTCCTTCTTCTATCAATCCCATTTTTTTCACTCTCTCAGTCTATTTGGCCAATCTGTTCTTCCTTCTCGTACCCTCAGGTTCTGTCTGTTGGGATAAACTTTTTCACTTCCAACCAACTTATTTATTTAGAAATAAATCACTATAATTTCTTTATAACAATTATCGAAGCAAATTGGACTTTTCTAAACCTAAATTACGGTATCCGGTGTCGCACTGTTCCGTGACGAATACGAAACACCGCAAGAGTGAAATGGTGGAAGAAACACATATCCATTATTCCAGTATAGGATTACAATTGGATGATTTGAAACATAATCAGATCTCTCGAATAGCTAATAAGCATTTCAGGAAATCGGGCATGATGATTCAAATCATTTATTTTTCATTGGGCTCAATTACAGTGTTAAAGGTATAGCAGATTTTATGATAAATTAACAGTAGGGCCTGGAACCTTCCTGGGTCTCATCAAACCTAGATAAAGGAGGCAGCCAAAATAATAAAAATAATCCAAAATATGCGTGGTTAGTACTTGGATGGGTGACCGCCTGGGAAAACCGCGGGCTGTTGGCATCTCTTTAAAACTTACCAATTAATCAAATAAATATATCTGGATGTTAGGAAGTATCCAATGCCATAAAAAAAATAAAAAAACAACGTGATCTATGGCAAACCATCTCCCTTCAAAACCGCTGTCAAGGTAACAACACAGTCTCTAGTATCTACTGAACCCAAGACTCTTCATGACTAGTAGTACAGGTGTTTTTTTCTTTTTTATATCCCTATAATTTAATTTAATTTAAATTTATTTATTTCGAAATTGTGTATTTCGATTTGGAGATTATTAGTAATTATTGTTTGACTCGTAAAATGTCTCCTTCTTCTTCATATATTTTTCTTTTACACAAAAACATACATCATACAGGGATTTTGGCTTCACTTACTATTCACTATTGGCTTCAAATTTATTTTAACATTTTGAATTATTTCATCAGCCTTCCGATGAGTTCTATTTGCATTTCATTAACGCACTCAAGTTTATATTTTTTTAAAAATTAATATATAATATACTCTATCTTAAAAAATTAATGGGTATCCAATTTTTAAATAGTATCTAGCGGTATGATAGTTATTAACCATTGGTTGATTATTGAAATACATTCTACCTCCAAAGTCAATAAAAATTCAATGCACATTAGGAAATGGATTCATCCAAAAATAAGAAATGTTTTTTTCTTTTTTTATAACAAGGCCTGTTCCTCACTAAATGTTTTTGAATAAAATTAAACGTTGAGTAATAAATATTACGAAAAGCATTACGGTATATTCCAGAATTTTCCATAAATATAAATTTTACTAATCCGTATCTCGATATTCACATTTGGACAATCTGCAATTTTTGCAGTTATTTTCTCACTTGATCCATAGATTTTAGTAAATAACGTAATAATTAAAGATGATGAAATTCAATTTAAAATGTTTAAAAATGGAAAATTATTGGAATTAGCTGAAGAAGAATAACAAGTCAAACTCAGGGCCATTGTAAGATGGACGAGCGCTAAAAAAAGAACAACAGTTTAAAAATTTCCATCAGGAAAGCAAACATGTTTAATATAACAGGACATGCACGTGCTCCATCTTGTATTTACGTCATCTGGCGGTACATATTTTACCTTTAATGAATAACGGTAAAGATAGGTATTATCTCAAAATGATTTATGTCGAACGAAATATTTATCATTATGGATTATGTATACAATATATATATATATTGTTGCTTCAAAAGAACAACGAACGAAATTGTCATTTTTGAGTTAATCATTCAGCAGCAATTGTATTCAGGAACGACATAGCTGCTATTCAATTTCCAACATTTTTTTCTTCTTTTTTTTAATAAAGTCATATTTTGTATAGTATCAAGCTCGAACTTGAAGTACTATGTAAAAATCGGCATAAGTTAAATTTAAAAAAAAAAGGCAAGCTTCAAAAAAATTATAATTGTTAATAAAAGAATTTCAATACAATCATTAAAATAGGAATGCTTTCCTTTACCAATACCCAAATTTTTATTTTTTATTCACATGGAACATTCAAATTAAGTAATGAAAAATTACTTTGTTTGAGTTATGACGTTGTTCTTTTGAAAGAGCGGTAAATCAAAACAAAAACTCAGTGATTTCACAAAATAAATTGATAAAAAAAAAGGAGAAATATTATTCATAAATATACATGTAATAATGATCAGAGATAAATCGGGAAAAAACCTTACGTCTCTCTATAATAATGGTAATATAGTGCATCGGTAACCAACCATCCACAAACTCAAGCATAGATGTTCTACAACTAATATTATATCATTTTTTTTTTTGCACGTATCAGATTTTTTGAAACATACTCTGTTGCTATATTAAATGGCGGAGGTGAAAACTCATCGCCTCGTTTTAAAACCAAGCGACCTCTGACCTTTCCGAAACATACTAGCTTAATAGAATGTGTGGATCCATTCCTATTGGGTTTTCTAATTTGTTTGGTTAGTTATTTGTAGACCACTTTAAGCTGCTATGGCTAATTGGAGGATTCTAGAGTGGAAGTCCTAAATTTTGCCTATCCAGTTGTAGCTACGATAGGTAAGTTTAATAAGAACCTGACACCGCATAGGCTAAGGGCCCTCATGTTACGTCCCTTTCAAAGGACGGCGTAACCAAGAATTTTTGACACCCATTGAGCACTCCTAAGGCCATCTGCCGGGGTGCTAAATCTTGATCGTTGAAATCATTAGGTTATCAGAAATCTATCCATAAATCCATATGAACTACTCATGATTTTTTCTTGTAATATTTAGAGCTGAGTGGCTCAGTGGTAGAGAACTGAGTTGCCATGCCGGAAGCCCTGCTTGAAATCCCGCTACAGGCCATGACTTTTATTTAGTCTGTTTCCAGCGGGAGATGGATCATGAGATTTTAGGACCCTTCTGGGGCCTCTATAAAATCTTATAAAAAAATAGGGTACCCAAAATAAGGGGGGGGGGAATCTGGCGGTTGAGCGTGACCTAGGACAAGTCACCTCCTTGCAGTTGTCCATGTACAGTCTCTACCATGTACTGAACCCCAGACCCGTTCACAGGCTGTAGTGGTACAGGTTTTTTTTTTTTTAGAGCAAGACAAATATATGAATAATACTTAAACGGTTTCACCTCATGCCGCATTGCTAATCTCCACTAATATTCTGAAGGTATTACATGATATGATTAGTAAGACTCAATGAGAATTTTAGTGTTAGAATCAATAATAAATTTAAACTTCGTTCAATTTTTTTATATTTAATAAATTAAATTTAACTACTTTGTTATTCTATTTTTCAATTCTGTCAAAATAATATTTAGCATATAAAAAGACTGAGTATTATTGAAATTTAACAGATTTGTCATAAATGTTCCACGCATAACCAGATAGCTGATAA
The DNA here is from genome assembly GCA_964056705.1 of Troilus luridus. Taxonomy (NCBI): domain Eukaryota; kingdom Metazoa; phylum Arthropoda; class Insecta; order Hemiptera; family Pentatomidae; genus Troilus; species Troilus luridus. The sequence continues at coordinate 136,724,006 of OZ057413.1, read as the reverse complement.
ACTGAAATAGCTTTTTATAATTGAAGAGGTAAATATGGTACTCACTTTTTCCTTATTTTCAGTACAGCAAACGTTATCCTTAAAATTTTACGATACATTAACTAATTAAAATAAATAAAAATTTATAAATCAACAAGATACAAATTAAAAGAATGTTCAAAGAACATTCTTCCCCTCGTATACATCTCAAAAAAATGCGAGAACACGGTGACTTGGGGTAAGTGAAATGAAAGGATATGACCACGACTGTGAAGCGTGCTTGATTGGGGCCAGGATAGCTCAAATGGAAGAGTTCCAGACTAGCGATCAGGACGACCCGGGTTCGAGTCCCGATCCTGGGCATATCTTTTCTTTTAAAATAAAAATATTTAAAAAATAAGAACAAATAAAATACAATAAATAAAAATTTAGCTCTAGATGGGTGCGTATTGGCTCAGTGGTAGAGCATTGTGTTGCTATGGTAAAAATCCTGGTTCAAATCCTGCTGCTGGCAAGACTTTTATTTAGTCTGCTAGGAGACGGAGATGGATCCTATGGGATTTAGGACCTTCCTGGGGCTCACCCAGCCTCTATAAAGTGGTCACGCGAAATTAGGGGAAAATCTGGGAGTTGAGCGTGATCTAGGACAAATCACCTCCCTAAACAACCGTTATTCTAATTTCCTCAGAATCCCCAAAAAATCGGAAATAGTAAGTTCAGTTTTGAGATTAAGGTTTTCTAAATGATGGACGAATGATTTATTTTATATATATGTGTGTATCTGCATAATTGCATATGTGAATACGCCTGTGGTTGAGGTGTGCATATATATATATATATACATTTGCTTTCTCTGATAATTTGGCTGTTCACACTTCCAGGCACATATCTTTATATTTACTTATTTATAATAGTTTTAATAGTTATCATAGTTAGTATTGTTTATATTTTTTCTTCCATTACTTTATGGCTTATTTTGTTGTTATCTTGTTTTTCAAAAAATTGTATATATATATATATATATATATATATATATATATATATATATATATATATGATTATCAATTGTTTCTCCCTCTATAATCATTGTTATCTTGTTGCTATTTTCTTTTATTTTATTTTTCCTTTACAGGAAATAGCTTTCTTTAAATATTCTTTTAGGAGGTAATTGATAATATTTTTTTATTTATTATTCATTTGTTAATTTAATTGTAATTAAAACGCTCAAAGATTCAGATCAGTTACAAATGACTTATTTATGATACTGTTATAAGACCTATATGGACTTACGGAATTGAACTATGAAGCTCCACCAAACCATCAAATTCCTGTCGTATTCAATCCTTGCAATCCAAAATCCTTCGCAAAATCCTAAACGCTCCTTATTTTGTCACAAATAAAACCATCCATAAAGACCTTAACGTTCCATATGTTACCGATTTAGCCCATACCAGATACCTATCATTCCATAATAAACTCCAGGCCCATCCAAAACCACTAGTTTCCATCCTTGCATCCAATTCCATCCCGGTCAATCCTCCTAGGCGTCTGAAGAGAAGATGGCCTCGAGACCTTCTATAATAGAAATGTTATTAGAGTGCTGCCAATGGCTAGTGCCTCTACACGTCCTTTCATGCATTTGTTTATTCATACAGCCCTTGTACTAGATGTATATATTACAGTTGTACAATTCAATAAAATAATTTTTAAAAAAATTGTAATTAATTAACTAAACGTAATATATTTTACTCTAAGACATTTTGGTTATACATTATTCGTGTAATGATATTCTAAAGAGACTTGTCCCAGAATAAATAAAGTCTTTATTATTATTATTATCCATGAAACAGAACAGTCTCTACGATGTACTGAACCCTAGACTCGTTCACGGTATGTAGTGGTACAGGTTTTTTTTTTTTTTAGATGCTCTATGTAAGGTAGAACGTGGTGAAATTTATAAATTTGAAAAATTACTGTAATATATAGCTAATTACAGTCCAAAAATCTTCCTTTTGGAAGACGAAAAACAGGAGAAAAACTAAATACGTAGATGTTTTGCGGGTCTCGTAACCATGTTCTACCTTGGTACCCCTGTACCCCTGTACCACTGTACCACTGTACCCCTGTACCACTCGGATAAACTCATTTCTTCTGTACAGGAGATAATTATTCAACCGTTTTAAGAATTTGTTTTCCTCTTTGGCCCACACCAACTTGTTAGCCATAGAAAAAACTATCAGAAACAGCTGATACAATTTCGTTTGGAGAAAATAGATTTACCTCATTTCACCATAAGGAACTCGAACATGATTTGTATTTTTCAATTGTACTCGAGTCAACTGAAGCATTATATCTTTCGTCTTCCACTTTACATGAGTATACAAATAACAAGGATCTTCTTTTTTTTAAAGTGAATTAAAAAAAAAACCACAAAAGAAGACAATCATAGAAGCGTGATAATTAAGAGTATTGTCATTCCGAAGTGACAAGCGAGAGACACAATCCTGCCTCTAGTGACACCACTTCTCGCGTCCCAGTGACACCATAGAATGGAATTTGTAAAGAAGCAAGGAGTGTTGCAACACTAATTAGTCTAATTCCTGGTTAGTGGAGGATCTGGAGGCCTCTTCACTCACTCTTCGTTAGGCTTTTGTCTGGGGTCTTCTGGTTAAAATAACAAAGGGTGTATATATATATATATATATATATATATATATATATATATATATATATATATATATATATATATATATAATATTCTATGATATATTGCGAAGTAAGTGATTGATGATAAATTGATCAATTCCTTGGAACTTGTAAGTACAGCCTATTTAATTACAACTTACACGTGTCATTTTATAGTTTTAGTGTGCTATTTAATGTTTTCACTAAAATATCATTTTTTCACTGTCAGGGCATGAATATGAGACAAAATTAGTCTCGAAACGTCGCCTGAAGAAGTTGAAATAATTGACTGAAACTCAAGAACCAAAACATTATATATATATAGACGTGAGAATTGCCGAGAGATATTAAAACTTTTGAAATAACTCTGTTCTTTTTTGAATATCCTTATTCCTGTCCTTATTTTATGAACATATATATATATATATTCATAAGATAAGGAAACTAATGCGTTCGTGTCATAAACTATCACGACATGCTCGTGACGAATTGGTTACACCTATCGGCCCGTGCATGAGTTATACGATCTGTTTTTATCAAATTTGGTTTATAGATTAGAACTCCATTGATGTATTAGAATAATTATATTTAACTTAATGTTAATAGTTGTCCAACAAATAATAACTTAAAGCTTCAATAGCTGGTTGAACTTTTCGTTTCCACTAAAAGATTTTAATGGTCATAATTTAATTTCGTCTTTTAAGTTGCGAATGACGGAAATACGTAAGAATCGGATGATATAACTGTTTACTAATTATAATTTCAATTAAGTTATATTAGTATTGTATATTGAGCGTGTGGAGTCCATCATATGTTGTGTGTATGTGTCAGTATATAGAAAAACCAGAATAATATTAATAACTTAAATTTATAAAATTGAAATTTTAATAATTTAGACTATAATGGGCTTAGAAATTCAAAAAAGAACACAGTTATTCCAAAAGTTTTAATTTCGGTTGGCAATTCTCATGACTGCCTATTTATATATATATATTTTTTTCCATTTCTAAATGAACAGTTTTATAAATGGAATCATTAAACATCATTGGGAAAGTGAATGAGTGAATGAGAGGCAAAGTTCTACGTCATCTAAAATCTTGAGCCTTGTCACAAAAACCTAAGGACCTGGGAGAACGTTAATACAATTTATAATCTTGTGATTTGATAAAAAGAGATTAAGCTAATAATCTAATAATGCTAGGAAAGCTGAATCGCTTACAAAAAAATATCGGGACTCGAGATCCTTGGTCCTTGGTCCTGGGTCGAGTGTTGTCGAGTCAGCTTCTTCTTTGATCCTTCCTCTCCCCAGGACACTCTACTTCTTGTTCTCGTCTGATTTTTTATGATAATACACCATATTCTTTCGTATAGGTACTTTTAAAATTTTCATTTATCTTTTAAACGTTTTTATTATTTTAATAACATACTTGTGTATTAAACAAGACTTATACATAGAGGATCACGCAACATGTAGTTGTCCTCCTAAAAATCACCGATGGAAAATCTTAGCATTATTCTAAACAACTACATTTATATGCATAGTCATGTTTGCAACTTATACAACTACTAACAGAACATGATCGACAGAATATAAACAGGTTGAGGAGACGAAACGGAAAATAGAAAATTAAGAGCCCTGACGATTGTAAATTATTCAACACACAACATTTAATTTAATAATGAAGCCTAATAGAGAACATTGTAAAAAAAAAAGAGATTTAAATTTCAAATATTATCAATTCTTCCTTTCTTCCCGTATCGTTTAATTACATTTAATCCCACTGATTCCAGTATAACAGATCCGATATTTAGGATTACATTATCACAAATGTTTAACATAAAATTCTCATTCTAGGCTGAACCGACAAAAAAACTTCTCGCCGTTTCAGGCTCTTACAACACTTACTAGAGAAACGCTCTAAGCTCCCAATTAATCACAAAAGGCTCATATACACGACTATGATAAGACCTATTTGGATTTACGGAGTAGAGCTTTGGGGCTCCACTAAGCCATCGAACTCCTCTCGTATCCAATCCTTAAAATCCAAAATCCTTCATAAAATCCTCTATGCTCCTTAATTTGTTACGAACAAAGTCGTCCATAATGACCTCAATGTTTCATTTGTTACTAATTTGGCCCGAACCCGATACCAGTACTTTCATAACAAACTTTTTCCCAATCAAACCCACTAATTTCAAACCTAGCTACTTCATCAATTCCCGATAATCCTCCGAGGCGTCTGAAAAGAAGATGGCCTCGTGAACTTCCAAGTTGAATTTGTAATTTGAGTTCTACCAGAGGGTAGTATCTATACTTGTCTTTATCTCATGCCTTGATAAATTATAGTAATAATAAAAAGACTTGGCGAACCCGAAGGCTCGATGCCGATGCCGTTCACCTACGCATCGATCTACTCTTCAGACGCCTATCGACATCTTAGGAAATCGTTCCTTGGTAACGAGTCTTGCCACTTTACAGTGCCACTTGACACTTCAACAACAGGATAATCTTCGTGACACTTCAGTAATATTAATCGGGTCCATGAATCGCATTTCCGCGTTATGTAATCTCCTAAATTCTTCTGTAGTATCATCCTTTTTTGGATTGAATAGTTCTACGCAATACCTTATTTTTGGATACCGTAAGACGTTGTTCATCCTTGAGCGTTAGCTGCCAAGTTTTAACAGAAGTGAAACTTGGCCGCTTAGATTTCGGGACAAAAGAGACGAGATTAGTAATATCGAGACCGAATAATAACAAGCATTTTCAGCATTTAACCGTTCCTTTATTTCCTGTTAAATGAAAGAATCTCAGCACTTAAAATTCAAACTTGTTCCATCCAAAAACATATCCCTTAAATTCCCCCCTTTTTCTGCTACTAATCATATACTTGTTCTCATCCGAACTTACTTTCAGGTCTATTTCCTTACATCCATTCATCAAGGTTTCTGTATTACGCTTTACAGTAAAGAATCGTCCACAAACCGAAGCACCGATATTTTACTATTCATATTCAAAATCAAACCTTTTTCGTTGTATATCACATTTTTAATAACGTTTCAAATTAAAAATATTTTTATAATTTAGTTGCGACTAATTTTTAATTGAAAAGAAAAGATATGACCATGGCCGAGAAGCTTGCTTCATTAGGGCCCAGGATAGCTCAAATGGTAGAGCCCCAGACTAGTGATCTGGAGTACCCGGGTTCAAGTCCCGGTCCTGGACATATCTTTTCTTTTCAAATAAAAATATTTTTCCTTAATTCTAGTATTGAGCTTAAATTTGATACTAATGTCTGTTTTAGCAGGCTGTATATCTTATATAAAAACTAATAAATACAAAATATCATTTTATTAGTAATTGGGTTTTGGGCAAGAGACGACCCGAAATTGGACATAGGATATTCCTCGTTATTCCAGGCCTTCCAGGACAATAGTTACCTCTCCGGCTTTTGAGCCTGAATGGAGCCGCTGGAATTACTTCGAGGTCACAATCGATTACCTCAGAGTCGATATCAAGTCGGAATCGAATTGTAGGCTAAGCTATTCTACACCGCTCCGGTACCTTCCGCAACATCAAAGCCCAACATTATTATTCCGTCTGGGTCGTGAATAGGTTCACTTCTATCTCCTATCTAGAACGAATTCAGGACGCAAAACATCCAAACGGAAGAAGAATAGGAAATACTAAAAATAGAACACAATAAAATATTAAAAAATGAAATATTCAACGGTAATCATATCTGCTTAATATTTTATTTCATTCTTACAATAAATATCTAATATGGATATTGATTGTTTTGTTTTTTCTCGACTGTTTCTTATAAACGTTTTTCCAGGGTTTTTTTTTTTTTAGATTCAGTCAATAAATATAGGTCAAATTTCCATATTTATTGCACTCTTTATCATGTTATAATAGATAATAAAAACCGAATTTTATTGAGTTACAGTCCACTGTAGTATAAATTATGATCACACACGATTTAGAACATAAAATTAACATTAATTTATAATTAGATAAAGATGAAAAAGACAATGATAATAGATTAGTAAGTAAAATTTATGAGTGTTTCCTAGCGTATGACCATTACGAGTATAACGTATAAATTGCTATGTAAGCAATTTATATAGACAGCATACGCAAGCTCATTATATACACATTACATTACATAACAATCTATACGTTATACACTGATACACAAACATATCGTATAGAACAGTGGTTACGAACCTTTTTTGTAATCCTCCACATACAAACAAAAACCTTCGATGCCACCCTTGCACAGAACTTTTATAAGGATATGAAAAAAACAATTAGTTTTACCACCAAAATATACAACATTATAAGTTCCAATTTAAGATAATGAAGTACTGCTAAGAGAAAAATAACCAAAAGTAGGAGATAAATGTTGGGGAGAAGAAAACGGTCCGGGTGGAAGTAAAAAAAAAAAAACTCTTAGATAGGGAGACCTGTTTATTTGGAAGCCGACGTTTCGACCAGCATTGTAGGTCTTCTTCACGGCTATTATAGTAGGATCACTCTTGACACTAGATTTTTTTTTCTCTGCTTGTTGTGCCCACCCGTGACTTGTCTTCACGCACCCCAGGATGGGAAACACTGTTATAGAACATGTTAGGTTTTAGAAGTGACAAGTTGAAATAAGAATTGTCAGAAACGACTGATACAAAAACCAAGTCACGTAAGAAGATATAAATAGAACCTAGGAGATAGTGAAGATACCTGTGGAAGAATCGTGGGTTTTCTTTCAAGTAACGCCCATGGGACAGAAGGTCTGGCCGAAGGAGGTTAGATCCGGAGCCCTACCTGACCAAGATAAACATGTACCCCTGTTATATACTAGATAACTATTAATTTAAATATATATTAAATATATTTAAATAATTTTATAGAGATACTAGCGATTTGAATTATTAATAGTCATTTCTGACTGTGTATATTAATTGTATCCAAACACTCACTTATTTAGTGTTTTCATCCCCCAACTATTTTCTTCCTTATGTATCCAAAATAATATACATAAATTATATTTATGTTAATTATTGAACAATATATATAATCCATTATTCGTGATACATCCATTATTACTTTACTGATAATTCTATTGAGGTATTTACTTAGACTGGTTAGTGATGCGTATATTATTAAAATTTTGGAAAAACAACTTTACAGTTTTTGTAAGTGTGTATTTTTAGCTGAGCCATAAATCTGTAAGGCGTACATCGATGTGAGTTTAAGTAGGGATGTCTAATTCTCAGTTGAAAAAATTATTAGAAAAAAAGGAGAGTCAACTTCTTTGCCAATCTTTTGGGAAGAAAAGGATCCGCCCCCGGACTCGAAAAAGTATAAATACCGGATGATAGAAGGACATCTTCAGTCTCAGATAAAGCCCTGAAGAAGCTATGAGCATATCTAGCGAAACGTTGGCAAAGAATTTAGCGACACGGTCGATACTAGTTGAAGTGCATGATGAATGGTTTAAAAATATCGGTCATCACAATTTGAGAGAGTATATAGTGGTTTTGTTTAAGCTATTTATTTATGGCGGCTTTAATTTTTTTAAAGTTATCTTTCGTTAATTTTCTAATAAAAACGAATAATTATTGTAAGGTAATAAAATCAATATTTACCGGTTATCAGATAACATTATTTTTCACAGTTAATTTACATTAACGATAATCGATTACGCACCTAATTCAAAATTAATTTAATAAATTCCTTTATTATTAGTAAACCTTTAAGTAATAACTTATTAATTACTGGAGCTAGGGACACCACTAGAGCGTACCCTTTAACTGAATTAACCGCTCGACTAACTTGCTCCGACGATATTTCGCTCTAATAAAAAGTTTTTCGACGACCAACTTCTTTAATTGGTCGAGTTAGGGAGGAATTTCTATCCACGGGCACGTGCACGCTTCGTCGGTACCGTTATCACTAGTTAGCCTAACGATCCGAGGGGGACTTCCGTGTCTCTTTGTGGAGATAATTTACTGAATTTTATTTTCCTATAAATAAAGTTAAGGTTATTTGCATATTCAATATAATTAGTATATACAATGGGAGAGAGGTAGTATGGAGAGCGCTTTGCTGAAGATCCTGGGTTCGAATCCGAAAATGGCAGATGATTTATTTATTCTGTTATCAATTATAGATGGATTGAGTGTCGACTTCCTGGGGCTAAACTAGCCTCTATAAAGGTGATACTGTCAATGGAAATGATTAGGAATAGTACAGTCCCTATCACGTGCTGAACCAAGACCCAACAATGTTTTACACAGGGTTTTTTTCCTGTAATAATTATTTATTCATAATTTCATACTACACGATGAAGTTATATATTATATTTTTATTTGTATAGGATTCAACATCACTTTCTGAGCGCTAAATTCATAGACGAACATGCGAATAGGAAAGTCATGAACTGTCTACGTATTTTATTAAAACCTATATATTCTTTTATGAAACAGATAAAAGGAAATATTTAGACCTAATTCTAATTTTTTCCTTTCGGTTCAAAAATATAAACATATTATTTGAATTTAATATTATAAAGTTCATTTTATTTTATTAGTTATTGATTTTTAAATATTTGTATTTGAAAATAAAAGATATTTTCCAGGACCAGGACTCGAACAAGGGTCATCCAGATCACTAGTCTGGAACTCTAGCAATTGAGCTATCTTGGCTCTATCAAGCTCGCTCCTCGGTCATGGTCATATCAATTCTTTTCACTGATTCCATGTCCCCGGGTCCTCGCAATTTGCGATGTACATGAGGGGAAGAATGTTCTTTGAACATTTATTTAATTTGGACCTTGTTGACTTTACGTCATTATATATTATAATAATTTATTTTATTTCATTAATAATTTAAAATAAATAGAATACAATTAAATAAAGTATAATAATATATAATGACGTAAAGTCAACTAGATCCAAATTAAATAAATGTTCAAAGAACATTATTCCCCTCGTATACATCCCAAACTGCGAGAACGCGGGGACATGGGATCAGGAAAAGAAAAAGATATGGCCATGACCGAGGAGCGAGCTTGATACAGCCCAGGATAGCTCAATTGGTAGAGTTCCAGACTAGCGATCTGGGTGACCCGTGTTCGAGTCCCGGTCCTGGAGATTTCTTTTCTTTTCAAATAAAAATATTTATTATTTTAAAGGCTTTTACAGACAAAGAGGCTTTGAATTATTGCTATCACTGAAGCAATAGGATTAAACATCATTATTAATTGCCTAAATTTAACTTAATATAAATAAGCTGATATAATAAATAAATAAACACTCTTAAATAGGAGAGAAGTTTAGGTTAGAATTATAAAAAAAGGGGCTAAAGACATTCATTACCGATCTAAATTGTTGGCCTGCCTACTTCAGATCTTGAAGGCGAACCGACACAAAAGGTTTTAGGAATTATCCTTATTAAAGGATTCTCACTATATTTATTGCTATTATTCTTTATAATATGTAATTATTAAACATATATCATATGAACCTATTGTCAAGGAGTGTATATGTAAAAAAAAAAACTGTTTGATCACACGAAATTCAGCTTTTTAAATTAAAAATTAGATCTTTGGGTAATTTTAACATTTTGCTTCTTAATTTCACAGTATTAATATACGAGATAAATATTAAGATATTTATAATATCAAAAGGATGATATAAAACAAGAAGAAGAATATTCTGGTCGTTTGTTTTGTTTAAAAAATTTTTTTTTTGGATATTGTCCGATTTAATGTTTTCACAAAAAATTGTAAATCAATATTCATCTTGCCTGAGTATCTGTTTGATGTGATCGAATAAAAGAAATAACTTGTTCATGAAAGGTCAGATTGCCAAGTTTAAAATTAATGCTTGTAATAGAGGCAACCCCTGCATTGAATCCGCAGAATGAATTTAAAAAAAAAACAAATTTGTTACTGGGATAGGTTTTCTTTAAAGCGACGATACCTACATCGACTGCCCGATATTTTATTTTTGTACAAAGTACAACAATTTTACTATTAAACTCTAGTACAAATTAACATCGGTAAAATTAACTTTATATTTCAGTTCCTCCTCTCTATTCCCAGTCTGCTGGTGTTCCTCAAGGTAGCATCCTCGGTCCTATCCTCTACACGGTATATACAGCTGACATCCCAACCCATCCTAACACCTTCATCTCCACATATGCTGATGACACATGTGTTTTATCAGTTAATAACGACCCATATATTGCATCCTAATCCCTTCAATCACATTTATCAAGCCTCGAAGAATGGTGTCGGAATTGGAGAATTAAAATCAATTCCAAAAAGTCCCATCAAATTACCTTTACCCTTCGCCGAAAACCCTTGACTTCCTGTCCTACTGTATCCTTTAATAGTACTCCACTTATCCCTGTTGAACAGATCCGCTACCTAGGACTCAACTTAGACAAACGTCTAACTTGGAACCCTCACACAAGAATGAAAAGACAAGAAACAGCTAGACGCTTCCGACTACTTCAACAGATACTAGACAAACGCTCAAAGCTTCAGATCAATTACAAAAGACTTATTTATGTTACTGTTATAAGACCTATATGGACTTACGGAATTGAACTATGGGGCTCCATCAAATTCCTATCGTATTCAATCCTTGCAATCCAAAATCCTAAACGCTCCTTATTTTCTTCACAAATAAAACCATCCTTAAGACCTTAACGTTCCATATGTTACCGATTTAGCCCATTCCAGATACCTATCATTCCATAATAAACTCCAGGCCCATCCAAACCCACTAGTTTCCATCCTTGGTTCCAATTCCATCCCGGACAATCCTCCTAGGCGTCTGAAGAGAAGATGGCCTCGAGACCTTCTATAATAGAAATGTAATTAGAGTGCTGCCAATGGGTAGTGCCTCTACACGTCCTTTCATGAATTTATTTATTCATACAGCCTTTGTACTAGATGTATATATTACAGTTGTACAATTCAATAAAATAATTTAAAAAAAAAAAAAAATATATTTCAGTTCATAAAGATATTTATAACAGTTGTGAACAATGGGCCATTCACTTTAATAAAACAGCATATAGCCTTTAATATATTATGTTACTCAAAAATATCTCATAAAAATTGTAAAGAATTTTGATTAAATTTTAATCGATATAAGGAATCTAATTAAAGGCTTAAGTATTTAGATTGTATTACATATAGTTTTGAAATTAGTATTCTAAATATTGAACATTGTGAATATTCTTATAATTTTATTCATTTTAACGAATATTAATTATACATGGATGGACAGGTTGTTATCTGTATACTTGTAACAGCTGTTATCTGTATACTTCTAATAATAAAATTCCAATATGGAACCATGTCACTGCATCCGGTTTCTAGGTCAAATCTCTAAATAGAATATCGGATCTACATTAGTTCAATATTTACATAACATTTATGGAAAAAAGATGTAAAATTTATATTTTATAGTTTAGGTTATCAATACATTATTTAAAAATGCTCTTCTAAAGAGAAAACATAATTTTCCTGCCTCCCATCTGCCGGAAAATTCTTTCAGCTCTTAAACGTTTATTAAAAAATATTTCTCGAGTCTTAATAAATTAATGTTAGTTAGTTAATTAATATAGAACAATAAAAATGTATTATCTATACATATTATATAACAAAGACCTCCGCCGCGTCTGTCTGTCTGTTCGCGATGAATTCAAAAACTATTGTCCGGATTTTCATGCGGAAGGTTTAATATTTATTTTGTCAATATATAAATTCGTTAGAATATAACGATCATTATTGGAAGTGTTGCAAAAGCCAAGCCGCCTTAGGAGCTGTCATCGAAGACGTGCCTAATCCCTTTGAGATATAACAAAACAATTCATTTTCATCCTCTTTTATAGATCTACAAAAAATTATGGTTAGCTTACTATACCATTATATCTTCTAAAATATTGGTTACGTACCATGAAGTATTTGGAAACCAATACGACGGTACGTAAAGACGGACACAGTATTAATCATTATCAACTTAAATACTTTAAATACCTTAAGAATTTCAAGCACATTATCATAATGTATTACACCATATAATTGAATATATTAGGAGTTAACAAAAAAATAAGTCCGGGTTAAAATAAATTTATATAAAAAGAATTTTTTTAATTTATTTTTATGTGTATAATATATACGTAACAAAATTCGTTAAATCAGATATTCGACACGTCAGAACTGATGCAATCCTAAGACAGACAAAATGTATGCTTAATATGCTCTCCGGGGTGGGTCGCTAGTCTTTAATTAAGTCAAATAAAATAGATTTTAAATTATTCAGCAATATAGATTAGAGATACTCCCCCCCTAAATAGTTTGTAAAATTACCAATGATTGCTAAAATACTTGATTTATCTTATATGTGAAGTATCTCTAATAGTAGAACTTTTTCACTTACATAGATGCCTATAATTAAATTTTTTTTTCAAGCAATAGTATCAATGTATTTTTATTAATGGTTATTTTTATAGTAATTATTTTTAAATATTTTTATTTTGAAGAGAAAAGTACTCTAAGCCACTGAGCTACCAGTGGCGTATCCAAGTCAGACAAATCCGTTCTCTTCAACCAATCCTATATCCTAAATTCGAATTCCGGCCAGAGCAAATCTTTTCTCTTCAAAACGAAAATATTTAAAAATAATTACCATAAAAATAACCATTAGTAAAAATAAATTGTAAATAATATATTGAAGTATGTAAACTTGATCCTAATTAAAGTAATGTTCAATTAACATTCATCCCCGTGTATACATCGCAAAAATTGCGAGAACACGGGGATATAGGATCGGTGAAGAGAACGTATTGGTCTGACTTGGATAAAACCCCTGGTAGCTCAGTGGTTTAGAGCACTGCTGCGGAGAAGCAGACGACCCGGATTCGAATTCCGGCCAGGGCAAATCTTATCTCTTCAAATCGAAAATATTTAAAAATAGTATCAATGATTTGTAATTATATAAATAATCAACGTTATTACTAACATCCTGTAGGTAAAGTCCGGTTTTATCTTGAAGGATTCAGGAATAACAAAGGACTCAATAGGGAATGAAGAGAATGGAGAAGAGTCAAGTCAAGTCACGTATCTGGAGCTCTCCTCTGGAGCCTAAGTGCCCAGCTTTCTATTTGATTTTATTCAAACTTGTTTTTATCCGAAACATATCTCATCTTCTTTTATATCTTATTAACCAATAAAATAGTATTTCATAATAATCAATTCTAAATCAAATTAAAATTTGCCTGTTTGCTTCAATACTGAAACTTTTTTTTTTTTACAAAGTTTACGATGTAATCGGGAATAATCTATTGTATATATTCGATCGAAGGATGCCCCGGAATAATTTAGGAGGTTACACAACGCGGAATATTATTCAAGAGTAACGAATGGATTCTTAATAAGGTGATAAACGTCTCGTACGTTGACTGAGGCGTAGCTGGGAGGATTGTGTTAAAAACGATTGAGCAGATTTTGATTTGAGTGATGTTTCGTGGAAGGTGTTTGTAAGCAGGGTTTTTGTCGGGATCGAGCCTACCGGTTCGCTAAACCTTATTTTTATTATTAGATTACTGCATTTCAAACATTACATTACACATCTTTGCACAAGAGTTGACTTAGGAACAGAGGATTCTCTAGAAGGTACTGAACCCAATACCTACGCTATATATAATTTTTTTTAGTCAGTAAGTACCTACCAATGGTCATCTTTATTACATAATTACTATTTAATTGTAAATAACTAAAGCCTTACAATATTTTTTTCTTTTATGATTTTTTGATCAGTCAGCCGAGTAATCACAAAGGATTTTTGTTGTTGTGAAATTACACGTTTTTAACTTAACATGTAAATTACTCGTTTTCTGCATGGCTTAAAACAAAACCACAAAGGAAATTTCGTTTGCTGGCTAAATTTGAAGAAGCAATAACAATTTTTTCAAATATTTGTTTTTCTATAAAGTTAAATAAATTTAACAAAACGTTATAAATCAGAGCCCAGTTTAAAAATTTTCCAAAAAAAATGTTTTAACAATTCATCGAAAAAAAATAAATAAAACTAAAATAAAGAGATAATAATAGTATATAATAACAATTAATAAAAAAATGAAGTAAGTCAACAAGATCCTAATTAAAGTAATATTCAATGAACATTCTTCCCCTTGTATACATCGCGAGAATACGGGGATATGGGATCGGTGAAGAGAATAGATTTGTCTGGCCGATACGCGAGCGAGGGTAGCTCAGTTGGCAGAGCACCACGGCGGATACGTGGGAGACCCGGATTCGAATCCCGGCACTGGACAAATCTCTTCACTTCAAAATAAAATATTTAATAATAGTAATATTTTGTGTTATTTAAACGCAATTATAATCTGGTTTATTTATTACATTAACTAAATATAATCGCTTTAGATTATATAATAAAAAAAAAACCTGTACCACTACAACCCATGAAGGGTCTAGGGTTCAGTACATGGTAGAGACTGTACTGTTTCATGGACAACGGTTCTGCAAGGAGGTGACTTGTCCTAGGCCACGCTCAACCGCCAGATTTTCCCCCTTATTTTGGGTACCCTATTTTTATAATATTTTATAGAGGCTGGGTGTGCCCCAGGAGGGTCCTAGATCCTATATGATCCACCTCCCGCTGCAAACAGACTAAATAAAAATCATGGCCTGCAGCGGGATTTGAACCAGGATTTC
This sequence comes from Troilus luridus, assembly GCA_964056705.1. NCBI lineage: Eukaryota > Metazoa > Arthropoda > Insecta > Hemiptera > Pentatomidae > Troilus > Troilus luridus. The sequence goes on along the minus strand of OZ057413.1, from coordinate 136,708,584 downwards.
CGGCATGGCAGCTCAGTACTCTACCACTGAGCCACTCCTCTGTTATATAATATATTATCATATAAGTTTAGTTAAACTCATCAACAACCGAAAATTTATCCGACAAATGAATAAATTGATTCAATTTAGTTTATTGTAAGCTCATTATTTTACCAAATACGGAATATTTTTTTTTCAAATATAAACTCAAAATAGACAACATGTTGAGATTTAAAAGATAATTCAACGTAAATACGCGTAAATCTAAAATAGTTACAAGCAATTGAGATATCCATTATCGATACATCGGAAGAATGTCGGTTTTTCCTCTCTCGATGTTACGCTATTAAAAACCAATAAAGACCTTATAGGATAATAACAACAACACACGTGAAGAAGAGGTTTAATTAATTCATGAGATTCTATAACACATCGGGATGGTTAATTTTTTGTTGAACAATAACAAGTTTTATGATAGTATGATGGAAGGATATGATTTTTATTTCCATTTTTTATTCAGGTTTCATTAATACTGTACTGAATCCGGAATAAATTGATAATAGTAAAAATAAAATCTAACCTTTATCAGTACAAGCTGTGAAGACTCTTTTTCAAATACTAACTCAATCAATAGTACAACTTCAGATCAGTACATGTTGTAGACTGGACTTTTTCTAACAAAATAGTTGCGCAGGGTTCCCAATTGTCTGATATCATGCACAACCTCCAGGTTTTTCTCAAATTTAAGGAACCTACTCCTATATGTGATACCATTTGGAACATTAGGAGTACCTAAATAAATAGGGTAAGGGACATTGAGCAGGTTGTTTAAGTGTCCCTTGGGGTCGGTACCTTTGCTCTTAAGAGACAGGACAGCGGCAGTCGGTGGCAAGGAGCTCGGAACTTAACGTGTAGGCGTGTCACATATATCAAAAGGGGAATTTCTCTTTTATTGTAAGTAGATACATAAGTTAATATCTAACTATGATCAGTACACTATAAATATAATTGTATTGATTTAAATGAAAAAGGATCTTTATTTAATAACCAACTCCTGGCCAGTCAACCTTTGGAGAAGAGAAGGATATGTCATCATTATGCAATCATCGTTGATATAAAATTACTATATATTAAGTATAACGATCTCAGGGTGGAATCCCATTTTATTATTTAAATATTATTCAAATCAAAGGATCTGACTTTACTCTGAGATGAGTGTTTGAGCAGTGAGGCCAAGGTAGCACCACTTTCTTTACAGAAGCTGGATGTGCCTAAGGAGGGTCTGCAAATCCCACAGGCTTTTAAATAGATCTGTGTTTTAATTTATTTTCCACTAATAATAATAATAATAATAACAACTCTCACACAAGAACTGGCCCGCCACCCAAAATATCATCGAAAGCTCGCCTGTACTTGCCCAGGAGAGAAGGCTTGATAAATATCGAAGAAGCTTGCCGCAAGCAGGAAGTGGCCCTACGCCGATATTTCCTCACGAAAACAGATGGAGTTTATGCCAATATTTCAAGGATGGATTCTCGTCTAACTGCACTAAATCTAAGAAGAGATGCGGAACCAGTAGTTCTTACAGAAAATGAACGGATGACGGAATGGAAAAGAAAATCTGTACATAGTAGATTCTATCACAACTTAAATGATAGCTCCATTGACAATGAGATGTCAGTTGATTGTTTAAAAGCTGGGAAGATATTCTCCGAGACAGAGGGATCCGTTATCGCCATTCAAGACCAAGGTATCACCACCAGCATGTTCTAAAAAACGCATCAACGCCGGATAAATGTCGGCTATGTTCGGCTACATTGGAGTCGATTCAACCCGTCACTGGTGGATTTGAAGTGTTGGCTGGCACTGAATATCTCCTGAGGCATAACACTGTGGCCAAAATTTTGCATCAAGCCTTGAAATAAAACCTTCAAGATGTAAAGGCACCATTTTATAAGTATCATCCAATAGACTTCTACAAAAAGGTCCTCTTAAGCTATATCGGGATGAATACATTATAACGGACCACACTGTGCATCATAGACTAAACATCCTCCTTATAAAGTCGAGTGAGAGGAAAGCAAGTATAATTTATATTGCGATCCCTAACGACAATAATGTAAACTCAACTATGGAGAGAAACTTCGAAAGTATCAAGAACTTGCGGCTGAGCTTAAGGAGCTATACCAATTTGAAACCGTGGTGGCAATTCTCTCCAACAATCTCCACGAATAGATTGGTTACTAAATCCACGGTGGAGGGCATTGAGAAGCTGAGAATCCCGGTCGAGGTTTTAAAGGAGGCTCAACAGCCAGTTCTCCTAGACACAGCCAGGATCGTCAGAAAATTTCTGAATGTTTAAAGATGAAAAATATAGAAATAAAAAAACAATAACTTCAGATGGTTGGACTTGTCCCGATCTCTGTTTAGGACCCACAAATGCGAGAAAAAAAATATAATAATAATAATATTTACTTCAAAGACACAATAATGCAGCGAAGGTCATTCATCAAGCAGTTGCTAAAAGTTGTGAACTAATTTAAGATCACCAACCTTTCTACAGATATCATCCTGAAGCATTATTAGAAAGTGGTAATGTTAAATTATATTGGGACCATACGATGATAACAGACCACCATATATCTCACAACAGACCTGACATCGTGCTTATTGACAAGGCAGCTGAGAAAGTACAGATTATTGAGATAGGAGTTCCTTCCGATGATAATGTGCAAAAAAACAATAGGAGAAAAAATTCGGAAATATTAGGAGCTAAGCGAAGAGTTTAACCATCTTTATAGGCTGGTGAAGGTTGAAGTACTACCAATTGTAGTTTCTACCAATGGCCTTATTCCAGAGGAAGCAATAAAATCCTTGAAATGAACAAGGAATTTGAACTATTATAAAAAGCAGTGTTATAAGGAACTGCTAGTATTGTAAGAAAAATTTTAAATATCCATAAACAAGACGATTAAGCTTAGCCTTGATCGTGGTCCGGCTAAGCCATATCAACCAACAATGCTGAGAAGAAAAGCAATATTTATTTCAGAAATTATACAAATGCCATTTGGCACATAATTTATTTTCGATTTTCTTTTGGTAAATTTTTAAGGGATTTTTGTGGAAAAGTGTTTGAAGAAACTTCCCATTGAAGGCACTCCTAGCGAGGTTCATCTCTTGGTTGTAGATCCCTTCTCCAGAGACATTTCAGTCACCTTGTTGGATTCTGTGGTAATGTGTCTGTCAGTAATAATTGTACCAGTAAATTTAGATGTCCAGCAAGTAGGATGTCAGTTTTCCACTAACGAACCATAATTTTTTTCTAAATATTCCATAGCATAGTTGAGTGAGGAGTATATGGCGTTCACTTAATGTATCGATAATCGGTAACTCAATGAATGTTTAAAAAATCATAAAATGTTTGAACATTATATTCTACATAAATTTTGCTTAAATAAACTTTCAGTATTGATTATTTCACCCACTTTGAAGTGTTAATCGATTCATTTTGACTATATGCTGTTTATCTTTCGGTTCGCTAAGCCTTTTACGATTATATTGCATCTATAATTAATTTCGACGGCCTTATTTGGCGACCAGCAGTGTCCAATAGTCCTTTGACTGCTACAACCGGCAGGTTCGCCAAAAGCAAACAGAGCTCTGACCGATTTGTTTATTGACGTCGGATCAGATCGACAGAGGGTGTTCCAGTTTGGGCAGAGTGGGAAGTGTCAATGTTGGAACAGAGCGATCTATATTAACTCCATCAGACTTCACAGAACTGGTTAATATCATCCCAATCGTATCCTGAATCCTGTGTCCTATCAGGGGTTGCCGAAGGATGTTGATTTTAAACTAGTCTGTTTTCCACAAAATAACTCTTCTTCATATAGTTTATCTATTTTTCAAACAAACGGGGGATTGTAAAAGCAACCGAAAGACATGAGGCCGATACCGCGAATTAACGTTTACATAATTTTGTGACGGGAGTTTCGTAAAGGGTCCAAACAGCTGAGAGGAACAAAGAGTCAAAGTGTGGAAGGGATTTACCATTGCCAAAATATATTCATATTTTTTTTTCTTTATAAACTTATTTAACCACACCTGTAAGAAAACAAAATTATAATCAGCTGTAACATTACAGATTTTCTGCCTGTAAAGTTACAATACAATGGCATGAGAGGTGTAAAGAAGAACAATAGCCAGGGGTACCAACCCCGTGACTTGATTTGATATTATTATGATAGAAGATTTTAAGTTTTAATTAAATGTTTAGTTCATTATGTTCCAGTTGTCATTTATTAATATTTCAGTGGCATATCTAACATGTCCAGCTGTAGTGTTTTTGGTTGAGTGCAGAGTTCTGTTATCTGTTTTTTAAAAATAAATATTCCATTATTGTTTGACTTGGAGATTTTATATGGCTAGTGAGACTGCACTGTTTCATGTACAACGGTTCTGCAAGGAAGTGACTTGTCGTAGGTCACGCTCAACCGCCAGGTTTCCCCCCTTATTTTGGGTACCCTATTTTTATAATATTTTATAGAGGCTGGGTGAGACCCAGGAGGGTCCTAGATCCCATATGATCCATCTCCCGCTGCAAACAGACTAAATAAAAGTAACTGCCTACAGCGGGATTTGAACCAAGATTTCCTGCATGGCAACTCAGTGATCTACCACTGAGCCACTCCGCTCCCCAAACTCTTACTGATCATATAATAAACCTTTGAATAATTAAAGATTTCATTAATCACGAGTTACCGCTCTAACTCAAGTCACTCATAACAAAATCATTCCACCTACACCTCGGTTTATCCTATGGCATATTAACGTAGGGGTTCCCCACCTGGAGTTATTACAAGTCAGGGGGGGGGGGCGAGACCAGTTGAAAATAAAAAATATGAATTAATTTAATTATTTTTCTCTAACCAGTACTTGTTTATTTTAAATTAAAACTTCTAATGTTGTGTCCTGTGACAGAAAACTAAATGCTTTGTTTTCAATATATTATTTGTTGTTTTTTTTAATATGCTCATATAGTGCAAGGGGCTTTTATTTGAACCGGGGGCGTGGCACAAAAATGGTTGGGAAACTCAGTATTAACAAATAAGAATTTAAGTAAGGAATGATTTAACAAATGGGTTCATAATCTAATAATATATGTGTATGATTATATTACCATATAATATTAACCAAGGAAGTGGTCAGTTTTGTAAACTTAAACATCAACACCCCCAACTCTTCCATATGCATATCTATTGCCTCTGAATTATTTCATAATATTGAAAAAAGGATAACAGATATAACGATATAACTACAGTGGACCAAATTTTTTCCCTGAGGAATATCATAGAGAGAGGGATTGAATATAACATGTCCACCTTCCATCTTTTTGTATGGTACTCCACAACCATTGCCATAGGAACACTATAATCCCTGTGGTGTACTAAATTTTACAGTAGTAGTACTTTTTTTTTTTTTATTAATCTCTCGAGCCTTTCTCTTGGACTGATTCATTTTTTCGGAATGAGCTCGTTTCTTCACCTCTAACCATTTGGTTCCAGATATAATGTTTTGGTTCTAAAACACTTTTTTTTTTTTTTTTTTTTTTTTATAAATGATTTTATTGAATTGTACAACTGTAATATTATACATCTAGTACAAAGGCTGTATGAATAAACAAATGCATGAAAGGACGTGTAGAGGCACTACCCCATTGGCAGCACTCTAATTACATTTCTATAATAAAAGGTCTCGAGGCCATCTTCTCTTCAGACGCCTAGGAGGATTGTCCGGGATGGAATTGGAACCAAGGATGGAAACTAGTGGGTTTGGATGGGCCTGGAGTTTATTATGGAATGATAGGTATCTGGAATGGGCTAAATCGGTAACATATGGAACGTTCAGGTCATTATGGATGGTTTTATTTGTGACAAAATAAGGAGCGTTTAGGATTTTGCGAAGGATTTTGGATTGCAAGGATTGAATACGAGAGGAATTTGATGGTTTGGTGGAGCCCCATAGTTCAATTCCGTAAGTCCATATAGGTCTTATAACAGTAACATAAATAAGTCTTTTGTAATTGATTTGAAGCTTTGAGCGTTTGTCTAGTATGTGTTGAAGTAGTCGGAAGCGTCGAGCTGTTTCTTGTCTTTTCAGTCTTGTGTGAGGGTTCCAAGCTAAAACACTTAAATTTCATGACTACTGCTCTAATGTTCTCTGTTCTTTCTTCTTAAAATGCCCACCTTTCAATGCACTTTACATTTTGAATTACCAAATAAATAAAATATTCCTATTTTAGCTATAGATGTATAATGGTAGATACATAATATCAAGTACGTTAGAAGGCTTACGATATTGACAGTGACGGTCATCCCACAGTATTGTGCCTACTATAACGTAGGCTACCGTAGTGTTGTATACTCTGTACATTCCTAACCACCATTGTATTATTCAACTGTATTCCGCAAATAAATGAGCAGAGAAGAACTTAAGATTCGGCAAACGTAGCACATTTGGTATTAGCCCAGTTCAAGACGCTCTGAAGTAACTGCTTGGCACAATCCTTATAACTTAATACAGTCTTGAGGCATTAGTATTCTTGAGCATCTCTGCCCTAAATTTGTTATAGCGTGTTTAGTTGTTCTCTTCTCGAAGGATTCCGACAACGAAAAATACAGAATAGGATGGAATAATCAGAATCAGTTTTCGGTATTTAAGGATATAGTGTTCTAATTTTTGGACAAAGTTTTAAAATGTACAGTAATACTTAAGTGTGTTATACTTTTTTTCTACAAAGCAACGAAATAAATAAATACCACCCACATTCTATAAAATTCTTTCTTTTAAATTTTTAAAATCTGCTCTAATATCTACATTTGAACACAAAATATAGGTAAATGATGGATTATTTCTTAAAAAAATAAATATATTAATTTGTGTTTTAGTTAATAATAAATCAATCTTGTGGAATCTTTTTTTTATTTCGTTAAAAGAAATAGTTCATAACAAATCAAAAGTAAATTGCACAATAATATTCTATAATAAATTAGGATAATTTTTAATAATGGGGGACACACATACAGTTTCAAATATGTGAAAAACAAATTGTGAATATCTTAAGCAATAGATTATTTTTCAAAAGTTTAGAATCATTGAAGAAGTGTCACCATGTTTTTGTAAATATTTCGTATGGCATTTTCATGATAGCTTAAGAGAATGTTTAAAATTTGTTCTAGTAAAATTGTAAAGTATTTGTCCAAAAATTAGATTATTTAATTATTATATGGATGAATTAGGGCGAAATACAACTGCTAATCAAATTAATAAATTAAGGCATGATTTTATGGATAAGACACGTGGTGCCCCTAAACATTGTTTATAAAATCATAAAACTTATTTTAAAAATCTACAGTAAATAAAAACCTATATTTACTATTATCTTTATGACCCCATTATCTCAAGCTACCCTCCTACGACCTTATTAAATGAATTGCTTTTTTTTTCTCGATCGAAAATGTTCTGTGATGATAAAATATTCTGAAAAAAAATACCAAGGCAGAAAATATTTTATCGAAATGACTATCATTAAAAAAATGCACTTTAGTTAAAGAAATAAGAAGAAAACTAGAATACACTGTGGAGAAAGTAAGCTGGAAGAGATGTCATTGATTCAGGACATTAAGGACGAAGTAGACAACATAGCTCCCGGGGGGGGGGAGGGGGGGATTCCCAGGATAATATCACTCACTTCCCTCTTCTACTTCCCTCGACAACTTTTTCACTAGATGTGTTTCTTCTCACCTTTCTTCAACTCGAGTTTAAATTTTTCTGTTGGAATAAACGTTTAATCCTTGGTAAAATTAAGTATTATACAATTCGATAAATAATATCAAACTATAAAAAAACAAAACAATATTTGTTTGTTTATATCGTTGTTGTGTCTCCAAAAGATGACTAAGTAATCTATAAACTGCTCTCTAGATAAAAAGGTGGAATATACTTGTACTTCAAGTCGCATTATTTCATTAAACTATGTTACTATTAAAATAACAGAATTTTGAGTTGTGGTGGTAGAGGTTTTTTTACAACTTTAAGCTTTTTACCACCTGCCTCTTTATACCAAGTTTGAAGATTTATTTATTTCTCTTGTTATCGTGCTTATTATCTTTTTTATATTTTCTCGATTCTGTAATAAGAATTAACAACGGACTAAAATAATTTAATTGTCATTTGATTCAGGTTTACTATTCTATCCACCGATATATAGTCATATAGTCATTTAATTTTGAGTTTTAGAAGACTTTAAAGCTGTCTTTTAATCTACATTTTACTAAGTTTATTCTATATCTGTGTGCGTAGGATTATTAGCTATTATTCAATAACGGGACATTTGTTACCTACAACAAACACAAACATCTTCACCCTACTCATCGTTTTGATTGTTAGGCAATTTAAAAGCGAACAAACTTGGAACGAGGACTAAAAATGGAATACGGTTTAGATTTGTGAACCTTAATTGGATCAGAATCGGATATGAAAAAGCTATTCGTAAACTTGGAATAACAAAGGGAAATCTTGGAACTAAATTTATTCTCGGCCCAGTCAAAAAAGAAACCGACTCGAATGATGAATTATTCATGTTTCATCTCGAAAAGAGGATAAGTTATCTCGTTATCTGACCAGGCCAGGATCAACTTGGGGGGAGTGGAAGAGGTTTAGCGCCCCCCTCCCGAAGGATTCGGGTCCTGCGCCTGCCCTATCGAGTATTGTCCGCAGGATTAATCTTTCGGAAGAGTTAAATATAAAAATATTCTCCCTCTTAACCTCGAAGTATTGATCCACAATAACTAATTTATCTACATTAGATTTCTAACAGTTCTGAAACTAAAACATATTATCTTCAATAATTTTAGTCGACCGTAATTGTGACTCGGGGAGCGGAGTGGCTCAGTGGTAGAGCCCTGAGTTCCCATGCCGTAAATCCAGGTTGAAATCCCACGGGAGGCAAGACTTTATTTAGTCTGTTAGCAGACATTAACATTATACGGTTTAGCAGTTGATGAATCTATACTTATAAATAAATCAAAGCATTTGGAGATATGAGAACAACACATGAATAGAAAATATCTATCTTTCAATAAAGCAAAACTGAATTTCAATGAAGCAAAACCTATCACTGAAAAGTATTTTAGTGAGAGGTATAGAATAGAATTGAATATCGATGAAATAGGGAAATCCTGATAAAAGATAATAATACCGTCTGTCCTAGACCTAAACCGTGGTTTGGGACCACGTGTAATATTCAGAGGCAAAAAACCACGGGATGAGGGTCGTTGTGGTATACTTGTTATCAGATAACGGGCCTTCCATTATTGATAAGGTTATCAGGAATTCGGCTACCTCTGCCATGCTATCAACTATTTTAACAATTCCTATACTAAGAACTGTTTTGATACCTTATTGACCTTTTTATTAAATACAGAAATCTTGTTTATTCATTTTCACATTCTCGGTAATATTAAATATTTTATTCACTTATTGACATTTTTAATAACATTCGAAGAAATCTCGGTTTTTTTCTCTGCGTGAAAAAATCACTCCAATGAGATGCTATAGTTTTTTATTATTTTGTCTTTCCTTCGTGATTTTCTAAATTCATTTTGCTCATTTTTTTTTCAAAAATATTTACTGACCACAAACATCGAATGCCTTTTTTATTAGTTTTTTTATGTTATAATTATATTTATTTAAGGACCTGGCAGATGAATTATGGATGACCTCTGTAAAGTCTGCAGACCGTCTAGTGGCTCACCCAACCTCAATGAAGAGGTTACTCTTAATTGCGGGGAGGGTTGAGCGTGGATCTCTAGGAAATCACTTCCCTACACAACCGTTCTCAAAGAGCCTTCATGGGGTGCAGTGGTACAGGTTTGTTTTTTATTTGATTCTTTTGTTTACCCTTCCGATAATATTATCTTTCCTATTCTATATCGGTGTGAATCGTTTCCACTATAATAAGGTTTCTAAAAATAAGGTATTGTGTAAAATATTTTCATAGAAAAAGCACAAATCAATTGTAGAATTTAGGAAGTCACAAATCGAAATTGCTGATCATTACTTTAATACACCAATTATATATTAATATAATTTAATGGAAAGGTAATATTCAAATGGGCTTCTATAGTTAGTGGGCTTAGCTTCCGAGAATTCAATAAGAACTGAACTGAATGGTGACTGTGTGAGAGGCATACCGAAGCGTAGAAGGGAGGATTACGTTAAGTATATGTGATTACAGTAACAAATACATATACAAAATTTTAACTTTAAACGTAAAATCGTTTCCGATATATATGAGATACCTATCAATGCCAATACAATTTTTCTCCACATGGGTTCAGGAATACTCAAATGACATTTTATACATAGCTTAAAGTACCAGGATATTTCTTTTGAAATCTGAAAATAATTCTTTTTCGTGATTAAAATACTTTCCATAGTAAAGGGAATAAAGACAATGATTTTTTTCGTATTTCGAATCATGGCCTTAAAATTAGAAGAGGGCATTTAAATCCCAAACTTGAAAAAAAATTTATATGCAGAGCGTATAGTCAGATGCCAAGAACTATTCAATATCTAGATCTCGAGGACACACAGATCCTTGGTACAGATCTACAGGACCCAGGAGAGAACGTAGAAGACAGCTGAGAGACAGAGGCGAGAGACGAGAAGACCTGATGAAGAAGGCTGGGATTGAGCGATAAATTACCTTGCCTTAATAACGGATCCTTGAGGTGAGGTGAGGTCCTGCGGGTGTAGTCAATAAGGTCCTGTGTCCTTCGCCCTTCTCGGCTCTGTCTCTCTAAGGACCTGTTCAGGAGTAGAAATCTAAGGATTCAAGGTTTCTTCATTTGTAATAAAAACGAATATATTTTTATTAGAGAGGAAAATAGTTGATTAGAAGATCTAATGTAAGATGGAAATAATTGGGGGGGGGGTGCAGTCAAAATAAATGAGGACTCATTTATTGATTCCGTCGACGTTTCGACCTACTTTGTAGCTCATCTTCAGGGCAAATAGAAGATATTTTATATATAGATGATACTTTTATTAAAGTAAAATAAAATGTATGATCTGAATATTTAGTTAGCTGATGATGCTTTGGAATAGTTTGGAAGGGAATGACAGTGAAACATCGGGCCTGAACAGAGGCTTATTGGGACTGGTCCGTGGTGGGACCACAAGTTGCCAGGCTCGATTCCGCTCGCCCTTCGTAATAGCATCATCATCACTAGTTCCTCAGCAGTAGTTAGGAGTTTTGATTATCGAAATTTAAAGAATAATTTTAATTTATAGAAGTTTATTTCTTAACAAATTTCCCATAGTTAAACAATATTTTTAAAGTAAAATTAAGGATTATTTTTATTTTCGGGAATGTTAAACAGGAAACTAATAAAAAATTGAAACTTTTGACTACTATCAAAGCGACAACCTGCGGAATTAATACCAAAAATTCATATAAGGCAATATTCAATATTCAAAATATCAGTATTCATTATTCGTATTGGTATTTATATAAGTATTCTGCGAATGCTCCATTGGAAACCACTTCAATTTTTAGCCTTTTCACTAAAAATAACAAAACTTTTCTCGATATTGAAATCCCTTTCAAAAGCCCTAAATAACTTGTTCAAGTGGGATGAACTTCAGTATTTATATTGGTTCTCTAAGCAAGAGAATATATTGACTGCTCTGAAATATTGACAAATAAAAAATATTCAGGAGGTTTAATATAAAAAACCCTCTATTTTTCGTGATATAGATCAACCATACTCAGGTGTTTAGATGCTTCTAAATCATATGAAATTCTAAAGGATTCCGAATCCAGGACGAAGGACAAGAACCAGCAGCTAGAAACTTCATACATTGCCTCCAATTATGACAGGATCCGAAGATAGCTTCTTGTGACAGGGCCATCGACAGGTGAGTTGATTGATGGTGCAGAAGTGGACAGGTGATATTAACCAACTATAATCATCACTCAACGCCCACAGAGCGCTCTGGTGGGAAGTAGCCCTACTTGTGACCCGGATAGCAGCAGAGGTTGGCTTTTTTTATCAATATCATGACATGCTGGCTTGTTAAGTTGCTGGGCTGAGGAACGAACGAATCCTTGAAAAAGTTAATAATGAGCAAGGCTACTGGTAAACGTCCACGGAGTAGACTGAAGCAAAGGAGGATCGCCTTAAAAATAACCTTTGCAGTTTAGTTTTGGGCAGTATTCCTTGGTCAAACCTTGATAAACACGATCAACATCGAACTTTCAGATTTGCTGAATTTATAATTATTTTGGGGAAGGAAATAGTAAGAGTGAAGATTAGAGAAATAATTTTTTAAACAGTATTGAAATTAATTACAAGACTCATTATACGTGACAGTCATTAGACTCATCTGGACTTCGATAGCTTTGGGGCTCCACTAAGCTATTGAATTCCTCTCGTATTCAATCCTTACAATCCAAATCATTCATAAAATCCTCAATGCTCCTTATTTTGTTACGAACAAAGTAATCTATAATGACATTAATGTCCCAGTTGTTGCTAATTTGGCCCGAATCCGATATCAATGTTTTAATGACAAACGTAATTTCCACTCAAACCCACTAGTTTCAAACCTCTTCAATTCCTGATAATCCTCCGAGGCGTCTGAAAAGAAGATGGCCTCGTGACCCTTTTAAGTTGAACTTTTAATTTGAGTACCACCACTGGGTAGTTTCTCTACTTGTGTTTTTTCATGGCAATATGTACAATTCATCGTTTTATTTGTTGTATTAGTATAAAACTGTTGTATATTTCATTGAATAAAAAAAAAACGATTTTTTAGAAAGCGAACGTTTTGGCTTGCAGGCCTTTTTCAGTGTTAGAATTGTAGTTTGTGTTAACTAATTTGTTGTATTTAGTAAATTTACTGTATCTTGTATGTCTAGCACTGAAGAAGAGATGCAATGTGGATCGAAACGTAAGCTTTAAAAAAAATAGTTTAATCCTACTTAAGAAATTATTTTTGTGATCCACCATTTTCTTCCCCCATATACAATTTCAACAAATATATAGTGAGGAGAACTTTTTATTGGAAAAAAACAACGTTTCGGCCCACATTGCGGCCTTCTTCAGGGCTTATAATGGGGCCTAGGGTCGACTGTTCATTTGGCTTATTAATTTAATTAGTAACTATTAAATGGGTTATATATTTTATATGTCTATATTTCAGAAATCTCAGACAAACCATTCTCTGCACAAGTGTATATTAAAAACCCTTCCCGAGCTAGGTATTTTTTTAGTAAATCCTAAAGATAGAATTCTAAGTAAAGAAATTATTGCAGAAACAAATAAGGATAAAACAAAATACATTAAAACTTCATTATAACTTTCCCGTTAATAACAATTTCCCTCAATCTCTTTCCCAGTTGATGTTCAAATTGATTTTATAAAACTTCATTACGTGTAAGATACCTTCTACGCTATTAAATTCTCGTTTGTTATTTTATTTATAACGTTTTGTTTGTATACATTGTTGGAGTTTTAATTGAACAGTATCGGGTGGAAACACTTAAACGATCAGAAACAAAAATTTAACTGATTTCAGGTTTATAGTTCTGAGAAGTGTTCAATTTCCCTTAGCATGGATTTGACATTTTTTCCAACTGAATGATCCAACAAGTTTTCCTTGTTTGTTTCGATATCAGTAAATAAGCTCTAAAAATCTTGTTCCATTAATGGAAATATTTACTTAATTAAAATGTTGGAGAAGTCTAATTTAAAACAAAAAAAGTTTACATCTGCTTGAAACAATATAACAAGTGTAGGAGAGTAGTGACGAACATTTCTATATTTGTTGTAATCTTTCTACAAAATGAAAAAATCAGTTAAATATTTTTGTTTTGAAGAGAAAATATTTGTCCTGGCCGGGATTCGAACCCGGGTTGTCTGTATCTCCTGTGCAGTGCTCTAAACCACTGAGCTACCAGGGGTCGTATCTAGAGTTTAGAGGACTGCACCGGAGATTCGAATCCAGGTCAGAACTAATCTTTTCTCTTCAAAACAAAAATATTAAAAAATAATCGCCATCAAAATAACAATTAATAAAAATAAAAAATCAGTAAGTGTTCCTATCATATATATTTTATGTAGACTACACACGACTTCGACTATTATCTAGTAGACTAGGTCATAATGTAATCTTAGAAGAAATTAAAAATATGTGGATACGCTATCCAATATCTTCAGATTAGCCAATGCACCGCTGATAGCTAGAAGGCAGTCCGGGGTTTATGGTACGAATTCGCTACACTCGCGGGTGCAGGTTTGAATCCAGCTGTGGCAGATTTACAAATAAAGTGGGTACCCTTATCTGAGGGAAGAAACTGCACAATCGTTGCCCTAGAAACAGTACACTCTCTACCATGTAGTGAATCCAAGAGCCGTCATGAGTTTTATCACTCTTCTTCTCAGAGAGGCTACCCCATTAGTATTATACTCGTATAATGAATTAATAAATATTTAGCTGATGATTTATAACAATTTTTTATAATAAGCAATAGTCAATAGAAGAAGATTATCACAACTCTATTAAACCATTCAACGCTTGATAACTGACTCATCGCATTCTAATAGCTTTCCCTTCTTGCAAAGTCAATTAAAATTCAGGCGGTGACAGAATTTCTAATCTCATGACGGATATTTAAATCATAAAGTTTATTTATAAAACTAAATAGAAGGTCTATTTATCAATATTATTTCAAAACAAATTTTTATTTAACTGTCTATGGTTTATCATTATCATATTTTTTAAATATTTAAAAATTATAACTATTAACAAAAAAATAAAATAAATAAATTATATACTCTTTCAAGTTTCCACGGCCACTATTTATACAAAAAACTTCATTTGTTTCTTCTGGATTAGACCGTGTCGGTGAATTTTCTGCCAACGTTTCGCCAGACATGCTGCTGACTTCCTCAAGGCTTAATTGAGACTGAAGATGTCCTACAGTGGGACATCTTCAGTCTCAATTAAGCCTTGAGGAAGTCAGCAGCATGTCTGGCGAAACGTTGGCAGAAAATTCACCGACACGGTCTAATCCAGAAGAAACAAATGAAGTTTTTTGTATAAATAAATTATAGTTTATTATTATCGTTTATAAAGCCTTGTGTGTATTTGTATTTTTATACATATGTTATGGTTAATGGTATTTTAGTTTATCTTTTAGATCTGGTAAGGCCAAATATGGATTAAAAATATAAAATGAAGACATATATTAAAATTGATTTTTTAGAAAATTTTTAACGGTTTGGTTTTTATTTCTTCAAAAATAACAAGTTCTACTCCAAAACATAAATGGTATCGGGCTCAGTAATTGTTAGGGTCTGATTTTCTTAACTAAAAGTTGCGCAGGAAAGTTATTTGATCGTGATCACGCACAACGACAGGTCTTCCCTCAAAAGACTGGGTCTTTACACAGACTGGGTGTGCCGCAGGAGGGCTCATAAGCTTCACAGGTTTGAACGAAGGCAGCTAACAGAACAAATAATTTGTTAGGCACAGAACGCTATATGTTGAAATATTTGTTCATTTTATTTCATAATTAAAAATAAGTATATTAAAATAAGTATTATTCAATTCATTTATTTAGTCTTTTAGCAGCCGGAGATTGGATCTAGGACCCTCCTGGAGTCTCTAAAGTGGGTACCCAAAATAAGGGGGGAAAGTCTGCCGGTTGAGCGTGATGTAGGACAAATCACCCCCCTGCACAAGCGTTATGCTTGAAACAGTACAGTATCTACCATGTATTGAACCCCAGAGCCGTTCACGGATTGTATTGGTACAGGATTTTTTAGGTTATATTTTATTTTTTATGAATCATCTACCAATAATTGGTTGAATACTAGAGATCATTTCCTTTTTTTAAATTTGTTTATATCTATCACAATATAAAAGTAAGTATGATTTGTTTGAGAGTCAACAAATATTTCGGTAAATAGTAAAATCTGAAGGCATCTCTGTAAATATATCACAACATAAAAGTAATATTCTCTATTTTTTACGACTGATCATCTACGAATATTTCAATATCTGGAGATATTTCTTATTTTATATAATCCAATCCAATATAATCCCAAAAGATCCAATAGTGCAAACTGACTTAATGTAAAATATACTATCCAAGATCCAACAATCCTATTTATCCAATCCGATGTAGTTCCCTGATCTGTTGTTGTTGTTGAATCGAGAGATAAAGGATACAAGATAACAGTGTTTGGAAGGATGTGATACCGAATCGCGGAGGTCGAAGATTGGGTCTAGAGGAAGGCTCGACCCAATCTGACGTTTTCATTATTGGGTTTGGGATCGAACGATTTTCAGCGACCCTTTCCCCAATAACCAATTACCGAAAGCCCAAAGTGAAAAACTGATAAAATTACCTCGACCTTTTTATAATGTTTCGTAAAAAAAAATCCCTTAACGATGTAATTGTACTTCGGTCAAGTTTATACTACTGATAGGATAGGAATGTGGTCTCATTATGTTAAAATAGGGCTCGAAGTAGCTAGGCTGAAGGTTCTGGGTTCGATTCCCGCAGTGGCTATTAAAGTATTTAATCTGTTAGCAGCCTTTTATAGAGCCTGAGGGATCTCCATGATATCCCTTGGGCCCACCCACATTTATTACACAGCGCGTTATTCTTTCAATAACCTAACGTTATCAGCTCTACAAGCAAAAGGTTAGACTATTTATAAACTTCAATTTGATTTAATCCAATATTTTTGTGTTTATACATTCAGTATATTGACTAGGTATTGTTGAAACACCACAGAAATATCAGAAATTAAAAAGCAGGAAAAGAAAATCGGTACTTGTATGTTATGGTATCACCAATTTATAATTTAATATAATTGATTTAATTTGAAATAAATAATAAACATGTGCTTATTAAACTAATTTTAATTGTTTACATCAATCCAAAAATCTCTAATCCTAACCCTCGAGTTGTGTACGCCACATAAATTCAGCAAGATAGGAAGTCAAAAAAGGGTGGATTGTTCCTCGTTTTCGTTTGTTACCCAAATAGGCAGATCACCATAATCGTGCAATCTTCTGTGTATTTGCCAAAGTTCTTGAGTCAACAAAATTGTAACTTTTGTGGTACACAGTTTTATATACATAACCCAGCTCGTACAGATCCATGTATTCCTACAGCTGTACAGACATATGGTACAATACTTCCAGGATAGATCCTTTTTTCTATTATTGTTGATAGTATGGCTTCAGATCTATCCTGCACCAATTCTTAGATACATTAATTTGTTTCCCTAGAGAACCCTCCGAACACCCATTGCTGTGGAAGGATTTGTCGGAATTTTAAAGCGTACATTTTCATACAAATACAACTCACTGTGTAAAAACCAAATAATTATCAATTTACATATTTTTACTTCACACATGTTTTATAATCATGAAATTCAATAAATTATAAAGTGGTGATACCACAACATACAAGTACAAGAAAATCTTAAGTTCAGTCTGTTCTGAAGGTATTTGGATGAAAATGTCATTAACAGAAATCTATAAAGCATAAGATCATTTTCAGGACACCCGTTTAACGTCCCTTCCGAAGGACGCCATAACGAAGGAGTTTATACTCCCTTAAAAAATCCTAGGGCCACCTGAAGGATTCCGAACCCTCTGGGGCTTAGTAGTTTGTTAGGCTGACCACTTGACCACAGGTCGGCACAGAAGAAGGTTTATGGGTAGCAGGGGATACCAGTAGTATATAATATAATATCTATCTGAAAAAGCAAATCTAAAAAAAAAAATTTTTTTGTAGTGACATAATGGTAACTAATTTTTAATAATCTGTTGTAGATTTGACGGTTTATCAATTGTCACAAAGTTTACGTTCGTAGTAGATTATACTGCCACGACGTAGCCAATGCCGACAAAATATTTTGCTATAATAAGTAAGGCTCTATAATTGATTTTAAATTACGAAAATAATTAATAGACTTATCGTAGAAGGAATCTGCTAGTCTCCAATAACTTAGCCTATCCAGTACACCAGACCATAGCCATGTAATGCACTATACAGGCTCCACTTCTCAATAGCGGCCACCCCCGACCCACTTCTCAATAGCGGCCACCCCCGACCCACTTCTCAATAGCGGCCACCCCCCCGAGCCACTTGCTGAACTGAACTACACCCTAACACTGTTTGTTCCCAGTGAGACGCCTAATAACCCTTTGTCTCATCGGCGTCCTCTCATCAGGTCCATCGATTGACTCAGCGTATGATGGATGACCTTACTGTGTATTAGTGGATATTCAAATCTGTATATTATTCTGTAAACGCTTACTACAAATTGAGCAAATCTAGGTTTCATTTCTCATTCCAAGTAACAAAAAAATCCATTTAATAAAGAAATATTATTCAATAATTATAAAAGTGAACCCGAACATTCGATGCCGATATCATCAATACTTGCAATCTTCCATCCATGGCTTACTACCCAAACTCTAATCTGTTAGATTGATCTTAATGCAATCTTCCCACCTACGCCATGGTCTACCCCTTGGACGCTTAACAGACATCACAGCGCTTATTAACTTTTTAGGAATTATTCAGCGTTAAATTAATCACCTTACTTTGTAACCGACCATATCTCGAACTTATATTTCAAAACCTGGGCATCAGCCACCATTCTTCCCGATTCCTCCAAATTCTTGTCTGCTCCATTCTCTCTATGGTGGCTAACCATCTTAGCCTGCTTTTCTAAATTGCACAGAGAATATCTGGCCCTCCAGACAACTCCATTACGTTCAGCATTGCTCCTGATTCTCCACCTGCGCTCTTCTTTGGCAGCTCCAAAGATTTTTCTCAGGACTCTTCTCTCCCAAACCAGAAGAGATCTGCTGTTTTCCTTGGTCAGAGTCCACGTCTCATTGCGAACATTCGTCCTGGCTCAACTATGGTTTTATATAACAAATCGGAACTACTGATTCTAACATTATTTAGTATTTTGGCGATTCACATTCCTACTAGATGTCTTTCTTTGTTATTCAACCGCCAGAAACCTGTACCATTACAACCCATTATGGGTTCTGGGTTCAGTAAACAGCACAAACTACTGTTTATGGTATTGGGAGGGGACAACACCCAACCGCTATGTTTTACCGCAATTAAGCGTACCCACTCCATAGTGGATGGGTGAGTCTCGGAGAGTCTGCAGATCCCAGAGGTTCCATCTATGGGAGCTAAGATATAACATAATTTGTTTTCCACAACCGGATTCAGACCTACAACATGCAACTCGGCACTCTATCCTTTACTGTATTTTATACTAGCCCCCCCCCCCGGCAATTGCACGGGTTTGTCAGTCTAATGTATTTAATTATGTAGATATTATAAACATAAAAACAAAATATTTCTTTATATACGAATTTATTTTCT
Organism: Troilus luridus; assembly: GCA_964056705.1. Lineage (NCBI taxonomy): Eukaryota > Metazoa > Arthropoda > Insecta > Hemiptera > Pentatomidae > Troilus > Troilus luridus. The sequence continues at coordinate 136,689,101 of OZ057413.1, read as the reverse complement.
TCCGCGTTAAGTTTTGGCGATAACCCATACGATACTCATTTAAATTTTATTGTATAAAATATTTTTAAAATGCGCTTGAAATGCTTAAGGTAACTAAAGTATATAAGTTGATTAGGATTACTCAATAATCCTAATCATTGGACACAGGGTTCCTTCCGTACGAGGAAATCCAAAAGGTTATTAGCGATATAATGATGGCAAATCAAACCTTTTCAGAAAAAAAATATTGATTCTAACTTCGGAGAATGTTTTTGTTATTTACATTCATACAATATTCATCAACTTATTTGATATTCCTGAACTAATAAATTTTTCCGAATTCACATTGAGGTCTAATTCGTTATCAGCTATTATCGACGTTATTGTTTTATTTTATAGTTACCTCACACACCAGTACTAAATATACGACAACTCTATGCAAGGATATTTTACTAATAAGTTTCAAACCTCTTTTATAACACACTAGAGGTTGTATTTGTTTATTGATTTAATGTAATTTTCTCCAAACTAGTGGTGTGGTTTACAACCGCATTGTCCAGCTCTTAGACTATGCAAATGATGGGGACATCGCGGGGAAGTCGTTTCAGTCTGTAAGAGAGGGTTTCTTAGCTCTGTTGGACGTCGCCAGTCGGGTGAATGAAGGAAACACTAAGTACACTAGGTACACTAGGTACCACAGAAGAGGACCCAGAACCCGGCGAAACCATCAATGTCGGCCCCTCAACTTCTAGAAAGTGGGCCAGTTGGCGTATTTAGGGTCACTGGTCACTCACGATAGTGCACCTGAGGTTAAAGTGAAGAGAAAAATACTGATGGCCAACAAGTGTTATTTTGTCCTGCGAAAATAATTCAGCCTTCTATCCCGGCAGAAAAAGCTCTATCTTTACAAGACATTTATCCGCCCAGTCCTGTTGTATGGATCTGAAACATGGACGACAGGTAAAAGAATCGAGCAGGACCTTTTCAGCCTTTCTCTCTGAAGAATTTTCGGAGGAGTCCATCTCAACCGGAACCGGGGAAGACGAACGAACAGCGAAACATATGCAATATTTAATGAAGATAATGTTATTCTGAAAATAAAGCTTGTGAGATTGTGCTGGGCTGGACACGTGGATAGGATGGAGGACGAGGCAACCTCTAAAAGAGTCTTGACTGAACCTCTCTATGGCACTAGGAGAAGTGGGAGATTGGGATTGTCGGATGGGTTGGTGAGAGATGCCAGAGATGTCCTGGGAGTGAGGAACTGCATGTCAGCTGCGCAGAACAGAGAAGATTGGAGGCGACCAAGACTCGTAACCGAGTTGTAGTGCCGAGTTAATAATCACAATAATTTTCTGCTGTTATGCCTAATTGGGGCGATACTATTGTGAATGTCCGAATGTCTACCTATCAAGGTAAAATTAGGGTAGGTGATCATTAAGAGTAAATGCCACCATAAAGGCTTGGGACCCCCATTTTATGTATCTTCCAAAGGACGGCATAACTAGGGATTTCACACGTATCTTTAAACGACACTAAGGCCATCTGCTGGGCTGCAAACACTCAACATTTGTAATAGAAGTTGGTTATGCTAACCACTAGAGCAGAGGACTCTGGAGCTCGATTCATCAATCAATGACCTTGACTTAAACCTTCAACTTCTTATAAATAATTTCCTAACTTTATCGAATGTATCGGTCGTTCACATTCCTACAATATTCGTCAACTTCTTCGCTAATCCTGAATTAATAATTTTCTGCGAACTCGCTTTTAGCTCTATTTCGTTATCGGTTTTTATTAGTTTTTCTATAGTTCCCATAACTTCTACCAATATTCACAAAACAATAGTAAATCATATGCAAACCCATGCATAGATAATTTTATCGTTTTAAGACATACTCTTGTCCAATACTTAATAGCACAGGTGAAAGCGAATCTCCTAGTCATTCGTGCAGACTTAGAACTTCTAAAAAATAAATGAAAAACTTCTACAGGACAAAACAATAATATTCAAAACGACACAAAATGCAACAAACGGTATGTGAGTCATTAGCATCCTGAAGAAAACTAATTCATTCTACAATTTAAAAAAAAATTATTTTTTGAAATTTACAACTGTATACTAAATATAATGAAAGATAAATCATTTATGCCGAGATAAAGGCAAGTAGAAAACTACCCAATGGTAATACTGAAATAAAAAGTTCTACTTAGAAGGTGACGAGGACATCTTTTCAGACGCCACGGAGGATTATCGGGAATTGAAGAGGTTGGTTTGAGTGGAAATGAACTTTGTCATGAAAAGATTTATATCAGATTCGAGCCAAATAAGCAACAAATGGGACATTAAGGTTATTATGGATTACTTTGTTTCTTAACAAAGTAAGGAGCATTGAGGATTTTACTAAAGAATTTGGAATGTAAGGATTGAATACGAGAGGAATTCGATGGCTTAGTGGAGCCCCAAAGCTCTATTTCGTAAGTCCTGATGGGTCTAATGATTGTCATGTATATGAGTCTCTTGTAATTAATTGGGAGGTTAAAGCATTTCTCTAGTAAATGTTAAAGTAGCCTCAAACGGCCACCTGTTTTCTACAACTGAAGGTGGAAAGATAATATATTTGTTTAAATAATTGAGTTAATAAGGATAAATTACAAAAAGTAGTTTAAACATCAACAATAAATTATTATTTGGATAATCCTGTGGTTATTATATGTTTTATTAAATAATTGTTAACTCTGTTACGGGATACCTCAGTGGTAGAGCGCTCAGTTGCTTTGCTGAAGAACCTGGGTCAGATCCCGCTATAACAGATAAACTATTTAATCTCTCAACAGTTATAATAATATAAAAACAAGCCCTTCGAGATCTGCTGACTTTTCTGGGGTTGGAATTGACCCCTACAAAGTAGATAACCTTAATTTGAGGATCTCGGATAAATCGGCTTTCTACACAACCGTTGTACTAGAAATAGTACAGTCTCTAACAGGTAGTGAACACAAGACGTTTCACGGGTTGTAGAGTTCTCAATAAAAAAAACCAACTTTTAACTTCTATAAGACGAACCAACAAAATTCAAAACTACAATACATGTACGTAGATTCAAATATTTTTATTTTGAAGAGAAAAGATTTGTCTTTGCCGGGATTCAAACCCGGGTCGCCCGCATTTGTAGTGAGTTACTAAGGCTCGTATCCAAGCCAGACAAATCCATTCTCTATATCTATAATTAATTATATATTTATAATTTATTGCGCAAAACTTATCCATTCAGTAGCTAGAGGAAGATGTATTTTTAAAATTAAGTGATTTAGCAAAGATCAATAAAATAATAGTTTGAAAGACTATAATGAATTAATATTCGAATATGTTTTTCAACTAGAGTGCTTAATATTTTATGATATTGGATTTCTATTATTCGATCCAATCGACTTCTGTTTCTATTCTCAAAATTACTTACTAAAATAACCATGTACTCCTTTATTTCTTTATTAAATCTATAAATAAATGAAGAGTACAATCTTCCGGCGGAAGGCCCGAAGGTAACCCCCGAGGTAGTGCTCATTAAAAATTTATCCTTTAGCTTCGGCTCGCTGTTGCTATTGGATCACTCACACTCACACGATCTGCTACTCTTCAATGATCCTTTCTATCCTTCCTAAAATAAACCGAAGGATCGAAAAAACATCCTAGCGTAATATATCACAGATCCTGCATTAGATCAGGCCCAGTTTGTAGCTTCATGTTCAACGTCTAAAATACAGCACAAAAGATTTGACCTAATTAATACTAGTGATCCGGCTTCGTGCTCGTAATAGAACATATTGTGACTACAATTAAGTTTTGTCTGACGTAGGAACGCGTCGATTTGATAAGTCTAATAAATGGATTTGATTTAAATTTAATATAATTTCCTATACTACATAAAGCATTTTAATGTATTTTATTGTGTAGATATTATAAACATAAAAACAAAATAAAATATTTATTTTCATCCGGGATAATTTTATTGCGACATCTCCTAACATAGCATTATTATAATGTGCATGAAATGCATAAGGTAACTAAAGTATTTGAGTTAGTAAGGATTGATATTGTACTCGTCTAAATAGCTTTCCAAATACCGCATTGTACGTTATCAATTTTTTAGAAGATAAAATAGATATAGTAAGCAATCCTAAAAAGTTTTTCGTAAATCTATAAAAGAAGAATATTCCAACATGCATTGCTTTGTTATATCTCAGAGGGAATAGGCAGCGTCTTCGATGAAACCTCTCAGGCTACACCTACATTGGCTACTCTAGGTGTGATACGATGAGACGTCGCTAGTGAACCAAATGACTGAAATGTATCGAGAGTTATAACATTTGGTTTTTTAAGATTATTTATTAATTATTTTTAATACATTTATATTTTACTATAATGTATAGTAAAATATGTATAATGTATACACCCCAGCATCGTATGTGATAGAATCACGTCGCACCGAATCGGATCCAATGTAGGTGTAGCCTCAGGGGGTGTGGCTTTTTCACAATTATCATTATATTCCAACCAACTCACACAAAACCTAGACAAATTATATACCTAAACCATCCTCATGAATCACTCTATGTAATGATGAAAAATGCATGAAATCCGTAAAGTAGTTTTTGAGTTTATCGCGAAAGGACGGAGAGACGCGGCGGAGAACTTCTTTTTATATGTATAGATAGATATATTAAACGGATTAGGCAGCGTATTCGATAAAACATCAGAGGCGGTTTAACGTTTTCCAACACTTCTTACAATTCTCGTTGTACTCCAACCAATTCACACAAAACCTTGGCAAATTATATACCTAAACCATCCTCATGAATCGCTCGATCTATTGGTGAAAACCGTATGAAAATCCATGCAATAGTTTTTGATTTCATGGGGAAGAGACAGAGGACTTTGTTTTATTATATGTATAGATTGCACTAGAAAAAATTCAGTTAACTTTTAAAACCGGATTATAATTCTAAAATAATAATTTCACGCCTCATGTTTCATTACCACATATAGTTAATATGGGAAGTTACCCCAGGCTCTCCATAAATCTCTGTTTTCATTCTTATCCTCGCGTGAGAAGATAGCATCAGCTCCGTCGTCAGGTTTACTCGCTACAGGTCAAATAAATGCACCACGTCCTGGGATTAAATCCTATCAATGGTATCAAAGTATAATTAAATATTAAGTTCAGAATTATTATCTCAGGACTTTTATCCGTTGATAAGCTGTTTCTGTGACTTGCCAACGTGTAACAGCTGATTTGTTAATTATTAACGTATCATGATAGTCTATGCGTATATAAGGATATATTATTAAAACCCAATAGGGTTTCATATATTTAAAAATTGTAGCATACTTGCAGTTCGCAGATAAAACATATGATGAATTATCTGTTGTATAATCATCTATTATATGTAAATTTTTTATCCTTTTAAATGATTATAATGATTATTATTTAGCAATAAAATTTAAAAGTTTAAAACATCGCTCTTTGCTAAGTGCCACTTTGCCAATATTTTTAAAGTAATTCAAATGGAAACCTTTGGATATCGCGAATATGAAAAAAATGGTCTAATACTACTTTCAAAAATAACAGCTCATATCTTAAATAATATTAGTTACCTTAGTATGGGGGGGGGGGGGGGGGGTGGGAATGGTTCGGGAGGAGGTTAGAGGAAGAATTTCTTGAATAGTGTTGAATCATTTATTTAAAAGGCAACGTTTTGACCCACATTGCAGGTCTTCGCCAAGGGTAGATATACAAGGAAGAAACAAATTAAATTAGAATATAAAAAACGGTTAAAGTAAAATATATAAATAATGATGTTATATATATATATATATATATATATATATATATATATATATATATATATCTCATATAATACTTTTGTATATGGTTTTCTCCAATATTATCATTTCTATATTTTACTTCATCTATATTTATTCTTTACAACTTTCATGTAACATTTTATTTTTTTTATATCTTTTAGGTCTACCCCTGAAAAAGAACTGCGATATGGGGTCGAAACGTTGACTCACCCTGATTGTTTTCTTCCCCTGTATAGATATAAGTATAGCTTATCATACACCTTTGTATATTTTTGAAAATTTGTATGATTCCTACATTTCGTAGATAAAACGTTCTTTTTTTTTTTAATCCGATGGCTTTGTATGTTTTTCCTATTGTGGCCACATGACCTACCTACGTAGATGGATAAATTACTTTATTGTATAAAGCAGTCTACGCTTATTACATTGACATTGTAACAAGTATAAGATTAATAATATTGATGACAACAAAAAAATATGACAATTAATCCATCTAAATATAAAAAATAAATAAAATAATTCCCTACTATTTACAAACTCCTTGGGAATAGAAAAGGCGAGGATTAGCCAAGGACACGCGAAAGCCATAAAGAGGTCTGGGGCGGATGTGGTCCTTAAGGACATGCTCGAGTATCCTCTCCAAAACATCAGCCTAGTTTCACAAGCTGAAATAAACTACTGTTTTATATTTGACATAAGTTAATCTAAAAATATTATTAAGTTAGTTATTGAATGTATGTGAGGAAAAAAAAATAGAAGAACTATAGCTTGGTGAGTAGGGCATTGAGGTGACGTTATGATGGTCCCGATTTCGAATTCGGCCATGACAGATAAATGGTTTAATCTCTTGCGGCTGGATTTACCGCAGTTGTATTCACACCGGATTTCATAAACCGCATTTGATTTTAGCGCTAATTTATCTGAAGGTTTTGCTTAATAATCAAGAAACATTATTATGAAAAAATTATTAACTTGATAATTAATTGTTTTATAAAACAGACTGAAAGTATAGTTTTCTCCTGCCATTGCTTCGACAGCAACAATTTTACCAATATAGCATGAGTAGATCTTGTCCAGGCAGCATATAATTAGTTAGTTTTATAAATAAATAAATAAAAAAAAAGTATCATCTAAAATATATAATCCGTTTTAGAAAATGTTATGAAATAAAAGATTGCCCATATTGATGATGTGTTAATTATTAATCTTGTGATCTGGCGGTTGCGCGCGATATAGGACAAGAAGTACCTCCCTGTACAACAGTTGTCCAAGAAACAGCAAAATATCTACAACGTACTGAACCCAAGACCATCCAAAAGTTGTACAGCATATTTTAAAAATATTTATAATTCAACTGATTTAGCAAGTTGAATGACTAAACAAACAGTAAATAAATAATAAATAAAACGCTTAGCGAACCCGAAGGCTCGATGCCAATAACCAAACCCAAACCCGCTAGATCACTCTTAACGCAATCCTCCCACCTACGCCTCGGCCTACCCCTTAGAACCTTCCCAGTCGATACATCACCTATTAACATTTTAGGACTTCGTTCGTTACTAAACCCAGCAGCTTTACATGCCCATCTTAATCTTCGCGACGCTATCACCTGAATAATATTTACCGGATGCATGCTTCGCAATTCCGCGTTATGTAATCTCCTATATCCCCCAGTGGTCTCATCGATTTTTGGACCGAATATTCTACGTAACACCTTAGTTTCGAGTACCTGAAGACGTTCATCCTTCAGCGTTAGTGGCCAAGTTTCACATCCGTAGAGGAAAGATGGAAGAATGATTGTTTTATAAATTTTGATTTCTGGACAAAAGACGCGAGCTTAGTAATGTCGAGACCGAATAGTAACAAGCATTTCCCGCCTTTAGTCGCGCCTTTATTTCCTCTTGAATTTAGTTTTTTCTAGTTACCATAGACCTCTTCCGCTGTTTATCACCTTTTTAATAACGTACTCGAGTGTTAAACTGAATAGTGCAGGTGATTGCGAATCATCTTGTTTAAACCTGAAGGAACAATTATTACCGGCTCTAACCTTCTAAACAAAGAGTAGTTTGCTAAAAACATATTACGCTACTAAACCAATATGTAATATGAATGCAATAATTAATGCAGGTAACAAACAGAAACAATAGCTAGGGAATTCTCGTTAAAAAAGTTAGTGTAATCTAAGGCGGTCGCTGGAATTGAAGCTTAAAATAGTAATACTCAGAGTAGGGGAAGAATGCTGCTCGGAATTTCAAATCCACGTGAATAAATGAAGACGTGTACTGCTTAACACGTGTACGCTACGCACTTACTTCAGAATAATGAAAGCGCAACTGGGAAAGTTAATTCGGGTCAATGGATAACGAAAGAATATAAAAAGCGTTGACTGGGCGTAATCAAATGGCTAGCGTCTTGAAGGGTAGGCCGTAACGTAGAATGGAGTGTGTTTTAGATCTATTATGGATCTAATTTGGGATCGTTAGGAATTTAAGGTAAAGTCAATAAGCCGACCCGTATACGAAGACCGGAGTGTAGATGGGAGGATGTCGATGAAGTTAATCTTGAACAGTTGTTGATATCGGCATTAAACTTTAGGTTTAAATCTTTCATTATATACTTTTCATGATAACATAGGTAATATTCTTAACTTATAACTATAATAGAACCACTGTTAATCCAACAATAATTTTAATGCTACGTTTCTCATATTATTCTATCTTCAGACGTCCAATCATCCTTTTTTTACAATAACATTACCCAATTCTAAACTGAAACTGTCTTTCTAAATAACGAGTATTTGGTACAAACATGGAAGCAAGTCTAGGATATAACATCCTTTTATACTATTTTATATTTCGCTAAACTCGTTTGAAATTAATTAAAAAATTAATAACGATTTTTTTTATTTAATTTTAATTATAATTGTTTGCCGACGATTTGATAGTGTTGGGTGAGGACGAAGAAACTATAAAGCTAAATACACAAACGTTAATGAATGCTGCTAAGGAAATAGGGCTGGAAATAAATTCGGATAAGACTAAGTATATCGTCAGTAGAAGGAAAGGCCGAAATTTTGATGATATTGTTGTAGGAGGAAATAAGTTCGAACATGTGGAGATGTTCTTAGGTAGAGTTAGAGAGTACTTAGGGTCAATGGTAACTGGAAAAAACGAAATTCAAGAGGAAATAAAGGAAGGAAATGCTTGTTATTATTCGGTCACGAAATTACTAAGATGGTATCGGAATTATTATTTTGTTTTTAGAATTCTCAAAAAGCCTCGATACATTTTCACCAAACTCCTTATATCCAATATTTATATATGTAATATATTTATATTAACAACTATTAATATCAGTTATGCGTTATCATTATGTATTTGCAAAAATTAAATAAAACACTAAAATAAAAACCAATGACAAATAATCTTTACGAATAAATATACCAAATAAAACCAATAAATAATGTAGAAAAATTTCAATAAATATCTTGACTAAGCGATAGAAGATAGATTGGATTTGAAGTTGAACCGAATTCTAAAGTCTAAATTTGCTAGTCGTTAATTTAGGAAGGTATTTTTATCGCAGAGAAATTCCACATCTTCCCAGAATTTGCTGCAATTCTTCGGTGTTACTAAACACGATTTTAGATTTTTTTCTAGAATAGGCATTGCTCATTTAATTTTTTATAAAGAAGCGTTTCATATGTATGCCCAATTGGTTTTTATCTATTTTACAAAATTATTTATACAATAATACTGAAAAGAATATTTTTATTTTTCAAATAGCAAAAAAACGAATTACAAAAATAGCTCTTTTTTTAATTCTTTATTTATCTCCGTAGTGCTGTTAGGCTTTAAGTAGCTTCAGTCCTTCTTTCATTTTAGTTTCTCTTTCCAGGGCCATTCTTCGGAGTTGATCCATCGGGACGCCGCGATCCATTCCTAGCCGCTCTATATATTCACTAAAGGTAAGTCTTGGCCTACCTTCAAGGCGGTTTCCTAATGGCCTGGCTTCCTTCGGCCGGCGAGCCTTACGGTCGTCTCCCATCCTACAAACATGGCCGTACCATTTCAGCTGGCGTTTCTCAAGGGCATCAGTAACAGATCTCACACCCAGCGTGGCGCGGATGCTGTTATTTCTTGCATAATCCCGTCTGGTTTTTCCTGTGACTTCCCTTAGGAACCTCATTTCCGCTGCGGTAACTTGCCTTGCATGTTTCTTAAACATCGTCCAGCTTTCTGACCCATACAGAAGAACAGGCTTCTTTGCTTACTTAAGAACACTCCATTCGCCTTTCTTATTCGGTTCAAGATCTCTTGGTCCATTCGTCCATCCGTTCTTATGACAGTACCTAGAAAATCGAAATTATCTACAACTTCAAGGTTCTGCCCAAGGCAGTTAATTGTAAGCTCTTGATCTCTCCTTCCAATATGCATGATTTTGCTCTTACTGTTTTTAGTTTGTTTTTGAAATTCGATATCTAAATTATATCGAAGTTGAAATTATCCGATTCAACATAATTTTAGTGTTAAAGTATAACGATTTTCAATAATATTAATAATAATAAATGAATTAGTAGACATTTGGTATGATTATCTACAAACATCACTTTAAAGGGCCAACTGAGGAAGAAATGGGATAAATCTTACTTCATTTGAATCCACCAAAAAAAAACATATCGTAATAACCTATTATGTAAAAATTATATGTTTTTATAAAGACAATTTTTGAAGTGAAAACTTCAATAGCCGCGTTTAGCGACTTTTCATTGGGGATAAATAAATTAAAATAAAATCTATGTAAATATATAAACCAGCCATACATAATATAACTATACATTAATAATTATTATCATTAAATTATAGATATTATGTGTTGAGTTTGTGCAGCCCATCATATGTTGTCATTTAATAAATTCTCGAAAATGTAAATAATTATAATTCGGTCTCTCCTTCTTTTGTTATTATTTTTACTCATTTAAAATTAGTTTTTCCTTTAAAAAAATGTTAATGATAATATTGAATAACTTAATACATCAAATATTTTCATTGAGTATAATTGTTAAACAATTGCTAAAAACATAACTATATTAGAATTGATAATAGCATCTAGACATAAAAATGTTTTTATTATCATATGGCTGATCGTGTGAACATGAATATAAGAATTTTTTCGGTCCTGAGATCCCCTCCAAAAAAATGTAAATTCCTCGCTGGTCTTATATTATCATCGTCTGTTGTTTAAATCACTCGCCTTGAGAAAATTACTTTAACTTTCCTCTTTCCTGTTTTTATAATCCCTTAAACTACAACAATACTTTCATCCTATTCAATAATTGATTTATTTAACTGGGGGAGCGGAATGGCTCAGTGGTAGAGCACTGAGTTGCCATGCCGAAGTTCCTGTGTTCAAATTCCGCTCGCTGGAAGACATTTATTTAATCTGTTTGTAGTTGGCGATGGATCCTATGGGATTTAGGATCCTCCAAGGGCTCACCCAGCCTCGAGCTAGAACAACTTGGGAACCCCAACATATGAGGAAAATCTTTGTCCAAGAAACAGTACAGTCTCTAACACGTACTGAACCCTACATGAGCTGTTATAGATAAGGTTTTTTAAAAATATTATTTACTATTATGTTATTAAGTTCATTTAAAATATTTATAATATTATACTATTATATTTACTTAATTTAGACTATTGTTTCTACCGGCGAATTAGTGGTTAAGTCGGGTTTTGTCCAGAGAGAGTTAACTGTTTTCAGATAACCAGGATCCTATTATTATCGTAGTTTTTGGCTTGAAATGGAGTTGTAATATAAGCAATAACTCCTTACTTATCTCCTTATTCACTAAGAAAATAACTCGATTCCGCTCACTTAAGTACAGGAAACTCAATTTAGATAAAATTAGACTTAGTCAGTTATTTTAGTGGGGCTGTAGATTTATTCACTATATTGACTGCTATATGATCGTATTTGACAACAAAAACAGAGAGATCAATAACTGAGCTGCTTACATACTTTTTAAATATAAAACTGAGAATATTCAGCTGATTTTCTTGGAGCGCTGCTTTTAGATTTTCTCTTTCCAAAGAAAGTATATTAACCGACTATTAAATTACTAAAATTATTAAAAGGAGAAAGAAAATATAGCATCAGATAGAAGCCGGATTATAAATTCATTAAAGTCTTCCACCCTGACAGTAATATTTTTCCTAAATAGAAAAGAATGCAGAGATAATGAAAAAAAAATTAAGACCCCTTTAATAAGATAACATCAATGAAGGAAGAGTAGAAGATGGAGGGAAATATAAGAGGGAAAAAGTCTTTAGGGATCACCGATTCAGAAATAATAAATTATGTTAACATAATTTATTATAATTAATAATCAATATAGATTCCAGGACACAGAGTTGTTTAATTAATTATTAAGAACAAATAGAAAAAGAGTTGGACCTATGGCTGATGGTTTTACTGTATTGTTAACTTCTACGCTAACCCCCATCTGTGTCCCTTGCATTATTTCTTTTACATCCTCAGCTTTGGAATTATTACCTCTTGAAGGACTTAATACATTTCCCTGTCCTCAGCTATAGGATTCTTAACACTATATTTCGAGGGATCGATATTAACAGATTTAAATATTATGGTAAAAATATATATATATATATATATTACATTAATTTACAACAGGATTTAGTAAATTGAATGCTTGATTGTTCACATCGACATGGTGACTGTGTTAAAACTAACAATAACACAAAATAATTTATCGACAATAAACATCGCCAGAAGGATAAAGTTAGGCACGTTGATTGACTGTTGTTGACGTTGGAGTTGTGTGTATATGGCTGTTCCAACATCGTTAGCTTCATAACATCTGACACCTTGTTGCAAGTGTTCTTGTTAAGTTCTCGGCTAAATCTCCTAACTTCTTGTTAATTAATTGCTTAGTCATGTAGTTCTGCAATATGATAGTAATCACTTCCAGGACTGAAAATTATTATGCATTACTGTAATTGCACAGCCATGATTGTAGTCCTGTTCTGTTGGAAGGAAATTTGGCAGAGATTGCACGTAAAAGCCAATTTTTTTTTCCCATTTAACTTTATTTTTCATTTTGTTGTTCCTGTTCCACTACAATTCACGTCTTTGGTTCAGTACGTGATGGAGAGTCTACTGTTCCTTGGACAACAGGTTCATTTGTCTTAATTCACGCTCAGCAGCCAGATTTTTCCGCCTACATTGTTTACCTCCTGTTAAGGCCAGATGAAGTAGTAACCTTATAAAGTATTATTAGTTTTAATCATAAAAAATTAAACCATTTTTTCGTAAAAGAAAGAACATTATCTTTACTTATTTTTCACATTTTTATTTAATATAATAATTTAAACGTTTATTTCGTAATTGTTTAGAATAATTTAACTTTTAAAGGTAATTTTATTTGTTTAGTATTAAGTGTAATATTTGTAAAAAGTTTGAAAACATATGTTATAAAAGTGAAGAGAGAAAAACAAAAGCGGAGTCGATCGGCTTTTGTTCGCTCCGGCTAGACCGAGCGAGACAGTGTTGCCGCGAGCCCGTGCACATCGTATGCTCTCTAGGACCCCAAAGTTGAATTTTGATACTAATTTGCTGCCCACCTGCAGGTGTAATTAGTTTAAACTTAGTCAACGATTCGACCAATTCGAATTGACCCAGTCGATCATCTCAACCTCTATTGTTTCACCATCTTCGCTCGCCCTGCTGACGAAAATCCTCTGTCGTCTCAACATCCAGCTCGCCCTGCCGAGAATCTACCATCTACTGGAAACTACTTCGACAGACAGATAAGAGTTTTCATTATTATATCATTGCAATCAGAAAACCGCATAAACATTCATTATTTTGTAATAGATTTTATTTGAACATTTTATTTATTTGTAATTTAATAGAGTTAAATTTACTATCGTAGGATTAAATAATAATTGTTTTCTTTTGTTATTAATTAGTTGTTTGTAATTTAGTTAATTTTAGTAACTTCGTTTTCTCATTATAAAAACGTTTAAATTGTTCTTTTAATTTAATTAATTGGGTTTTCATTCTCAAAATATTAGTTATTTAATTTATGAAAATTGATTTATGTTATTAGTTTAATAAAAGGTTACAATCAAAATGACACGCGATCTGGTATAATTGAATCAGACATTTATTTTCCTTATCCATTTCGGAGCTCTCATCGAAAGGTCCAATAACTATATCGAGGTTGCTCAAACACCTCCGTTATAGAGACTGGGTAATAATCTCCAGCAACTAACAGATTCTATAAACGTTTGCCAAGTATCGGGATTGGAACGGTAGCCCTTCGATCTTTCAACTTAATTTTCACCCATGATTTTCCTCATGTTTTAATGTGATACTTTAAACTTCTAAAATATTGGTGAAAAAATAAAATTAATAATTTTAGAATTAAATTGGGAATGCCCAAAATGCAGACCCTCATGTCTCTAAAAAATTGAAAAATAATTCATCTGAGTATGCTCTGGAAAAATCACATCAACCACAAAACGTTGAATCAGCCACTACGACAACACTTTCATGTTTCTGTTTGAACCGATGGCGTGAGATGTGCTCTATTTGATCTGCATTGATAGGAATTTAGGATAATTTTTTACTAATTATTATTGATAATTTGCCTTTATTTTAGTGATTTTAGACTTTTCCTATCCTATTTTAGTAACCATTTGATGTATTTTTTTAGGTTTGGCTCATTTTTATTTTTCGATTTATAGTAAATCTAATAATATAAAAAAAACTTAATTAATACAAGCAGTGTATTAAATTTGTTGTTTAAAGGTATAAAAAGGAAATGGTACTGCACTTCTAGCTATAAAATGTCGCCTCATGCAAAGGAGAGCTAAAAATTGTTTAGTACACTATTTTTTTAAATATGTTTTATTTTTTCCGTTATGAGATAGAAGTGGCTCAGTGGTAGAGTACTGAGCTGCCATGCCGGAAATCCTGGTTCAAATGGATCTAGGACCTTCCTGGGGCACACCCAGCCTCTATAAAATATTATAAAAAAAGGGTACCCAAAATAAGGGGGAAAAATCTGGCGGTTGAGAGTGACCTAGGACAAGTCACCTCCTTCCAGAACCGTTGTCCATGAAACAGTACAGTCTCTACCATGTACTTGAATCCGAGACCCTTCATGGGTTGTAGTGGTACGGGTTTTTTTTTCCGTTATAGGAGAAATAAAGGTCGCTCAGTGCTCAAATCCTACTGAGGCAGATTTAATCTGTTCACAGCCACAGATGGTGCTTTGAGATCTGCGAATCTTCCTGGTGCTAATCTTCCAGCCTCTATACTCTTCATTGGAGGAAAAACCCAGATAATTGGGGGTGATTTCGGGCAAAACTACTCCCTGTACGTTGTCTGTATTCCCGAAACTGGAATCTTCTACCATATACTGTACTCAAGAGCTTTATAGGTTGTAGGGCTACAGTTTTTATTTTCTGCATTAAATATTAGCTGATAATTTCATAATACATGGTGATCTATTAGCTTCATTGGATACCCCATCACCTTTTGAACTATAAATTCATAATTTAACATTTAACATGAAACAATCCAATTTTTATTTTTTTGAATTAAACAGAGGGAAGTAAATTTATAAAAATATAGATCCGATTTACAATTTTTACTTTTTTGTTCAATAAATGTGTAACCATTATTAAAATTTAGTATTTTATAAGATTTTTCCTAAAAGAAACTCTGTAAAAACGTTGAGCTTCCACAAACACTGGCTGGAGTGCTGTAAGCTTATCGAGAACAGATTGTTCACGTTACGAACTAATGTCTTTTTAATAAACAGGTGTATTTTATTTCGATTTAGGTGTAGCACATGGTGTGTTGAAGTTTACAAATCTTAATCCACGAATCACCGCCCTTAAACGAATATCTGAGATGTTTACTACAATCCTCCCACATACGTTTCGGTCTACCCTTAGGATGTTTACCACTCGGCGCAGTGTTTTATTTTTAGAAATGCGGTAATTACATTTATGTTCAAAAGCTCCTATATCATTGTTCCCTATTGTATCAAGTTAATTGGGTTATTTAGGAGCAATTTAATTAATTGCACCGTTCTATTTGTTCTGTAATTCGGAACGAGTACTTACAATACTTAATTCTTAAATTTTTAAATGATTTTTTTCGCCTTCAACGTTAGTAGTGATATTTCTCACCAATCTAGATTATTAGGAAGGATTAAAGCATTCTAAATTATAATTCTAAAGTTTCTGAAAAAAATGATTGGAGCTAAGAATATCAATATCGAAAAGTAATACACTATCTTAGATCCTTAAAGCGTTAAACTATTTGATGGATTCAAGTGTATTCACTTCTATATCAATACCATCAACATTTACAGCACGTGTGCTATTAACCAATTACTTTGAGGCAATCTTTAAGAACTAAATTTAGAAAATTTCATAAAAATAAAAGTAGCGAATTTTAGCTGATTAATGATTTAATTATCATCCTTTCAAATTAAACATTGTAGGTGAATTAAATCGTCATAATTGCATTTAAAAATCCTGTACCACTTCAACTTAGTGCATGGAAGGGACTGTTCTGTTTCCTAGTCACCTGTTGTCCAGGCATCTGCTTTGGTAGAGATTACGCTCTGCAAGTTTTACTCGAAATTAAGAGTAACGCCTTTATGGAGGCTAGTTGAGTCACAAAAAGGGTATACAGATCTGGATGTTAAAGCAGGATTCGAAACCGAGGTCTAAAGCTCAGCCTCTAAATTGAAAATTTAGTCCTGGCTATTATTGCTAAGGAGTATCCTATACCAGTACTCGTGGGATACAATAGCAACCTACCCCCAACAAGGAGGGCAGTGGAGCACCGCGTCCTCGAGAACCCAACTAAAAATAAAATGGTGGCCATCTGGATTGTGCTTCTACCGATCGGGCCACAAATAATCCGTAGCTCGCTATTTCCGTTCACAAATATTTGTCTTCCGTTATTACCTTTGTTGCCTAGGCTTTCTATTCTCGTGCTATTGTGCGCGTAGGCTTTACTCTCTATCGCTCCATATCATGTTGTAATACTAAAATTTTCAATATTATTAAGCATTTAATGGAAACAGAAATATTTCAGCTATGAAAATTGTTCAAAATAAACATATATGTCAGTTTTCTGTAATCGTCAGTCCACCATAGTTAAAAGTATAAGCTTACATTAGTTTAACCCTAGTTAATTAAGTATTGTGACAAAACAAATTAAGTATTATTAATATTAAACCTATAAATATAATCATTATATAATAATGCACAATAACAATATGTAATAATCAATATATTATATACAGTGCTATATTGGCTGCCCTGCCGAAGCATTGATCTCAAGGAAATGTCATATCCTTTGATCTGAATTATATTTAAATAATAAAATGGCATGCCACCCAGAGATCGTTATACTTGACATATCGTAGTTCTATGTCATTAATGAATAAGAAACAAATAACCTTCGCTTCTCCAAAGCTTGACTGTCCAGGAGTTGGTTATTAAATAAAGATCATTTTCCATTTAGTTGAATAACATTATATTTATTGTGTGCTGATCATAGTTACAAGATAAATGATAAATCTACATACAAAAGAAGACCACTTCGCAATATGTTGACTTGCCTGCTTCTTCCCAAAAACTGTTTAAGCTATTTACGTATATATATATATATATATATATATATATATATATATATATATATATATATATATATATATATATATATATATATAATATCAGGAGTGCAATCTAATATAATTGAAAAATATTTGGATTGTTTCAATTCCAAAACAATCGTTTTTTTATTCTTTCTCCTAATATTTTTTTCTTTTAAAATGCCAATTTTTAATGTAATATGTTTCTTATGACAAACTAGATGATGTAGCTGTATGGATAGATGTAGCTCAAGGCTTTACTTCCCTTTTTATATATTTCAGTTTACTGGCTGGACTTTTATCCCACATTGCTTGCCATCTTATATCCATAGAATCTTTAAGGGGGCGAGCAAGTCGGGCGGTTAGAATAGCTGTGCCTCTACCTGGGGGGTTAGAGCTGCTCGAGCAGCTTTGTCAGCCATCTCATTTCCGACAATGCCCACATGTCCCGAGGGCCAGATGAAGAATATTCGTTTGCTTATGTGGTTTATCATTATTAGATATTCGTGAATCCGTTGGACTATGGGGTTAAAACGTTGGAATGTACGACGATCTGGGCGTAGAATGGAATCATAACGACTAAAAGATCGTTAAACATCTACAGATGTTATAGGTGCCTTGCTGAAAGAAGTTATCTCGTTGAGGGTAAAGGGTACACGATGTTCAGAGGTGACCTCTGTTCCGCTTATAATATCAGAAATATAATACTATACTCCAATATAATATTATATATATAATAGTAGGAATACATATTGTTGCCGCATTTTCTTAACAATATATATTATTACTACTGCATTATAATCCTCAATCTATTCCTACTTAGAACCCAGAAATTTTCATTTTTTATCGACCAACTGAGCACATAATAGCTTTTTATGGATTCGTTCATTACCAGTCCCAACAACTTCACAAGGCCATCTAATCTTCGCGACGCTTTCATTTCAACTATATTAACAGGATGTTGGTACAGGCATTTTGTGTTAGGGATTAGTTGGCCCAAAACACGAGCACATCTTCGTGATTCTATCACTTCAATTACATTAGCCGTGTGTTCTACAAATAACCCTCCAAAGTTCCTCGTGGACTCGTCCTTTTTGTACCGAATTGAGTTCAATACCTTGAACACAATACTTGATTTGTTGAAAGCTAAGACGTAGCTCATCATTCAAAGTAAGATATAGACATAATATAATGTTTTATTAGAGATATAATATTTTAATAGGGATTTTTATAATTCTGAAACTATTAATCTAATTTTTCTTAAATTCTTTTTGCTCTATAGATGACTTTATTTGTTGGGATTACCTTCATATCTACAGCCTCGGTGAATAAGTGGTTAAGTCGAATATTCTTCAAAATTATTCCTTATATTAAAACTCTACTTTAAGCCAAGAGCTGATGAAGAAGCTTTGCTGAATATAGATAATTCTTTTTGGAAAATTTTGACTTGAGCCACAATTCACCGAAGCTTCGGATATGATTCATTATTAATAATCTATTTATATCATTGTTATAATATGTTAAGCCTAATAATATTTACATATATTTTTGTATGTTTTATTATCCTTCTACTTTTTCATCCAACTGCTCCTCGTCGTAACTCAAAAATTGGAACTTTTTTAGTTAAGCCTTCAGTAGCAATTGTATCGGTTGAAGCATTTTCTGCAACATATCTGGTTTTTCATTTTAAAAATTTTTTTAACTGTCATTATTTGAGTTGTATAATTTTTGAACTTGAAATTTTATGGACATCAGTTAAAATCAAAAAATTGTCAAGCTCTTAAAAATTTAACAATGGTTAATAAAATAATTTCAATACCATCATTATAATATTAATGCTTCGCGTTACCAATACCCAAATTTTCCTTTTTTTAACTCACATGGAACTTTCATATACCTCTATTGGAAAATTACGCTCTTTTGAAGGAACGGTAAATATTTTGTAGTATTATTTTGTTCTTTTTTCTTTGTTTTCGGTGATATGAATAAAATAATAATTTAAGTTTTTGTGATTTGTAAACATGAAATAACATATTTTAATAGGAAATAAAATCTAATGATTCGTAGATATCTAAAATTAACATTTCCTTTAAAATGTGAACATTGAAATACTTTTTCAAGTTATTAGCAATTAGTTCCTTTATTGCGTACAAGGGTTAAAAAAACAAATATTGTTATAATAGACATTGTTCGTTATACTAAATACTGTACGGTGGATTTTTTTCCGACTCACTGAGGGTAGAATTCATTACAGGAAAGGCATAATGAAGTTTTTTGTGATTCGTTTTGTTTGTTTCGGTTTTAAACAAAAATTAATTAGTCGAGCTGTTTCAAAGGCGAGCCAACATTCTTGTTAAATGGACTAAATGGATTCGTTAATAAACATTCACTCAGTCCTGATGATCATCTTAAGCTCCTGTTTGGTGAGTTATTAAAACGGTAATAAAATGTACGTTTTGACAGCCCCCAACTCGGGAAATATGTTATTTAATTAATTAACGAGAATAAAAAACAATAAGCAATAAGCTAATTTTTTGTGTAGATTAATTTTTGAATAATGAATCTTTGATTTATAACAATAAAAAACTCAAATAATAATCTATAAAAGATGAGCGAAAACTCCTCAATGCCTAAAGGCTCTAAAAAACTGTAAAAAATAAACTATACAATCTTTTGCCAAATCAGATGATAGTATTTCAAGGAAAGAACTTAACACAGCATTGCCACAACACAAGTCTTGTAACCATCTGTTTAATTTTGATTAGATTAATACATTTGAATCGGTCATTTGAGAAACACCTCATATCCAAAAAAGTAAACTTTCGGGAAACAAAAAAAAACTCAGCTGGTCCATAATTTAACATCACATATTTTTTGAATTTTTTATGTGTTTCTACAGGGGTTTGGTAAGATAATTCTACCAAACTAAAATTTTATTATTTTTATTTTGATATTTAAAAAATTATATAAACGTTGTTGGAGATGTGTTGTTTCTCAAGTGACTGACTAAACGGTATGTTATCAGGTATGAAATAAAATGTAAAATAATTCAAATTAATAATAAAAATCAGTATTTCATTTTCCAAACATGGGTATTGGATTTGTCTAGCCTTCACCAACAATTTAATATGCCTAACTCAATTTCGGCCAAAAATCTACGTTTAAAAATTAGGTGTTTCTCAAATGAAAGATTCATTTATAATGGGATGTCCGGAAAATAGTCCAGAATTTTATGTTTTCTTGAAAATGCCACTCCAAATAAAATCTTTTTACTATACATACAGGCAACTTTTTGTATTTCAAAAATTAATACTCAGATCCGTCAAAAAATTCTGTAGGCCCGAGCCTAAATTTTTATATTCTCGATATACCTAAAACTGTTCACACAGGTATCCGGGTGGCGCTGCTAATTACCTACACGACCGCTACGAGCGCTAACGAACACTTTCAGCATCAATTAGCACGGACTGTATAGAGAGCTGTGAGGACTGCCCCAATCAGTCCAATCCCTCCGAGTTAATTTCATCAATCTTAGCCAACTTTAATTCGTTTAATATTCAATTCCCTACTTCTCCTAAAACAAAAAAAATATCGTTTTTGTAAACTTAATGGCAGTTTATGAAAGGAAAAAATCTGCGAAGGATCTTGGGTTCAGTACGTATTAGAGACCTTCCTATTTTTAGACAATGGTTGGTCAGGGACGTGACTAGTAATTAATTACGCTTAACTGTCAGATTAAGCCTTATTTTGAATACCAACTTTTTGTAAGCAGGCTCAGGGGGGAGGGTTAAGGAGGGTCCTAGATCCTGTAGTGTCCATCTTCGGCAGTTAACAGATTAAATAAAATCTGCCTCAGCTGGATTCGAACCCGAGACCTCTGGATCCCTCACTCCTACCACTGAGCAGTTTATAAAAGGAAAAATAATAATTACGCTTTGTAATTGATGCATTAAAATTATTAGTCTTTTAAACAGTTAATAAAAGATGTCTCACGTTCTTCCCAACGTGACTTTTGAAATTGGAATAAAGATAAACGTGATTTCACTGATTAGAAAGTTATCTTTATTTCCAATTTCAAATGCTTATTATGACTTAAATAAAACTAGTGAAAATTTGGTCTTATCCATTCATCTCATGTCATTAAGTTTTATTCCACTGTAAACCAATCTGCTAATTGTCAATTTTTGAATTTGACGGGTGTGGAAACAAATATAAAACGAACAAAAAAATTGTATTTTTTTTTTTCTTTCCCATGTTTCCCAAATGTGCTCCTGGCTGTCCTAAGTTTCCTCGTTTCCCAGCCTGCCCATTCCAGGTGTTATAAGGCCTAAGAAAGGAATCGCAGGTAACAGTTTTTAATTAATGTAATGATAAATTGTATAATAAACTAAAAAAATGTATTTTATTTTATTTTTTAATTAATTGTTATAATTTTTAAATATTTTATTTGAAGAGAAAAGATTTGTCGAGGGCCGGAATTTAAACCCGGGTCGCCCACGTCTCCGTCGTGGTGCTTACCAAACGAGCTAAACTGGCTCGTAACACGGCTAGACAAATCCATTCTCTTCGCCGATCCTATATTACCGTGTTCTCGCAATTTTGCAATGTATACACGAGGAAGAATGTTCATTGAACATTACTTTAATTAGGGTCTTGTTGACTTACGTCATTATATTATTTATAATTTATTTTTTTATTAATTGTTATAATTTTTAAATATTTTATTTATTTTTTATTTTGAAGAGAAAAGATTTGTCTAGGGGCGGGATAAAATAAAAAAAATAAAAAAAATTATAAATAATATAATGACGTATGTCAACAAGATCCTAATTAAAGTAATGTTTAATGAACATTCTTCCCCGTGTATACATCGCGAAATTGCGAGAACACGGGGATATAGGATTGGTGAAGAGAATGGATTTTTCTGTACGAGCCAGGTTAGCTGAGTTGGTTAGAGCACCACGACGGAGATGTGGGCGACCCGGGTTCGAATCTCGGTCCTGGACAAATCTTTTCTCTTCAAAATAAAATATTTTAAAAAAAAGTATACTTTCCAGAGCTATAATATTGTTAAATTTTTCTTTTAATTCCCTTAGGTATGTAGTTCCTTTATAATGCCTTGAAAGTAATTGAGTTCTTTAGTTCCTTTCGAGCCATTTTAGCAATCATTAAGTTGTAACATAAGTAAGCCCTAGCATGAACTAATATTAATATAGTGCTTTGTTTCGAGATTCATTGACCGTTTGATGACGACTACAGACTAATTTCGACTATCGATGTTGGAGGTATCGATCCTGTCGTATCCTTTGCCAGAGGCTAGCCTGCTCAATATTGCGCTTTACGCAGAGTGCAATTAACCCTCGCTTTAGATCCTTTGTCGCCTTGTTCCTTTATCGCTGTAACACTTTCTTTTTTTTTTTAATTTTCGTCCTTAACTTAAAGCGAATATTAACTTAAAGTTGTGTCAAGTCCCTTTATGATAAAGAGTCAACTTTAATACAATTCTAATTTTATTAAACTACATTTTGTTAATTTCAACAGAAAGAAGAAGAAAAAGACTCTTATCGAAACATTTTTAATTATATTAAAGATATTATTTATAATAATTTTAATTTATAATCAGTCTGGAAAAGTATTGCGCTAATGGAGCTTCTCAAATTCTAATTCATTTAGCGGAAATTGAAACTTATGTGCTGTTCAAATTCATTATCTTAAGTATGTTTAAACTCTAACATTCTTCAATACCTAATTAGCCCACATAACTCTCGAATACCCTTTACCTGTACAAGTACCTGACATCGCCACCGTTTAACTTCCCTTTCAAAATGACGGCATAATCAAGGATTTTTACTCCCTTTAAAAAATCCTACGCCACCTACCGGGCTAAGAATCCGCCATCTTGGGCTTAGTAGGTTGTTATGGTAACCACTAGCCCGTAAAACTCATATGATCTCGGACAAATCATCCTATTGCCCAACCGTTGTATTAGAAACCTTACAGACTCGACCATGTACTGAACCCAAGAAACTTCATGGTGGTGGTGGAACAGGTTTTTTCTTTATTAATTTCAATAAATTTATTTTTGTGTGGTTTAATTTTGGAAGCGTATTGGCTCACAAAAACATCTTTCATAAGTAAAAAAAAGCATATATGGCCCTACCTCATACGTGAAAAATACAAGAAAATTTAGAATTTTATACACCGCAAAATTCATGAAATTAATTGAAGTGGTAACATCGTATGAATAAAGATTACTGTGTAAAATTGTTGGGATCAGTGAAGAACAGTATCATAAACAGTTAATATGCGCTGAGCATACTGGTAAACGCCCGAGGTGTAGATGGGAGGATTGCGGTAAAGATCTTATGGATTTGTTTATAGGCGGTGATTGAGGCTTATAAACTGAACAGAGAATACATAATAGTATACATAATGCTAGTATACATAATAGAATACATACATCACAGAGAATAAAGAGGCCTATATGATAAATAGAGAATCTTGGTTGTTTCTTCGGGGCTAAGCACACTAATAAGATTAAATTCAATCGTAAGGATTCAACAGACAGGAATACAGATTAGCTGAAGAAAGTGGTAATAAATCCTCAGGTTTGCTTGATCCATCAATGTAAGGATTTAGGATTCTCGTCATGAGTAGGCAGGGGAATAAGGATTAGAGGAATATAGTCAGCTTGGTGTTACAACAAGCGAACGTTAAGTGAATAGTATTAAATAGGTATTAACACAAAACACCACCACATTCATGTGCGAAATAGTCACGTTGGAAGGATTTGCGATCTGTTTCATTGGTTACTTAGTCTACAAAACCTCTCATAGTTGAAACAATTCATAACTCAAGAATCACTATGAGGTGAAATGGGATTTCAATATAATAGAATAGCTCGGAAATATTAATTTCGGGGACAAAATTCTAGATATTTCATTATAGTGCAAATATTTATCAGTGAGGAAAGTGTTCTATATTAAGTGTTCTAGGATTATTATTAACCGTCAAAATTTTAAAGGATTTGAGCCTGTTATTACAGTTCTCTCGTACGTATTATGAAGAATATAACCGACACACATTTCAATTCTTTTTAGTCAAGTCAATCCAAGGAAATTAGCCAAGAAATATTTAAATATTCTCTGATAGCTATGGCCACTTCTTTCTTTTTCTTTTGGTCCATTCTCACTCTTTGGAGTGAGAACAATCCATAATATCCCTGGTCTTGTTCCTCCCCCCCCCCCCCCGGATTCAATATTTCTTCATTATCTCAGACCTTTCCTTCTCTCCATGGATTTTCGTATTTCCTTGGTTTGTCTTGGAATCATACATTTTCATCTTTACTTATTTACTGACCGGTTCTATTGTAAAACAATTCTATTTATTTTGTTTTTTTTATTACTTTTATAGCAATACAGAAAACGCAGTGAATAGACATTAATACATTTTTCCTGAGCAATAAATTATTATTTATAACTATAAATTTATTTAGTTTATAAATAAATATAAACATTAAAAAAATCATTATTTCATTTAATATAAAATACATAATACCTCAAAACAATAATTAGAAGGTACCCATATTGTTATAGAGTCATTAGAGGGAACAAAATAATTAATAGAGTGAACTTCAATATCTATAATAATATTAAGGTACTCCCTGCGGGCTGTACTCTGTAAGGACTGCTTTTTCGATTCAAATGTAAAGCATCAATTAAAATATTAAACAAGCTATATCATATCCCGATATTTGAATTACGTATATAATTGAAATACAGAGAATGTATTGAAATAATTTTTTATAAATTACTTTAGTTTATCAGGAAGACTGCCGAAAGAAGTAAAAACTCAAGACTTTGGAATAATTATGTTATTTCTTGAATTTCTTAAGTAATTTCAAATGTGTAAATTAAAATAATTCAGTTGTTAAAACAATAACTGCAATAAAATGGCCAGTCAGGAGCATCTTGCCGAAGCGAAACCATCAGCTTATCCCCAACCAAAGTCGCTAAACGCGGCTAAAGAAATTTTATTTTCAAAAATTTCATCATTTCTATTGATAAAAAATGCTTAATATCTACAGGGGGTACAATCTAAGTCCTTATCCCAACCTCAATGTCTTTGATAAAATCAACTAAAACGTTAAGTAGATATTGTAGTACAATTAAATGATTAGTTGTATGATTTGTAAAATGGAGGTTGGTCCGCCGTTAGGTTGGCAGACCTTCTTCACCTCTCGATTATGTTCGCTCGAGAGAGAAATAATATCCTTAAAATACTTTTATGTTAATGTTGGGGATTTAGTTTAAGTTAAATTATCACTGCTTTAATTAGATCAATTAGGCCTAAGCACGCTCATGAAGTACACAAACCCTCAATGGGTCCTATTCAATAAAGATCTGATTGTCATCTAAATTATTACCGCTTTAGGCACAAGTTGTCTGGTTCGGCGAAAGTCAACGAAATTCCGATAGAGAGGGACCATTTTCTCTCAGGCCTAATTTACCTTCCCTTTGAAGAATCCTCACCTTAGCCACCCTCAGTATTTATAGGAATATTTTAAAATTAAAACTGTGTACAAAATAAGTTCACAAAAGTGTGAAATAAAATTTTTAAAATTGAATTTGACTTAACAAGAACGCTAAGAATCGATTTGGAAAAAATATATACTCCGAAAAAATGGATAGGGATTTTACTAATTTTGTATTATATACTTTTCCTAGCATTTATATTATGCAAATTTTTAAACTTTAAATTATTTAATGTAGTATGTATAATTTTTAATAAATATTAATTTTTTTTTGTAATAAAAATAATATTAAAATGTATGTATGAAATGGCAAAGTAAATACAAAATTAGTGGCATCCCTATTCGTTTTTGCGCAGTATATATATACTATATAAAAATTTCTTAATATGGAGCGTTCGAATGATTTTAACAATACCACTATATGGGAAGAAGGGGACAAAACCCTACTGGAATATGAATTGTATTTTAATATTTTAATAAAGTGTTAGTTATTTAATTCAATTTATTTTCAATCTATTTCAAAATATAAGAACTGTTTCAATCATATAGCCCATTCAAAAAAACGAGCAATTGATATTTTTGAGTTTCAGCTGAAACAGCTGTCTGTATTAGTCCAAGTTTTTTAGAAACAACATATCTGATATTCCATTTCCTTGATATCTTATGATGAGAATTTTTTGTTTGTATTAAAATCATATTTTGTATTTAATCATGCTTGAATCTGAAGTTTTATGGCAATAATGACGCAAGGTTAAATTATAATATTTTTATTTTAAAGAGAAAAGATTTGCCCCCAGCCGGGATTCGAACCCGGATCTCCGCCTCACCGTGGCAACGCTCTAACCATTTGAGCCACCGGGGTCGCTCCCTACCTATTAAATTATAATAGTTTCAAGCTATTAAAATTTTCAAATGATTAATTAAAAAATTTTAATACCATCATTCCAGTAGGAATGCATTGCTTTCCCAATACTCAAATTTTTATTTTTAACTTATCTGGTTTAATTTTGACAAGACATGAAACTTGAAATGGAAAGAAATCTATTGAAAAATTAGGATTTTTGAATTATATCATTGTTCTTTTGAAGGAGCGAAAAAAATCGATTATTTTTTATTACCTAATATTCACTAATTTAATAATAATATACACCTAATAGCTTTAATTAACACTTTTGTTATACTACGGTGTTTTTACAATGAGGTTTTTTTTAGAGATCATTCCTTCATAAACATATAATTATAAGTTATCAACAGTTATGCCCCTCAAGAATCCACAATCGCTTATTTTGCTGGAGGAACCGTTAGATTAAATTCATTGGACGTTTATGTAAAGTTTGATAAAAAAAGAAAAAGGAACTTCACATTTCAATAAATTTCTCCTAGCGCTTTTTACTTTATGCTCTCGCCAATTGGATGAAAGTTGAAGAAGCCCTTTGTATACGTTTAAATAAAAATATATATTGCTCCAGACTTCAGACTAGATATGAAAAATAAATAAATACAGAGGCTGAGGAGGCAAGGCAAGCACTTTGTAAATTCACAGGCGAGTTCTTTGAGAGTGCCTTTGCTTCTATATAAACATCTAACTTTATACTAAACTGTAATAAGAGTACAGGTAATATTATATAATCATATGAGTTAATAATTCAGAATTAGAACATTACATATTTTAAAATAGCTACTTACATGTTCTAACCTAATTCATGTCCGTTACTATTTCTTAGTATTTTCTTGATTAATAATTAGTTGAACATATAAATATGGAGAAGAAAATGTGATAAAAAATAAAGTATAATAAAAATTGATTAACTATTTAATAGAAAACGCCATTTCGACTAAGGCTACACCTACATTGGATCCGGTGTGATACGATGAGACGTCGCTAGCAAACCAAATGACTGAAATATATCGAGAGTTATAACATTTGGTTCTTAAAATTTATAAAATTAATATTATTTATTAATTATTTTTAATACATTTATATTTTACTATCATGTACAGTAAAATATGTATAATGTATACACCCCAGCATCGTATGTGATAGAATCACGTCGCACCGAATCGGATCCAATGTAGGTGTAGCCTTAGGTTGCAGGTATTCGTAAGGGCTCAAATATTTTAAATGATTTTATATTTTGTCTATTCAGCCTTGAAGAAGACCTCCTTGTGGGTCGAAACGTTTTACCTCCAAATAAATATTTATCTAAAAAAGGAAAAATATAGTACTTGAATGATAATAGTTGACCTTGATAATACATGTGGAAAAAAATGGTCAGGGTAGAGGTCAATAAATTTTGTCTTAGATGTGGAGAAATTTTATTAATTAGCCAACGTTTCGACCTACTTTGCAGGTCTTCTTCAGGGCTGTCGCGGAGGGTGCCCTATATAGGTCCGTCACAAGCTCTAATCACACGAACTGTCCTTTACTTTCTTTTACAAGTCCAAGGTAGAGACTGTAATGTTTTTATAACAACTCTTGTAAAGGGGTGTGATTTGTCCGATATCATGCTCAATCGGCAGTTATTTCATACAGTAGATGGAATTTTCCCCCAAGTAAGAATGCTTACGGGCTTTGATAATTAAAATATCAAAACAACCACAACAATTATATTTATTTAGTTAAATAATTTTTATGAAAGTATATTAGAGAAAGTTATTTCATCCGGTGAATGGACTTCTGATGCTTCTTTTTCGACTTCTTTCTTCCCAGGACTTCCGAAATGACTAAGGACTTAGAAGGAACCTACTTTACTGTTTGTTACATGGTAAACGACTTCGAGAGCACTCTGGGAATCAGATGAAACTCTTTTAGTGAGACCCGAGCTAGATGGAGTGCTTGGGAAAACGCCACCAGAGTTTAGCATAACTTGCTATGTTAGATGTCGAAGAAATATCGATCTACTAATATATAAAGGCTTCATGTATTCATATTTTAATATTTATATAGCACTATATCTGAGCAGGGAATGCCGCTAGGTTAGTACACTTAGCGCGGAAGATCGTGAATTAAATATTTAGGTTAAATTACTATGAGGTTACGTATAGCTTAGATATTATATATATATTGAAATATGTGTACATATTAAAGCGAACGAAAAGAAGTTTAACTATATCGAACGATGTGAGAAGCCATTAAGCCATCAAGAACGAGTCGTTTCAATGCCAATTAACGTGTTAATGACCCGCGATCATAAAGGCATTAATTAATCGGCGTCACAATGAAGGGAGCAATAGCGACCCCTGTGAATGAGCTGTATAACTAACCGTTTGAAGGTGAGGAGTTTTATTAAGGGGAGGGTTTGTGTTAGTTCATAAAGATTTTATAGCCATCAGCTGTGACCTTCAATGCCTTCTAAATCCCTGTCCTCCCGCCAATACTTTCTTACCCTTCCTGTGTCAAGGATTTTTGCCCTAGGACTGCCAACAGAAGTGAAAACTCAAAACTTAGGAATAAATGTGTTCCTTTTTGAATTTCTAAATCAACAATAGTCTGAATTATTTAAATTTAATAAGAAACAAATATGTTTCACAGGAATTTGTTTAAGTATCGTGTGCAAAAAGGAATCCATTGTCATTTAAACTTTTTAGTAGTGAATTTTTGGCAATTTGACACAGTAAAACCTAATGCTTCAGTTGAAAAGATGAATTAGTGTTAGACTTTTATTATCTGCCCAGTTGATATTGAAGTCCCCACTTAATCACATCGGCACATTCTCAAATTATTATAAAGAAATATAAGACAAATCAAATATTTGAGGGAAAAGGTAGCGTTTACCAAGTTATTGATCTTTGAACAAGTTATATAAGTATGAATTATAAAACTATTAAAACATTTTTTAGTTCAATACCATCCTTATATCAATAGAATGCTAACATTTAATCTAAGATGGTTAAAACAAATGGAGTAACCATTACGCAGGTCTCTACGCTGGTCCCGAGCAATCCGCCACGAGCATGTTGTTGACACGAACTCATAAGTTTCTCCCCTACCGCTGCAATCGCATAACAAGGCTATTCCCCCCCTTCACTCTACCTTTCTTAATTTTATATGTAGTCCGGTCTAATTATACCAGGAACGCATGGAAGTAAAAAAAAAAGTTGTTTAAAATCTACAGAAACGTGTAAGATACATTTTTTGGGGTTTTGAAACGCACAGATACGTTAAAAAAATGTCGACCCGACTATAGAAGGTTCTTTACGTAGTAGCAACAGGAAACTAGAAGACAGATTAAATATTTTAGGAAACAATCGATAGGAAAACAATGAATTATTTGTTCCGTATCCTCTTTCGTTACGAACAGCTTCGAAGAATGACGGTAGAATATTTAATAAAATAAATAACATGAATGATCCTATCGAAAGTAAATTTTTATTTGTTTCAAAACTCCATTTATTTAAGAAATGTTTACACTGCAATATAAATATATACAACATAAATATAAATATCGAAAACAAAAATTTAGAAACGCCATCAAAGAATGGGGATATAATTGATCGAGAAGCTACCGCAAAACGATTAAGTTGGACTGAATGAAAAAAAAATCATACTTGCATTTTTTGAAATAATAATATTAATAATAATCAAAAGAAAATGGTCCAGGTCCAGGTCCAGGTCCAGGTCAGAAAAATTCTCCTAAAAATGATAACGGTTTATTTAAGATAACAATCATAATTAGAGGGGGGCACCCCAAGGGCACCAGAAGGCAGACCATTTCCCATGTTACAATTTATACAACTGTTCGTTTAATTGTACTACAATAGGTAATCAACATTGACACGAAAAAAATAAGTCAAAAGTGGCCATAAAACGCAATTCTTTTTCTGATCACATCCGATATTTTCTGAACAGGAGTTACAGCTCACTGTTATGGCTTGGTCGTCTATATTCGTCTTGGTCTTCAATTGGGCCAAGAATTTTCCTTAAGATCTTTCTTTCTTTGGTCTCAAATTTTTCTATTAGGCCTTTCTAATTCGTGGTTAGGCATTCCGCATTATTATTATTATTAATTATTTATGTGTGGCTCTGTGGTAGAGCACTGAGTTGGCATGCCGAAAATCCTGGTTCAAATCCGCTGCAGGCAAGACTTTTATTTAGACTGTTGACAGCTGGGGATGGATCATATCGGATCTAGGACCTCCTGGGGCTCACCCAGCATATAAAAGTGGGCACAAAATAAGGGGGGGATATGGTGGTTGAGCGTTATCTAGGACAAATCACCTCCCTCCACAACCGTTGTCCATGAAACAGTGCTGTCTCTACCATGTATTGAACCCCAGACCCTCCATGTGTTGTAGTGGTACAGTTTTTATTTTTTCCTAATAAGTTGTAAAACTACCCCCAATAGTTCAAGTTTTTTATCTGGTACACTTCGTATATAGTGAGAGTAGGTATATACCACAAGTGAAAGCGCCACGTTAGAGCGCGATGAATTATTCTGGAGACGAACCCACGGACGAAAGGGATCGCAGCACAAGGCTAGTGCTTAATGAATGGCAACCAACCATTGTAACAGGTTACAACCACCTCAATGGAACAGGTTATTCATATAGCTAATATCTTAAATTCAACTTATTTAACCCAACTATTTCTGGTTACAATAAATAAAAAATGCATACTTTTTTCAGTTTGGCCAAATAAAAAAATAATTCCATCATTAATATTTTTTTATTTTTCACGAGGATTTATTTTTCAATAGATATTTAAAGTACTTTTAATAGACTTTAAATAAGTTTCATTAAAATCTATTGTTAAAATCAGCTAGCGGTAGATAAATTATTTAATCTGTTAACAGCCTGGGTTTGAAGATTCTCCAGGGCACAACCATCCATTATATAGTAGCAACCACTTGATTGAGGGGAAAACCTGGTGAGTGTGCCTGGTCCTGAACCAGTCACCTTCCTGGATCACTGTTGATTTAGAAAAAGAACAGTCTCTACCCTGTACTGAAATAAAGATCCTTCATGGTTTTTATAGTTCCAGGTTCGCTTTTAGTATATAGTATATTGGTCTAGCATATAATATTCTATACTATTGAAGTATTCAAAAATAAATAGTTAAATTTTTTTAGAAACATTTTAAAACCGAAATATAATTGTATGATAAATACAAAACGAATGTTCTTCTGAACAATAGAAATTCATATTCCATTTAAAAGATCAATTTTAACTTCAAACGAAAACCATACCGTTATAAAGATACCTAAGCGGCGCGCGCATTTATATTTAATGACTAGTTCGATTCCCCGCTTGTCTAACATGAATGGAAAACTAATGTAACGCCAGTTGTCAAAATCCTTTATTTTTTGTAAATTCGAAATATCAAATTACTGTGAAAAGTGAACAATACATCAAAAGTCGGTAGATTATTCAAGAAGCTTGTTTCGTGAAGCAATAATTTATATTTAAGTCTTCCGAAAAAGTCACGGTTATAGCAACAACAATTTAAAAATAAATGATTAATTGCTTATTACTAAATTTTAAACAACTATGATGACGTTTATATAGAACTGTGAGTTAAACGTTTTTGCAGTGAACTATATTGTTAATAATATAAAAATATATGTACAATTATAACACATGAAGGGGTCTTGATTAAACTACATGGTAGAGGCTGTGCAGGGGATCTTTAAAAAATAAAAGAACGAATAACAAAAAATTTATCTTGGAATACCAAAATTAGACATCATAACACTGTTATAAAAACAGAATGCCTATTTGCCTTTGAAAGTCTCTGGTTGCAATAAAGTATCAAAGAAGTTCTGGATAGAAGGACTCAAAGAAAAATCATGGGTGTAGTTCAGTTTGAGCTTAGTAACGGTGAAATTTACAGGAAAGATTCCCTGGTAGAATGCTGAAGAAGAGTTTGACATTCCTATGACAAATGAACTTAATGAGCAAGAAAGTGGAATAAAGAGTAAATAATGATTTGGAAAAGTTGAACATTACAGAGAAAAGAAGTGAAGTTAAGACCAACGAGAGAATTTTAGAGCTTCTTCGGGATAGGGAAAGAACAGAAAAGGTAGGGCAGAGTTGTAAAGGGAATCAAAGAAAAGAAGCCAGCTAACGTATGAAGGAATATTGGATACAGATAAAACTCAAGTAGAGAAAAGAAGAGATATATGATTTAAATATTTTTATTTTGAATAGAAAAGATTTGTCCTGGCCTTCTGTTAACCGAGCCTATATCCCCATTCTCGCAATATTTGCGAAGTTATTGAGTGCCGCACTAAAGATGGGGAAGACCCGGGTTCGAATCTCGGCCAGAACCAACACTTTTCTCTTCAAATTAAAAAAATATTAAAATAATCACTATGAAATAACAATTATATAAAATAATTGAGAAATACAATTATTGTAAGATCCTTAGTGGTAATAATACGAGAAATAAATAAATTAACACAAAACTTCATTTATCAGCAGAAGTTTATGTTAAAGATTATTAAATATAGCAGACTGTTAAAACTATCCTTCTCCTGAGAAGCGAGGGGATGGTTGACTGGAAGATAGATGTAAGGAAAAAAATAGTTGCAGTCAAATAAAAACACTAAATAAGTGGTTACTTATTTAATTATGTGCCGACGTTTCGACCCATTTTGTGGGTCATCTTCAGGGCCAAGAAAGAAAAACAGACAAAATAATAAAGAATAAACAGACAACATTTTGTTTGTTTTTCTTTCTTAGCCCTGAAGAAGACCCACAAAGTGGGTCGAAACGTCGTCACATAATTAAATAAGCAACCACTTATTTAGTGTTTTTATTTGACAGCACCCCCAAATATTTTCTTCATTGTATCCTTCTCCTGATTTAAGTTAGAAGACAAAATCTAATGGAGTACATATTGATGATCTTTTATTTTTTGATAATTACGATTTTTTTATGAGGTGTGAATTGAAATAAAATTTAAAATAAATAAGTGAGAAAAAAAATTAACTAAATATATGCACTGCTAAGGATATATAAATATATTCCCCTGGACCAAGTTAGAATAAACAATTTGATAGAGAGCATATCGATGCCCTCCCTGTCAACGGCAGCAGGCAACAGTCTGCACGCTTCACCCTCTTCACCTCTTCCTACCAATATATATATACATTAAAAAATAAAATATCTAATAAATATAAATAAATAAATTTTAAAAAATTACGATCTTCAATTCAGTAGATTAAATAGACTGTACAGGTTCTAAGACGACGGTATTAAAGGAATTTATCACGAATCACGAGATCACGCTCAACCATAAGATTTTCTCCATATTAAGAGTACCTTAAAGAGGCTAGGTGAACCCATTAAGAGCCTGCAGATCCTAAAGAGTTCTTTATAGTCCTTAGTCTAAAACTATGTTTGTTAGCAGATTAAATAATTTATTTGTCAAATCCAGAATAGAACCAGAGATGTTGAGGATAGCAAGTGAGCGCTTTAAATAGTAACCTACACCACTGACTCATAAATATTTATATTTTAGTCTGCCTATGTCAGTGGTAATCATATAAGAAACAAATATTAAAGTTTTGTTTTAATAATATATTTGTTTATGGTATGCATCTGTAAACTTCATTTCTTTTAATTTTAGGACTTGAAAAAGCAGTAAAGGGTCTAGAAGTACAGACAACAAGAACTATTATCTATAGAATTGCCTAGATCCTGGGCTTTGCAGACGATATTGATATAGTTGCAAGATCGAAAGCTGAGCTGAGTAGCGTTTTTTGGCAATACAACAAGCGGTTTCGCTGTTGGGCCTTGAGGTGAGGCCAAAACGAAGTATATGGTTGTAACGGCCGACGGAGCTCAACAAGGTGGAAGTCATTTTGAAATAGGCCCTTACGAATTTGAAAGAGTTCAGGAGTTCACCTAGCTCAGATCCCTCGTGAAATCGACCAACATGTCCAAAGGAATAGGAAAACGGACCGTGGCAAGCAACTGTTGCTAACTTGGATTGATTAGGCAGATCAGGAGTCATCTACTCACGAAGCAGACCAATGTACGGTTATATATATCGCTGATTAGACCTATGCCTCACAAATATGGACGATGACAATGGCTGATGAGAATAACCTCCTTATATTCGAAAAGAAAATTTTGCGAAGAATATACGGCGCCGTAAAAGAAGGAGAAGCTTGGAGGAGACGATGGATTCGGATGGAGGAAGGTGAAATTCCTTTAAGAGTCCTTGAGGATAGGATTGACCGTACCTGAAGGAGAGGCAGACCCAGACTGAGGTGGATGGATAATGTGGCGACTGACTCCAGGCTACTGCGTACTGGAGAGCAGCAGCAATAGACCGAGCTGGATAGCGGAAGATCCTAGAGAAGGCCAAGACCCACCCCCGGGTTGTAGCGCTATATAGATAGATAGAAACTTAATTTCGGAATAAAATCGATATTGCTATTATTAATGTTTATGGTAATACACTCATATTATAATTATGATTTAAGTTTGAAATGCAATTATTGAAATGTAGTGGTGTTAGTACCCTATGGCATGGGAATTATGCAAAAGATTGATTCAATCAAAATTTCGCTCCTTCTTAAGGACATAACTCCAAATTTGGCCTTTTGGAGTCACTCCTTCGATAGCAATTGTATTGGTTGAAGCTTTTTAATAATAATAAATTCTTTATTTATTCGTGGACAAGCCCCTTTAGAATAGCAATACAGGTTTCTATACACGCTATTATTATGTCCTATTAAATGAGAAAGAATTAATGAGAAAATAATTTACAAACATTTAAAAAAAAAAAAGAAAACAGAGTACAAGAAAAAAAAATAAAAGAAATAAGATTACGATAATTATATATAGAGAAACAATAGATAATTACATATCTATGCAAATTACAATATAAAAAACCTGTACATGGTAGAGACTGGACTGTTTCATGGATAACGGTTCTGCAAGCAGGTGACTTGTCATGCAAATTACAATGTCAAGTAGAAACAAACTAAGCAGAAAATGAAACAGTATTTTCTAATTTCTAATTTTAATTCAGGAACGACATATCTGATTTTCCATTTGCAACTTGTTTTTTAAAATTATTATTTTTTTGTTTGCAATAAATTCATATTTTTAGTTATATCATGTTTGAATTTGAATTTAGAATAAAATAATGACGTGAGTTAAAAGAAAAGAGGCTTTAAGCTTTTAAAAGTTTTCGAAAGGATAACAATATAATATCAATAGCATCATTACAATAGGAATGTTTTACTTTACAAACATACATTTATCTCACATGGGACATTCATAGAACTCTATTGAAAAATTAGGTTTTTGGATTCTAGGGCTGTTCATTTGGGGAGCAATATAGGAAGAGTAAGTTTGAACATGATGATAAGTTACTAGGAAACAAATGAAATTAGTGAGAAAGTACCATTAGAACAACTTAGGGTAATTATTATTATTATTACTAATATAAATGTTTAACGTTGGCATATGATTATGTATATGATATTTTTCTATAGCATCTCTTTGGGTCTTAAAAAAAGTAAAACCTAGCCTCAAATTCCCTCACTGCTCACGAATCACATTAATGATATAATAATTTCTATAAATTGTTTAAAATACGTCTTATTATTTAATTATGAACATATATTCAATCATAGCACATAAATCTAGTTCCAATAATTAAAGGTTATACCGAACGGACCACATTTAAAGGTAATAGCTTGTGGTTTTCAGTTGGGGAATTTATCGCGTCCCGGAAATTCAGTTTGTTTGAATGAATTCAAATATATTCGTCTAAGTAGTTGGCCCGATTTCACTACTTCTCAAGGTATCTCCACTTTAAGAATTTTTTAAAAAATTTTAATATAAGAAACATGGAAAAGCGAATGGAAAATTGTAGATTTTTTCACTAAAGTTTCCTTCAAGGAATATAGCGTAGTAATATTGCCAGGTACAATAATTCAATTTAAAAAAAATAATGCTCAGATAACTATAACAATATATAATTAATAAATATTTTTATTTGAAAAGAAAAGATATGTCCAGGACCGGGACTCAAACCCGGGTCTTCCAAATCGCTAGTCTGGAACTATACCTTTTGAGCTATTCTGGTCAAATGGTAGAGTTCCAGACTAGCGATCTGGACGACCCGGTTTCGAGTCCCGGTCTTGGACATATCTTTTCTTTTCAAATAAAAATATTTAATAATTAATAAAATTAATAACAAATAAAATACAATAAATTATAATAATTATAATGACGTAAGTCAACTAGATCCAAATTAAAATAATGTTCAAAGAACATTCTTCCCCTTGTATACATCGCAAAAATGCGAGAACGCGGGGACTTGGGATCAGTACAATGAATGAACTGTATGATTTGTAAAATGTGGCTTGGTTCGCAGATAGACGGACAGATGATACCTCTATACCTAAATAATATTAAAACACGCCAACGGCCATACCACGGTGAACACACCGGTTCTCGTCCGATCACCGAAGTTAAGCAACGTCGGGGGTGGTTAATACTTGGATGTGTGAATCGTGTGGAAAAATCGCGTGCTGTTGGCATCTCTTTAAACTTACCAATAATCAAATAAATATATCTGGCTGTATGGAAGTATCCAAAGACATTAAGAAAAATAGAATTTGACTACACGGTTGAAACCAGAAGAAACACCTGACGAATGGATTAAAAATATTGGCCGTGGAAATTTAAGAGTGTATTTTTTTTTTTGATTTTATCAATATCCGAAATAAAAAAACAACATACATTGAAATCTGACTAGATCGAACCGACGTAATTAATCGCAGTGATTGAGATCTCAACTAACTCAGACACCTGAGCTCGGACAGGTAACTCTAAACCCTGCTTGTGGCATGATGGAGCGATGGTGACACCATGCAGGATGAAATATACATCCCTTGCAGAGTGTCCAGGACCTTCTGGTCATCCCGATCCTGGGGTGATGATGATGAAGGGTGGTCCTGTCATGGAGGCCGCTGTTAACGAACCGGTGATGAATGTCCTCCAAACGACCTTCTTCAGTTCAACTCTTTCATCAAGTCCTATGAAGACATCTGATCCCTCGCAAACATGCTCGGGTTCAATGCACTATTTGTTAAATAATAATTCTAGTACAAATTGTGTAACAAAAAGAAAATTACAACAAAAATATTAAATAGGTAGTAATCGACAGAAGTTAAAACTCAAAACTTTGGAATAACTGTGCTCTTTCTTGAATATCTAAATCAATGATAGTATGTATTATTTTAAAAAAAAGTTATTTATTGAAATTTACAACTGTGTAATAGAATACATCAAGTAAATATAATGAAAGATGCATAATGACACGAGATTAACTACTAGATAGTAATACTCGAGTAAGAAATTCAACTTAGAAGGTCACGAGGCCATCTTCTTTTCAGACGCCTCGGAGGATTATCAGGAATTGAAGAGGTTGCGAGGTTTGAAACTAGTGGGTTTGAGTGGTAATAATGTCATGAAAAGATTGATATCGGGTTCGGGCCAAATAACCAACAAATGGGGTATAAAGGTCTTTATGAATCACTTTTTTTCGTAACAAAGTAAGGACCAAATTATGTAAATTTCAAATTTGTAAATTTAAATTATTAACATTAGTCTGGTATTCACATATATTGACATTTCGAGCAATAATTATATACATTAATGAAAACATATGATGGTATTGTAGCCCAATACAAAATATTTATGATTTAATTGAAATGATAATTGATATAAAGTTACATTATAAATACCTTGTATTTGTGTTCACTACTTATTGTACTTTCGATCATTTCATTAAATCACTCATTTGACTATTTTATTAAAAATAAAATATTTTAAGGAAAACCGAAAAGTTCAACCAGTTATTGTTGTTTTAAGTTGTCATTTGTATCAATTGCATAAGAATAAAAATCGACTTTTCTGATACATTTATTATTCTTAAATCAATGGAATTGTAACCTTTAAACTAAAGTTGGTTAAAATAAAATTAAAAGAAATTGTATAACTCATGCAGGGGCCACTAGGTGTCGCTAATGTTGAGCATGTTGCTGACGCGTTATGGCTTCGCGTTATGGCTGACGCTTTATCGCTAAACGTGGATAAAGAAGTTTTCACTTACAAAAAAAATATGGAATCGCAATATTCAACACATTAACACAAATAAATATTTTAAATTTACCATGAGTCCAAATAACCAAGTTTTACAAAATGGTGTTTGTGCGTTTACATTCCACTGAACTATGTTTTTATGTTTGTTTTTAAATGTTTTTTTATTGAAAAACTATTCTACTGCTAAGCTTTTTTACAATTGGAATGTATGAATCGGTTATATATATATATATATATATATATATATATATATTTTTTTTTTTTTTTTAAAGACATTTAAATATTGATTTTGTACATAAAATATGACTCTTCATTATTTAAAAAATAATTTTACTTGCTACGGAAATAACGAATTCGTATAAAAAGATTTGAATTGTCTGAGAGGAACATACTTTTTTTTTAAAAGAAAGGTTTGAGGATTTAGATTCTGACAGGGCAAAAAGCAAATGTATATAGAGCCACTAGAGGGCGCGTTTTTTAATATTTATTTTTATTAAGGAAGCTTTAAATTAACTTTTAAGATTAAATGGATATCTGAGGATTTAAAAACATAAATCCTAAAGTCATCTCGCCAAACAGTCCTTATTAAATCAAAGAGGAAAATACTGCCAGGATAATTTTAATATAAATAATAAAACAGGGAAATTATTTAAAATCAAATTAAAAAAATAAAATCATCAATAAGCAGCTAATCTAAAACACTACTTCTGTTATCTCAAGATTAGCAAAGTATTATCATCGTAAAAAATTATAATCGGAGTATTCAACACAAATAAATGTTTTTTAAGGTACTTGAGTGGAAATAACCAAGACTCGCCAAAGGGTTCGGGCGAGTGTCTTTTATAAATCTAGCTAAATCTAGTTCAGAAACTAGAAGTGTTATACAATACTGGGACGAAGTATTTGAAGGATGATTATATATCTAACAGTGGTATGCACTTTGTATCTGCCTGCTCTGTCACCTCATATCATTGGATTTTAGATAAATCATTTGCCATATGATCGCTAACAGATCCATTAATGGTCAGCTAGGTATGATTGCCATTACTAGAGTCTCCAGTACACAGTACTTGGCTTCAGTACATTGTACAGACTGTACTGCTTCTAGGTGGACACCGGTTGTGCAGGTGCATTGTCCGAGTTACATTGGGTGGGCCCCAGAAGGGTCTCTAGATCCCAGAGGACCTTTCCCCGGCTGTTAACACATTAAATGAACTATCTGCCACTTTGAACCTTCACAACAGCAACACAGTGCTCTAACACTAATCTACCCAGCACAGAAATAGTAAATTAAATTTGGGATCTGCGACTTGAGTAACCTCACACTCTGGGAAGTAGGTTTTCCCTGAAAATGGGGGAAGATCGGGAAGTTGAACTTGATCTAGAACAATTCATACATCTGGATCGACAAACCAAAACATTAAATAAAATGATTGTAGAAAATATAGCAATGATTATTCCTTATTTAATTAGACAAAAATAAGAATAACAAATGATAAAAATTTCTTGAAAAATCAGAAACTTTTTTATTGGAAAAATATTCATAGCGCTGTGGCAATTAATATAAGTGTATTTATTAAATTGCTCGGCTAGTCATATATTCAATAATTCTTTTGTATAATCTTCTAATAGCGTTCCTTTTCAAGTTTTTTCTTTTTTTAAATTGATTCTTCATTTTCACTATAAAAAAAAACTTAGGTGAAGTGCATTTTGTTATTTGACCCAACATTATGCTATGTTAGTCGAGATAAAAAGTTGTTATCAATTTTTATCACTCTGTTTCCTAGCCAGGAATAATTAATCATTAAATATAATTTATGTTCTTCATTAAAAGTTATAAATCTCATTAACAACAAAAATTTATAATCTTTACTGTATGTTCTACAAATAATGATAGATCAGGTCAGTTTTCAATCACTTCCCTAAATTGTTTCCAAACAAAAAGATTGGGTCTCTTTAGTTCAAATCCAGCTGTGGCAGATAACTATTTAAACCGGTAAACAACCACGTATGGACACTGTGTGGAAAACTGGCGATTGAACCTGATCTAGTCCAAATCACGTCCTGCACAACCGTTGGCTTAGAACAGTACAGTCTCCACCATGTACTGAACTCAAGCTCTGTAGTGGTACAGGTTCATAGGCTCAGATCATTTTAATTGCTTCTAAAAAAATCATCGGAACATATAATCCGTTACATCAGGAAACACCTACTGATGATATACTAAGATTACACAGATTTTTATAAGATTTAAAAACTTCAATGCTGAAAAATTGTATAAATCCATATTTTATATTTATACAGTTCTATTGTACTGAGTATTTGAAGCATGCTAAAGAATAAAATCGGCTGGATATTCATAAAAATCATTCGTCGGTTCTGAAAAGAAGGTGACATCGTGACCACCCAATTCTAATATGAATATTTTATTCGAGTACTAGCAGAGGGTAGTTTCTCTACTTGCCTTGTAAATTTTAATTGTAAATTTCAATAAATACATTTTTATAAAACGGATTAACAAAAGAAGTAAGAATTTGTTTTTCCTCTTTCTAACATAATGTCTACCATCCCCCTCATCAAGTTTATTTCTATTCGTTATTAATGGCAATTTACAAGTGCCAATTATATCACTTAAACTATATTAGGCCCCTTTAAAAGAACAGTCATAATTAAAAAAATATATTTTTTTATGTATTTGAAAATTCCATTCGAGTTAGAAAAATATAAACTTGGGTATTGGTAAAGCAAACGATTCCTACTGCATTGAAATCCTTTTATTAACAATTAGAAATTTTTTGAAAGCTTGAAAGTTTTTTATTTAACCTTAGCCATTACTCCCATATAACTTCAAGTTCAAATATAATACTTTTTAAGCGGGTTTTTTCTACATTTTTCCTGCTATTGTAAAACTTATTTATAAAAGATAACTTTAATT
Source organism: Troilus luridus (assembly GCA_964056705.1). Taxonomy (NCBI): domain Eukaryota; kingdom Metazoa; phylum Arthropoda; class Insecta; order Hemiptera; family Pentatomidae; genus Troilus; species Troilus luridus. Next base: position 136,647,010 of record OZ057413.1, on the reverse strand, counting down.
AATTAAAATCAATGTTCTTTAAACATGTAAAGGAAGTCCGGAACATGTATTCATACTTATGCTGTTATATGTAAAATTGCAAATAAAGTTGTTGTAAAAAAAAAAAAATAAAAAATAAAAATAATACAATTCAAAATGGAATATCAGACATGTCATTTCGGAATTCGAAGCATCGATTAGACAAAAAAGTTTCTTTTATATGAATAATTTGTTTTTAATAAAAAGTATTTAAAATCCCCCCCAAAAAAATAAGGCGTTTGGATTTGTTTAAAATTCGAGTTCTAACCGATTAATTAGAATAGTAATCAAAAAGGGATTGAAAGTTTTTCTTCAAGATCTTCATTCTGTTTTACTTATCTGACTTTTATAAACACGGTTTAAATGTTAAGTATATATAAATATATGATGACATTGCATGATAAATAATGTTAAATGTTAAACAATATATATAGTACTGGGAAGCGTGTAATAATCTGTACCTAACAAATATTGTTCTGCAACTGTCATTACGATCTCATGATTTCTCGTTATTTACAGACCAAACTTTATCAGGAATATTCATCAAAACGTTACCCAGAAGGGGATTTGTTTATGTAAAATTTACATTAATTTGAGATAGGTCTCAGTTTTTTTCATATTTAATATTCATATTTATCACCTCTGGTTCTATATTTATTCATTTATTTTTTATATATTTTTATTTGAAAAGAAAAAAATTAAAATTTAAGAATAAAAAAAATTATTAATAAATTAAATTATAAAATAAACTAACCTGTGGCATTCCTGATTTTTAGTGTTTCATCTTCTTTAAATTTTAGTTTTATAAGAATGGTGACATGAGTTAAAATCAAAAAAGTTTCAAGCTTTCGAAAATTTTCTAATGGCTAATAAAACAACTTCAATACCGCCTTTACAATAGTAACGCTTTGCTTTACCAATCCCTAAACTTTCAACTCACATGGAACTTTAAAATACCTCTATTGAAAAATTCTCATCTCTTTCTTTATCATTTGAGTAGCTCATTTGATTGTCTAATCCAGAGAATCTGTCAAAGTAGCTTAGTGAAAGTAATTAAAATTATTTTTGAAGATTCCTCTTCACTAAATTAGTTGAATTTTAGATTCAGGTGGAGTGTATTAGCTGTATATTTAGAATTCGCAAAAAACATGCTTCATATATTTATATAACATTTTATATTTATTTTAGTGTGCTATTTAATGTATTCACTCAAAGCTCATTTTTCACTGTTTGGGCATGGATATGGGACCAACTCTCGAAACGTCGCCAAAAGAAATTTAAGAACTGACAATAAAATATCGAAACATCCTCAAAATATGATACGGTACATTATAAATCAATATATATTATTGATTGAGTATTAATATTATATATCTCATAAAATTAAATATCTTCACTGATAAATCTAATCAATTTTTAAAATATAACTTATGCACCAGTCTCTGAAGTGTGACTGATTTTTTTTTTTAATTTTCAAGAATAATATTTAGCTATATTATTACCTATCATTAGTCATATCGAATTTTGATTGACTATGTAAATTTTACATACAAATATCCCCTTTTCTGGATAACGTTTTGATGAATATTCCTGATAAAATATGGTCTGTAAATAACGATAAATCATAAGATCGTAACGACAGTTGCAGAACAATATTTGTTAGTTACAGATTATTACACGCTTACCATTATCAGATATATCGTTTAACATATAGGGAGTCATTATGATATATCTTCTACAGACAATTATTTTTAGTATAGGAAATATGCTGGAAGATTACCAACATTTGAGAAAAATCTACTAATAATTCAGGCATTCAAGGTTTTTTTATTTTGGTCTGAGAAAGAAAGCATAGTTAAAAGTTAGGTTAAAGTATGATTAAAAAAGATAATACGTATGTTAAAAAATATATTCATACCATTCTCATGTTAATACTTTATTTACTTACTATCTCTATAAAAATTGATATTTCATCTTTCAAGATCATTGTAATTCTTTCCATTACATATAAAAGAAATAAATGGTGCGAACTTACTTGACCTTTCCTGAGGAGTATATTGAGAAGGGGATTAAAAATTATATAAGTGCACTAATGGAAACTAGTTTAAAACTTTAAATTAATTTTATTTATAAAAACAACATTATTAGAACTAAATATGTATTATTAATTATATTAAAAACAAAACAAAACCAGTTTTGACATATGCAAATAAATAACGAAGTCTTTACGTAGAATTCAGTGATTTCCTCTGTACTCGTTATTTCTTATCACAGGGTTCCTGTAACTAACTAAGGCAAATTAATCATAATTTAGTAGTTGTCCAACATTAACGATATAAACCAATTACTGCTTATTTAATTAATTGCATTAACAGAATTCTGACATATAAATTAACTGTCACATATCCCATGAATTTCTAAGTTCAATTAAGCGTACAGTATCGACTTCTATTCATACATTACTTTAATCGACTTCTATTCATATAGACCATTTCGGGCTATACTTAATTAAAATATATTATTAAATGTTTATTCTGTATTCAGTTAGTATGTATAATTTGAATGTCCAATTATTATTTATTGTAAACTCGCTAAAAGCTTGTTTTTAATTACTAGGGCACGATTATTAGGATAAAAATGGTTCTATTATAATTTGCCTGTCGTGGTTACGTGCCTGGTGGTAGTACCGGAGCTAGAGTTGCGAAAGACCCGGGTTCGAATCCCGGCCAGGACAAATTTTTTTTCTTCAAAATAAAAATATTTAAATAATCACAATCCAATAAAAAAACAAAGGTTTTTAGTGATGCAATATTTTATCATGGTTGCCAAGCAAAGGATCGAGGAATTACTTTTGTCTTGCTCGAACAGGTAAATTATAAATATTATAAGCTCGCTAGGAGGGTACAAAATAATTACTAACCTCAACTTCATTTTCGCTAATAATATCAATGTACATCTACTGAAACGTTAAGTGGCTACTGTATGATTTGTAACATGGTGCTTGGTCCACCGTTAGGCCAACTTTGTAAATAAATAAAAAAAGTGCGTAAGTACATCAAGGTTTTTTTTCTCTTTATATTTTCATCCCCACCTGTCAAATACAAATAATTGACAATCAGCAGATTGTCTGACTGGAAAATAATACAGAATGAAATGAAAGGCATGACGAAAATCAGTAGCCGGCGATAAGTCTCCATTGTCTTTAATTCAATAGCGTCATGATTGCAGATCTCTCATCCACGTTCTTTTTAGTCTCCTCCTAGTGTTCTCTGGCATGAGAGTCGTGGCCATTTGTTGTATCGATGGGTTTGGGTGTCCGTGTAGTTTTTTTTAAAAAAGTGTTTGTCGTATGTTCTTATGTGTTCGACAACCGTTTGTATTTTTAAGCCCGTATACAAAGTTTTGTTATTGACGTACCATGGTGCTTTGGTGATAAGTCTAAGAACTTTTGACTGAAACGTTTGCAGTCGTTTTCTATGAGTCTGTTTAGCGATCCCGTAAATTTGTAATGCATATGTCCAAACTGGTTTTGTTTTGTTTTTAATATGATTAATAATACATAGTTCTAATAATGTCATTTTTATAAATAAAATTAATTTAAAGTTTTAAACTAGTTTCCATTAGTGCACTTATATAATTTTTAATCCCCTTCTCAATATACTCCTCAGGAAAGGTCAAGTAAGTTCGCACCATTGATTTTTTTTATATGTAATGGAAAGAATTGTGAAAGATGAAATATCAATTTTTATTGAGATAGTAAGTAAATAAAGTATTAACATGAGAATGGTATGAATATATTTTTCAACATATGTATTATCTTTTTTAATCATACTTTAGCCTAACTTTAAACTATGCTTTCTATCTCAGACCAAAATAAAAAAACGTTGAAAGAAAATAAAGAGATTGTATACTGCAATGCCTGAATTATTAGTAAATTTTTCTGAAATGTTGGTAATCTTCCAACATATTTCCTATACTAAAAATAATGGTATGTAGAAGATATATCATAATGACTCCTTGTATATATTGGAAACATAGGCAATGGATAGCCAAACTTTTTAAATTTTATTTTTTTAAAGATTTAATAAACAGTTGACGTTCGTACAAGATCTAGAATTCGATTACCAAGATTACCAAATTCAGTGAAATTGGTATAGCATATTTCTTAATGTTTTCGTGATATCTTCTTCTATTTCTTTCTAAAGAAATTTATTTTCTATTCTGTTAGCTTCCCACAGATTAGATTTTCTAATGACGTTTCTCCAGAAGATAAGTATTGAAAACCAACAAGGAAATGTTCTTACAATAAAAGCCCTTTCACAAAAAGATTCCTTGGTGCCTACGATGAGGATAATCATTTTTTAAGTAAAAAAAAAAAAAATAGCCGATCAGAATCTCAAGTTTTCGTGGCCTCGTTTAAAATACAACTGCTATCCATATAGGTTGAAATGAACAGAAAGAACTTTGAACATTCATAAATATTTTAAAAAATTGTCATTTTATTGATGACTATTTGTATAAATATGTGTAATTAGCACCAAAGATCGAAAGTGTGTATGTTTATGTATATCAAGATAATGAGTATAATTATACTGCGCTAAGGTGACAGCCCTTATTGATAACAGATCAAACCTTATGTGTATATTTGAATATAGAGAGATATACATATATTTCTGGGCTTAACTTACTATGTTTTTAAAAGTTATTTTTAAAAAGCAAAACAAATAAAATTAACTATCTGTTAACGAAGAACTTGCAATAGTTTATCATAGGAGATAAATATTTTTTCTGTAAATCATCAACAGCGGAGTAAAATGATGTTTCTTTTGTTTTATCCAGGGTAATTATTTAAGACTTGTAAATATATTGTAAATAAACCTTTTTTTTTTTTGGAGAAACACAATACAGTCTTTATTTCCTTATCCAAGGATATAAAAACATTATATATATGTTGATTAAATCTTATCGATGACACTACACCAGTCAATAAATGAAACATAGACCACAGCTCTCTGTTACTCAAACTTGTATGTACTTTTGCGTGAATGGAAACGAAATTAAACGAATGATATTTGTTAATAAAGGAATGATAATTAATTAGTTATAATAAATTATAACTATGTTTCTGTAATTTATTAGGCAACGCATTAATTTTCCCCAACAAAAAGATTTAAAACATGGAACATTTCATAGGTGACGTACTCTATTTGTAAGTATTCTATTCATGCTCAAATATATATACCTATGTATTTACACTTAGAAATTACTTAGTATATAAGATATTTTAGTTTTAGCCTGAAACGAATCAATTCTCACTAACATTTATCTATGTGTACATATATAAACACGAGAAGTCAGCTGACTGTTGTTTTTTGTAAATAACAGATCAACTCAAATACGTAACAATAATTGAGAGCATTGTATATTGTATTAGTAAGTAGTGGCACAACCCCCTCAACATTTTATACCAAATGTCTTACATACATATATATACATGACCTTGGTAACTATATAGCCATCAGCTGATTGATTTTATTGATAACATATCAACCCTAAGATGATAGAATTAATTAAGGCATACACATACTGTTCTGGTCGGTTCCATTGTACACTGTACGTCAGTTGAGAATTGTGGATATCCAATCGCAGGTATGTGGCACATCTGTTTTACTATTTAATTTATTTAATTATTTTTTTTTTTAGTTCAATCAATTCAATTAACACATACACAACACACACTAGGTCACTAGATGCAGGGTGACAACACATCAAAAATAAAAAAATAAACATAAACAAAATGCTGTTGTAAATAAAGATAACAAAATGAAATATATAAATAAATAAAAAATATTAAAAATAAAAACTGAGATATAAAGATAAAAAATGAACTCAATAGGGGATATACTAACCATGCCGTACATAAGATATAAATTGTTACGACATGTAATCTGTGTGTGTTGGTGTACCTGATGGTGACTGTAGTGGTGCGCGAAGCGAACTGGTCTATTTGAGGGGGTCCTCTCTCCTGGTGGGGGGGCGTCCCCTCCACCACCCCCTCTCTCGCTCTCTCTCTATCACACACATGCTCTAGTGTATTTGCAATAATAAATTATATTTACTGTCTATATTATTGCAAGACTATTCGGGGAAACTCACATACATCGAGTCGACAAGAGGATAAACGTATTACGCATCAAATAATCTACCAAATCAAATATATATTGGTCCATTAATTCTTATTAAACAATATAAAAAGTATAAATATACTATATTAAATCCCAAATAAACTCTATATGATATATAATATCACAACACACTTATATCACATTAATAATAACAATAAGACTTTTTATAATTCAACTTATTTATTAATTTTTCTAATCCTCTATCAGAATATACCTTTTAGTTAATATTTATTTTTATGTTATTATGAAAATATTTTATTATTCTTAATTGATGTAGATCAGTAATTTGTTTCGTAAGGGTAGTAAAGATACAGATTCAGTTAAAAAACAGTGCTATATTTCGAATAGGGGCATAAAGAAGTCATGAATAGTGGCTTTTTGATTGCCCAATTTTTAAAAATATTTATTATTTAACTGACAAAAGTCTAAAATTACTAATTACCACTCTATATAAAGGAGAAAATCCTTACCAAGGAAGGAAATTGTTTCCGCATTAAAAGGAATCAAGAACTTAAGGACCTATATGGAGAACCTGACATAGTTTCTTGTATTAAAAAAGCAAGATTAAGATGGTTGGGGCACGTTCACAGAATGGACAAAAAAAGGCTCCCAAAGCTGATTCTGGAGGGACGTCCAGACGGAGAAAGACGAAGAGGAAGGCCTAGAATGCGATGGCTGGACGATGTGGAAGCAGACCTTAAGTGCCTGGGGGTAAGAACATGGAGAAGAGCAGCGAGAGATCGGTCAAGGTGGAGGAAAATAGTTGAGGAGGCCAAGGTCCTTCATGGACCATAGCGCCATGTAATGATGATGATGATAAAGGAGAGACATATTTTTCGCTGTTTTGAAATTCGCTCTTAAACTTTTGGATCGAAAACAATAAAGCTTTTGTCAGTGCTGACATGTGGAAAAATATTATTATATAAAAACCCTGGAGCAGGTAGAGCGAACCCTCGTCGAATTTCCCGGATACTTTGCCTGGAAAAGGCTTTAAGTAAAGGGGAAAGGGCACTTAAACTGGAGAGAAGGAAAGGGAGAGAAGATCCATCCAGCAGGAACATCTCTCCAAGTCCCTTCCACCTGGAGTCATTTCTTATCTTAAGGACATTTCCTCAGTGGATATTATCTTCGAGCAAATATCTAAACATGATCGACACATCTTCAATAATCTGTTAACAATAATGCTTATTCTTTCTTGTTATATTAAGTGAAAACTTATTTAGCCGTGTTTGGCAACTTTTTAGTAGGGGTAAAACTTATCAGTTCGCATCACCGACATGCTCCTGACTAGCGACACCTAGTGGACTGTCAGTTTGTTTTAGTCAACTTTAGTTTAAAGGTTAGAATTAGATCGATAAAAGAATAATATTTAGCTAGGTCGTTTATAGTTGATACTAATAACATTTTGGTTTTGAAGAGAAAAATTTTGTCCAGGGACGGGATTCTATTAAAATAAAATAAATTGTGAATAATATAATGACATAAGTCAACAAGATCTAATTAAAGTAATGTTCAATGAATATCCCTCCCCGTGTATACATTGCAAAATTGCTAGAACACGGTTATATAGGATCGGTGAAGAGAATGGATTTGTCTGGCCGAGTTGCGACCCAGGTTAGCTCAGTTGGTTAGAGGACCACGACGGAGACGTGGGCGACCCGGGTTCGAATCACGGCCCTGGACAATTCTTTTCTCTTCAAAATAAAATGTTTAAAAATTATAACAATTAATAAAAAAATAAAATAAAATAAATGGTACTGATAATAATTGGAAAAAATATTAATTAGTTGAACTTTTCGTTTCCCCTAAAAATGTTGTTCATAGTTAAATGATTTTTTTAAAGTAGCTAATGGAAGAATATACGCAAGAAATAAACATACTTCGAAATTAATCAAGGTGTATTAACAATTTTTCGTAGAATTTTGGATTATTTTGTTTATATCTGGGAGAGGAGTGGCTCAGTGGTAGAGTACTGAGTTACCATGCCGGAAATCCTGGTTCAATTCCCGCTGCAGGCCATGATTTTTATTTAGTCTGTTTGCAGCGGGAGATGGACCATATAGGATCTAGGACCCTCCTGGGGCCCACCCAGCCTCTATAAAATATTATAAAAATAGGGTACCCAAAATAAGGGGGAAAAATCTGGCGGTCGAGCGTGACCTAGGACAAGTCACCTCCTTGCAGAACCGTTGTCCATGAAACAGTACAGTCTCTACCATGTACTGAACCCCAGACCCTTCATGGGTTGTAGTGGTACAGGTTTTTTTTTTTGGTTTTTTTTTATATCTAGTGTATAAGCACGTGTTTTGCTGAACCCCAATGTCCAGCCATATATGTCAAAATAGGACTGGGTAAAGTCTTGTAGATTGGGCTATAAGTCAAGTGAAAAAAAAATAACAAAAAGAAAAAATTCTAACACAACCTTTTAAGAGTCTTGGGTTGAGTTTAGTAGGCTGTACTATTGGACCACGGTTGAGCTGGTATATTTATTCGAGATCACGCTCAACCCCCAGGTTTCCCCCCAATAAATGGTACCCACTTTATAGAAGCCGGTTGAGTAGCAAGAGAGTCTGTAGATCACAAGGGTCAATCCATGACTGTTAAAAGAGTAAATAGTTTATCTACCGCAGCCGGATTTGAACCAGCAACCTTCAGCACAGCAACTGAGCGCTCTAAACTGAGTTCCTCTACTCCTGATTTCCTATTGGATTTGTTTAATTTATCTAGTAATTATTATTTGATTCAATTATTACAGATGTAGTAATTCGTTTGTTTAGTTTGAATGAAAACCAAGCCAAATCTGCCTCTTCTATTGTAATGGGGTGTATAAGAAAAAATGACCGTTTTATCAAATTCCAGAGTTCAAAAGTCTGTAAATATTATAATGCTATTTATTATTTACACTTCATAATCCCTTTAGAGTATTCTTTAAGCTTGTTTACTATTACTGGACTTCTTCAAAAAAAGTCTCAGTCTAGTTATTTATTTCAAAGAAGAAACATGACAGTATCCTACAAAATTCTCGTAATGTTAAGAAATTACTGGACAAAAAATGTCACTGAAGCAACTCGTGAAATGATTAAATATGAAGGGAGAGGTGTCCTTGACCAGCGCACTGCGTAGCGTTGGTTTGAAAAAATAGCAGTGGAGATACGACGTTGGAAAGGAAGAAGGGTTCCGGGATATTGAAAAGGTTCTGAAGAAAGCTGTTGAGTCAAATCCGTCCTCAAGTACTCGCGAACTTGCCAGGGAGTGTGGTGTGGCCAAAGAGGTTAATCGCCGTCTTCTCTCCATGGGGAAGGTGAAACGGTCAATTTTTTTTATACACCCCATTAATTTATTCAAAACACAGACATGTAACGATATCAGAACAGCCTCGAAGAGAACACTGTTAAGCGAGAAATCACACAATCGACATCGAAATCATGAATGATTAAAACCAATCCAGCAGGAAATATTTCTTTATTTTTCCGTTAATTATTATAGATGGATGAAATTACTGTAATTGTTGCTCATTTTACGCTCCTTGATGATTTCAATATTAGATGAAAGATTTTATCTATTGAAAGAAAATAATATAATTAATTTTAATAAAACCTTGTAAACATAATTATTAAACTGGTTTATTAATACAAATTAAATTTAATTAAAAGATGAATTACTAGTTCATTGACACGACATTTCTAATTGCTTTGATCGAGGGCCCAGAAAATCAGATCATCTTTCGAACGAGCATCAGGAATATTTCGGTTGATTTAACTTTCTGCTATCAAAATATTAAATAATCTGGAAAAGGTGAAATGGTTTCCATCTAACTTAGTAAACATATCTACCACCTTCACCTAACATTTATATAATATCTGTATGCCATCGGATAAAAATATCTTTTAAAAATATGTTTTATCGGTTTTATAACAAAATAAAATCTTAATCTTTTCATGATTCGTAAAACTAGTGTAAAAAATGCTGTTTTATAATATTTGTATGCTCTTGGGAAAGAAAATTAAGACTCAATTGCATTTATCTGAAAAAACAAAAGATTTGTTCACAATACATATTCTTAAATATTTACAATAATCTCAAACAAAACATTCACTCACCTGAAATAAACAAAAGAAACAACATACAAAGCCTTTGCTTGGTGTTTCTTTGTATCTTTTAGCAGATTAGTTGTAGTTTACTCAACACATTATTTAAACAATTTATAACCGTCCATTAAAACTGTTGCCTCCCGTTTTGTCTTTAATTATAACAGCTGTTATATCAAGTAGACTCTCCCGCTATCACGGCTAATACAAAATTAAGAAAGGCCTTCGCATATTAGCAAGTCAGTTTTCTTTAAATATATTCAAATTTACAATGGATGGTACACAGAAATAAAATATGATGTAGAAATGATACAAATTTGAATCCAAAAAATTCAAATTCCACAGAGGTTTCTGTGTTTATTAACTTTATAGTAATTCATTTATTGCAAAACCAACTTGGATGAAATTAAACGCAAGCTCAATAACTCCGCATTGGGACCGACTGCACTTTATCTTGCTACGTATGGTATATATAGGGCTTTTTTTATTAGGAAAAGAAGTATGAATTAGAAAATTAAACAACATTCAACCTCTGGAAAAGATTCCAAGCATTTTTATTTTCTTACAAGACAAGAATCTTATTTTCAAATCATTTTTACCTTTCATTGTGCTTGCTATCTAACAAGACATTAAATTCTCATCTGAATAGAATAAGCCCTTATTACTGTGTATAGCCATTGCTCCAGTGAGGACGTTAGAGATAAGATCCTGATTGTTCTGGGGACCTGAAGTGGTCAGTGCCTCGAGGTGATGGGATTGTCCTGCCACGCCATAACACAGCTCCTTAAGGTAATGGTAATGTCGAGGGAGCGCAGGATCAATACGGTCTTTCGGCAGTGGCTGAGTCCTCTTCCTCCTGTTCTTGAAGGAAAGGAGAAGGCTGAGGAAATGGTGGGGTTGACTGTGGGTGTATAGATGCACCAATTTAATGGTATTGTTGCCGAGTAAGGAAATGAGCTCAGTGGTAGAGCACTGAGTTGCCGTTCCGGAGGTTCTGGGTTCAAATCCCGCTGCTTAGCATACTTTTATTTGAACTGTTGGCAAGCAGAGATGGATAAAATGATGGCCCTCCTGGGACACATCCAGCCTCTGTAAAGTGGGTGCCCAAGTTTAGAAACAAATCTAGAGGACAATTTCCCTGCACAATCGTGCAGAAGGTCCAAAAACCAGATCAGTCTCTACCACGTACTGAATCCAAGACCCTTCGTGGGCTGCAGTAGTACATTTTTTTTCTATTACATAAAAAAGTTGTTGTTGATGTTTCAATATTTTATTTTACCTCAGTGAAGTTGGACGAAGGCACCTCACTTCTTAGTCCCACAATATTATTTCTACATTTAATTGTTTGTGTTCAATATTTATCTGTAAAATTCTCTCTGCTTTTCCGTAGTAAATATTATAGTTAATATTCGAAGAAATGAGACAATAATATGTTCTTAACTTCACATATAATGATTTAATTATGTATAGTTTGTAATTTAGAATATATTCTAAGCAGAAAATGCCATTTTCTTTACTCTGAACATTGACATGTAGCGTCAGTTCCGTTCAGTACAGATCTCAGTTTTTGCCTGGCTCTGCACCCATGTATATTGTAGGGTATCTTATGGCTAATATTGATAAATCTATTGTATTCATTCTAAGATTAAATTATTGTATATAATATTCGAAGAAACTAAAACTGTTTCATCTTGGGAGAAGAAATGAGGTAATATTAATTTCTTTAATAATAATACTTTTGATAGAAGCTAGATAATTCTATATGATTCTTAAGATGTTTTTTTAACTGCAATAAATAACACTAAAAGTTTAAATGGTGTATTGTTTGTAATTTAAAATATTAAGAAAAAAACATATTATTTTCTCTCTACTTTAAGTATTGGAATAGAAAGTAAACTTTTTTTCCTGCTTAAACTAATTAATTAAAATAATTAAAAAAAATAATGTAATCTGATCTACAGAATAACTATAAATTACAGTTAAGGATTAGTACAATTAAATGAACTGCTGTATTAATTGTAAAATAGCGATTGGTCCCCCGCTAGGCCTAGAACTGTACTGAGGTCTTGGATTCAGGATGTGGTAGAGACTGTACTGTTTCATGGACAACCGTAGTGCGGGAAGGTGATTTGTCCTAGATCACGCTCAACCGCCAGATTTTCCACCTTATTTTGGCTACCCACCTTATAGAAGCTGGGTGAGCCCCAGGAGGTTCCTAGATCCCATAGGATCCATCCCCGGCCGCTAACAGATCAAATCTTTGCTAACGAGCGAGATTTGAACCCAGGACTTTCGGCACGCCAACTTTGCGCTATATAAATATAAATTATGTTGAGTAGTTTAAAATAAAAATATACGAAATTTGAATGAAGATAGATAGATTTATGATAAGGTAACATCCAATTATCGCATCGAAGACACTCCGCCTCCTTAAAAGCTATCGATTCCGGTTAGACGACAAAGAGATGGCTCGACTAAGAGGATGATTCGATTCCCGAAGTAGCGTTGTGTAAACTGGGCTAAACCCCGCCCCCACTGGGAAGGCGTCAAACATCTCGGATCAAAGAGGCAACGCTAATGCTTCAGTGATCTGGTCCCTTGTGAGTGCTACCATCTACCAGCTGAAGGGGAATACTATCGGCTCAGCTGAGGGCATCAGCGCCTTACTTCGAGGAGGAGGGAATAGGTATCTCTTTGGAATGGAATATCGATTCGTTAATAAATCTGATTGGGTTCTAGTTTAAGCATCGATCTTAATAAAAACTATCGGTATTCATTAAATATATCTAAATAGTTGTATGTATATAGGAATGTTTATGAATATGAAGGAAAAAGAAATTAGGAATTTTTAAATATAATAAAATATAGTAATACCAATTTTAATTTTTAATCAGCTATAGGAAGCAGTGGGAGCGGAGTGGCTAAGTGGTAGAGCACTGAGTTGCCATGTCGGAAATCCTGGTTCAAATCCCGCTGCGGCAAGACTTTTATTTAGTGTATTTGCAGCTGGATATGGATCATATAGGATCGAGGACCCTCCTGGGGCTCACCCAGACTCTATAAAATATTATAAAAATAGGGGGGAAAATCTAACTAGGACAAGTCACCTCCTTACGGAATCGTTGTCCATGAAACAGTACAGTCTCTACCATGTATTGAACCCCAGACCCGTTCATGGGTTGTAGTGGTACAGGTTTTTTTTAGGAAACAGTAACGGAATTATTTTAATGAATAAAAATATCACTATCGCTGACTCTGCTATGGCCCAGGAAGGACCCTGGTCTCATCAACTATTCTTTTCTAGGGCGATCCTCTGCGGGTCTTCTCCATCTGATCACTCCCAGAATCCTTAAGATGATTGCCTCTGATAAGGTTCTGGGTTCGACCCCCCCCCCTGTTGCCTATAAATTATTTAAACTATTAACTAACAAAAATAGACCCCCTGGATCCGTAGACCTTCATGGGGCTCACCGAGTCGATATGTGACCCTACATAAGTGGTCCAGCTTTTTTCCTTTAGAATTGCGAAAATTCCAAAGATAATGTGTGTTTTTGGTTTCTTGAAACAAGTTCCATTATATTAGTAATCATTGCTTTTGGGTGCGATACTTGAAGAGAAGCAGATATAGTTGATAGATAGTATAATGAGAGGTATTGACCACAAAAATACTTTTACCAATACCTGCAGCTAATATCCTACGCCTTTTGGACATCAGTGGTTTTATTGATGGTGTTCTCAAAACAAACTTCACCAGACAACTCTGTTAAATTTCAAACTGCAGACTTGATATCGAGTGCCTACGACAGATCTCACCGCACTAACCGCACGGCCAAAGACTTGGACAGCTTTAATAAACTGTGAGATGTGGAGAGAGTCAAGAACAGGATTCGGGATAAATATTAAAGGAATTGTTTATGTGAACATAATTTAGGCTTGTAGTTGGCAGTAAAGTACGAAGTAGCAATGGCAATGTATCTTTGTTAATTAATTTAATGTCATTTTATGATCCTATGGCTAACCAGATGATGCTACTGTGAGAGTTCTAAATTTTGACTATCCGGGTGTAACAAGGATAAGGATCTTAAGCACCGCACAGGTCCGCATTTTAGGCTCCTTCCGAAGGACGGCTTGACTACGATTTTATACTCCCTTCAAAAGCTCCTAAGGCCATCTGCCAGGCTACGAGCCCACTATACCACAGGTGACCAGTAACTTCAATGCACACTTGAATGTATCACAGCAAGTCATAGTTAATTATACACCATACAGCCTATAAAATAAATCCTATAAGAAAAAATACTTGACAATTGGAGAATTTTGTGTTTACGTGAAATTTTTACCCAAAACTATCGATGAATGGCAAATAAAATAGGCATAATAACAAATTCTAAATGAAATAAATACTCAGTTTGAAGTGAATGTAAATCATTGATCTATAATTAAATAGTCTATAATTTATTTCTATTTATTGTTCTTTTGATGGTGATTATTTTATTTTGAAGAGAAAACATTTGTCCTGGCCAGGATTGGAAAACGGGTCATCTGCATCTCTAGTGCACTGCTCTAAGCCACTGAGATATCAGGGCTCGTATCCCAATCAGACAAATCCATTCTCTTCACCGATCCTAAATCCTCGTGTTCTTGCAATTTTGCGATGTATACACAGGGACGAATGTTCATTGAACATTACTTTATATGACAGGACCGGTGAAGAGAATGAATTTGTCTTGGATACAACCCCTGGTAGCTCAGTGGTCTAGAGCACTGCACTAGTGGTCCAGACGACCCGCGTTAGAATCCCGGCCAGGACAAATCTTTTTCTTAAAAAAAAAAAGTATGCTTGACTGTATTTCTAATAATATATTAAAATGGTGAGGGAGTGGAGCCAATGCTTACACAATTACACTGCACTCCCCCCCTCACCATTTCAATCCGTTATTAGAATTATTCAGTCAACTATTTCTCTAATATTATTCATTCATCCGTAGGATTCATATTATTTCATTCTAGTATTCATGTTACTATAAACAACGCATACACAATATATTTATTCACTATTGTTACTATAAGCACCGCGTACACAATATATTTATAATCCGTTCATCAAAGGTTTTATCAGGTTTCTTCTTATGTATACATAACAAATTAAGTGCTACAGGTTATAAAGGAGATTTAAAATTCATATAAACTGTGTTTGTTTTGTTATCGCCTTGACAAAAAAAAACGCCATTTATTTACAGAAAATATAGTGCGTTGATTTCCCGCGCCATCTTTCTTTGAGAAGTTTTGTTTCCTACAAAACAGGAAAAATGTGCAAACATATAAATAGCTAATAATGATGCTTGAGACCTCACAGTGCGGGATTCAAGTCATTATATTACTGACTGGCACCGCTGCTACAACAACGCTATCTATATACAGTTGTCGTCAGACCATATCAGATCTAGAAATCAGCTTACGGAACCAGGAGCATGTTAATAACCAAAAGTGAAACAATAATAAATGTTCAAAGCGTAGTTCTAGCCATCGCTCGCAACCGAATGGCCGTCAGGTTCGGAATAGAAAGTGTCCTTCGTGGTCTGCCTGCGGACTACGTGTCATCAATATCCTCCTCTTCGCTGAGGTACAGGACTGGTACACGCCAGTTCCAACTGGTACTGGACTGGTACACGCTGGTTCCAACTAGAATTCTTTCTCTCAACGTTATTCTTTACCCATCAAGTGATGAAACCAAGGTTTCCTAAATACTGCCAGGAATATTTATTAAGTTTAAATATCGATTTTATTACGTTTTAAAAAATTGTACTTTTCGTTTTTATACATAATAGAACTTATTATCGACATTGATTTACAGAAATACTATCTGAATAATAATATGTATGGTTTTGACCAGATTTAATTTATTTCTATATTTAATTTAAGTCTGTAGGCCTTTGCTATTTTAGTTCTGGAATAAAATTATTATTAAAAACAATTCTTCACACATATCTAATAAAATAAATTAAAATAAATGTATCTATAAATGAGCACCAATAAATAAATAAAAAATGTCTACACAACCTGATTAGCCCTTTTATTTTTTTAAGTTACACTTTTCATAAAATTCATATAATTGTTATTAAAAAATATCTATTGTTACAGAAATAAGAACGAAATTAATAATTAGAAATACAAATTAAATTGAAACTTATTTGAATTGAACATATTTAGATCGATATACAATATTTATAAACCGTCCACGATAACACCCAAAGGTAGAAGGAAAAATTTTAATCCAGGAGATCCCAACATTAAATACTTGGCAATAACTACCAGGAAGTTCGGTTCAAGGATGGTCTGCTTTGGTAAAAAACATAGGTCCTCTTGCGCTGACAGCCTAAATTCATGGATCTAAACAGATTCTACACTATCCTTGAACCCGACTTTGTTTTAGTAGGAAGGACTCTGGTGAATCTGCTCAAAAAAGAATGGTTATCGAGGTACAGGTAGACTGCTATTGCACCATACAAACCATGGTTATCGAGGTACAGGTAGACTGCTATTGCACCATACAAACCATGGTTATCGAGGTACAGGTAGACTGCTATTGCACCATACAAACCATGGTTATCGAGGTACAGGTAGACTGCTATTGCACCATAAAAACCATGGTTATCGAGGTACAGGTAGACTGCTATTGCACTATAAAAACCATGGTTAATAACAAATTGAAGTTGAAAGACCCACTTCAGAATTTCTGGACAACCGCAAACAATTTACATTAGCATAAAAAGACCAAATCATGCGAACAAAGTATTCATGGCTATAGCTCCTACCGAAATATATAATTGATATGTTACCTATTTGTATCATTACTTATTATCTATGTATATATAAAATTTCATTTTATTCAAAATAAGCTTATATTATTAATTTAGAAAAATATTAGCTTAAATACTGATTTTGACTATTAAATAAGAATGGGGTTTAATAATTATTTTTTTGTCTGCACGAAAATCCTCCTTCAAACCAAAACATGCTTTCTTACTGTTATCAGATGTGGTGAACACGAATTTGAAGTCAGATTTTGTCTATCACGCACAGTTTCCTGAGAAATTCTAGTTTTTTATCCAAAAAGCTGAGTTTTTTGTGGATTTGACGAATTTTTTTTCGGCATCAAAACATAGTGAAAAAAATTCAAAAGCCCGATGATTTTGAGCGCAATGAAGTATATTTGAACGAAAAAAATTTGATGGGTATATTACAAGTGGTTAAAGAAATGTGGCTAAAAGTGTTTTTTCAGTTTTTCAAGGACCTCACTTTTGAAGCAAAGTTAAATACTACTGAGAAAAAGGCTTGGATTGCTTTTCGAGAGGTATGTGCTAAGTTTTTGGAAAACAAAAAATCTAGAGACTACCGAAAAATAGTCCAAGAACTGCTTACTTCATATAAAACATTGGGATGCAAATGTCCTTAAAAATACATTTCCTGCATAGTCACCTAGACTTTTTCGCCCCAAATCTGGGTGCAGTTTTGGACGAACATGGAGAACGATTCCACCAAGACATATCCAGAATGGAAAAAAGATATTCTGACAAATGGAATGAGAAGATGCTGGCGGATTACTCCTGGACACTGCAGCGGGAGACAGAGGAGGAAGAGTACAAAAGAAAAAAAACTACACGACGATGTGTGTATATTTTTTGAGTTGTGTCATATCTAGTATTATACCTGATAGCATGCAGGATTCAGTTAATTATATTTTATTGTTGAAAAAGAAAAAAATCTGTTATAATGAAGACAATAATTTTCAAATACAATTTTTCATTTTTTCCAAGTTTCACCTATTTTCTCTCAAAATCAGAGGGTGATAGAATTTTTCTGAGTTCGGATTCGGACTCAGAACACCTGAAAACATGAGAAACAGGCAAAATTGTTCAAGGGAGGGGAGAAAAGTTTTTTTTTTCAGAACAGTGTAATCGCAAGTATTTTTGCGTGAAACTGAGATTTAAATTGAAACTAATCGATTTATAAAGGACATAACTATTTAATTAAAAAACTTCGCGGATAATTATTTTGGCTTTTTAATATAATTTTTGATCGCGACTTTGATGGGGAACCATTAAATTAAAAATAATATTTTATTGCAATGTCGTTAATTATGCTGTTATAGGAAAGAAATAATTTATTTACAGTTTATATTCAAGTAAGTGGCTGGTATACCGAAAGTTTGACCAGAATATGGAGTTACATTAATATTGCGTTCTTACTTTCAGATCTTAGATATTATTACTAAAAATTTACGGAATAAAAATATATCAAGATAAAAATATTTATTTGAAGAGAAAAAATTTGTCCTGGCCGGGATTCGTACCCGAGTCGTCTGTACCTGTAGTGCAGTTCTCTAACCACTGAGCTACCAGGGGTCGTATCCAAGTCAGACAAATCCATTCTCTTCAAAATAAAAATATTTAAAAATAATCACCATCAAATGAACAATAAATAAAAATAAATTATATATATCAAAATAAAAAACTTTTGATTTAAGTTTTATATGATATAATAAGTATAAATAGCATGTATAATTAATATTTTTTAGAGGCGTCTAATTTTTTATTCATAAAATAATAACAAACACCAATTTAAGGATTGTTGATGGTAAACGGCAAGTTAAACTATACTAAATATGATAGATAAGTTATAATATTATATTTTATATTGATGTATAAAATACGAAAGGCAATATTATTAAATTGTAAGATTTAATGATAATTATCCTTGTAACTATACATTATGTGAGGTTTACTTACAACTTTGCGAGTGGCGCCTACGTCGAAAGATAAGTAACGTTAATCTTACCTGAAAAAAGACATAAATATATTAATATATTGATAAAAATAAACGAACATTTATATATAAAATAAATGATATAGTTGGTATCTACACCTACTAATTCATTGCTGAAATAGCATCAGAGACGTGTAATTATTACTTGATATAATTAGAGAGCATTGGAGGAAGTGGAAAGAGTACAGGCGGAAGTTGTCAAAGAGGACAAGGTGTCACGTGGTACGGGCAGTGACCAATCAAAATATTAAGAACGTAAAGGAAACATCAAAGCCATGTGTAAGTCGATTAAATGTGGCCGTTTTGTGATAAGGAGCCAACCACAACTTCACAAAAAGTTTTTATTTATATTTGAAAGTTTATAAATAAATGTATTTATTTTTGACAAATTAAAAGATTTAAATTAGTTCTAGTGGATATGTAGAGCAGTGTTTTATATTTCTATGATTTTTTTCCACATTTACAAACTACGAACCCCTACAATGGATCCATTTTTTTAAAAAAGTACCATTTCATGAAATAAAGGTTTTTAAGTGTGAGTGAGGTGGAGGAAAATTGTATAGGAATATATAAATTAGATTTGGTAGTTCAGAAATAAATTTCTTGAACTCTGTTGTTTACAGGGAGAAGTAAAAAATAAAGTAGGAACATTAAAACAAGGGTTCGCTTTTGGGTGTTATAGAAAACTAATAATTGTAGATAATATAAGATCGATATGGATCGTACTATTAAACAAGAAGGCTCATTCAGCCTCCGTAAAACTGTTAAATATGTTGCAAAACCAGTCTGAGTCCCAGGCTTAGTACAGTCCCTACCGTGTATTGAATCCAAGACTCTTGGACTCTACGTGGATTGTAGTAGTTATGTATATTTAAGGTAATCATGTACCCATAGGCATCATTTGTTTTTTCGTAAAGTGCTGTAATTTTTCTGAAAGCATTGTCTATTAATTTATGCGTTGTAAACCGAGGAATTTATTTATTATATCAATAATTACTTTAAGAAGATTATATACACTTTAAAAAATACATATTTAAATTATATTTAATACTTTCATATTAATTAATTAAGTGGGGCATAACTGCACTTCGAGCTGAATCATATTTGAGGGAAGTTTTGGCCAATATCTACCTTATGACTTACTGACGGTACAAATTTCATACAATATGCTACATATTATATCTGTAGAGCGCTATACTCATTCCGGGCTCAAGTCAGGCAATGCCATATTATTTAAACCGTTAACAGCTGCAGACCTAGCGAGATCTACAGACACTCCCGAGGATCACCCAGGCCCTCTAAAATGGGTACCCTAAAATGAGGGTATTATTATTTGAAATGAAATAACTAAAAAGTAGGAAACTTGACAGGATTTTAACTAATTTTCCAACAAAATAGTTATAAACAAAATCACTAAATAAAATAAATGCATGGGATAGCATGCAATAAAGTATTTGCAAGTCTATTTCTTCTTTGGGAAAAATAAACCAAATACGTAGGCAACGAAATCCATTATTCATTACTAATTTATTTTAGCACATGATTGACCTGCTTAGAGAGCATGTTTTGGGGATGTCAATAGATGTTATAAAAGCAAGGATTCAAATGAAGCCAATGAAGAAGCATGGCGGATGAAAGTAGAGATTGAGTTCCACACTGTGGTGGAGCGGGCGAGGAAGGAACGCTCGAATGCGTTAGTTCTGTGGAAACGAGTTTAGAGATAGTAAAAGCGGGATCTTGTTTTGTGGTGCTGGATAGGGGATTTGAATTGTAGGAGACTGTATATATATATTTAGTTAATGTATTGGTATAGAAAAACACTGAGAAAATATTGTCTACGAATGGGAGGGAAGAGCCACTTTAGCTCATCATAGTGATGTGACACCCGGGATCGATTTGAAGTACCAAAGACAAATCTTAGAGCGCAGAATGATACCGACCAAACACCTCTCTGAACAATCTCTGTCCTAGGTACAGTGAAGTCTCTATCATGTACTTATCCCAATACTTCAACCGATTGTAGTGGCATTGGCTTCATTTTTTTTTTATATATATATAGAGTGATATAGGGCTAAATGAATATTGTGGATTCCATAGAAGAAGCCAACGATCGACTGAGAACCTTACTAAGCGCAGAATATTGTCAAGGACTCTTCAATTTTTTACTCATATTAATATTTCAGCCTCTTCGATTCCTTCCACGGCCACTTTTCTCCTTCTTTCTTCCTCTAATTGCCTCGACTTATAATTGTATAATGATTAGAATTCTATAAATATTTCGAAGAATACTGTTATTGTGTTGTCATTTGAGCCAGAAGCTGGTAATTAATTAATAATTTTCTTAGGTTACATCAGTCCTCTTTCCCAAACAAGCCTCCAAGCCTCTAACACGTATTCTTGGAAAAGATATAAGACTTTAATTAAATAATAAAAGTTAGTGATTGGTATCTGAATCCTAAACTGGAAGCACATTAAGAACTTGTTTTGATGAGACACTTTCTATGTTATTTAAAATAAACTATGATTATAATGAGTGCCAAATGACATTTGTTTAATTTAATATATTTTATTTTTATATTATTATGATTATAATGAATCAGAAACATAATTTAATGATAATTAAAATTATATATGATAATAATAAATATAAAATATTAAGAAAAATTTTAAGACCGATTAACACGTTGAAAGCCTCAACAATTTTCAGAAATCTGGCTTAGGATGACAATTTGATTTAATCACATTACATTATTTAAAACTCTAATTCTAGTTCATCGAGTTTAATCGTAGCTAATGGCAAGTAAACACAGGACGAGATAACTCGTAGTTGCCGTCCTAGAAAAGAATCCAATCTACGAGTTATCTCGTAGTTGGCAGACAACGTGTTAAGGAGGGAGACCATTTAGACGCAATAGCTCAAAAATCTACTCGCACAAAGAAAAAAATACAGACAAAATAAGAAAATGTAGAATTCGGTTCTAAAGGCACCTACACAGGATGGACTCAAGATGAATGTCCAAAAGAGTATTCATTCACGTATATTAAAAAAACTAGAAATGACCAATACATAGATTGTAAAAGGGATTGAGTTCGCAGTCTATCCGGAAGGAATTGAATATATGCTTTTAAGAAAGAACGACAAGAAAAACTGAGGCAGAAAACATAATGGAAAAACACAAGGAATGAAAGCGATATCCAGAAGAAAAGAACTGTTGTGATAAAAGTAGCCCATAGTGAATCAGTCATAAAAAATAATAATAATAATCAATATAATTACAAGTTCAGAACTAAGTTAAATTATAGAGACTAGCCTAAACAAATGTCAGTTAAATTAATTAACTAATTGATATAATTAAAACAATATTTAGTATAAATATGTTTTTTTGTATGATACAAAATATTGCGAAAATCCAAATGCTGCTACAACCCCGGATTATCCAAAACTGTCCCGCAATAGTAGTATGTAGCCGAATTAATGGCAATACAGAATTACTGTCTCTGATTCAAAATTAATCCGTAAGCGAATTTCATTAAATCATTTTTTTCCTGCACACTACAACTCGTGAAAAGTCATGGGTCTAGTACGTGGTAGAGACTGTAGGGTTTTTTGACAATGGTTTTCCAGGGAGGTGATCTGTTCTAGACCAAGCTCAACCGCCAGGTTTCTCCCCTATTTTGGGGGCCCATTTTAAAGAGGCCTGGGTGAGGTAACTTAGAGCTCTACCGCTGAGCCACTCTTCTCCCATTTATTTAATTAAACATTATCACTGATTTGTTTTTTTATTTTATTTTAAATCTAACTAATAAATATTTATCACAGGTATGATAAAAAATGTTTCCTAAATCCATTTTACATGCACACAAGAAATGTTCTGCCTACTTCAGAGTAGCCAACAAAAAATCCCTTCATCATGGAGAAGAAGTTAACTACCGACTTCTAACAAAGTCCTCCATTTCTTCGGAAAAATCCCCCCAGTTGTGCAATCCGCCTTTACATAATAAATATCAAACGCCCTGAGGATTACACAACATTCTCGAGCGGCTTCGAACGAGGAAAACAAAGGAAGCCCTTGTAACGACGAAGTTGAGGAAACTGATTGGCAATTACTGATTAGGTAACAACTGATTAGATAACAGTCGGTGTGGCTCTTACGACTGATAAGGACTCTCGCTAGCCAACAATAATATGTTAAAGTAACGATGATATTTTAGCTTTGAAAGCAAGTCCTCTTCTCTTTTGATTGTCATCCTAAAAAGGCTCTGAAGAAAGATAACAAAACGGGCAGGAACAGAAGGATGATCCTCAGACAAGAGAGAAAAAAACATTTCAAGAGAAGGCTCGCATTAAACTGAAGCAGCTATGATATCTCCCTTCTTTGTAAGATGGATCCCTGTGTTACATTTTTTGCTCTTATAGTAGACATCGTATTTAATGAGATTTCAAACAATGCATTCAGTGAACGCTGAATATTTAAAAAACAGTCTAACGAATCAAATAATCGATAAACTGTTAAGTTCAAAACTTTTTTAAGGAATGTTTTGGAATTAAAAAAAAAAGCAAGTACAAGAAATCATTTTATTATAAACAAGTGAATGAGGGACTAAAATACTACTTTTCAACATAATCACCATTCAAATTCAGGCACTCATCATGGCGGCGGTGGACAAGCTTTCGAATTCCTGTGTCATAGAATTCTGCCGGAATTTCCAACAATAAAGCCCGTGAAACTTGTGGGAAACATAGAGAAAGCTCAGTTACTGTGAAACGGCGATTTTCACGAAGCATTTCGTCAATTTTGGCGACCAGATCGTCAGTCGAAATGTTCGTACGTCCACTCTTCTCTTCATCATGAACGTTCGTTCGGCCATTTTGAAACTGAATGCACCACTTCCTGACAGAACTGTCACTCGTTACGTTGTTCCCGTACACTTCACACAGTTCCCGATGAATTTCCATTGGTTTTAAGTTTTCTGCCAACAACAAACGAATCACAGAACGCCCCTCACAACTGGCGGGATTGTTGATTGCAGCACACATTTCAATATTTTTTATTATAAAAAAAGGAGATTTTTCCGTTGTTTCAGTTCGACGCTGAGTGAGGTGCCGAGCACGGGCACACCAATGAATACCCTATTGGCGCGGGCCTGGCGACATCAGATGGAAACGTTCCTTACTTTCTGAATACAACTTAAGAGTATCGTGCTCTTATCGATTCACTTGTCCAATATAGTAGAATTCGTGGTATCTGTATGTTTAGATAAACTGTGGTTTCAACTCAGGGTAGAAAAACAAATTTACAATCCATGAAGGGTTCTATACCTAGTAGAGAGTGTACTATTTCTTGGTTAAACAGAATTTCCCTATTTTGGGTACCCACTTTATAGAGGCTGAGAGAGCCCCAAAAGGGTCCCAGATCCTAAAGGATCCATCCTCGATGGGTAAGAAATCAATATCTGCCTGCTGCCAGATTTGAACACAAGCTCTTCTGCCGGAAACTGAGTGTTCTATTAGCGCTCCACCCCGTCGGTAGAGAAGAGAACTTATTTTTTATGAATTAATTCTTTATTTATATTTATTGTCCATTCACCACATTTCTCTTCCCCGGACATGGTGGCAATTTTTCTTGCAGCTTGGGTTGAGGAGTGTCTAAGTAAAAAAAAAATATTATACGAAAATCGCGTATTTCCATGGTTACATTTGATGGTATACTTAACTATCTTTGTTCAATTGATCTGATAGTAAATATTATCACAAAAGAGAGAAGTATTAATTAAAGCTCAATACAATTTGTAAACAAAAACATAGCGCTATATTTTATATTCTTAAGTATATTTTAAATATTCTAATTTATTTTATGATGCCGGCGTAATCATTTAAGATGGTTACTCAAATTATTATTTATTAATTCTTAATTGGATCCTTTTCCAAAGGTCTATTGTGTAAATTAGTAAACAAATTTACTGACTAATTAAACTATCAATATATTATTCACAGGTATATAAGCAATGGGTAAGTAAGCACTAAAATAATTATAATGAATAGACTTTATTCATACGACTTAAAATGCGATTAATGATTCAGATGTTCATAGAGGATTACAACTTATCTTGTGAAACAGGTGTACATCTAGAGTTCTTCTTGGTGAGGTGTGTCTTCTCCGGGTCTCCCTGTCTTCAGATACTTCCTTCCTTCTTCTTCGGGATCTGTTTAGAGAGTGTCTTTTCAAAGGTGGAGTCTTGGACCACCCTCTTTGGTATCTCTTGACCCACCTTGACCATGGGGTCAAATCATTCTAACTGAACAACCTGTTTCTTGCAAACGGTCATTTGCTCATTGTACTTTGTAGGTCATCTTCAGGGCCAATAGGAGTGGGTAATCGGTGCAAAAAAGTCCATATATATATATATATATATATATATATATATATATATATATATATATATATATATATATTTTTTTTTATATATATATATACATTTATTTTTATAATCCCGCCAGGTACGATACTTACCAATAGTATACAATCATATGACTCCTGTTAACATCTATAAATAATTGTTATAATACCATTAAAGATAAAGGTGAATGGGATCTTGAGAACTGACCGAGCTACAAGTTCTACACTAGGAGCGCCCCGCTGGGGGGGCCGCTGGGGGGCCCGCTGCCAGCGACAAGGTCTCTTATACCCTCGATATCGAAGGCCATGGCTATGTTGAGAATGAACATGATGGTATGGATGCTATTTGGATGTCTGACCTCTCTTGTTGTTAGTGATGTTTGGTAGCTATGCTCACATTTCATTACTTAGAGTTAGAGAGTTATCTACTTCTCTTTTTCTAATATTAAGTTTTTAACATTGCAAAAACTAAATTAAATTTTTAAATAGGGGGTCTTGAGCACTGCCAACAGAAAACTCAAGACTTTGGAATAAATCTGCTCTTTTTTTTTTTTTCTAAATCAATTATAGTCTGAATTATTTAAATTTCACATATAGTGACACTCCAAATAATAATTATATACATTTTCAAGTAATGAGCTAAGGGTTTTACGCCTTTATGCACCAAAAAAAACCTGGTGATGAGCAGGACAAGCTCAATACAAATTTAAATAATAAATTAATTGAAACAATAATTAGTATGTAATTATATTATTTATACCTTGTATTTGTATTTACATACATTTTATTTTCATTTTTAGCGTAATTATCATCGTTAATTTGAACAATACTTGGACCATTTGTACTTCCAATAATTTCACAAAACAAAAAATTTAACTATTACAAATAAAATCTTTTAGCGGAAATGAAAATGTATCAGTTTTTTTATATTTTAAGTTATTATTAGTTTCAATTGCACAACGGCTTTTTAGATACATTATGTAAATGTTCTTATATCAAAGAAATTCTAACCTTTAAACTACGGTTGATTAAAAGAAATTGTAGAATTCATACACATGCCGCTAACTGCCGCTAGTCTCTAGCATGTTGCTGGCGCGAACCAAAAAGTTTAACCCCTACCAAAAGGAGCTAAACGCAGCTGAACGAGTTTTCACTTGATAAATATGAAAAAATAAGAATTGGGAAAAAAATCGAATCGGAATATTCAACACAAATAAATATTTAAAACTTAAACCAGTCGTTAATGTTTTAAGTTATTGTATCAATACATTTTACTTATGTAACTCCCCAGGAGTCTATTTTCATACATTTTTTTCTCTGCAATACAATTCTATCTTTATTATACTAAGTTTTCCATACTCATTATATTTATACCTTTTTCATTTTATTTTTTCTGTTTAACTTCATTTCTCTCTTTGTATTTTGTTTTGCATTATCACCTTTCTATACATCTATTATGTAATCATCTTTATTCATATATCCTTTCATTATATATCCTTCACTTTTTTCGCTCAATTTTTCTATATCTCGATATTATGTTATGTTTTCTGTACCTCTATCTTATGTATTTTTATAGTCTATTCTGTTTTTGTCTGTTTTCTCATAGCCCTGAAGATGACCTACACAGTAGGTCGAAACGTCGGCACAAATATAATATAATAAGTTTCAACTTATTTGCTGTGTTTTTTTGACTGCACCCCCATCTATTTACATTCTATATTATTGTATCAATAGTACAACTATTAACCAACTTTTTAGATAAATATAATTATTCTTATATTAAATATTTCTAACCTATAGACTAAAGTTGAGTAAATTGAATTGCGAGAAATAAGCAAGCCGTTATATGTAGCCACTCACGAGCATGTTGCTGACGGTAGCCCTGGTGCGAAGTAACCCCCCCCCCCCAAAAAAAAAGTCGTTAAACGCGGCTAAAAAAGTTGTTATCACCAATAGTAGATGAAATTTTGATTAATGCTCTTTAATAAAAATGATGTAATAAATCAAAGTATTCCTACTACCCATTGATGGTTCCTCGGTAAAACGAAGTTCATCGTGTATATTTGTCCAAATAAATATAATTATCCTTAAACGTATTATGTTATTTATATTTTTAGTCGTACATACATTATGCTGTGTATATATACATACACATGAATACGAATCTAAACCAGAGAACCAAAGGTCATAACACATTCCAACTACGTTGAAATACTCTCCCCTATATACGACCTCAATAGCTGCTCTTAATAGAGCTCCTATCCTTCCAGGAAACTGGGAAATAGGACTATCTGCCTCTGTAATTGTGGAGCCGGATCACAGGATACTGGAACCTGGCATCAGCATCTTACTGGATTAGTATTTCACAACTAATGGCTCCGATGAATAGTTCAAGTAATGTTAGTTAGGTGCGCAGATTGATTTGGTCTTTTCAGGAATTAATACAAAAAATTTGTGAGATGATATTATTATCATTTAATTCTTATTATCAAGTTTCCCTTATAATTTTTACTAATTGTTCACTATTTAAAACAAAACTTTACACCGTTTTAGAGAAATGCTTATAAATAGTAGCGGGAAAAGTGGGGCAAGCTTTTTATGAAGTAGACGGCAACGAAGCAATTTAAGTTTTCTTATACGACTCGGTTAAGTCAGTACGTATGTGATAATATCATAAGCGAAATATTTGAGTAAAGTGAGTTATTTCGATCAATGTGGACATTTTGTGATAGTTCTAACAACCAATCAAATGTTCTCATTTTGTGTCATATGAAACAATTTCACCCAATCATGTCAACATTACACTGATAATTGCATTCAGTACATTTATCAATCACTATGATATCTCCATAGACTCCACTGAGGCGTTTGACTCAGTGTCCCATAGTTTTCTATGTAAGACACTGCAGGACAACGAATTGCCCGAGCAGCTCTATTATATCATAAGGTCCTTTCTGACACATGGTTCAATAAAGGTACGAGTCGGCGAAAGTCCAACCCCTTTCCCCTTAAGTCTGGTGTACCTCAAGGGTCTGTGCTATCACCGGTATTATTCTCAGTTTATACGGCGGAAAGCGTTAGTGCCAAATACAAAAAGCTACTGTGGCGGTGTATGCCGATATGATCGTCATCTACAGTAGCTCATTGAATGCAGAGAGAGCTTATCCCAGTGAGTTAATCCCAAGAAGACCAACTATATTGTTGTCTCCTTCCAAAAGAATAAACGCCCTCTACCTAAGGTTTATAGAGTAGCACGCGGAGTAAACAAACCTGCGAATAGGGTAATTTATCTCGGTGTCACCCTCGACCGGGACTTCACCAACAACTTCAAAACCGTATACTGAGGCGTATAGTAAGGCAAACATCTCTACAAAGGACGAAATCAGACATAATACACGAGACCCTCGGACTCCCGACGGTAACGGACTTCATCAAACGGAGGCATGTCAAATTCTATGATCGCCTCCAACACTGCAAGAACCCACTATTCAACACCGACAGAACGACCTCAGCACTGGCAAACACATGTACAGACACTCAACATGGACTGAGTAAACTACTGACTAACTTCAATCAGAAAGAACTAGTGAGCCCCATTACTAGACCCCCCACTCCTACCATCTAATTAATATCAAGATAATTGAATGCACAATCCTCTCTTAAAATGCACCTAGTGCAGTACAAGAGATGTCATGTGTCATATTAATATGTTATTGTAAAAAAAAATATATATCAATCGCTATAACAACAAGTGTTGAGTTTGACAACTTCATTCCGAATAAATTTCAAAATGTAACAATATAACCTCACCAGGACTGTCTTTAAAATCTAATCGACACTGGAAAAATGAAACTGACAAATGGTACGATAACTTACCAGTTGGAAGAAATCTAATAAATGCATGGACTAAATCTGCTGCTGAGGCAATTGGCTTGAATGTAAAGGACAAAAAGATAACAAAGCACTCGAATAGATCAACTGCTGTTAGCGAATTGGCAAACAGTGGCGTAGAAGAACAACAATTACTGAAAATGACTGGTAATAGCAATCAAAATTGTATAAAACCATAAATTTCGATCAAGAACACCACAACAAGATCATAAATATTATGCGTGGTAATAGATCTTCGGGTCTTTTTCGTTTAATGGACAATTCGGTTATTAAAACAAGTAACTGTTATTAAAAAGTAACACGTGATATGGTTACAACCTCCATATCAGTAGAACATATGACTACATTCCTTAGTTTCGTTTAAAACCTAATAATGGCTATGTTAAGGTTATACGAAGATTTTAAGGATTTGGACCAAACCATCGCATTCTTACAAGAAAAAGGCCTCATCCATAAAGAAAAACCATGCCGGAATGGACATTCTATGAAGTTGCGGAAGAGAGATGACCGGTACAGATGGCGGTGTCACAATGCAAGTTGTCTTTTGGAAGTAGGACTCAGGGAAGGTACGTGGTTCAACGGTTCAAAATATCCTCTGAATAATGCAATTCTTTTTATTTACTCATGGACCAAGAAATATAACAACAACGTTATTTTGTAAAGACGAATTGAGTATGTCTGCAGAAACAGTAACAAATTGGAAAAATTATTTGAGGGAGGTTTGTGCTGATTCGCTACTTAAAAATCCTATCAAAATAGGAGGATATGGTATGACCGTCGAAATTGACGAGTCTTGTTTTACAAGAAGGAAACATAATGTCGGACGAATATATCCCAACCAATGGGTTTTTGGTGGTATTTGCAGGGAGACGAAAAAATCTTTCATATATTCAGTGCCCAACAGAAACAAAGATACTTTAATAGCGTGCATTAAAGAATGTATTCTTCCAGGAAGTGTTATAATATCAGATTTATGGAAAGCTTATTCCACTATAGAAAGAATAGAAGGGTATGATTTTAAGCATTATACAGTCAACCATTCTGAAAATTTCGTTGATCCTTCAACTGGAGCGCACACACAGTCGATAGAATCGTTATGGGCCGCGGCCAAAATAAGAAATAAAATAGAAGCTGGAACTAGAAGAACAATGTTGGATTCATATCTCTGTGAATTTATGTGGAGACAAAGGAATATGGGGAAAGACCTTTTTGAGGTTATATTGGAAGATATCGCTTCATTTTGGAAATTAGAATAAACTTTATATTAATCACGTGTTACTTTTTAATAACAGTTACTTTTTTTAATAACCGAATTGTGCATTAAACGAAAAATACCCAGATCTTCTATTGTAGAGAACAGCAACGAATCTAATTTTAACTTAAATTTTAATAATTGTACTTTCACTATCTGTACTTTAAATTAATAAATATCCCTCGGACGTTGACTAATGCCTCATAATTTTATTGCAAATTTCTCAAGCTCGTTACCCTGGAACGATTGTCATACAATTATCTTATCTATTATCTATGTCCTAGGGATATTACTATTGATAATAAGAAAGTCTCACAAATCCAGAAGTATCAATAATCAAAAATACCATCAGCACCATAATCCACAATATACAGCTTGAAACCAAAAAAACTGTCAGCATTGTTCAAATATCGCCACTGCCATTTCCCATGGCTTCTGGTCGAAACACCAAAAGAAAAATTAATCTATTATTACCTCATCGTACGTAAATTGGTTAGAGGAAAAACAAAGAAAAAGCGCTAAAACATATGTTATTAAGTCTGTATTTTCTGATTGTAAAAAGACAATCGAATAAGTATCTACTGTGAAAATATCAGAGGGAGAGAGGGAATTTCCTTGCTTGTACTGCAATGAACTATTCGCAGATTCTCGTCTAGAGGAGTGGATTATGCGTGGGCAGTGGATGCATGAAGATTGGACGGGCAATACAAAATAAAAAAAATGAATTTGTTTGCGACATTTTCCGTTAAAATTTTGTCATGACGCATTTGCCTCGCTATGTGGGGCAAGTGCGTCAATTGACACACGTCATAAAAGTCAAAGTTTTTGTTAAAATGTATTATTTTACTTGTTTAATTAGTGGCTACAGATTCTAAAGAATATAAATTTATTTAGAATGGATTTGTCAGGCCATGTTACGAGCCAGGTTAGTTCGGTCGTTTAGAGCATCACGCTAGAAGCGTGAGCGACCCGGGTTCGAATCCCGGCCTGGACAAATCTTTGCTCTTCAAATTAAAAAAAAATATTTAAATGTAAATTTATGTTTGTATACATCTGTTTATATTTGTACCTTCTTACCTGCGACCTTCAGAAGGTCAAAGCTTAAGGTGACGCACTTGCCCCAGTTTCCTCTAATACAATAGTGCTTTCTGCTGCTTGCACAAACTGACCATTTATTTCTTGCCTCAAAACGGAACGTGTGATTATATACGACTGATAGCAGATAACAATTAAATATACACAACTTTTTAATGTTTTTCGTTTATAAAACGTATAGCTTAATACAACCTTTGCCTTCTAGAATTAAATTCAAATCAATTTAATTATTTATCTTATAACAAACTCTGAAAAATAAAAACTTATCTTCAGTTCACTAACTTTTATTATAGCAAAGTTCCTCTAACAGTAATTGTTTAATTATATGCGGCATATTCTTTAAAAATGATATTCATATTTATCAGAGAAACAAATGTGATTTAATAAAGTTGCTGATTATTTTAAATAAGAATAAATTTCTTAGCACTTTTTTTTTAAATATTGTCCGTCCTCCGTCGTAAACCAGCGACTTCCTGCCCCCCTGTATTGTTTAATAACATCCCTCTAAGTCCTGTAGAACAGATCCGGTACTTAGGACTACACCTTGACAAACACTTAACTTGGAATCCTCATACTAGACTGAAACGACAAGAAACAGCTCGCCGTTTCAGGCAACTTCAACATTTACTAGATAAACGCTCTACGCTCCCAATTAATTACAAGAGACTCATATACATGCCAATCATTAGACCCATCTGGACTTACGGAATAGAGCTTTGGGGGTCCACTAAGCCATCGAATTCCTCTCGTATTCAATCCTTACAATCCTTTGGAAAATCCTTAATGCTCCTTACTTTGTTACGAACAAAGTAATCTATAGTGACCTTAACGTCCCGTTTATTGCTGATTTGGCCCGAATCCGATATCAATCTTTTCATGACAAAACTTCATTTTCACTCAAACCCACTAGTTTTAAACCTCGCAACCTCTTCAATTCCTGATAATCCTTCGAGGCGTCTGAAAAGAAGATGGCCTCGTGACCCTTCTAAGCTGAACTTTTTATATGAGTACTACCACTGGGTAGTTTCTCTACTTGTCTTTTCATGTCAATGTATTCACTCATTATATTTCCTAGATGTATTTTGTATACAGTTGTAAATTTCAATAAATAAATTTAAAAAAAAAAATTGTCCGTAAAGCTCATTTCTGGCAATATCCACAATTTTACATTTCCGTGCGGTTTGGAAAAACAGGAAAATTTTGCGTCCCGGATTTTGGTCGGGGACAACGGGACAGGTGACCGAGAAAGATGACAGTCCCGTTCAAAACGGGACATATGGTATTTAGCATGCACTTATACTTTTAGTTTGTCCAGCTAAATTTTTATTTCCATTATCGACCCTGTCCCTCAAAATTTGTGCAATAACTGAATCTAAACAAAATAATACAGGGTGTTATTTAAAAGGATGTTTTGTATTTTAGAGGCCAATTCAATATTAGGCCATTAGGTGAAACCACTGGTCATAGCATGATCACATAGGTCACGCAATGTCCCGTAGGTACTTAGCAGCAATCATAGAATGTTCTTACGTCAGCACAGCAACTCAGTGCTCTACACAGTTATCCCCCCCCCCCCATTACCTCTATTAAATAACATAAAAAGAGATAATATTCTATTAACAAAGACCGTATTGTTGAGTACATAATAGAGACTATTGTGTGAATGCTTGCATTGTCGGCCGTCCCATCTGTTTGCTCTACAACTCGGGTTTCCACTTATTGATTTATCTATTGAAATGTCTGATTATTTATATATTAAATTGGCAGAGATGATAATTGTTTACCATATATACAATTAAAAAATGTAATATCAGCCCTTGTTTTTTTAAGTAGGCAAACAGATTTTTGTTTGAGGGAAAAAATAGTCAGGGTGGAGTTCAGAAAAAATTCTCTTAAATAACGAAAACTATTTATTTGAAAACCAACGTTTTGACCCACATTTCAGGCCTTTTTCAGGGATAAATCTACGAAATACATGATACATAAATCCACATACAAAAAAATAAAGATGCAAACTAAAAAAAATTACAAACAAAAGAATAAAAATGCGTATAGGTTTCAAGAGATATGAGTGATAAAAGTGCAGAACCCTATGGATAAACATAAAAACAGAGTGAATACTTAATATTATTATCGAATACGTAATAAAGAAATTAATACAAATCAATATAATAAATGGTATTCCATCTCTCTGGTGGAATATACAGAGAAATTATTGGAATAATAATGGCACAGATGAATTTTTTATAAAATTTGTCACGACCATTTTCTTCCTAATTTGTATAAGTTGAGCTAATTTTATTGAACATGTTAGTTTAATTTCGAATCTGAATATGCAACTACGTGATTCATTTTAATAATGATTTAGAACTAATTCATACAGCTGCCAAGGAAACATGGATAGTGATGAATATTAATCAAGCGTTTGATAAAGAGAGTTCTAATAAAAGAACCATTTTTCATCAATTTCTTCTTTCGTTTTCACCTTTCAAAATAACGATGTGCCCAATAATGATTTTGTACAATAATACCACACTTATAATAAAGTTTAATTTAAGAAAACTTGGTGTGAAAGTATCGACATTCGAGAAAAACATAATAATGTTGTTATTTTAAAACTGATTTTTTTTTGTAGTGAATTGGCCTACTACTACTGTTAGCAGCATATACAGCAGAGACTATTAACACTTGAATTAAGATATGAGGAAAAAAATGGTGGGTGGGGATAAAAAAAATTTTCTTAAATCGGGAGAACTCCCAATGGTTCGACCCACATTGCACGTTTTCATGGCTATTATAGTAGGATAATTTACACATGGTTCATAAGAAAACAGAACCGAATACCAGAAAAATTATTAGGATCCCAGCATAGTGTGAAGTGTGACCCTAATAGAATAGCCCTGAAGAAGACCTGTAATGTGGGTCGAAACGTCGGCTTTCAGTTCTCCCTAGATAAAACAACCATCCGGACCATTTCCTTCCTTATATATACATATATATATATATATATATATATATATATATATATATATATATATATACATATTGGTGTGTTTATACTCTTGAATATACTTTGAAACATTCTGATTGATTTTGGGATGCCAGAGTAATCATTTAATTATTATTTCTAACTTTTGTGTAAAAACAATGCCGCCCGGTAGGCTATATATATACTTGACCAATATATATATATATATAAGGTCAACAAATAAAATAAAGTTAGTTGATTCCTAAAGTGCATGTCGTTCTTATGCCCGAATTACCCATTTTTTTTATTATTACAAGTTTAATTCTAATCATAACTTACAACTACTTACATACCGGAGGTGGTTTGTCAGTAAATATTTTGTTAGGTGATTGTTAGTAATCCCGGATTCGAGACCAGCTGTAGTTTGGATTATTTGTAGTACCGGCTGTGGATTAGGTATTTATCCTTTTAACAGCTGTGAATCAACTATGTGGGATCTACTTCCATAAAGTAGGTACCCTTTAATGAGAAAAAGCAATGGTTGAATATGATCTTGGCCAAATCAAACAACCATTGTTTTAGAAATTGTAGGGTTTCTACCACGTACTGAATCCATGGATCCTTGGATGCCAAGGAAACGTATGCTAGTCCCGCTGGGTTCTCAGTCCTGAAAGGTGTGTAACAAAGCTAAAACACTCACAATATAAGTATTATATCTAACGTAGAAACAATTATTAAATTCCATATATTTATGTTGATCATCTATTTGACGCGTAACAGCTCTGAAGCACTACGCGGCTGCAGATTTTTTTAAAATGTATTTCTTCTTGGTCCATCTTTGCCTCATGAATTCACTGAAATTCTTTCATTCTTTCTTCTATCCCAGGTCTTGGACGGATATTTTTTTCTGTCTAACAGAACAAACGCATCTTTCAGGTTTCTGTTCTGTTTTCATATAAATCCTATGTAAATCTATAGTATCATTTATATAAAAAGATTGATAACTTACAAAACTATTTAAATATTTTAATATCTGGCTCTGGTTGAATCCTATCGACCAGGTCACCGAATCCACACGCCACTGTCCGTGAGTCAGACGAAACGTCCATTCGCGAGTTAGAACATCTCATCTGATTTTAAAATCACAAACTATATCCTCGTGACGGATTAATGACGCCTGCGCGTGTCACCTGTCTTTAGCACATGATATAAATGCTGCAGACCTCCTGCGATATCATTGTCAATTCTGAATTCTGCAGTTTTGAGGAAACGCTATTGTAATTAGCAGCACAGATTGCCTGGAAAGAATCACCCTACATAAGGTTACTGTGAAACACGCTGTTGAATCTAGGCATCTACTTTGAGAAGGAGATATTAGCATAGATTATGATTGCTGGTTATGTTGTAAAATAAATAATTCGTGGACTGTATGAAAATAAAACATAATATTTTTATTTATCCAACTTACAATTTAGGAAGATGAGAAACAAAACATATTTTGAGGTGTCTCTGCATTGTTCACTGTTTTCCTTAAGCTGGTTTTCTTCTCTTGTTCCCCATTCCTCAGTCTGAATTGGCTCAGTTTTTTCACACATGTTTATTAATAACAAAACTGGTTTATATAATGTGCACACCGTGTCCATTTTCATGGTCTCATTACGTGTGACGAACAACTCTGAGACTTCGTGGGGTTGCCAGTTTCTCGACCAGATATTTCCTGTCCTCAGCCATCTAGATATATTTCACGGCATGCCATGAACACACGCTTTCATCACCTTTGGAACCGATTCACCATAGTACATCCAACCAATATCCAATTGTGTTCAAGGGCAGTGACAAATAAGTATAGATCCATTGATTATGCCTGTTCACGGTCTGCAGGCGCATGAGCAGTTATATTTCTTTCCGAAACAAACCGTCCTTGAATAAAACCTACGGGCAACTATTGACATCCTGGAAAATCACGATTTTATTCCTGAAAGATGTACATGTCATTATTCTTACGGTCGGTCGTTGAGAGTTGCCTCCAGTAAGCTGTCCATGTTAAAATACCCTAAGGGTTAAGTTTATAAGCAGGTACTCTTTCCAAGAACATATACCTGATCGACCACCATGACCTGCTCATATAGTTTAAACGAATGAAGTAGCTCAATGTGACCCACCGAGCTCCTGAACTGTAGATCTTTGGTGAGAATCCGGCTGTGATCGATAAATGATTTAGTTTGTAAATAACCATCCTAGGGATACTTGGGGATCGCTAACCCATCTGGATCTCGCCCAGCCTCTAAAGTGGATAGCTTTAATCAGAGGGAAAATTGGCAGTTGAGCTAGATCACCAACCTGCACAACCGTTGTCTTAGCAGAAACAGTAAAGTTGCTAACATGTACTAAATCAAAAACCCTTAATGGGACCAAACTATCCAGGTTATCTTATTTCGTAAAAGGCCAATGGATAGAAATGTCAAGAGGCAAATTGTTCTAGTTACATAGAAATGTAACACTCAAAAGGGAATTCTAACAATGACATAGTTTACTTGATAAGACAAATCCAATAAACTTTTGATCAAAGAGTTCGGGGAAACCTTTAAGAAGATCGACAAAAGAACGGGGTTAGACCCGAATAACATCGCACCAAAGAAAGAATATACAAGCAGTTTCATGTTGGACTTTCCACGTGGTAGCTTCCACCAAGCACCGACCCTTCTGGGCCGAAAAAAATTAAAAAAGATTTGTATAAATATTTTTTAAATATTTCACATCCAAAAAAAAGTATAATATTCTCTATTCAATTATTTTTCATTTGCACTTGCGTACCTTCCTATCTAGTAAAATTTATCTAAGTTTCTGTTTTTCTCCTTCATTTGCAGGAACATGAAGTTTTATAAATAATCAATAGTTCCTGATCAGGTCTTTTGCCCATTGTCTATTTATTGTTCATCTTGCAAGTCCGGGTAACAGGGAGGGGGGGGGAGAGAAAGAACATCGTGCATTTTGGGGATTCATGGATTTTACCCTCAATAAGTACCTCAAGATCACTGTGCATTATGACAGTATTAAGAATGGCACGAACCACAAAAAAAACGGTTCTAGGACAACGGTTGTCCAGGGAGGTGATTTCTACAAAACCACACGCCAGGATTTTCCCCCAAATCACAATATAGACGCTGAATGAGCCACAGGCTAGGTTCTATATCTTATAGATTAAACAATATATATGCCATAGCCGAATTTGAATTCGCAACTTTCAACACAGCAATTCGGCACACTACGCACTGAGCTCCGCTCCCCAACATGAAGTAAAGATTGTATACATTCAATTGCAACTTCCAAAAACGTTAAAAACTTAAATGAAAAAATTTAAAATATATCAGAGCATCTATATTAAAGGCGATAATTCACATCGATATGTACGAAATGTTACGTTTAGTTAAAGCAACCTCCGTTATTCGGTAATAAAAAAAAATATCACAATAAAACAAATAGTTAACCTAAACGGGAAAACTTGAGTAGATAAATATCAAATAAAGGGATCGAATAATTGCGTTACGTGAGGATAAACAGCTGTGCATGATTTAGCCGTTGCCACAAAACAAACATCTAGACAGGACTTGGAAGTGATGTATAAGTCAACACTCAAACAGGCTATGAATTTTATATTACCGAAAGAAACAGCGGCAATAAAGTCAACAAAAAATTCTGCCTTCCAAAAGAACGGGCAAGAATATCGATCCCTAATTTGTAAAATAAAAAAATGTTACTCTGTATTATTTTAAATTAACCCATCTACTTTATAGCTTATGTAGGGTCTGCCTCGGATTAGTATTACATTATTTTTTAAATATCTGTTATTTAGTATCAGTTACTTCTATTGATAACTGTTATAACCTAATAGAAATAAAATGTAAAGTCAACAAAACGTTGTGGCTGTTACAGGATATTGCACATGCGCTTCTTGCAATCTGAATATCATTACTCATCATTACCCTCATAAGGAAATTCTATATATTTTTTTTTTTTTTATAACAATTCAAAAAATGCCTCATCGAATTTCGGTTGCTACTTAAATGGTGAAATCCGTTTAGCCTTATTGTGGCAGGTTTTCGGAAAAAAAAATACTTAAAAATCTTTAAAATTCCTGTTCAGTAACCACATAGTACATAGTAGGCTATGTATTGTAATACTAGACCATGACTGGTTCAATCACTGATAAAGATTCGAGTTACAACCAGAAATCTCTTCTAAAATGTAGAAAAAAGATAAAATCATCTAGTTTATTTATAGTACATATGATTTACTCAGTCATTAAAAAGAATTTCTTAGAATTGGCGAAAATAGTTAAAAATCAAGAATCAAGCAAAAAATATCCCCAAGATAAGGGTATTATACATCAAAAAAGACTCGTCCAAGGGACACGAAATGAAGTAACTTCAGGAACTCAGAGAATCGAATCTCTATGGTCACATCTCAAGAGGTGGAACAAGACAGAATGCGGTACCCACCGGACGATGATAGATTCGTAGCTGTGTGAATATATTTGGTGAAGGAGCTACGAAAAAAGGGATTTATTTGAGCAGATCCTGAAGAATATTGTGGATTTTTGTCCTCCAAATTGAAAATGTGTATCTATAATTGTCTTCGTTATTTGTTGTGTTTTAAATTATACATAAATACAAACGTATGTTCTTTTATTTCTATTAGGTACAACAGTTATCAATAAATGTTGTAACAGTTATAAAGTTATAACTGCATTTATTATTAGATTTCATGGTAAATTTTTGATTTTTATATTTCATATAAGTTATCATAATTACCGAATGCATGTGTTTTCCGAAACAGATCCCTTATTTATATACACCACTATACTCCATGAAATAAAATGTGATGTTTCTACGACAACGTTTGTGCAGGGAATTGATTTGTCTCAGATAACGCTCAACCCCCCCCCCCCACCATTAAGTGTACCTAACATTGGAGCCCTTGGAGAGTGTGAAGATCCCTCACAAGCCATCCAATATCAAAAAATGAACTGCCACAGCCGGATCGGTGCCCGGGACCACCAGCATAGCAGCTCAACGGGCTACAAAGTGAGCACTTCGATTCTATCTAGCCTTGTACATTTTATATATTGTCAAAAGTATGTTCATTTTTCAGCCAAACTTTACTAACCATCAATTTATAGTTGGTTAATTGTATATAATTGTCTATTTGAATATGAATTTTAAATGTAGTTAATGATTATAAACTTTGTTCTTTCATATTTGATTTTGTTATTCTTAAATATAATAATAACATGATATATTACAATAATATGATGTAATAACATATCAACAATTTTAATAATCAATTCATATTTCATTACCTCCATTTATTTTGTAATCATTATTCATTTCTATAGTTCGTTAATTATTATAGCTTTCTGAAGAAGACATGAAAAAAAATTAAATATTGCTATATTATTATTAAAGGCAAACTCTTCTTGTTACTATTGAAACAATTATAAGGGTGGTGCGAAAATGCCCAATATCGAGGGTTCGTAGCCAGGCAGGTGGACTTTTTAAAAAAAGTAAAAAATTCTTGGTAGAATTTATTTTCTTAAAAGTGGGTAAAAAATTATTATTCAAGTGATAGCATCACGAAGATTACATTGAAGTTGCTGGGCTTAGTAACGAATTCTTAAGATGTTAACAAGCGCTGTCCTGACTGGGAAGC
Source organism: Troilus luridus (assembly GCA_964056705.1). Taxonomy (NCBI): domain Eukaryota; kingdom Metazoa; phylum Arthropoda; class Insecta; order Hemiptera; family Pentatomidae; genus Troilus; species Troilus luridus. The sequence continues at coordinate 136,606,580 of OZ057413.1, read as the reverse complement.
GTCTGAGGGTAGAGCGAGGCGTAGGTGGGAGGATTGCGTTAAGGGTGATCTGGTGGGTTTAGGTTTGGATGGTGCTACGTGTACAGAAGCTTGTAAGCAGAGATAGGTGGTATTGGGATCGAGCCTTCGGGTTAAACGTTTTTAAAAATTCTTGGTTGCGCCGTCCTTCGTGAGGAACATAAAATGTGAGTCCCGGGTCTGTATGATGTCATTAAATCCTATTTAACTCCCTATCCTAATTATGACTGAAAATAAAGTGACTTTAAATGAAACAAAAAAATAGACAATTATATCAATAAAATTATATAGTAATGGTTATCAAAATATATTTGGCAATAGAGTTTGTAATTGTGTATATAACCCGAAAAACTGATGCCCCGTTGATTCCATCGGTGGATAAATAGACAGCCTATCGTAATTTAAAATGTTTTACAGTGAACTGAGGTAGTTCATTCCCATGCCAACGCCAAACAGCTGACAAAATTGTTGTTATTGGATAAGAGCAAAGTAGCAATATAGGATATAAATGATTGCGGGCGGAGGCCGTAAAATGATAATCTTTACAACAGCGAGGGCCTTTACAAATCCTAACGTCGTAAAAGGTAACAAGGAGGTGGCCATTAAATATTTAGTAACCCTTAAAAAGCCTTTACTCCATCGCCTTCTCAGTGGAAAATTTTTACAACACCGAAAGGATTGTAGGATATGTTTATTTAACTATTTTAACATAAAAAAACAGCTACATAACGATCTTGTTGTAATAATTAGACTTAGCGAACCCAAAGGCTCGATGCCGATACCAACAATCACCGCTTACAAACTTCCCCCCACGGACCATCAGACAAAACTAAATCCGCCATGTAACTTTTAAAGCAATCCTCCCACCTACGCCTCGGTCTACCCCACATAATTTTACCATTCGGCACAACGCGTATTAACTGTTTAGGAATTCTTTCGTTACCGAGCACCACAACTTAATCTTCGCTAGGCTATCACTTCAATAATATTAACCATGAGAATGTTCCGCATTTCCGCGTTGTGTAATCTCCTATATTCCTCAGTGGTTAGAGGTGGTCTCAACCTTTTCTGGTCCGAATAGTCTACGCAGCACTTTACTTTTGAATACTTCAAGACGCTTTTAATCGTTCATAGTTAGCGCCCACGGTTCACATCCGTTAAGAAGAATTAGAAGGATGACATATGAAATTCTAATTTTTAGATTTCGGGAAACAATAAGGGAGCTTGGTAATGTTGATGGTGAATAGTATAAAAAAAAAATATTGTATATTTAAAAAAAATAATTGAGAGGTTGAGATAAAAAAGGTATTAAGTCGGAAACCTAATTTAACAGAAGTAAAAAACTATGTTGAACACTAACACATATTAACTAACACCGTTCATAGAAATTAATCCCAGTTTCGACTTACAGCTCTTTCTATCCTTGTAAATTATATATATTTTTTAAACCCTTCCCCATGTCAACGCCTCAATTATTGTCTTGTGTCACTGATATTATGTAAAAAAAAACCTTTTTAACTTTGTAATTAATTAAATCTTTAAACATAAAAGTGTTCTAAAGAAATAAATTAAAGTGACTTCAGAACAAGGCTCTTACTATGGTGAAATAAAATAAAAATATATATATTATGATTCTATGTTCTATATTCATCCGTGCATATGTGTATTTATATCTACGCATATTACATTTTTCAAATTTCTGAAAGTTTATACCTCACGCTGCACCCCATTTTTCAACAAATAAAAACACAAAAAGTATTGCAGAATTTTAACTCAATCTGACAACTGCAAGCAGACCCTCATCTAAACAACAAAGTTTTAGGATTTTCTCTTCATTTTTTTTTCAATCCTGGTTAGGGGCAAAAGTATTCTAATCAGGGCTTTTGTGAATTTTAATAATAGAAAAATCGCTAATTATTATAAATGTAAATTTATTTTACTTTAACATTTACAATTTTACCTTTATTAGAAATGGATAAATATTAATTTATTTTTCATAATTATTGTATTAACTATCAATGTATTAAAGTGGGCTTATTGTTCGAGTAGCGATGAAGGAAAATTCTCAAATCATAAAAAATAAATAGTTATTTATTTGACAAGTGAGGAAAGTGCCACTTTATTACACCCGAGGGAATTTTATAATCGCCGAAAGCGAGTGTGGTAATTAAACGAGGGTATTATAACCACTTTTCCCACGTGTTAAATACTGCATTTTCCAGCAACCAGTTAAAAATTAAGAAATTAAAGGTGAAACCTTAGATTTGTTAAAACTACACTAGGGCTAGTGGGTAATGCTAATGCTAGATCTCCAAATTTCTGATGTGTGAAGGTTCTAATCTATTTAAGGTTATATTAAATATTTCTATAAAATCGCTTCAAAATAAATAAAATCTATCTTGAATTAAACATAAAATAGTTCTAAAATTATTTATTTTAACATTTTAGGAATCTAAAATAAATAATAATATTATAATACCGCCATTTAACATTTAAAATAACAGAGTGCTGATTGTCAAATTCGATCTAAGTTGCTGTTACTTTCCCTCAGTAATGGGGGAATGTGGGACTTTCAACACCAGTTTTAGTTGGGTAATGGATAGCATTACTCAATGGTTGGAGGAAAAAAATATTTATTAAACATAAATAAATTTATGTGTTCGTGAAACACATATATTTCAACTCAAGTGTAGTTTATGCAAAAGCTATAAACATGTTGGTTTTTTTATTTCCATTTTGAGGGTTTTATTCATGTACCACCGACCTCTTAATTGTTCAAAATATTTTTGTTTAAGTTACTCCTTTTCAAATACTTAATTATTCCAAGAGGAAATTTCAAAATAAATATTTAACAAATTTGATATTTAGGTGTTAGAAACTAATTTGAAGCTAGCAATATATTTAGCCTTATGATAAGTTCATCATTCAACTCATCAGCTAAAACTCGGTTAGTGAATGGCAGTGCCATCTCTGAGCAGCGGTTGCAACTTCGTGACCATTCTGATCAATCTCCACTAAATCAAATCATGTCTATTCAATTCTAATTAGATCTAAAATAGCGTAGTGATTTAGTAAGATTTTATTTTTAACATTGGAATTAAACCAACAATTTATTGTTACTAAACTTAATAATAACAACAATATTAATAAACTTGGCAATATCGAATTCAAAATCACAGAAAGCTATAAATTAATATGGAAGAATTTAAAATGCTTTTTGATTATTAGTTATTTCTCCTAAATGTTGCAAGGTTTTCCATCGTATCTCATAATGAATGGCCATAACAAACTTTATACCAATGACATACATAATTTCTACATATTTTGACATATTCACTTGATTGATAAAGATGAGTGATTTTTTTAAGAACTTTCGGATTTGATTTTTTTTTTAAAACACACATAAAATTTAGAGAAATGTATAACATTTTTATTTGAGTCGATAGAACGATCTATATAATTCAATGTTTAAAGATGATTTCATAGAAATGTTGACCGCGGCTAGGCCTCAAATGGTTCATACGCTGGGTCCAATTTTGACATACTTTCTCCAACATATCGGCCGGTATCTCATGAATAAATTCTTCAATATTGGCTTCCAGTGCGTCAACCGTTCTGGGCTTGTCCCAATTCTTGGCTATTCCCAAGGGCTTATCCCACGATCTAAGCGGGCAATTGACTGGTCCCAAAGGTGACATCTTTAAAGGTAACATGTTACGCGAAAACAGCTGAGCTGCCAAAAACAGTGTTGTCAAAAAGAAAGTTGGGGAAATATTTCTTTAATTTACATAAGTTATTCGTCAAAAACTTCTCAAATTTTAAGTTATCAATGTTTATTGATTCTGATAAAAACAAATAATTTTCAATATAGTAAATTAAAGTAGATATTAGAAATAAAATAAAAAAGAAAAAGACCAGAGAAACGCAATTTAAGCAGTCAGGCCATTACACAAAGAATAATGCTTTGCTTCTTCTAGCTATCAAAGAATTACACACTAATCCGAAGGCTCGATTCCGTTACAACCAATCAGTGTTTACTAACTCCCATCGGTAGATCACCACACAAACCCAAGACGTTAACTTGATCATCCTACAACTTAATCTCAAACGTTCACCAGTCGGCTCAGCTCTTATAAACTATTCAGGAATTCGATCGTTACTAAGCCCAACTTTGAAACCATCTCAATCATCGTTTTGCTACTATTAAATACTAACCGGGCCCTTGATCTGGAATTTTGCGTTGTGTAACCTCCTATATTGTGGAGACGAATCGACTTATTGACTGATTTGGAAGAGCTTAAGACGTTATTAAGCTTCAAATTTGGTGTTTACGTTTTACACCCTAACCAGAAGATTTGAAAAGAAATTGGTTTCCTAAATCCTAGTTATTTTGCATCGAGATGAATGTCGAAACAAGAATAAGATTTAAAAAACTAACATGCATTCACCATTTCTTGGAACACAATTCTCAAAGTGTTTGAAATTATTTCACCTTAGGTCTGTGTCACCAAAATCAACGCCATTTCCGCTACTAACCATTTATTTCGTATTATTCGAATTTAATTCAAAATAAACTTTATTACCATCTTTTAACACAGTTACTGAAGTTAGTCTTAAGATTTCCGCACACTATATTCCTCCCTTAAATACGCAATTTCGGTTGTTTTTTTTTCAATTTTCTGTTTCGAGCTAGACTTTACATATGCACTCCATAATACACATTTATTTATTAAATAATTTATTGTTTATTAAATTATAAAGTGTGTGTGATTCAATGGGTATCCAGCAAATTTGATCTCAATGATTTATTTCTTCTCAATTTGCAGAAATATGAAATTTCGAAATACTGACTAATGGTTTCTGAGCAGGCATCCTAAACATTGTCTTTTTAATCTTCTAAAGGCAAATTCAGGTAAGAGAGAGTTGGAAAGAGAAAGAACAAAAGGATTTTGGAGATGTTGTGTTGACGAGTGAAATGATATTTAAGGTATTTGCTGTAATTAATGACTCGTTTTTGAAAATTAAAGACTATTATAAAAATATCTAGAGATTTTGTAGCATTCGGCAAATACGCCAATTAAGTTTTGTTTTTATTTCTTTAACGTAGTTTTGACATCTGAGGCTATTAGCGACGGATGCTCTCATTATATTTTTTTATTCTTAACTTCATGTGCTTTAAATACGTCAGCGTCTTCTGGATTTTATTATTTTCTCTAAAAGGTATGTACGTATCAATATACAAATTTATTCTATTTATTTGATACTTGTTATATTCAAATAAATGCTTCACTGTAAGTTCAATATTGGCTGGGTGGTTGATAGAATGAAGTTTATGTTTGAGAAAATAGTATGTAGAGCCCCCAGCGCAACCTGTCGGTAGCTAGGGGAACCAAGGGCAAGTGGAGCATCCTGCCGGCCAACCGCTCAACTACAACATTACATCAGCGCTACCTAGTGCTCCCTACCTCAACTACTACTAATGACTGTCAGGCGGGTAATTAATCTAGTTGTATAATTGAGAACACAATCAATCCAATATAGGAAAGGATTAGTAAATTGGGCCAGATTAAATCACTATTAGGAAAATTAGGATTTTAATCGAAAGTAATCAAAATCTCAGGTAATTTCAACATTTAAATAAAACAATCTATTTTATTTTATTATTAGTAATCATAATTAATTAAATTTTAATTTATGGTCATTTAAACAGTGGCAGTGTTAAGATATCAGTTACAGGGACTATTAATGTCAACAAATACCTCGAGTACTAATACCTAGCATGTTGGTTTTCCTATGTTCATTTAGTTGGTAAGTAATTAATTTAATGTCTACACAGCAAATCGGACGATGCTACAGTGGGAATCTTAAATTTTGCCTATCCAGGTTATTTAGTAAAGGTAACATTAACGGGTATCTGACATCGTTCAGGTTCGAGACGACCATTTTACGACCCCTCCGAAGGATGACAACCAAGGATTTCTTACTCCCTATAACAACCGTTAGGCCACCTGCTAGGCTGTGAACCCGGGATCTTTGGTATAAGAGGTTGTTATGCTAAACACTACATGACAATTTTTTTTTTCTTTGCTGCCAGGATCGAAAATCCCGTTTCTTAAGTTTTTTTTTTTTTTTTTGAAAGGATGTAAACTGGATTGCATTATCTAATAATTCGTTCACTTAATGAAAACCTAATTCCAGTCGGTTTTTTTGGCATATAACTTTATTTTGCGGATACGTTTCGACTAATTTGTCATTTACAATCCATCAAGGATTAACAAAAGGACCATGGAGGACAATGGATCTCCAAGAAAAGTTTTTAGCTAATGACATGAATTTTAAAAAAAAGAGAAAAAAGATGACTTGTAACTCTTCTGAGATGAAGGAAGTTCTTGATGGATTGTAAATGACAAATTAGTCGAAATGTATCCGCAAAATAAAGTTATATGCCAAAAAAACCGACTGGAATTAGGTTTTCATTAAGTGAACGAATTATTAGTTTCTTAAGTTTAAGACAATTAAATCAATGATAATAGATATCTTTATATTTTATCGAGAAACTTCCAACTTACACTACATATTTTTTCTTTCAGTCAAAAAATAATTCACCAAAAAATCTTTGTACACATATTTAATCGAAGTTTAGAAATATTGGTCAATGAATTAAAGTATTTCTTTATAAAAATGATTTGAAACAAGAAGTTTTATCAATGCTTCAATGTTATCAGCAATATAAATTTCCTTAAGGTAGCTTCTTCTTTTTTATATGTTTATATACTAGCTCTAACATATAGAGAGAATAGAGTATAGAGGAGATGGTGTGGCTACACTATAGTATGCTAAGAGAGTAGTCACTAAGTTAGTTCTAGAGTAGTCAATAAGTTGTAATGTTAGTAAGTATACCTAGTTAGTTCACATCAGAAAGTCACTAAGTATATCTATGTTATATCATTTCATGTCACAATAAATATAATTCTTTATTAAAAGTTGACTACTGTTTGTTAACCGTATGCATTCTACTAAGTATATATTGTAAAGTGAAGTAACCATTAACTGTATCAATTTAATCCTATCGTCATGTTCTAATAGATTTTAGTTATTTAATATTGATTTGGTTAATTTTTTTTTAAGTTATATTTTTATTTTGCTATTATCCGAAAGATTTCTATGTCCTATCAATTGAATAAAATACTATTGACAATATTATGATTGTTAAAAAATATTAAAATATAACTTTTAGTTTTTTAATTGATGTTTAATAATTGTATTGACCGCCATTTTGTATGTTGGAATATTATATACGTTAATTTTCCTTACTCATATTATTAGAACTATTTGACAGGATACGAAAAAAAAATACCTTTAAATGGAAATATAAATTAAAATCCATACTATTGGGAGGCTATAAATTGTTCCTATCTCGGAATTTGATATACGGCAATATCTAAACTAACATATGAAATATAAAAGGACCTTCCGGATATAAAATAAATCCTTGTCATATTGTCAAGGACAATTGGATATTTATCTTCAATAATGTTTCAACAACATATGTCCAATAGAAGCAGGAGTCGTTTAAACATGGCTTGGACTCTACTTGTAACTCATCAATCATTAGCAGTTATCAATTTTATGCTTAGGTTTTATGTACGTTTTTCTGTTTCAGGTTAAATACCGTCTTTCTGAGGGACGCCTGCCAGTCTGCTAGACCTTCGGTCCTGTTCTCTTTTCCCTGAATAAATCGATTCATGAACTAAGAAAAGTTCTACAAATTTTCATTTCTTGAAGGAATGGAAATTGACGAAGAAAGCATGTAAGAAAGTTTTGGGTCAATGTTTTTAAAATCTCTTAGTGTTCATTTTCAAATTCAATAGAAAATAAGATCGAGGACAGTTAGATAATTATCTATTTTACCCTAATCAATTCGATGTCGATAATTATTGGAATACTCTGCAAGTTAGTTAATTCATGATAAGAACAACAAAAATCAATAAACCGATCTCATCAATAACATTCTTACTAAAGAAGGATCAATTAAAAATCAAAACGTTTCATGGACAGATTAATGTCACTGTATTAATAAATCAATCAATTGTTAAATGGTATTAAGCATGCTTAAGTAATGTTTTAATAGGCAGATTGAATTGTGTTCATTAACTAGGACTGTCAATTCCCCCAAAAATTGATACAATCTTCTGGATCAACTAAATAGAATGAAATCATCTCTTCTAAAAAAAAGTACACTCATAGCCAAGCAAATAATATTTTAGAAGACTCAGAAAAAACGCAAAAAATATTTTCGCCCTCTGATATCTGGCATATGGCAAAATCACGGAACTACTTGTATACATCCGTACAGATACTTGTAATAAGCATGAGTTTATTGTGAACAAAATTTACTGTTTTAATTGAAACAAATGTTTAAGAACAGAACGTAAGGTATTTTCTACACAATTAAATTGTCTACATCCGTTGTAATAAAACTCCAGTATTTGTGCTTTTTAAATAATTAAATTTTTATCAGTATAAAAAACGCTAATTTCGAGATTAGACGAAACAGACAGTCAACATTTTAAAACTGAAAAATGTTAAAACTGTTGTACTGCTTGATACTGACAAGGAGTATACACAATGGAAAAAATATATACGTTTTTTTTGTTTGTTTTTTATACAAACATGGCGATTGTTCAGCTTTTTCTTCTATTTTTAAGTGTATTTTGTTTAACTTAACTCTTAATTATCCAAACGACATTCAACAACAGAAGTTTAGATAAACAACGCTCTAATATGTATGGAATTATTTTTAAATGTTATAGGAGAGTGAATATTCTTACTCTGTGTATATAATTACACTCGAAAGATGTTACTTCATTAAATCGTTACTTCATCACTCTAATTTCAAACAGTGTAGTATCAACACACATGTGTGGTAAATAAAATTCAAGATAATTAGAGCTAATTAAAAGATAATATTGGGGCATGGAAGAATAAACATTTTTCATTAACATCACTTACAGTTGCTGTAAAATAATTATTGTATCGATTAAAATAATAAATTTCTTATGAGAGAATTATCCTAAAGACAAAGCCTATTCATTATTGTTTACAAGTGACAGATAGACCGCTTCTAGTCTAGCCTCAGCTTCCACTAGCCCTGAAGATGAGCCACAAAGTGGGTCGAAACGTCGGCACATTATAAATAAGTACCCACTGCACCCCCAACTATTTCCTTCATTACTCAGATCTTCCAGTCAACCATCTCCTAGGTTCTCCTATTCATTATTCTTCAAATGACAACATAATATTATTACATAGTTTTAATTTGAAGAGAATAGATTTGTCCTGGCCGGGATTCGAACTCGGGTCGTGTGCATCCCTACTGCAGTGCTCTAACTACTGAACTACCAGGGGGTCTCCTCCCAGTCAGGCAAATCCATTCTCTTCACCGATCCTATATCCTCGTGTTCACGGAATTTTTGCGATGCATACACTGGGAAGAACGTTCATTAAACATTACTTTAATTTGGATCTTGTTGACTGAAATCAATTTTATATTTATAATTTATTTTTATTTATTGTTCTTTTGATGGTGAATATTTTATTTTGAAAGATTTAGGATATGGAATCGGTCAATGGACTTGTCTGACTAGGATACGACTCGTGGTAGTGGTTAGAGCACTGCACTAGAGGTGCAGACGACCCAGGTTCGAATACCGGCCAGGACAAATCTTTTCTCTACAAAATAAAAATATTCACCATCAAAAGGACAATAAATCAAAATAAATTATAAACATATTATTAATCTATTCATTTTACCTCTATAGCTATAATTATAAATAAATTTTAGCCGTAATATTATACTATTGTATAATATCTAGATGAGAATTCCAAGGGGCATATATACAGTAACCGCAACACACAACTGTTGTGAGGGTTTATAGGATATAGACCAAGAAGGGGTGGCTGTAGAGAGGAAATGGCAGAGAATGAATTGAGTGCTTTGTTTGTACGAGAGAGTGAAATGGTAAACTCACTTGAACTCTTTAGATCTAAGAATAGGAGCAAAGAATAGAGTATAGAAAGAAGATCCTGTTGTTCAATTATAGTTTTAAAATGGTAGGTAGAATATTGAAACATACTATCTAGCAATAGAAAATGCACAGCATTAAACTACCCTATTAGAATGTCAATATTAATTACTTCATTTTAATTTTAATTAGTTAATTAATTAAATTAGGGAGCGGGGTGGATCAGTAGTTGCCACGCCGAAGGCTAGAATATCGCTCCTTGATAGACTTTTATTTATTCTGATGGATCTTAAGGGATCAAAGACCTTCCTGGGGCCCATCAAGGTTTTATAAAGTGCGTCTAGCGGTTGATTATGATATAGGACGAATCACCTCCCACCCAAGAAACAGTATAGTCTCTTCTACGTACTGAACCCAATACCTCCTCCATGGATTGTAGTGGTACTGGTTTTCTTTAGTAATATTAGTATGTTAATATTATCATTATATTCTTATATACTTATCACATATTTAAGAAACATATGCTCATGAATGCTGCAAATTATATTAACTTATTAACTATACGATAGAGCACTTTTGTGATCATAACACCACATATTAAGCGTTTCTTCTTTTTCATCACTAATTAATGTCGGTATCGTTTCTATAGGTATTACTTCATATGCTGACGATATTTCTAATGTCAGTTGTACCTAAATATTAGAAAACAAAATTCATGCATCATAAAAAGAAAAGAAGAAAAAATAAATAAGGAACATGGTGACCTCACTGTCCAACAAGACATTAACCAGAGACAGCAATCTACCAACCATGTGAGCTTATTATGCGTTTTATCTATTAAGAATCTCATTGTTACTTCTAGCTTTTGTTAAACATTTAAATTTTAAACGCCGCTACAGGTAGTTTTAAATAATCTACTAAATATTACTACGTGTATTTATGGAGTGGCTCAGTGGTAGACCACTGAGTTGCCATGCCGGAAATCCTGATTCGAATCCCGCTGCGGGCAAGACTATTATTTAGTCTGTTTGCAGCCGGAGATCGATCATATATGATCTAGGGCCCTCCAGGGCTCACCCAGCCTCTATAAAAAAGTTCCCAAAACAGGGGGGGGGGTCTGGGGGTTAAGCGTGACCTAGGACAAGTCACCTCCATTTCAAGTGGATCAAACGTTTTTAACTATTAAACGAAAGAAAATTCAGAAAAACGATTCAGGTAAAAGTTGTAGTTATTCAGGCCTAGTTTGAAGAAATAAAAAAACATTTTTTGTTTTTTCACTTTAAATGGTCAATATCGACCTTCACAAAATGTAGTTTCTTGTTGACCCCCATTTATTTTTATTTTTCTGAAATGCACAATACAAATGGAAAAAATGTATGTAGCATTTTATTTTATTTTTTTCATAGTTTAAGTAGAAAAAGCGTTCAAAGTTGACTACTTTAGTAAACCTCCTTTACGAGGAAACGTAATGTAGCATTAGGTTATCTTATTTAAAAGTTTTAGTCGTAATAACTTACTAATCAAGGTATTTTGAATCTTTCACAAAATGTCTGGACATTAAAAAACCCTTTATTTTAATAAAAATCTGTTTCGACGTTTTTATAGAAATTTTTTCTGAAAGATTTAAAGTGAAAAAAACTATTTTTTATTTCTTCAAACTAGGCCTAAATAACTACAACTTTTACCTGAATTGTTTTTCTGAATTTTGTTTGGTTTAAAAGTTAAAACATAAAATTTTATTATGAAATAAAATGTAATATAAAAAATCTTTATTCTGAGACAATCAATGAACAACGTTTCAAGCTGGTGTCATACATATTAAAATAAATTAATTAACATCAAGGAACATAAAAAATATAGCAAAATAGGAAAATAATGGGGGTGAGTCTTTTTAATAGAATTATAAAAAAAAAAGACAGTCAATAGATTCAAGTTACCTTAACTAAGTAAGAACTTAGTCATTAAAGGAAATATATTTTAATAGAAGTATAACAAAAATAATTAAATATCTAAAACAAACATAATAAACTTTATTGTAAATTATATTCGAATATCTGTCAAAAAAAAAGAAAGAACTTAATATAATGTATAATACAATGAAATATATCCAACGTGTAACTTCAACCAGCGTCCGATTAGCAAGTGGTACCAAAAAGGAGAGTTTTAATTGTTGATAAAGGGGTGGCTGTCCAATATTAGGAGTATCCCCAGAGGAACATATTATAAATAGAAGAATTGTGTATTATACGTATATATACATACATTGTATGTATCATAACTTTTAAAATATAAAAATTATTTTACTTCAAGTTTAGGTGTTGTTTTCTTTATCTTTTACTCTCTCTGGTTAGAGTACAAGACGAGAATTGAAGGAACATAATCACAAAAGCGAGATGAGTGTGTTTAAGGGAGCAAAAGAAGAAATTGAGTCAGCCACAAAGGAAATCTTATCAAAGCTTTCTCTGTTTCATGATTTATTTTTGTTTCGTTCAAATGTTTTCATCCTCTCTTTGACTAGCCCTAATCCACACTCTAGATTTCTATTTTCTTAGGCTGCATTCCCCTTTTTATATACATAGAAGTATGAATATCAGAGAGAGAAAAAGAAGAAATGAATACCTTTGTAAAAAATATGCGGTGATTCAATATTTCGTTGTAATTTCAAGGGGTACCTTCTTTTATTGATGCTTTTATATTTTTTTAAAATATTCCCATTACGTACTCACTGCCATAAAATCGGGTTTCTCCTACGTCATACAAATATTATTTTCCATTCCCTCTGTTGTCCATATTTCAATTATTAAGATTTTATCGGTATCCCTTTTTTGTTCCATATCGGCTGTTTGCAATAAATAATTTTCTCATTCTTTACAATAAGAAAAATATTAATGTTTATTAACGTCACTTATAAGAAACACAATAGATTGTTTATATTTCTTTGATTTTAATATTACATTTTTAACATCCAATAATAATAATGATTTATTTAATAATAATAGGATAAGATATACACTCTCAAAACGGTATTTTACAAAATGTTTATATTGTATGATACTGTAGCTGTTTTATATAAATGAAAAAACATATTGTGCATTATAATAAGCTGATAGAAGATATGACTACGGGGCCCATGACCTTTAGGATAGCACTAAAATGATACTTGAAAAGAGATCTCTTCAAATATTATGTAAGTATATCGCTCCTTCAAAAGAATAACGACTTAACTCAAAATTTGGAATTTTTTAGTAAACCTTCAGTAGCTAAATGGTTGAAGCATTTTAATTCAGGAATGACATATCTGAGTTTCCATTTCCAAAATGTTTTATAATTTATTTTAATTTTAAGAAAGTCATATTGTTTGTTTGTTCATTTAACTCTAATCAGGCGATGCTATTGAGGGATATATAAATTTTGCCAATCTAGGTTTAATTATGATAAGGATTTTTAAAAATTACCTGACATCGTACAGGCTCATTTATGCTCCCTTCCGAAGGACAGCATAACTAAATATTTTTAACTCCCTTTAAAACTCTTAGAGCCACCTGCCGGGCAACGAACCTTGAGCTAGTAGGTTGTTTTGCTAACCACTACGCCACAGGTTGGCCGTAAAAGTCATATTTGAATTGTATCATGTTTGAACTTAAAATTTAAAAAAAATTTTAAGCTTTTAAATATATTCTAATGGTTAATGTATTCTAGTGGTGGTGTATTTCGACAAATAAGTTAGGTTTTTTGTTCATCAATATTTGCAATAATAATTAAATTATTGCAATTTTTGTATATATTGGCCTAGTAAGGACTACGTCATATCAAATGTCTTTTTGGTGTTTCTTCTTCACATTTGCCTAGTACTGCCTCATCGTCCTTCTTTTTTCGTCCTTTTCGTCTTCAGCTTTTGATTTTTTCGAAAACCCAAGTGAGCATTCTGTTTCATTCTGAAACGGTCGTTTTCCAGAGCATCCTCGTAGGTAATCTCCATCACCTGCAAATCTTTTACTACATCTTCGAAGCAGGCAGGTTTGGTCTTCATATTATTGGATTCTTGTAATTGAATTATTTATATTTATTATTTTTATAAAATTCATTTTTTTTTTTATGGAGATACATAATCTTTTGCTGAAATATCCCATATGGTGATAACAACAGAACCTTACAGGGAGACGATATCCTCAATGTAGTGATAATACTGATAGCGACCAGCTTCTTATCACTTAGTTGGGGGGATCGATGGCGCGGAGTGGCGCTGTGCGCATGCGCCAGCCCGCAACATGTTCCTCAATGGCCCTTCCATTCAGTACTCGCTGGCCCTCTCCCTCGGTCCCGCGCTGGCCCTCTCTTTGGGCCATCGCCGGAACTACGATGTAAATGAAATGACTGGAAGTTAAAAACTTAGTACCAGTAGATTGTTTTGTATAAAAATAAATGAAACACAAACAGTAATAACAAAACACTACACACAAATAAAACTTCGACAGAATACAATCGTGTATAATGTAAACACGAGTGTGTTATAAGTACATATCTATGGATTTGTGGACCATATTGCTATATATATATAATATAGAAAGTATACTATATACTAAGGATTTATTGAATAATATTGGTTGATCTTATATAAAAGATGATGAAAATGGCCCTGGTGTAAGTTAACAAAATTCTCATAAATATGGAAAACTATTTATTGGAAAGCCAACGTTTCTATTCTCATTGCAGGTCTTCTTCAGGGCTAGTAGGATCAAAGGTTGACATTCGACTAAAAAGCCTTTAAAGTAAACACCTAAAATACTTTTAAACTAATTGACCCATTTCCCCTGAGATTCGAAGGATGTGTATCATATTTTAAAAAATATCAAAAAATAAAACATTTGATTTTTTGCCAAATCACTAATGGTAATCGGAATTAATATATCCCCAGTTATGGAGTAGACTTGTCTAGTGTAAAAAAAATGATAATTCCTGATTAGTTTGAATTTCATTTAGTTTTTCTTTATTAAGCTCTATATTCCTTCATCTAGATCAGGAGTCGGCAACCGGCGGCCCGTGGACCATCTCGGTGCAGCCCGCAAGCCTGAAGTCCGCAAGAAAAAAATACCGAAGCAAAAGACCTTATAAATCCACTAGGAATTATGGACAGAATTATATTTTTTTATCGAGTTTAATGGAAAACCGTTATGCTTGATTTGTCAAAAGAGTATTTCTGCAGTAAAGGAATATAATCTGAAGCGACATTAAGACACTGAGCACAAAGCTAAATTTGAATGTCTTGAAGGAGAAATACGAAAAAGGAAAATTCCCACTTTGAAATCGTCATTTCTTCCAAAAGTTTTTGGAAGAACTGGAAGCTGATCGTGGCGACGTGTTTTACTACTGTGAAGTGAGGTGGCTCAGTCAACGTGCCGTTTTGGAACGGTTTTTTGATTTGAGGAAAGAAATTGGCAACTTCATGGAGGAAAGGAAAGCCAGTCGAAGAGCTTACTAAGAAGCATTGGATTATCGATCTTGTTTTTTTGACTGATTGGACTACGGAACTGAATCAGCTCAACAAACGCATGCAGGGAAAATGCATATTGATTTGCGATATGTATTCAGATGTAAAGTCATTTGAGATGAAACTGAAACTGTTTATCAAGCGTATTGGTGAAAGAAAGCTTGAGAATCTTCCTAATTGCAAGAAAGTCGTGGAAGAAGCTGGAGATAATTTTGAGTGGCAAAATATTACAATGAGAAACGTGTTAATACAACAACAAACTGCGTTTATAAATCGATTCACCGACTTTAAAAAGACCTCCCTTAACATGGAAATTTTCTAAAACCCTTTTGCAATTAATATTAACAAAGTAGCAAGCAATTTGCAAATGAACATAGTAAATTTGCAAAATAATAGCACACTCAAAACGGCATTTAAGGAAAGCACTGACTTGGTACAGTTCTACGGAGGTTTGAGTTCTGAAAACTTCAAAGGATTGAAAACGTTTGCTCAGCAGATAATCACTATGTTTGGTAGTACGTATTTGTGTGAGCAGACTTTTTCGATTCTCAACTCCCGCAAAAATAAGAAATTGTTCGCGGTTAACAGATGAACATTCAGACGCGATACTGCGCTTGTCAACGACTAAAATGAAAGCAGAAGTTAAAAAAACTTGCAAGTCAAATGTAGCCACAAAAATCTCACTAGTTCTTACTTTTATGTTAGTATAGTAATTCAATTTAAATAGACATGATTATATGAATATATATATGATTAAAAATTTAGATGTGCGTTTTATTTCAAATATTAAAATTACTGTACATATAAAAAACATGCGGCCCGCACTGACACTCTGGCAACATTTGTGGCCCTCTTATAGCAAAATGTTACCGACCCCTGCTCAAGATGATGGCCTAAATGTTATAAAAAAGTAATTTTCATAAAAGAAATTTGAATTTAAGAGTAGTTAAATACTGCCGGCTAGCTTAATTATTTACATTATTTTGCATTATTATTAAGTGTTATAAATTACGTATGTATTAGAATTAAATAAAAAAGGCGTTGAGTATCACAAGCTGATAACTCCGTAATTTCAAAACTTGAGTTTTCCAAATTTTTCAGTAGTCAAATGACACTGAAGTTTTGGGAGCATAAAGATGTTTGACTAACCCAGTAAAAATGACAAAAAAAGTCAATTTTAGAAATTTCGGAGTCATCTGCATTTATTATTATTTTTTATCTATAATACAATACACCTGATATTAATGTTCACTAGAAGTATATGGTAACATTATTTGCATGGTAATATTTTAGAACCTCCAAAATAAATGCTTTAAACATTTTCCGGATAAAGAAAATTTATGGACCTATAATGGATGGGGTGAATGGAAGAGTCAAGAACAGCAGCGAATATTGTGAAATATACGGATCTCGTGATGTTGTCCGCTTTATACAGGTGAGAAGAATTGAGTGGCAAGGACACGTTGCACGAATGGACGACTCTAGAATATAAAGAAGGACTTTGCATGGAACAATGTGAGACAGCAGGAGGAGAGGAAGATCTCAGAGAAGTTAGATCTCGGATGTGGAAACTGACCTAGAAGTTCTCGAAGTGACGGACTGAAACAGCAGAGTGTAAAGTAGTAATTACGGTAAGTTTACAGTAACGATTGATTGCTAGAGAAGAAAATAGTGCGGATGGAGGTCAGAGAAATGATTTATTAAATATTGTCGAAATATATATTTGGAAACGTTTTAACAACGTTTCAGGTATTCTTCATGACAAGTAATTAGTTACAAAATTAAGTGAATGAAGAAGACCCTAAAGAAGAACTACAACATGGGCCGAAACGTTGATTTGCAACTAAATAGTTCAATCCATTTTAGAAATTGTTTCTATGAACTCCACCCGGACAATTTTCTTCCCCATATACATAAGATATTAATAATATAATTCAAAGTTATTGACCATTATGGTGGGATCTCGAACAAGCTCGAGGAAATACTGAGGCGAATTATGTACGGCTCACTTCGGTTTGTCCTCGACGCCCCGTATAAGGCTACACCTACATTAGATCCGACGTAAATCTATCACATACGATGCTGGGGTGTATACATTATACATATTTTACTATACATTATAGTAAAATATGAATGTATTTAAAATAATAAATAAATAATCTTAATTTTATAAATTTGAAGAACCAAAAGTTATAACTTTGGATATATTTCAGTCATTTGGTTTGCTAGCGACGTCTCATCGTATCAGACCGGATCCAATGTAGGTGTAGCCTAAGTCTCATGTGCCCCACCTCTACGATCAGTTAAAGTGGCTCCTCCCTTCTATCCGTAGACTCTATTCCCTAGGTTCTTTCTTATACCAAACCATCAACTCACAAGATCCATCTTATATCCATAGTCTCCTACAATTCAAATCCTCTATCCAATTCCAGGGCACTAGATCTCGCCTTTCCGACCTTTACCCCCGTCGTTCCAACAGAACCAAAACTTTTGAACACTCCTTTCTCGCCCGTTCTACCACTCTTTGGAACTCACTCCGACCCGATATCCGTCATGCCTCTTCCTTATCCCTAAACAGATGATCTCTAATCAATATAAATAAATAGCAATATTCAACACAATAGATTGAGGAAATTCTGAAATTATTCCACACTCATTAAGATACAATTATTCATATTATTAGATGTTCTTATCTAATTTTCTATTATTACATTAGCCAATTTCTGTTTATTGTAAATTTTTATTATATTATTTATTTTAATACTTTTCTTTTATTCTCTATCAGAACATACCTTTTAGTTAATATGTAAATTCATGTTATTATGTAAATATTGCAGTATTCCAATAATGTAGCTGTTTGGCCAGATATATTTTTATTACTTTTTGTACAAATTTGTTATTCTTAAGGGATCTGGTCCAAGAATAAAATTATTTTTCTATTCTATTTTATTATAGTATTATGTTAAGTTTCATAATATTATAGTATTAATACAATATGTATTTATGGTTAGAATCTACAGTTTTTCTTAAGGCCAACAATTAAACGTGAGATGAAAACCTTACTATATATTATTTTGAATTGAAATATTCCAAGTCTTAAGGGCTTATCTAAAATTTCTTTTAGCGATACGAGAAGTGACAACTTAATACTTTACGATAATAATGTAATATGCATTTTCAATAAATAACCAAAGAGACGTATAATTTGAGTCAGTTATTATTTCATCCTTAGGAATCATTCGTCATTTTGCTTTGTCGAATCATTTATTTGAAATGTCAAAAATAAATTTCGTGAAGTGAAGGGTAGTCCATTACTTTAATTGGGTTGTCTTTGACATTTTCATGATTGTATTAAATTGATATACATCAATTTATACCGGTTGACAATATACATTGACGTTCTATCATATTACCATGCATACCATATACCATAATAATAATAAGACTTAGCGAACCCGAAGGCTCGATGCCGACACTGCCAATCTATGTTTACAAACCTCCGTCCACGGAGCACCACCCAAACCAAACCCGCTAGATCATTCCTAACTCAATCCTCCCACCTACGCCTCGGTCTACCCCGAAATTTGGAAGATTTTGAAACCGTCAACAGGACCAGGAGACTGAGGTTCTACGGCCACATTGTCAAAATGAACAGTAAGAGGCTGAGCAAAAAAATGTTCGATAAAGTCTTAAGCTATAAGAGTATAGGTGGATATGTGATACAAATAAAAGAGGAGCTGGATGGTTTAAAAATCAAGCATGAGGACTGCTTGGATACAGAGCTATTCGGGAAAAAACTAAAAGAAGTTGGGATTCTTGCAGGAAGGAAGGAAATACGAGGGAGAATATGGACTAAGGAAGAGCGAGAAGAACAGTCCAGGAAGATGAGAGAGTATTGGAGTAGAAGGAAGGCGGAGAGTGTGAAGAAGATTCTTTGAGTGTGAAGAATGAAGGTCCTTTCTGCCCTATTCGTGTAAAAAAACCAACCCAAAAAACAATAATTTATATTTTATAATAAAAATGTCCAAATCGTACTTCAATACATTCTCTGCATTGAAATAACATTCCTAAATGGCAACATTGTAGAACGATGTAGCTTGTTTTATTCTTTAAATCGATAGATTTCTTTTATTGACTATTTAAATTTAAAAGTAGTGCTATATTTTGAGCACCGGCTTCAAGAAATTGGGAACAGTCGATCCGTGATTTTAAATTATTATATAGAAAATACTTATTATTTAATTGATCGAGCACTACAAAAGACTGAAAAAAAATCCCCCAAAGTCCTCGACCAGTTGCTATGCAGTTGGTATGTATTCATAATTGAGAGATATATTGTCCTTTAATCATTGCACTATTTTCTACATGTTCCTTAAAACAAAGCGGTAATTGTTTTCATTTAATTGTACATATATTTAGACGTCTCATTTAAGTTTACTAATGCCTGTAGAACAGATCCAATACTTGGGGTTGAATCTCGACAAACGATTAACCTGGAATCCTCATACAAGACTGAAAAGACAAGAAACCGCTCGACGTTTCAGGCTACTTCAACATTTACTAGACAAACGCTCTAAGCTCCCAATTAATTAGAAAAGACTCATCTACATGACCATCATACGACCTAGTTGGACTTACGGAATAGAGCTTTGGGGCTCCACTAAGCCATCGAATTCCTCTCGTATCCAGTCCCTACAATCAAAAATCCTCAATGCTCCTTATTTTGTTAAGAATAAAGTCATCCATAACGACCTTAATGACCCATTTGTTGCTGATTTGGCCCGAACCCGGTATTTATCATTTCATAACAAACTTCATTCCCACTCAAACCCTCTAGTTTAAAACCTAGCTTCCTCTTCGATTCCCGATAATCCTCCGAGGCGTCTGAACAGAAGATGACCACGTGACCTTCTTAGTTGAACTAGTGATTTGAGTACTACCAGTGGGTAGTTTCTCTACTTGTCATTACCTCATGACATGGTGTATCACTTAGCCTATTTACTTGTTGTAATACAGTTGTAAATATCAATAAATAAATTTTAAAAAGGTTTAATAAAGTTTGTTAGTAAAACAAGATAAAGAAGATAAATATATAAATGAAAACTGACATCCGAGCATTTTCCACTATTTCTATTCTCCCGCTTGCTCTTGGCAAAATGGTACTCTTGAAAATAAACTACTTCAAGATGAGACACGAGTCTTTTCCCTTTGTTGTGAAAGCTCCTCAGGGCACGACTTTTCGAGTTACCTGCGCCTTGGAAGGGAAATTGAATAGAGCTCGTCCATTTGTATGCCTCTTCTACGTTTGTTCTTCCTGTGTTTACATCTCCTTGCGAATATTCATTAAAAAAAAATCCTTATCACAGAGATTTATAATTTTAAAAAATCTATAAGCTGGATAATTTAATTAAGGATGTTCTTCTTCTTAATTAATTCTAGGGGGAATAAAGCTTTTAAAAATAATATTATTTCTTTCTTTTTTTAATTTATTTATTGATATTTACAACTGTATTACAATAATACATCAAGTAAATAGGCTATGTGATACATAATTTACGTGAGTTAATGGCAAGTAGAGAAACTACCCACTGGTAGTACTCAAATCACTAGTTCAACTAAGAAGGTCACGTGGCCATCTTCTTTTCAGACGCCTCGGAGGATTATCGGGAATTGAAGAGGAAGCTAGGTTTGAAACTAGAGGGTTTGAGTGGAAATGAAGTTTGTTATGAAAGGATAGATATCGGGTTCGGGCCAAATCAGCAACAAATGGGACATTAAGGTCGTAATGGATGACTTTAATCTTAATAATATAAGGAGCGTTGAGGATTTTACGAAGGATTTTGGATTATAAGGATTGAATACGAGAGGAATTCGATGGCTTAGTGGAGCCCAAAAGCTCTACTCCGTAAATCCATTTAGGTCGTATGGTGGTCATGTAGATGTAGATGTAGATGTCTATTAAGTGTTGAAGTAGCATGAAACTTCGAGCGGTTTCTTGTCTTTTCAGTCTAGTATGAGGATTGTTGAATCGTTTGTCGAGATGCAACCCTAAGTATTGGATCTGTTCTACAGGCACCAGTGGAATATTATTAAAGGATACTGAAGTGCACGAATTCATTGGTTTACGAAGTAAGGTAAAAGTGATTTGATGCGATTTTCGGGAATTTATTTTAATTCTCTAGTTTTTACACCATTCTTCAAGATCAGTGATATGGAACTGGAGGCTGTGGGATGCAATAACTGGATTGGTGTTGACTGATAATACACATGTATCATCAGCATACGTGGTAAGGATTGTATTAAGAGTTGGGATGTCAGCTGTATAAACTGTATAAAGGATTGGGCCAAGGATACTACCTTG
This sequence comes from Troilus luridus, assembly GCA_964056705.1. Taxonomy (NCBI): domain Eukaryota; kingdom Metazoa; phylum Arthropoda; class Insecta; order Hemiptera; family Pentatomidae; genus Troilus; species Troilus luridus. The sequence continues at coordinate 136,584,688 of OZ057413.1, read as the reverse complement.
AGGAAATATTATTTCTAAACATTGTTTTTACGCCATACCATAAGGACGCCCACAGCATCACTCAACACAGATAATTAATATTAATAATTTGGGAGCTCATTAAACTTAAAGGTGCTCAAACAGCCTGTTTGAAGTGGGTACCCTTAATTGGGAGAAACCCTGGAGGCCATGCGTGATCTCAGACATCACTCCTCGTTGCAACTGTTGAGTTATCAGTACAGTATATATACTGTATATATTATATATATATATATATATATATATATATATATATATATATATATATATATATACTACGAGTATGTACTGGAAACAAACCCCTTCAAAGCTTGAATTTTTTTTTACTTTAAACTTATGTCAATATACCCATAAAACTTCAAGTTCAAACTTATGTAATTCAAAATATGACTTTATTAAAAAAAAAATTTGGAACTGGAATATAAGATTTGTCGTTCCTGAATAAAAACCTTTAACAAATATAGTTGGCAATGAAAGCTTAACTCAAAAATGGCCAGTCCTAGGAAAAAAATTATAACAATCAATTCTCGAAGGTCACCATTCGAATGTTATATATTTATTTTTTAAATCTTTAAAAACCGAAAAAATACCTTTATGATAAAGAGTATATATATATATATATATATATATATATATATATATATATATATATATATATATATATATATTAAAGGACTAAAAGGAAATCAAAAAAGATGTTTTGAAACACTCTCGGGTTGCAGCGATCAATCGGAAGTGGTTACAATAGACATTTATTGGAGCGTCGACACATTTCCAACAATCGATGAAAAACAATTTTAGTAAATGTTGGCACAATAAAAGAGAAAACACTCACCGCCCCAAAGCCCAAGGAAAGTGGTCGATAGAAATAAGAAATAGGAGAAAAGTCAGGTTCTTGGAAGACACAAATAGGACTTAGAAAGGAGAAGTATTAAAGGAGAAGGAGAAGTGTGCTGACAGATGATAAGCCAGGACTATGAGAATCCTTAAACAACTTCTGGAAGACTTCGTTCCAATGATAAGGATGTGCGATCAACTGTAACCAGCACTAATTTTAAAATACCTTGAGCTATAAGAAATATTTTTAAATGTTATTTCTGTATTTAATAGTTATTAATGGCTACAATGTTAATCTCATGTATGAACCTCTGTAATAAACCTGATCATTAACATATCTCCTCTTCAAAAGTGCTAAGTTTTATATCTTTAAATATATTTTAATTGATTTTGCGATGCCAGAATAATCATTTAAGATAATTACTCAAATTATTATTTTTTACTTTAGTCTTATTGCATTCTTTTCCAGAGGTCTGTTATTGTCTGTTTACCAATTTACTAACCAATTATACCATCAACATATTATTCATAATTATATAGTGCATCTGGGTTAAGTAAGCACCAAAGGAATTAAAATAGATATAGTTTATTAATACGATTCATAATGATTCGGTATATAGATTGAGGATTACACTTAATGATTCAGATGTAATAAAGGATTGCCATAAAATACATAAAATAATTTAAATTACAAATTATCTGCGAAACCGGGGGGTACTTCTGGAGTTCTTCTTGGTGGGGTCTGTCTTCCCCGGGTCTCCCTGACTATGGACACCCCTTCGCCCGCTTCGATCTTCGCTTCCTTCTGTATTCCTCAGAGAGTGCCTCTTAAAGTCTAGTCCTCGTCCCCTACTTTTTGGGCAAACTTCTACCTGAGCGATCTGCTTTTTGTAAATGCCCATTCGCTCTTTGTGTAAACATATATTTATTTTTATGATGCCACCCGGTACGATACATAGCAAAAGAACAGTATTGGCATTGGTAACTAAAAATTGGCATTTTTGAGTTAAACTTTCGGCAGTAATTGTATTGGTTGAAGCCTTTTAATTCAGGAACGACAAATTTGATATTCCATTTCCAACAATTTTTTTTAATAAAGCCAAATTGCGAGTTGTATCATATTTAAACTTTTCAGTTTTATTGGAATAATGACGAAAGATAAAATCAAAAAAGTTTCAAGCTTTTAAAAATGTTCTAATGGTTAATAAAATAATTTCATTGACATTACAATAGCAATGCTTTGCTTTACTAATACCCAATATTTGTATTGTTAACTCACATGACACTTTCAAATACCTCTTTTGAAAAATTAGGTGTTTTGAGTTATGACATAGTTCATTTGAAGGAGCAATATATATATATATTAATTGTATACACATATATAATTTTATACCGCTACAAACATGTAAGTTTTAAGGTTCAATACAGAGTAAAGACCGTACTATTTCAAAGACAACAGTTGTGGAGGGATATGGATAAGATCAAATTAAACCGACAGCTCCATTAAATATGGGCACCGACTTCATAAAGGCCGCGCGAGCCCTAGGGGTCTGCAGATTTCACAGAGTCCATCTGTAGGCCTCAACTCAATGATCTAGTTCGAGATCTTAACTTATCGAAAAATCAGGCCGAGTTGTTGGCATCTAGATTAAAAGGAATATAAAGGCCCAAAAGTAATCTTGTAGCTGGAGAAAAAAATTTACTTTTCGGACCACTAGTAAACCCCGTAAACGTTTATCTTCCACCATTGCACATCAAACTCGGTTTGATAAAACATTTTGTTAAGGCACTGGATAAAATTGGCCCTGGATTTCTATATTTAAAAGCCACATTTCATCGGATCAGTGATGCTAAAATAAAAGAAGGTGTATTTGTTGACCCACAAATAAGGGATCTTCTGAAGCATCAAGACTGAGGAATGTTTGAATGGAGCCGAAAAAATCAGCTTGGATTTCTTTTAAAAATCTTGTGAAAGAATTTCTTGGAAATAAAAAAGCAGAAAACTGCAGAGTGCTAGTTTCTGATCTTCCAGAAAATTATAAAGGTTCAGGATGTAATGTCTCTAAAAATACATTTTCTTGACTCGCATATGGATTTCTTTCCTGAAAATCATGGGGCTGTGAGTGATGAACACGGTGTGCGATTCCATCAAGAAATATCCACTCTGGAGAAACGATACCGGGGACAGTGGTATCCAAATATGTTGGCAGACTGTTGTCGGTCTTTGAATAGAGATGCACCAGCCGCAAAATACAGCATGAAATCATCAAAGGCTACATATTGATTTAAATTACGGTATGAAAGCTGATTAAATAAAATTGGTTGTTTTAACAGTATATAATTTTTTTATTTTGAAATTACACAAAACCCTTGCCCCTGAGACTGAAATTCTTTTCGAATTTGCAATCAGAGCACCAAATTCTAAAATAAACAGCCATTGTAATTCATTTAACAGACAAAAAGTTAAAATTTTGTAGTCTAGTGTTATAATACTTAATTTTGTAATGAAGTTTTTCGTCATTATATTGCTTTACATGAAACTTAAACTAGATATTATTTAATTATCATTTTCATTGAATAATTCCTTTGTATTATACATATTTTTAGTTTTCCCTAAACAATAAATGCAATGTCCTTTGTGTGTTAACTCATCTATTTTTTCCAAGGCTAGCAAAACTTATATTATTAAGAAAACCGACTCAGTCTTTCCTATCGCTCTGTATGATGCTTAGAAGTGTTGATGAAAGGGGATCATTAAAACGACCGAGCGTTTGAGTTCTCTTTGAATAACAATTATTCAGCTGTTGAAACTTATATTAATGGAATAGTAATTCCAGGGCATAAACCAGATACTGCCAGAAGTTTGTTCGCTATACTGGGGATTCCTAAATTGACTTAGGGAAATATGACACAGATCCCCTACTATATCTTCAGTGCTGGTTGATTACTTTTTTAACCATGTTGAGCTTTCTTTGCATAGCTAACTAGTTTCCTTGTTTTAAAGATTTGTTCAGCACTGTGTAGCCTTAAGGCTATAAAATATCAGAATTACAGTAATATTACAATGAAAAATAACTATATCTTTTTATGTTTCAAGTTTATAAAATAGAATATAATATAACAGAAAACAAACTTTATTCTGGAACCAAGTGCGATAACAGAAGCATCAAACAAACATTAACAGAAAAATAAACTTAATATATATTTGGCCAGAATGCTACATAATAATACAAATCGTGAAATATTTAAAAAGTTATTAAAAAGTGGGAATCTTGACAGGATTTTAACCAATTTTAGAGAATACATATATTATTAACAACAGTTACTAAATAAAATAAATGATTGGGATAGCATGCAATAAAGTCCTTACATTGTCTATATCTTCTTTGGGGAAAAAAACGCGTAAGCAATGAAATCGGTTATTCAATACTGATTTATTTAAGCCAATGATTGACCTGCGTAGAGAGCATCTTTTTGAGAGGACAGGACATGTTGGAAAAGCAAGGATTTAAATGAAGCCAGTGAAGAAGCATGGAGGATGAAAGGAGGGATTGAGTAATAATACTGGTATGATATAAAAAATACACCTTTAATTAACCGTGATGTTAAAAAAAAAAACCTGTGAAGGCAAGGTTCAGTACACGGTAGAAACTGTACTGTTTCTTCGACAAAGGTTGTGCAGGGAGGTGATTTGTCCTAGATCCCGCTTAACTGCCAGATTTCCCCCCACTATTTCAGGGTGACCACTTTGTAGAGGCTGGGTGAGCCCAGGAGGGACCTGGATCCTCCAGGATCCATCTCCAGCCGCTAACAGATTAAATGAAAGTCTGGCAGCGAGCGGGAGGAACCCAGGACTCAGTGCATTGTAACTTAGTGCTCTCCTACTGAACCGCTCTTTGTTATTAACTTTAAAATTTGAAAACCAATTAAAACCATAATGTAAACACACAATAACCTTAAAAAAAAGAAATAATTTCATTCTAAGCGCCCTTAAATAACCAGCGTAACTAGCCGCTACAAATCAAACTAAACTTTACGATAATTTATACATTTTTTCATACCTCTTCTAAGCCTGTTCTGAAAGTTTAAGTTGTTTCAAGTTGTAAGTTCTTCCTTCAACTTTGCAAGTGAGATAAGCCTTGCCTCATTAACAGGTGACTAATGGCCATCCCACTTTAGAATAATAAATTATTCTTCTCGGAGATTTAATATTTGTTTTTCAAATTAAAAAACAAACTGTATTTTAGCCGAAATAATTTCTGATATTACTTGTTTAAGTTTGGGTTGTCCGGAAATATTGCAGGATTTTACGTTCTCTTTACAATAGTCCTCCAAATAGTAAACTGTTTATATTTGTTGGAATTTTGACTTTTAAAAATTTAAACACTTTCGAGAACGATTGCACACCGTGTGTTATAACAGTAACGTTCAATAATCAGTTATTCTGAGTACACTAGTCGTCGAAATAAGATTTATCTTGAACCAAAGAAATCTGTAAAGTACAGCAAAACAAAATTTGGCATTGGTTTTTTCCATTATTCAACTTTTTTTTAAATTGTAAATATTGGCTTTGTATTATATTCTGCTATTTATCATTTAAAGCAAAATAAAGATTTTATATTATCTAACTATTTTTGAAATAAATTTTTAATGATGTATTTTCATTTTAACTTACATTGCGCAGACGGTGTTCAAGCAGCTCCTTGCAGCAAAAATTTTCCAAGGAGCCAGCTGCACATCCGGTGTGCAATGATCTTATGTGAATTCAGTTACGAATTATGTGATTTCCATGGTAAACATGCTTTTTTTTATTAAAAATGAACAATATAAAGGAAAAAAATTGCTTCTGGTGACCGTGTTCGAAATAAAAATCGTCTTGAATGAGTTTAGCCTCATTAAACCTATTAAAGACTATGTACCTCTGTAAGATATTGCTACAAGGAACTAATTCAGTCTTTACTAAATGTAATAACGTCATATTCGTATAGTTTTGTTTTATGAGCTCAAACTCGGCCGGAACTGGGCCCGAGCTGCCAGAAATATTAACAAAGTCTAGGGCAAATGGGTTATAAAAGTGAAACGAACATTTTTTTTTGTAAAGAGGATTAAAAATTGTTTAAATTTATAAAATTCAAAAGTCCAACAAACATAGACAGTTTACTGTTTGGGCGGGGTATATTAAAGAAAACATAAAATTCTGCATTTTTTTTTTTCTACTTACACCTTACGTCGTAAGCCAATGCCTTCAGTATCCTTTAATAATATGCCACTGGTGCCTGTAGAACAGATCCGATACTTAGGGTTGCATCTCGACAAACGATCAACCTCATACGAGACTGAAAAGACAAGAAACCGCTCAACGTTTCAGGCTACTTCAACACTTACTAGACAAACGCTCTAACCTCCCAATTAACTACAAAAGACACATCTACATGACCGTCATACGACCTATTTAGACTTACGAGTAAAGCTTTGGGGCTCCACTAAGCCATCGAATTCCTCTAGTATCCAATCCCTACAATCAAAAATCCTTCGTAAAACCCTCAATGCTCCCTATTTTATTAAGAATAAATTCATCCATAACGACCTTAATGTCCCATTTGTTGCTGATTTGGCCCGAACCAGGTATCTATCCTTTCTTAAAAAACTTCATTCCCACTCAAACCCTCTAGTTTCAAACCTAGCTTCCTCTTCGATTCCCGATAATCCTCCGAGGCGTCTGAAAAGATGATGGCCACGTGACCTTCTTAGTTGAACATGAGATTTGAGTACTACCAGTGGGTAGTTTCTCTGCTTGTCATTATCTCATGTCATTATGTATCACTTAGCCTATTTACTTGTTATATTATTATAATATTGTAAATATCAATAAATAAATAAAAATAAAATTTTCGGGCAATCCTATATTATTACTACATAGTTCATAAAAGTCAATAATTATTTTAAAGACATTGAATATTATAATGACCAAATAATATCTCTCTATATAATCTACAAATATCTATAGTGATGTAATATCTAATTGGAGTCGCCTAACAACAAATCGAAGAACTATTTCTGGCGAAAGGTTAGCGAAGAATTGGACGACGTGGTTGAAACCAGGAGAAATATTGTATTCAAAATATTGGCCTGTACAATTTAAGGGAGTATATAATTACTTTTTGTTAAGATCAGTTAAATTATTTAAAAAAATTAAAATTAGCAAATCACAGATCAAAAGTCCAGAATTATATAAATATAGAATTTCAATCGAAAACATAATATGCATCGTACTAAAAATGTATAGTAACAGACAGTAATTAAAGTGAGTTCGATATACGGAAGCTGAAATGAGGTTAAGGCAAACTAGAATCTTAGACAGGCGCTCCGTAATAAATGATCTGTCTGGTGATGTCTATTAACAACAAGCAATCAAAGTGGGAAGAACTAGTAGTTGAATTAGATTTTAACAACTGTTCGTAGGGAGGATGCGGCAAAGTTCACCATAAGATAGAATCTTCAAAAGGATTCAGGACGACAAACCAGGACTAAACTATAGATAAATGACTTCGAAAATGTACTTAAAAACTTTGGGAGTGAAAGTTGAAGGAAACAAGCGAAGCAGAAAAAAAATCGTGAAGTTAGCGTAAAGTAACTCTAAGTTCGTGAAGGGCCATAAAGCAATAGAGTGATTGATTGAACGCTTGGTAGGGGTAAAGATTTTTTTGGATTTCATTAGCATGACCCTAAAAAAGTGATAGTTAATAGAATAAATAATTAATAATACAGAAGATGGGATAACAGTGAGCTGTACAAACATGTTCAAAAAATATCGAATGATATGAGAAAAAGGAGAATTGCATTTTATGGCCACCTGTCATGATTGAAACACATTAGACTGACTGACTTTTTTCATATTTCAAAGAAAAGAAGACAAAACCTGTCTGGTTCGAATAGGTAGAAAAATATTTACAGGAGATTGAGATTACCTCCGAGGATGTTCTGGGAAGGAACCGTCTAAGGATGAAACTGGATACTCACATGGGTTTTCAAGAAAAACCAAAGCTAAACACGGGAAAGAAAGGAGCAACACCGAATGAGGGAGAACTGTACAAATACAAAGGATAAATATAAAAAATATAGTAAAAATGGCGTGGTTCTTAGTTGTACAATATGAAAAAAATCAGTAAAAATAAGCAAGCAATCAAAAGGATACACAAAATAAATATAAAATTACAATAGAAAAACTCCACCAAAGCCTTCTTTTTGAAATAGGTAACGCTACTTGTGATTTAGCAGGTCGCCATGAAACTTACATCCTTATCTCATGCAACCTCTTCTAATCACTTGTCTGATTTAAGTTATTTATGTGGCGTTATTAAATTGTTTTCCGTTTTGTTTTTTACTATTTTTGTCTAGCTAAATATGTTGATTGTATATTATATTTAATTTTGTGTTTTTGTCTTATTAATTTAGTTATTGTCTATTTAGAATAATACTTTGTAAATAGCTTTCATCGAAAAAAGGAGCTCTTTAATACTTCCAGAAGTTCAGAATAATTCAGAGATCAAATTATATTTCGATTTATTTATTAAACTATGCAAACTAGGGTCATCAAATGGATTTTGACAAAGACCGAAATGAATATAATTTCGTTGTTGAAAAAACATTGTTGGAAAAACATTCATATAAGAAATGCAATGAGCTGCTCTACAATAGCATTTTACCTTTATATACATTTTAATTTTCGTTATTATGAATAAAAAGGTGGGAATTATCAGTGTTCAGGTTATAAACAATGGCCAATAACAGCCCGTGGGGACCTGATAAATCACAAGTACCCAACTAAACAACCATCTTTTCACCAATTCAGGCATCATGAGTCTTTTTGGAGGGAGTGTGCTTTGATTGATGACTCTGTTAGGGCTGATGATGTGAGATGTATACATTGATCTTCATGTGAATTTTTAAGGTACATGTGATGATGATGCCAGAATATCGAAACGTTTACTAGCCAGTTATTTTCCAGTATTTTAGATACTGAAGGCTTTGTTTCTTGTAGTTTTTCTATTGCATAGTATAATAATTTATTTTTATTATTTGTTATTTTGATGGTGATTATTTTTGTTTTGAAGAGGATAGATTTGCCCTGGCCGGGATTAGAACCGTGTCGTCTGTATCTCCGGTGCAGTGCTCTAAGCCACTGAGCTACTTCTGATCCTACCCTAGTCAGACAAATCTATACACTTCACCGATCATCTATCCCCGTGCTCTAGCAATTTTTGCGGTGCATACACGGGGAAGAATGTTTATTGAAAATTACTTTAATTAGGATCTTGTTGACTTACGTCAATATTTATTAATTGTTATTTGGATGCCGATTATTTTCAAATAAAAATATTTAAAAATTAATAAAATCAATAACTAATATAATAAAATAAATTTAAATATTTTTGTTCTGAAGAGAAATAATATGTAATACAATAATCTTGTAATATATAGTTTTAGAGGAAATGATCCGTTCTCTTCACAGATTTGTGGTGATCGGTGAAGAGAACGGGTTTGTCTGACTTGGATAGGACCCCTGGGAGCTCAGAGGTGTAGAGCACTGCTACGGAGAAGCAGACGACCCGGGTTCGAATCCTGGCCAGGGCAAATCTTTTCTCTTCAAAACAAAAATATTTATAAAAAAGTATACAAGGGAAGCATATGTTTTACATACCAGATGTTCAATTAAGAAAGGGGCGAGCCTTTCTTAATAGAACATCTATTTGTAGAAACAAATAGAAGGTATTGGGGCGGGTTGTTGATCTCAAAGACGCAGATTCGAGAACGGCTGTGACAGATATATTACTTACTCTTTTAATAGCCCTTAATCAACTGTGGGATCTGAAAACTTTCCGGATTCACTATATAGAGAATAAATTTAGTTCTTGATTAATTTAACTTGGCAATTGATCTGGAATAAATCACTTCTTTGCAAAACTATTGAAAAGGTACGGCAATCGCCATGGGCTAAACCTTTTATGGGCTGTGGTAAAAGTTAATTAATACCTACCTAGGTATGTCTAAAAATATATAATTTAAAGCATTAATGAAATTTACTATTAACATACTGTGATATAATTAGCAAAAATTACAAGACACGTTCGAGAGAATATTTATTAAAGTAATTAGGACATATAATTAAATAATTTAACATAACAAAAATTATTCAATTTTGTTATACAGTAGAATCCCGATAATTCGTACGACCAAGGGACTGATGATTTGAGAGGCTAACGTATTTTGGAGGCATGATTCCTTGTCATCACGGTAACAAAAACGAGACTGAATTGTAAATAAAAGTGTGATTGTAAGAAAAGCTTAATAAAATTCCTCCCCTCATTTTCTTTGATTGAAAACAGTACGAATTACTTATGAGATTTCTAAGAAAACTTGTCTCTCTCACTCGCTCTCCCGTAAAAACAATAGGATCCACTGTGCCTCTAAGCAATACAAATATACTTGTGTATAAAAACAATACAAATTGAGTGATTTCCTAGAAAGCATTTATTCTCATTCTGCTCCCTGGCATATCTGCTTCACTGTTCTCTCCCTCCCTATCGAAAACAGTGCTAAGTAACGAGATTTTAAAACTGGAAATACGAATTATATGACGTTATAAGTCACCTCGAGCATACAAATAATAAGAATTACCGAGGGGTCTGAAATGCATTGATTTTATACCATTTATCGGGATTTTCTCTGGGGACCGGCAAATTTTTACGAATTAGCCGGAAATACGAATAATCGGGATACGAAATATCGGGATTCCACTGTAGTTGTATTTTTTAATATACCGAACTCCCAACGTGATGTATACGCTTTAGGTTTACAAACATTCTTACTTTTAAAGATTTCATCATAAATATTGTTAGGTATTATATTTACTGAATTATTTCGAAAAGGAAATACATAACTTCGTATTAGATCGGAAGTAACAGACAGCGATGCCCCAGGAGACTCTACGATACCGCTTCCCCTAGTGGACTACAGAGACCAACAGGTAGGCATTGTCTTCTTGATCGCCAGCTTCTACTTGCTTCTTAGTAACTTATATTCACTTAACTTGTGAGCTAGTAACTTATTTATAAATTTATTTATGTGTTTGTTTGCTGGGTCACCCATAATATTATCGGTAGCAGTTCCGCAGTTTGTCGCTTCGAGCTGAGTGACAAGTTTTTACTTTTCATTCATTTCCGTTTTAATACTATATCAAAATACAAATAGTCTTTAGCTTTGGTATGGGATAAATAGTGTAATTATGGAAAATTTGTATATTTTGGTAATAATTTAATTTAAAAAATTAACATTTTTTTTATTTGTATCATCTTTACTTCGAAATGCCAGTTTAAACGTTCGTTTCTTGATAACATAATTACCGAAATACACAGATTTTACATAATTACTCTTTTTTTCATACTGAAGCTCAAGATCATTTTTATTTTCTATAATATTTAAAAGGAAACGAATGGAAGTAAAAACTTGTCGTGACTTAACTTGAAGCGACAACCTGTGGAACTGATGCCGAATCTACATCACGCTATGTTTCTGTAACACTCAATTAGAATTATGGGTGGGTCAATTTAAACACTTTCATATCTAGCTAAATACAGTACCGCGATCTAAATTTTATTTAACTAATATTTTGTATAAAACCTTTATTTATGTCATTTTTTCATATTTTATTACTTCAGATTTAATACTATTATAGTTTTTTATTCCACATTTTTTAAACCCACAATACATAATATCAATTTGTATTATGTGAAAGAGTATTTATACAAATTTTAGATTGTGAAACTGTAACTATGGTTGAGCTTTTTTTTTTTTTAATTTAAGAATCGGTCATTTGTGAAACAGATCATATCCAAAAAAGTAAACTTTCGGGAAATAAAAAAAAACTCAGCTGGTCCATAATTTAATATTATATATTTTTTTGATTTTTTTAATATATTTCTACAGGGGTTTGGTAAGCTAATTCTGCCAAACTAAAATTTTATTTTTTTCATTTTGATATTTTAAAAAATCATATACGTTGTTGGAGTTGTGTTTTTTCTCAAATGACTGACTAAACGATATGTTATCAGATATGTAATAAAAGGTAAAGCAATTCAAATTAATAATAAAAATTATTATTTTATTTTCCAAATAATATTTACACATTTTCCAAACATGCGTATTGGATTTGTCTAGCCTTGACTAACAATTTAATATGTCTAACTCAATTTTGGCAAAAATTGGACATGAGGTGTTTCTCAAATGACTGATTTACTTAATTTCGTAGTTTCATACGGCGCTTAAAGCAGCTAAACCCTGCCAATACTTGATATTATTACAGCGCCGTGTCTACATATAGATTATACTAATATAATTTTAATAATATTTTAAATAAGTATGATTATGATTATTTATCGATTTGTTTCTGAAGTAATATATTAAAGATTTAAGCACTAGCAATTAAGCCTAAGAGTTTCTGTAAAGTAGACTTCATCTTAGCCAGTTTAGATTTATTCATATCATTTGTCTATTTATTATACTTAATTTTAAAAGTATTATATAATTTGAAAAACAGAAAAATACAGTAGGAAACCAGGTTAACGAAATGTGTACAATTTACGATAACAATCCTCTAGAAGATAATTCTCTGCGTCACTTTCACAGTATGAAACTTCCCTACGCCAAACTTTCACATAAACTTGATTTCGCATTACGCGTTACAAGAAATATTGTTCAGCTTTCACTAGATTTATTTCTTCATATATCCTCTTTTATTGATATTGAATGGCCAATTTTTATCGTTGAAAAGTAAATAATGCTTAAAACCTTTTGAAATAAATATGGCAATCAATATCTGCAAACCGACTAATTAAAATTTTTCCCCGCAGCGGGATTTGAACCAGGATTTCCGGCATGGCCACTCAGTGCTCTACCACTGAGCCACTCCGCTCCATCCCTCATTTAAGTTTCTTTTTCTCGTATCTTCGAGATATCTGAGCCTTTCTTGTATATTTTATTTACTTCCAGCCTTAATGATGGCTCTCGAATTTGAGCAGAAACGTAGGCTTTCGAAAGAAAAACTATTATATACACTTGCAGAATGATTATCCATTCCATACACATCTCTACAACTGAGATGTAAGCTGAAGAAAAGGGTTAGATTTTTTCTGACTTAGAAATTATTTTCGAATTGAATGTAAAATTATTTAAATTAAAAGCGAGTAAAGATGAAAAAATACGGCCATTAGATAGAGGAGTGAGGATTCGAGATAGGGCGAGAACTGGGGAGCCAAGATCCTCACTGACAGTCGAATCGAATTTATTTCTCTCCCCGCGAATTAAAAAGGATGATATTATATCCTCAATCAGTTTTGTGTTTTAATGACGGTTCCCATTGTTTTGGCTTAATGAGAATCCTTCATTAAGAGTTGGAAAAAATTAGTTAAATTAAATTCTCTTATTTTTCAGAATGCCTTGTCGGTTAGATTTTACTTCTTTTTAATTAAACGACATTAAGCACCGAAGAGTCTCGAGAATTCTCGCGTTCTTTTCCAGTGTCTCTCGCTTAACTTCTTCCTTTTTTTTACGCATTCTAATATATAATAATATATAAAAATAATATTAACATATAATATAATAGAACTATTCTGATAGTGTTGAAAGGGAGAAATTAGACAATATCAGACAGAAAAAAAAACTGTACCACTATTGCTTATGAATGGTTTTGGGTTCAGTACATTGTAGAAACTGAACGGTTTGTAATGAAGGTGATTTGTCCGAGAACACGCTGAAACCCCCACAATTAAGAGTACCAATTGTTTAAGGAGTGGGTGAGCCCCAGGAGAATCTGTCGACCCCACAGGATCCATCTACGGCTATTAACAGAATAATTAATTTATCTGCCAAAGCCTGATTCTTACCCGGTATCGAAAGGATATCAACTCAGCACTCTAGACACTGATCTAATCACCTTCCCTAATATTTTTCATAAAATTCATTTATAGCATGGATTTTGAAAATTTAAAACTAAGAAGATACTCTGCTTTAATACATCAATACTATTCAATAGATAAACAACAAATAAATACTGAGCAAACAGAACAATGACTTCTCTGCGTAAACCTTGTGTACGAAATAAATTTGACCTATACAATACAACAAATAACTACGTCTTATGTGTTTTTTATAATTTTGTAATAGGAAGCAAACTACTTTTGTAACTTTTCGTATACATAATTATTATATATATTAGGTTTTTATATTGTAAATATTTAATTAAAAGGTACATAATATACAGATGTTTTTAACTGTCGATAAATAAACGGTCCTTTCAAAGAGAGAGGCAAGAATATTTTTTCCCAGGTAGGAAAAATTTCGCTCAAATTTTCAACTTCTTGCCACAAATTTCACGCCTTTTAATGGATTTCCAGCCTCTACAAACAATCAGATTCAGTTTGAGGTTTTATATTTAATGTACAAATTGGCTTTGAGCCAGGGAAGTGCCACTTGGGGCATTTTTACTTTGCGCATCACTTGATCACTTGATCAAAAAATAATATATTCATAGTACGAAAACCTTAAAGCTAGGTTTGTGTAAAACACAAAAAAGACTTATTATTCAAACATATAAAAGCAATAATCATTTATTTATTATTTAATTTTCATTTGCACCTGGGCAATTGCGCATCCAGCAAATTTGATCAAAAATGTATTCTCTTTGCTTTCCTACTGGAACAACAAGTTTTGGAATGGAATTGTCAATAGTTGAGTAGGAGTCTTGGCCAATGTCTTTTTAATCTTTTCCTATCAAGTCCAGGTAACAGGGAGTAGGAAAGCGGAAGAACGAGTGGATTTAGGCGATTTTGTGTCGATGAGTGGAATGTCATGTATTTGTAATGAATACTTGACTTTATAATGGGAATGTTCATGTCGTAGTGTAATTTCCATGGTGCATTAACATTTTTTCTGATGATTTAGGACTGTGCTGTTTGTATATTTTTTATGTGGACTTGTTTTGCTAAACTTTAAAGTTCTGCTCCATATTTCCAAATAGGTTTTAGTATACTGTTATTGATAAGTCGTTTGTTTCGTCAGTCAAGTGAAGATCTGTAGTCCAGAAGATATGATAGTTGTTTGTAGCGTCAAAGCCTCCAAACCCATATCATCGATCTTGAAGAATGGTGTCAGAACTGGAGAATTAAAATAAATTCTCAAAAATTCCATCAAATCACTTTTACCTTACGTCGTAAACCAATGACTTCCTGCCCTTCAGTATCCTATAATAATATCCCACTTGTGCCTGTAGAACAGATCCGATACTTAGGGTTGCATCTTGACAAACGATTAACGTGGAATCCTCATACGAGACTGAAAAGACAAGAAACCGCTCGACGTTTCAGGCTACTTCAACACTTACCAGACAAACGTTCTAAGCTCCCAATTATTTACAAAAGACTCATCTACATGACCATCATACGACCTATTTGGACTTATGGAGTAGAGCTTTGGGGCTCCACTAAGCCATCGAATTCTTCTCGTATCCAATCCCTACAATCCAAAATCCTTCTTAAAATCCTCAACGCTCCTTATTTAGTTAAGAATAAAATCATCCATAATGACCTTAATGTTTGTTGCTGATTTGGCCCGAACCCGATATCTATCCTTTCATAACAAACTTCATTCCCACTCAAACCCTCTAGTTTCAAACCTAGCTTCCTCTTCAATTCCCGATAATTCTCCGAGGCGTCTGAGAAGTAGATAGCCACGTGACCTTCTTAGTTGAACATGCGATTTGAGTACTACCAGTGGGTAGTTTCTCTGCTTGTCATTATATCCTGTCATTATGTATCACTCAGCCAATTTACATGTTATATTACTGTAATATAGTTGTAAATATCAATAAATAAATATAAAAAAATTGTGCGTACGATCCATGTAAGTCTTTTGTCCAAGTATAATACGCGGATAACGTAAACAGTTTTTGGAAGGTACTTCGTCGTTGTCAATTTTGACTTCTGGACACAAAGCTTTGCGTAGAGAGAAGCTTAAATGGCTCGATTTTGAGGGGTTAATTCTGAATTGCCATTTATAGAACAACTTTTCTAAATCAAATAAATGGTTTTGAAGAGCTATAGATGCTAGGTTTGTGTCTCTGTGAGAAGAAATAATGGCTGTATCGTCAGCAAAGGTATAGGTAGTGGTTCAGGGGGGCTTGAAACACAGCCTTGTGTTACACCGCTGTATTGAGGAAGGAAGGAGGTGCAATGTAGTTCAAAACATCAGAAGATATTGTTATACTGATATATTTATCGCAAAACGTTTTCCTGATATTCACATTTTATTAATATTCAGTGGCAGTCATGAAGTATAAATAAATAAATCAGTTTAACATAATAATATTACTATTATTATTAATACTAGTAATATTAATAATATCACTAATAAAAGTGTTCTTTTTTTTTCAGTAGCGCTCAAATATTTGAGTTGTTTTAAACCATCGTGTAACTGGAATTTCTCGACTCTTTTCTGTTAGTGAAGATAAGATACAGCTATATATCTTCGTTACTGCTCAGATGCTTGATATGACATTATAATTTTTGAGAATTAAAAATTCCTTAGTTATATCCTCGGCCTTCAGAGGGACCCTATAACAGTGGTCCCTAGAATGTGCGGTCACAGGTAATCGTTAAAGACCCCTTCCCAATAGGATAGGACCTGGATAGAGGAAATTTAGGGCTTCCGCTGGAGCATCGTTCGATTAGCCATTACTGGATTAAGTGACGTTGAATAAACAAATAAATAAAGATTATAATGTTGACGTATATCGGCCTCTTTTCATGTCCGAGGCCTATTCTGTTGATAACGAGTAATTTCATGATATTAATGACTTCAAAACATGAAATCATCTGTTTTGACAGTCAAGAGGGATCGATTCTTAATTATCAATATGTAACATCAGTCATAAAGTAATATGATATGCTTACGTATTTGAATTCAGTAGCATTGTAATATCATATTGTGCATATTAAAGAAGATGTAAATAATTATCGCCCATTAAGTTTGCTCTCAGTTGTGTTCAAAATATTCTCTAAAATTATACTTAGAAGGATAGAAAACAAATTAGATATACAACTTGAAAAACATCAAGCAGGCTTTAGGAAGAACTATTCTACAGTAATTGTCATCAAAGAACTCATTAAAAAATCTAATGATTATAATCTGTCAGTATGTCTTCTTTTTCTAGATTATGAAAAAGCATTGGATTCCCTAAAAACCGATTGCATTATTAATAAGTTGAAGAAGAGGAACATGAGTCCAAGAATATGCAAGATGTTGGAAGACATGTATTCAAGATCCTACGCCGAATATAAATTAGGGAACAGAAAAATAAAAATAAAAATTTGCAAAGGTGTACGACAAGGTGATACCCTATCTCCTAAACTACTTATATCAGTTCTTCATGATCTGATGGAAACCATGAATTGGAAGAACCATTTAGAGTTTGCGGATGATCAAGTACTAGTAGGAAAATGCAAAGAAGAAATCCTAACCATGGCAAAACAACTGATAGCAGCAGGAGAAAACATAGGGCTCATAATAAACTATAAGAAGTGTAAGGAAGAAAATAGTTGGGGGTGCAGTCTGTAGCACGAGGGGACGCGGTCTGATATAGACCGCTGTCCCCTTGGGACCGCGTCCCCTCTTGCTACTGCAAGCGTCCTATAGCCCTGAAGATGACCCACAAAGTGGGTCGAAACGTCGGCACTTAATTAAAATAAGTATCCACTTATTTAGTGTTTTAATTGACTGCACCCCCAACTATTTTCTTCCTTACATCATCCAGTCAACGATCCCTCGCTTCTTATAAGAAGTGTAAATATGTAACACTAAAGGTTGACGGAGATTTAATAATAGGAGAGCATCTTATAGAGAAAGTAGAATTATTTCTATACCTCGGGCATCTTATCTCTATTAAAGGGCGAACAGAAGAAATAAGCAGGCGATGTACTCAAGGATGTATACGCACTCTTCAAGTTTAAGGATATATATAGATCTTCTGTGAGCTTGGAAGTCAAGAGGAAACTCTGGATGAGCACTGTACTTCCGGTCATGGCCTACGGTTGCGAAACGTGGATAATAGACAAAAGGCTAGCCACAAGTTGAGAGTAACAGTCAGAGGTATGGAGTGATACCGCCGCGGAATATCAAGACAAGATCGAAAACCAAATAAGTGGATTAGATCAAGGACTGACCTCCCAGATATTACGGAAAAAGTACATTTTAGGAAGTGGACATGTCATCAGTAGGAATCCTGAAACATGGACCAGGCGGCTTATGGATTGGTATCCAAGGAAGAGAGGACGCCCACCGACAGACTGGGACAAGGAGATGAAGAAGAGCTGTAGCATTGAATAGGAAAGAGTGGAAACGGATGGGACAAGTACATTATTTAGTCTGGTTGCAAGAGTCAGAGGAAGAAACAATCCAACTTAAACCTCAACTAAAGGTTGATTTTGTTTATATGTGAATAGGTATAGGAAAAAAATAGAATGTGTTGTATATGTTTATTATAGTTTATGAACAAATAAAGGTTATTATTATTATTATTATTGTACATATTGTTATATCTCGAGATTCTGAATAAATTAATTAAACTTAATAAGGACAGAACGGAATCTAAATCAATGCTACAACGAATGTCTTAATAAAGTTGGCCTCAGACACGATTCTAATTGGGCTAGAGCTATATAGCAGAATATCAAACAGTCTTAGCGGAAAACAGAATTTAATTATGAATAGTAAAAATATCTTTTTTGTGGCCGCTTTTAACTGTATCATTTTTAATTTCGTCATAAAGTTATGTTGATTTGATTTTATACAGTTAGTCGTATTATTATAACTATTGTTGTTTTGTATGATATAATACAATTGTTCTTAGCCAACTGTGGTTAAGTAATGGTGCTTTGGATGAGATCACTCTCAACCGCCAGGTTTTTGTTTAATTAACGTTATCCGGTCCAATAATATTGTTAAAATGTAAATAAAATATTACTTTTAAAATATTATAACTAACTTCAGAGCCCGTAAATTTTAATAATATACTACCTTCCCTTAGAGATATTGTGTGAAATAAGTTAATTAAAAAAATATCATATAATATATGGAATACTATGTCCAACGAAATAAATTCATTAACGGTTATAACAACCATATAAAACTATAAATGGCTTTATAAAAAAAAACAGATAACTTGGGGAAATTCTAAAACTAAAAAATTAAAATTAAAGAGCTTATACCAAGGTTAGATTAAAACGGAGATATGTAACCATAAGTCCTCTATGGAGCAGAAACACTTGATTAAGGATATGTAAATGACTTCGGAAGATCTTGAAAGAAAAGATTGAAGAAGAATAGCGACGGAGACAGAGTTCTAATATAAGGAAAGAACTTGATAAATGTTGTCCTAAAATTACAGACATAGGAATAGACGGGTAATATTTAATGAGTGTCTAAAGAAAAGGCCTAAAAATCTATCACAGAAGATTCAAGATTATAATATAATGAAAAAGTATAATGCTTAAGTGTTGTGAGAAGAGACCTGTAAGAAATGCATATTGATCAGAAGACTGTAAACAACAGAGATAATTTTAGAGCAGCGCTCAAGTAATTTAAAGGTTTTCAGGAAGACCAACGAAAGATCTGGAACCAAATGGTCAATGGAGAGGAAACAAGTTCATTCCGGAAGAACGAAGAAATGCTTGAGGAAGATTAAACAGATGGTAAATATAGTCATCTTGACGTAGTGTTTAGTTGGTTTGTTACGAATAAACAATAATAATAAATGTTGTTATAATATGTTATTAATTATATTATTTATGAATTTAATTATCTGAAATTTCGTTTTTAATATTTCTAAAATTCATTGTGGTATTAGTGGGCGGTTGTTTATCATGCAAATATTCCACTGGTCAATGTTATAAAGTAAATCTTTAATAAAATGATTTTGTAACAAGCAAGTTTCATGAATGCTTCCCTGTTGCCCGCAATGTAAACTTCATTGAGTACCCCCTTTTTTTCAGAAGTTTATATACCTATATAAGATTAGATAGTAGAGAGTAGTGAGGAAATGGTATGGTTAGTTTATAGTATGAAAAAAGAGATGCCACTAAGTTAGTTCAAGAGTAGTCAGTAAGTTAGAATGTTAATCTATAGTAATAACTCTTAACTAGTTGGTTCACATAAGAAAGTCTCTTGTATTTCCATTGCTATGTATTGTATCTTCGGCATCATGAAAGAGATGTCGTGCGGCAATCATGAAAGATATCGTGTTTTGCACAAAGAGCAATATTGGTTTGCGAGATGTAGGTCACGCAGGTGTCCCTTATGGTCCCCTTAAGGCCAAGGTGACTGAGAAGATGAGAAAAGGAGGGGGGCTGAGGACTCCACTGAGAAAAGGAACTCTCTGAGGAGATCCCGAGGAAGTAGGAGCTAGGAGCGCGGAAGACGGAGGCCGGCGAACGATCCTGGGCGCGGAGGATCCGAAGATAGCGAAACCGGAAGAGACATCTTACCATGAAGAACTCTAGATGTACCCCTGTATCACAGATAAGTTAAATTTAATTCCTATAATGTATTTTATGGCAATCCTCATTATCTATCTATGTATATCTGAATCATTGAGTGTACCTCTAAAAATCAATGTATCAAAATCAATAATCTTATTTTAAATTGAATTAATAAACTTTACTTAGTATAACTCTTTTGGTGCTTATATAGCCCAGACGCACTGTTTATTTATGAATAATATATTGAAGGTTTAAAGACTAAGTAAATTGGAAAACACAAGAACAGAGCTCTGGAAAAGAATCCAATTAACATTTTTTTTTTATTATTATTTATTTATTGATATTTACAACTATATTACAGTAATATAACAAGTAAATTGGCTGAGTGATACATAATGGCAAGTAGAGAAACTACCCACTGGTAGTACTCAAATCACAAGTTCAACTAAGAAGGTCACGTGGCCATCTTCTTCTCAGACGCCTCGGAGGATTATCGGGAATCGAAGAGGAAGCTAGGTTTGAAACTAGAGGGTTTGAGTGGAAATGAAGTTTGTTATGAAAGGATAGATACCGGGCCCAATTAACATTAAAGATAGAAATAATAAAATGAATAATCATCTTAAATGATACTCTGGCATCCCAAAATCAAATTAGAATATTCAAAATATATTTAAGAGTAGATACATAGCATCATGTTATATCTCTTCAATATCACTATTAATGTATACCTTTCTTACATGTCGTCCTCAGTTAGTTAATTATACCTTTACAGATTATAATGAGTTGGTATTAATTTTTTTGATAATATTTAATATCATTGCAATTTACCGAAGATAGTCTATTATGCCATCAAATGTGACCGTAGAATCACGCGATTTCCGAGTAATTATTTTTTATAACTTTAATCCTGGCCACTCGGTAACCCAAGAGAAACATTACCACCGCATTCCGGGAATGGTGTTGAAAAGAAAGGATTGTTCACCATTGGTTTGAGAAATTGACAGCTGGAAGCACAGATTAATTCATAAATAAATTATTATTTCATCAATTATTTCTACTTCCTACCCAGAGGTGAAGCGATCACATCCACATCGCACTGCACGTAATACAGCAAAAACTTATTTAAAAAAAACCCGTTGGTTAACCGGAAGTGACCTATACTCTCAGACGACAAGGCCAGAACTCGTGTTTCACGACAGGCAGTGAAAAACTAAACGAGCTGTGATAAGAAGTCCTCTCACACCCATCCTATTCGCTAGACTATTCTCAAATAGATTTGAAGAATTCAGAAATTTGGAAAACATCATTAAGGGTAAAAAATGGCCTAGTCAAAAACGCATTTTCAAACTTTATTTCATCACAAAACCCTGATTTTTCAGTTCTGGAATTGAAAATCTGATAACACGTTGGGAAAAAAGTATAGAAAATGAGGTTAAATATTTTGATCTCATAAAGTTGTTTACTTGAGGGGGAAGGTTTTATGACGACCAACTAAATCACAAGTACCGAATAAAGCATTCTTATTATAATACAATATTATTGACAAAATTGTTCTAATTAAAAAATAAACTGTTTTACATTAAATTATAATCAATATAGAAGGCATTGACAATGGAGGAAATAAAAAAAAGTTGGCATAGATACGATTGGGATCACCGGAAGCTGAAAGCAGATAGGTCACTCAGAGTCGACTATCAGTTCTTATTGTTCAGAGCTCTCTGGAACCAACGTAGGCAACGGCACTCTCTTCAACAGACTCGTCATTTCCGATTAAACTCCTACCGACCATAATGATATGGCCAGCTTCGAAATACACTTAGCATTAGGTAGTGAAGTGAACATTAGGTACTGAATTGAATTGAAGAAACAGTACAGTCCCTACCACGTAGCGAACCCTTAGTGTATTCTAGCAATTGTCTTTCTTTGATTAATTCTCCCATGCTCTTACTATAATGCCATGTATTAAGTAATAGCCCACAACAATTCATGAAACCTTTAAATTGATTGTAGGAAAGAGCTTTAAGTGTCCTGAACGTCTAAGCTTTAGATTCTGAGTCCAAAGCTCGTTGTGGTACATGAAGTACATAAGTCACCCTCAGCCTATATATATTTCAATACTTTATTTACTTCAAATGAGATTAATAAACATAAAAGTGACATTTAAATAAGGGTAGTTTTGAATTTGACAATATAAATTATTATACGAAGGAGGGGTGTAGCTGAGTGAGTATAGAGCGCTTAGTTGCCGTTGTGAAGGTGCCCCGGGGAATGAGTTAATTGTCCTGAAGGAACCAGAATCCTGTTATTCTCCTAGTGCATAAGTGGCTAACTCAGGAAACGGAGTTATAATATTAGCAATAACTCCATTTCAAATCAACAACTGATTTAACTGCGCATGCTCTACTAAATGACACGATTCCACTTCCCTAAATACAACAAGTTCATAATGTATAAAATTCGATTTAACCACTTATTCCCTGGTTCTGTAGGTAAATGTCCTAATAAATGATAAATAAATGCCCTTTAGAATACTAAATTAGTACAGAAAAACTCGTATACGTAATATAAATCGGAAGGTATTTACATAAATGCAAACAAATTAAATAAAAATATGTTCTTGTAATAAAAAAATGTGTATAAATTATACAAATTATCTACAAAAAAAAATCAAATGAAAACACTAGATATAAAAATAAACTATACTTAACACAACGTAACGTAAAAACTCAAATCCTCCTACTTATGTCTTGGTTTATCCCTCTAACGTATACCAGCCGCTTACTAACTAAATTACACTTTTTTTTTATGGTGTGTATTTTTAAACATTTTTATTTTGAAGAGTAAATATTTGTCCTGGCCGTCGAACCCGGATCGTCTGCATCTCTAGTGTAGTGCTCAACCACTGAGCTACCAGGGGTCGTGTCCAGACAAATCCATTCTTTTCACCGATTCTATATCCCCGTGTTCTGGCATTTATTGTGATGCACACACGGGGAAGAATCATATTTATAATTTATTTTTATTTATTGTTCTTTTGACGGTGATTATTTTGAAAACATTTTTATTTTGAAGAGAAAAGATTTGTCCTGGCCGGGATTCGAACCCGGGTAGTCTGCTACCAGAGGTCGTATCCAATCGGTGAAGAGAATGGATTTGTCTGGCTTTGATACGACCCCTGGTACCTTAGTGGTTTGGAGCACTGCACTAGAGATGTAGACGACCCGGGTTCGAATCCCGGCCAGGACAAATCTTTTCACTTCAAAATAATAATATTTAAAATAGACTTGGTTTGTTACGAAGCCCAGTAACTTGACTAACCTATCTCAACCTTTGCTACGCAATCAGTTCAATAATATTTCTTGATAAAAACATAATATTATACTAATCGATTGCATGCTTTGCGATTCCACATTGTGTATTCTTCACCAATAGTTTTTTTTCGTGTGTTTTATTTAGTCGAACATTCTAGGCAATACCTTATATATAACACAAGCGGTCAAATACCATACCAATATAAAACTATTAGCAATATTACTCTTTTATAAATTAAAATATTTACGTCACGTAATATATTATACTTCAACCAAGTTATTTCGAGAATTAAAATAGAAAAACATTTCTTCCTTTTAACCCGCTTTTATTCCCAATTTTATTTCTCAATTAAATTACGTTCTCAATATGCTCAATCTCCCTTCCCGGTATCACATCATACTTATTTACATCATCATTAATAGCATCATCTTATTGTATAATATCCATGATAAATCTCAATATGGAAGACCAAACGAAACGGTGGATCCAAATCCATGTCAACAATGCTCCTATCAGCTGCTATCAACTTCAGCCTCATTTCATTGGCTTAGAACTAACTTCTAACTAAGTTTAAACTTAATTGAGCCTTATCACAGGATGATATCTGATCTGAAGCTTTACTTAAATAGCAATTAGCCTAATATATATGTCTTACACGTGTATGTAAAATATTTAGAGGAAGGTTATGTATGATGGATGATAATGAAACCTACAACTATTAGCGATAAAATAAAATTGAGCAGATGTTTAATGGTGATTAATATGCTCTATACATATAAAATGCTTTGTCCTGAATGACTGAGGGATCCAATAAGAAAGGGTTTTCCGAAATTCTACCGCTAAGAGGTGAAATATTGGGGAAAAGTTGGTATGCTTTTTCGCGTGTTCTTACTCGCAAAATCTTTTCGCTGAACAAAACAAATCAAGTAACATAGTTCACTTCTCGCTGCTGCCGACATATACTAAGTAATCCTATTCAATAAATTTAATAACATTACATACTAATCCTTTACTGACACAAACAACAGTTCAACTGACACAAACTTCTGTCCGTCCCGTTTGTTAATCAGTGTCAATGTATGTTTCACATGCTGATCCGTCTGTGGGGAAATTTTACATGGATAATCTCAAGCCTGGGGAAGAACATAGGCTAATTTTTATCAACACACGACACAGGCGAAGTTTATATAAAACTGTAACCTGATTCACTAACAAACCCAGCAGTCAACGCACAGCAGAAACCACTGAATTTAGCATCTTGAAGTTCTCAAATAGGTTCTTTGTGTAGGTTAAATGGCCACCAAGAAAGGAATTTGGACAATTCCACCCACAAGGGTGGTTACAAGGGTGGTACATTCCTCCATAATGTAATAGGGGTTCAAAGATTGCGTGGAATCCCTCAGTTTTGAAGTAAGGCATCTGAAATTGTAATTCTGAAATGCAGAAATACATTTCGAGTTGCGACTAGTTAGTTTAAGAGTCTCAGAAGGCGTTTTAAATAGTTTTTCCCGTTTTTCCAAAAATGTAGGTTTTTGACATTATATATACATATAATGAATGTATTACCATATAATAAATGGCTCTATCTTAAATATTAGATAGGAACTGATGGATGCCGATGGATGAATTATACGAGTCTCAATTTATCATCTATCATTTCCACTAATGGAAAGATCGCTGAAAGGAAAAATGTAAAGGAGAGAAGAAATGGGATCGTAAAAGCTGAGCTAAGGACCTGCTAAATTATTAAAGTGCTATCGGATAGGGTCGGCCAATATCACGGCATCTCTTTCTTTATTACAGCACTTCACATATAGTATAATTCTTGTATAGTAATACTATTATATATAGTATATGTTAAATTTATTCCATCAAGAGATATTCTGGATTAATTTGTGATATATAACTATTATTTTTTATGACCTTAATTGGTTGAAATCGAGTTCTAACTATCCATCAATACAATTGTGTATTTCCCTCTTCCAGCTCTTAGTGATGATGGATTTTGATGGAAAAGGTATCAATGAAATGGAAATTTCACATCGTGATGAATCGTAATTTCGATTCTCATATTTCAAGTAAGGCAAATGCTACTGTACCCTAGATCGTGGGTTCATAGCCTGGCATGTGGTCTTAGGATTTTTTAAAGGGAGTAAAAAAATCTTAGTCAAGCCGTCCTTCGGAAGGAACGTACGATCTTAGGTACTCTTTAAAGATCTTTATCCCTATTCAACCTGGACAGGAAATATTTAGAGCACTGTATCAACGTCCTATTATCCATAGTAGTATACAGTGACGTTAAATGAATAGACAACAGCAAACCCCCTTGAACATTTGTCAATATATGTATATAGATATGTATATAGATATGTATCGTACAGGCCATATTGGGCTTCATTATTAGAAAAATAAATATAAATACAGAAAATAAGATAGCCAAAAATGACGGTTATAAAAACAAGGCAACACAGTTTCTTTTGCATAAAATGAAATAATGAGTTATTAAATTTTGTTTTAGGCTTGTTCTAGGGATTAAAACATTAATTTATATTGGAAATATTAGATATATCATTCTATTTGAATATTTAAGAAATGTGCTATAAATGAAGAATAAAAAAAATGTACACTTCTGTCTATAATACTTATTTTAAATAGTTGATAATTTTATGTACAAGTAACTAATTTATAGGATATCGATATGTTTTTTTTAATTATCCGATGACGTTTAAATATTTTATTTTCCAATAAATACGTTGTGCATGAATATGAAAGTACCATCAGGAAACATTGTCATTCTAATGTTTTATAAAATGGCTATAAAAGAATTAAATTAAATCTGATCTACGGCAATCATTATGTAAATTATAAATATACAAACTAATCATTGTATAAATAAATAATTGAAAATTGCTATAGGAATATAACATACTTTATTAGAAATTTTATCGACACTGGAGCCTGGCAAAAGGTCGGACGAAATTCCACCTCTTTTCTCCATATTTCCAGAGACAATATATATTTTTGGCCTGTTCTCTTCTTTCAACTGGAAAAATGCCAACCATTTTTCTGAAATTACTATCTCAAGGACTTTTCCATATTTCCAAACTTGTTTGTTCTTAGCAATGCATTTAAAGCAAATCTATCATTATTCGAATGCAATTGGAAAATTCAAAAAAAAAAATCAATTAAATCTCTAAAATACTGTAAAATAACTAACC
Source organism: Troilus luridus (assembly GCA_964056705.1). NCBI lineage: Eukaryota > Metazoa > Arthropoda > Insecta > Hemiptera > Pentatomidae > Troilus > Troilus luridus. Next base: position 136,557,717 of record OZ057413.1, on the reverse strand, counting down.
AGTCAACATTTCCCAACAATGAATATCAAATGGAGGGCACATCTCATATCAACAGTACTAAACAAATACAAAGGTAATCCAATTTTTTTTTAAATTTGTCTCACTAACTACAACCCGTGATAGACCCTTCACGGGGTTCAGTACATACTAGACTGGACTGTTTCTAATACAACGTTGTGCACAGAGTTGGTTTGCCCTTCATCACTTTCAACCGCCAAGGTTCCTAGATCCTATTGGGTGCGTCACCGGCCACTAGAAGATTAATTAAAAGCCTGCCATCGAACGGGATTTGAACCCAGGACCTACACCTTGGCAACTCAGCGCTATAACACTGACCCACTCCACTCCCTATCCTTAAACTTACCAATAATGGATATATAAGATTTAAAGTAATTTTAAGAAGTGACCAGCTCATTGTGATGGGCACTCAGTTGCTGTGGTAAATGTCCGGGGTTCGAACCTGGCTTTAACAGATTAACTGTTAATAGCTACGGATGGAGACTGTGATATCTGCAGACTCTCAAACAGTTTCTGTAAAGTGGGTACCTTAAATTGGGGGAAAACCTGGTGAGTGATCGTGATATCTGACTGATTGCCTAATAAACAGCACAGTCTTCACCACACGGTGTTAACACAATAACGCTTCATTGTTAATGGAGTTGTTTTTATTTTATTTTTTATTTTACAGAAGAAAAATTGTCAATCTTTAAAGCGTCATTATTATAAATCAATATTATTTATATATAACTAACGACCCGGCCCGACAATTGCACGGGTAGTAAGACATAGTATGTCGTGTTTTGTCAGTCTAATGTATTATTATGTGGATATTATAATCATAAAAACAAAACAAAATATTTCTTTTAATACGAATTGATTTCTTGCGCGTTAAGTTTGTGCGATAACCCATAACATACCCATTTAAATTATATGGTATAAAATATTCTAATAATGCTTAAGGTAACCGAAGTATATAAGTTGATAAGGATTAATACTGTACTCATCAAAATAGCTTTCCAAATACCGCATTGTGCGTTATCAATTTTTTGATAAAAGAGATATAGTAAGCTATCCTTAAAAGATAGATATATGCTATATAACTAGATATATGAGTTTTTTGTGAATCTATATAAGAGGAATATTCGGCCATGCATCGGATTAGGCAGCGTCACTAATGACAGATCTCAGCTGGCTTGACTTTTTCCAACATTTCCAACAATTACCGTTATATTGTAACCAATTTACACAAAACATCGACAAATTACATATTTAAAACTTCCTGGTGAACCACTCTATCTATTGGTGAAAACCTCATGAAAATCCGTTCAGTAGTTATTGAGTTTACCGCGAACAAACGCGGCTGAGGACTTTGTTTTATAATATGTATAGATTATTATCCATATATCTACGGTGGAACAAGATTTGCAACATTTTATCTATTAAAAAAATAAGAAATAAAAGCTTCTTGCAGACTTAGCTGAAACCATGAAATATGTAATTCGTATTCATACCGCATCAGAATTTCAAATACAGCCCGCAATGTGGTACTAGGGACAAACGCGAGACACTTTGTTATGGAATTGATGGATATAAAACTCAGAGAAAAGCATTATTTCGTTCAATATGTAACGTAACAGTACTGTTTCACCCATGTACTGAATATAAGACCTTTCACGGGTGTAGTGGTATATATTATTTTATTATTACCAATAGCAATTTAAATCCACCATCCTACAAATCCTACTTTACGGATATTGAAGTGTGGCTGCTAACACTGAAGGATGAACAACGTTTTAAGGTATTTGAAAATAAGGTGATGCGTAGAATACTCGGTCCGAAAAAGGATGATACCACTAGCTAGTACAAGGGGATTGCGTTAAAGGTGTTCTGGCAGATTTGGGTTCGGGTAGCGGCCCGTGGACAGAAGTTTTTAAGCAAAGATTGATGGGATCGGCATCGAACCTTCTGGTTCGCTAAGCATCATTTTTAATATTACTACAAGCAAACTACACACACACTCACACATATATACACAATAAATACATATTTCGGTGAGTTATTTTACTCTAAAAAGGTACCTTCATCTCTCCTTAAACTACCAATACATGGAAGACGATTTAAGGAAGGAAGATTTAAGCATTACCAATTTAGACAATTATAAGAGGTAACAATATACAACTAAATACAATAAGGTTGATAAAAGCCTGTAATAAAACAATGCTCGTACTGTCTGGTCAGTAAAAGATGTGATTTTGTTGGCATTCATATACAAAAGTAATTTTGAAAAAGTCGAAAAGATTAATTGCTTATGGTCCATGATAACTAGAAAAAAAGAAAGATTAATGACAATACAGATATTTTTCGGTTTGGACATTAAATAAAACCTTTTGTTCCGAAATTAAAAAATTAGAATTCATAAAGCTATCTTCTCAAGCGGATAGAAAGGGAATTAGCTCAGTGGTAGAGCATTGAGTTGCCGCCCCGAATGTCCTGGGTTTAAATACCACTCCTGGCATAATTAGTATTTAATCTGTTAACAGTCGGAGATAGATTCTGGGGCTCACTCAGTCTTTATAAATTGCGTACTAAAATAGGGGGAATATTAGGCGGTTGAGCGTAATCTAGAACAATAGAAATAGTATAGTCTCTACTAAGTAGTGGACCCAAAACCTTTATGCATTGTATTAGTACAAATTTTTTTTGTATTTGTAAAAAAGTAATGTAAATTCTGTTTATCGCTGTTTCTGGCTACTTTAACACTTACTATACAAACGCTCTAAGCTCCAAATTAATTACAAAAAACTCATATAAATGACAATCATTAGAACCATCTGTACTTACGGAATTAAACTTTGGGGCTCCACTTATCCATCGAATTCCTCTCGTATTCAATCCTTACAATCCAAAAGCCTTCGTAAAATCCTCAATGCTCCTTACTTTGTTACGAACAAAGTAATCCATAATGACCTTAATGTCCTTTTTGTTGCTAATTTTGCCCGAATCCGATGTAAATCTTTTCATGACAAACTTCATTTCCACTCAAACCCACTAGTTTCAAACCTCGCAACCTCTTCAATTCCTGATAATCCTTGGAGGCGTCTGAAAATAAGATGAACTCGAGGCCTTCTAAGCTGAACTTTTTATTTGAGTACTACCACTGGGTAGTTTCTCTACTTGTCTTTTCATGTATTCTGTATACAGTTGTAAATTTAAATAAATAATTTTTAAAAAACAAAAAAACTTCTGTTTATACAACTCTTGATAGCGAAAACCATTTGTTCGTTTATAAGCAGACAAGACGACGACAGAGGATTCGTCGACAACCCTCCAGATCTTCCAAACCCAGACCGCATACCATGGAAGAGATTTTGGACTGATTATACCAAACCAAACCCCTCAACTTGAATACATGAATACGAAACACATTATTTAATAACAGAGCCCAATTATATTCTGCAGATAAAAGGTTTTTTGTTCTCACTCACCCCCTCGTCCATTTTAGATTTCATTTGAATAATTAAACACGGCTTTCTTCTGTTCCCAACGTTTTGGATAATTATTAAATGATTCTCTCCCCCCCCCCTCTCTCACTCACTCTCTCTCTCTCTCTCTCTCTCTCTCTCTCTCTCTCTCTCTCTCTCTCTCTCTCTGTGATTTAATGTAATTCTCCAAATAATAATAATGAACCCCAGCGAACCCGAAGGCTCAATACCGATACCACTATTCTCTACTTACACACTTTATATATATTTTATTATATATATATATATATATATATATATATATATATATATATATATATATATATATATATACATATACTATTTATGTATATTTTATTTATATTTATTTTTAATTTGTGGACCCAACTTGCTGATTTATCATCTAACAAATACTTAAACACCTTTTTAGTTAATCATTTGTCTTGTATTCGGTATAAATGTGTAAAGAAAAAGTGTTCCCTGATAGAAACATTAATTAGTAATATTCATCATTTTCCTAACGATACTGATAAATAGCAGTACCGAGGAACACTGCTTTCTGCGTCTAATCCAGAATATTATAATCTAGGTCCAATTCCTTTTTACTGTCCACCGTCATTTCCGGGAAAGCTCATTTATGGATATGACTATCGGCAAAACTTAAGCTTGATCAAGTTTATATAATTGCTTCAGTTACTCTGCAAAATTATTTCTTAATTTTATAAATTATCTTGCGTAAGTTGTCATCTGCCTTACTGCTATTTGAACTATACTAACACATTTTTCTTGCTTTAGGATTTCTAAAATATCAGACATGTGATGATAGATTTTATGATATGTTAGGTACACCAACACGGACGATGATCAAGAGCATGGTTCAATTTATCATTAATTTGGAATGTTGAAGAATTTTCAGACGATGCTGGCAGTTCCCAGCGGTCATGCTTTCTGTATTTCTTCAAGTCCCCAACTTTATAGATCTAATCGTTTCCTCAGAAATTAAACCGTTGCTGGATACAATAATCGGCAGTAATTTTACTTCCACCAGCCGGTAGAGATGCCTTAAATCCTTACACAGCTCTTGGTACTTACGAATTTGTTCTCTCATTGCTCTAGAAAGATCATTATCAGCAAGAACTCCAACTTTGATGACGATGCTCCTTTTATTTTTTTGTCTATGAGAAGTATGTGTGGTCTATTGTGTGGTATATTGTGTGGTATATTATGGTCAGTGATCACAGTTTGATCCCAATATAGTTTGATGTCTGTTTGGGTTTAGCCTGCGTGCTACATCTTCTTTTATTTCAGTCATCGGTAAAAACTTTCTGTTCATTATCTCCTTCAGATCAGCGATATGTTGAGATGTGACTTGAATATGTGGAGCTTCTTTAATTCAGTGGCTAGTGATTCGTGATCTATATCCAGTTTTATCAATTTCAGTTTCCTAATTGATTGCCAAGAAATAAGCTCGGATTACTGACGCGTTCATCTTTCATGTCCATTTCATCCGTTGTTGTTCATTTCTTCGGCGTTGCGGAGGCCCATCAGAGTCCCAAGCGCAAAGCGGAGTTTGATAAAGGTCCTAGGGTCGCCGGCCTTACGGCTCTATACGACATCGAGGCCCTCACTCTGGATTCGTCCGAGGCAATTGCTTCGTACTTCCATGCTGGTGGGATGCTTTCTTTACAGAGCTACCAGATCTTCCTAGGGAATATATACCTAGGATGTAAGTGTAAATGACCTTAATGGTAGTGTAATGTTATATATTTTGTGCATTGGGTGCGCTAGTGTATGGTGTATTGTACTCCGGAACCCGGTGGAGCTTAAGACCACAGCAACTGCATCTATCATTTGCCCCTTGCGGGTGTATTATTAATTACCTAATATTATTAGTAGTAATATTAGGCACCAAAGTATTATAATTAATCAATAGTTAAAGATTGCCTGTTTTTTTATAAATATGACTAAATTATAAAAATGAAAAAATAATCAAACTAAGAAATAATACACCTAAGGGTGAAAAAGCTAAATGTATAAAATTCTGCTCGACATTCAAGACATCTTAAAATAATGGTAACCAAATTTAGTCACAAGGTACTCTGGAGTACGACATTAGAATATACCAATAATTGGTTATAAACAAATTTAATTCTTTTACCACTATCTAGATAAGCTCTTTGGAATATAAGAGCAATTTGAAGCAACTTAATATTCATCACTGACCTTTCATCCAGACGACAACTGGACCTGCTGATGTCGGACCAGGCCGACAGGGAGCGACACCTGGCGCCGAAGTGGAAGGTCCTCGAAGCGCGCCGCGACTCCATTTCCGGCGGAAAGTTGACGCGCGGCCGAGGCTGCTCCGGGCTGACCGGAAGTAGCAGCTCACCGGAAGCCGCTTCGCTCTCGATGAGGTCGTACATGACGCACCATGGGTGCTTGTAGTCCCGCGCCGTCTCCATGGCAACCTCAATCCACGGCCATCTGAATCACCAACATCTTATCAATAACCTTATCACTACCGCTAACATCGGCCGTTACGAACCACTTTCTTCGGTCCTGTCAAGTCCTGGCGTTCTTGAGTTAAAGTATATAAAACCATATTTAAGCGTACCACATCCCATAAAATAGTGAAAGATATGATGCATAAAAACAAAACAAAGGAAATAAATAAAATGAGAGTGAATTTTTTAATTAAAAAAATAAAATGAGAGTCACAGAATGAAGGGCTCATCACTTTTCCAGATTAAATTTAAGAAAGGCAGAATGAAATATAATTCAAGGGAAGTGTCCAATTTCTTGAAAGGACTTTATTCATTTATATGTATATATATATATATATATATATATATATATATATATATATATATATATATATATATATATACATATAAATGAATAAAGTCCTTTCAAGAATTATGTATATTTATATGTATTAAGATTATATATATATATATATATATATATATATATATCTACTTGCCTATATTATATACTTGATTACTACTGCCATACAACTAACGCTTCTCGTGTATAAAATTGTATAATTGTATAAGAACTGAAGAAAACAATTTGTGGCAATAAAGTGAGAGAATACGAGTACAACGATGATACGAACCAGGTGTGGAAATGGTTCTGGGATTAGAAGTAAAACATTGATTCAAGTTGAGAGGGCTATTGGAAGCGAGCTGAAAGGACCAGGTGCAGGTCACTCAGGATTACATAAACCACTTTATTCCCTCGATAGTCCTTCCTTTATATCCTGCTATTTTGAATATGAGGATGTTTACACGATTGTGACCTGCGTGTATAGATACAAGAGAGCGGGGTGGCTCAGTGGTAGAGCGCTTAGTTGTCGTGCCGAAGGTTCATATCCGGCTATCTGGGTCAGTTCATGAACTAGAACGGAAATCTGACGGTTGCCATGATTTAAATATATATATATATATATATATATATATATATATATATATATATATATATATATAGGAAGGTTATATATCGTAGCTGTCAAAACAAGCCTATCTACAATTTTTGGTGAACATTTTTGGTAACGGACGCATCAAGGTCAGCACTCTTTCGTTTTTTGTTTCTTTTACAGAAAAACAACAAAGCAATAATTTGTCTTTACTCCATAGTGAGTATTTTGGACATAGTGGGCGACTACGTATTCGAAGATGCGGTTGTGAAATCAAACCTGATACTAACCGAGTGTGTGTGAAGAGTTTTCATTCGTTTTTGGCGGCTAGCGGAAATTAATCCAATACGCACCGAACCGAACTAAACTGTTGAGGCTAAAGTTGAATGCCATTGTTAATTTTAATATGTAATTATGAACTAGAAATTAATTTAGGTAGTATGAACTAGATATTAAGAAAGCGCAGTATGTTTATTTATGTACTAGCTGGCTATTCAATAATGAAACGAATTACGTATATATAACGGCAACACACGCTGGCTGACGGGATTATCGGCAGTGCAGAGTCCCCAGCCTACAGTTACAGTTACAGTTCGTTGTGTGCACACACTGACTCAGTTTCGGGACCATGTCCTCATTTCATAAACACAACCAGAAGCATCTTTCCACGGTGGAACAGTCGATGTGATTTCGTTTGTTTTTTGACTCACAACAGTGATAAGTTTTTTCTTTGTATTTTTTTTATCTATAATTATGTTCCTTCAAATTAGAATTTACTTAGACTTTACTTCATTTGCATTTTTTTGCATGAAATATTATTTCTTTTAGGTTTTAAGTAAAGTTGTTTGTATCACATTATAATTTATTTTAACTAATATTTGTTTTCGTATAAAATATCATCATTGTTTATTTTTGTTATTTAAAGAAATTTAATCTTTTCATACATAATAAATAAATAATGTTATTTTTCTTATAAAGTCTGATTGTTTATTGTTTGTTTTTATGTTATTTAAAAATAGCCCTTTTGCACTATCCACCCATCACATATTTTGTGTTGGACAAAAGTAAAGGCCCTTTTTGAGCCCCTAAACCACGCAACTTAAACCGTATAAGTGTGAAACGAGCTTAACAATCGATGGTTTTGGGGTACAAAATATTTAGTAGGGAGTGTATCCCTGCGCCAGAAACTAAGTACTACAATTAAAACCAACTAACAATTGATGGTAAACTGTTTTACTGTTATTTTTGTTTTAGAGACTGCACCCCCTGACCAATTATATCCATAATTATATTCAGTATAATTCTTTTGGTGCTTATTTAATCCAGACGCACTATATATTTGTGGATAATATTTTGATGGTTTATTATGGTATGGTTAATTCAGAATAAAGTTAGGACGTTTAAAGAAATAATAATTTCAGTAATCATCTTAAACTCTGGCATCCCAAAATCAAATAGAATATTTAAAATATAATTAATACTATAAAAACAGCAATATACATGTATACGCATACTATATTCCATGATAGCGTAATAACTCCCAGTGACCCTGATGTTTGCTGGGCATGCTTTAGATCAACTAAATAAAGGGACAATGGAATCTAATTCTTGTTTCTGTTTTCTCTCAGTTCTCGTTGTGGGAATTCATAACTTTAAGTCTCATATGGCACACAGCACATGGCCGCCCTAGTAGTGTATCTTGCAGTATTACGTCTCCTGCTGCAGTGCTAATGGCGAACCAGCACTTTTAGAACTATTTTCCAGAGCAGTTAATACATTTTTATAACAATCTTCTTATCTGACGTGGTTTCAAGAAGCAGATATAATTCATTGGTACATTAAAAACCAATTTCTCGACCTTCTGACTGTTTTAGAATAATATAATGTAAAAATCAGTAATATTAAAACATATGATATACATTATATGAGGCTCCAGAAATACATGAGGCTGCTTATCATTTCAGTTCAGGCATCATAATTTAGAGTAAAAGTTGACTTTTTATAGGAAACCTTGTTACTAATTATACTATTATATAAAATTATAGTTGGCCTTTCGCCTCTAGCGCTTAACCGCAAAAACTACAAAATATTTCGACGTTATTACCTAAATTTTAACTATAATCCATAGTTCTGAGATGGTTAAAAAACTCGGCACTGCTACTCATAATTAATCTCCGCATTTCTAATTTATGGTTAGAAATAAAACACGTTATTAAAAAATAATTACAATTAATAACAGTTATTCAAAAGACCAAAATGATAATTAATTCTTCTTTAAAAAATAAGGTGGTTGTATATTTTTTAATCCAAGCATAAATGATTATCTAAATCTTTAGAACCAATGGGTCTTTTTCGTTTAATCCCAATATAAAAAATGAAGTTATACAAGATTATATCCACAAAAGTGGGTTTTCGTTGGGATATGCCGGGGAAAAAAGAATGCTTCATTTATGGCAGTGCCGAACAGGAATGAAAACACACTATTAGGATCTAATAAATAATGCATTCATCCTCAAACTATCATGTCTGACTTATGGCAGGCAAAAATGGTGGAATATTAGTACAAACATTATACAGTCAAACACTCAGAACAATTTGTGGAGCCGACAACTGGAGCCCACACGTGGTCAATCGAGGCACTGGGGGCTGCGGCCAAAAGAAGAAATAAGTTAGAGGCACTAAAAGATCCTGGAATTGTATTTGTGTAAATTTATCTGGTGACAGAGCTACAAAAACAAGAATATTTTTTAAGTTATTATAAATCACATATCTACATTTTGGTCTTTAGAACAACTGTTATTAAATGTAGCTATTTTTTCATAACATGTGTTTTCTTTTTAATATATAAATAGATGCGGGGATTAAGCGAAAAAGACCCGTTTATTTTGTTCATTACCTAGTGGATTACCCAACGACTGTGAAGGAAATTCGAAAAGGAGAATATTCGAGATAAAACAAATCGAAATTGCGTAGATCATAATCATAGGATGCATTAGATCAATATCACTGAAAAAATATCAATGCGAAATATGAGATAGGCTCTTAAAGATGTTGGATTATGATCGAATTCCTCAACATGTATGTATAAGTGCTAAGCCGACTTGTAAATCACCTAGTGGCTGACTGATATTTATTGGCATGGATATTGACAAGTATAGAAACTGTTTGAAGATCACGAGACCATTTTCTTTTCAGACGCCTCGGAAGATTATGTGGAATTGAAGAAGTAGATAGGTATGAAACAAGGAGGTTCGAGTGGGAATAAAGTTTGTCATGAAAAGATCGATATCGGACTCGGGCCAAATCAGCAGAAAATGGTAGATTGAGGTCATTTGGACTTTATTTGTAACAAAGTAAGCAGCATTCAGGATTTTAAGAAGGATTTTTGATTAAGAAAGAAATTCTATGGCTTAATGGAGGCCCCAAGCTATACTCTGGGTTGATAAAATTAAGATTACAAACTGTATTGTGGAGCTGGTAAAGACTGTATTATTTTTAATAATAATAATAATAATATTTATAGACTAATTATAAACACTAATATCTAATTACTAACATCCGTCTATGGATTACCTTATCCGTAAGGTCAACCATAAAGCCGTGCTCCCACACACGCTTCAATCAACCCCCGGGGCAATTACAATTCGGCTCAGCGCTTATTAAATTTTCAGGAATTCGATCGTTACTATTTCAACAACTTCGAAAGCCCATCTCGAACTTGTCGTTGGCATTTCAGTAATATCAGCTGAATGTGTGAAATTGAATTTCGCGGTGTCACCTGTGATCTAGAATTGACTTATCATTATTTCGGCATACCTAGTTTCTTATTTTCGAAAACCATAAGACCTTGTTCAGAGTTTAATGTTAGCGGAATCGTTCCCCACCCTTATAGGACAGTTTGCAGGGCTACAGTTTTATAAATTCTAATTTTATGCTTCGGTAAAAACATCACTAGGCAGGGTTACCACGACAACCTAATAAGCCCATGATCGCGGGTTCGTAGCCCGGGAGGTGGCCATAGGATTTTTTAAAGGGAGTAAAAAATTCTTGGTTATACCGTCTTTCGGAAGGAGCGTTAAAATGGGTCCCGTGCCTTTACGATGTCAGGTACTCGTTAAAAATTTCTATCCTAATCAAATCTGGACAGGAAAAATTTAGAGCTCCCAATGTAGCATCATCCGGATGTGACGTAAAATTAACAATCAAAAATTACTAGTAGAGTAATGTATGATTAAAGTCCAGACCGAAATTAATAAAACATGAACATTATACCTTTATTTCCTCTTTAATTCCGGTTTTTTATGCCCATTAATTAATTATTTACATAGATAGACTAATTAAATATCTTAACAAGTTCAAATTTAAGTTTATGGAAAAAGTTAAAGCATAAGAAACGTATCTGTGGCACCAGTGAATAAGTGCTTAAGTCGAATTTCCTCATGAGAGAGTTTATTGTATTAAAAAACAAAAAACCTGTACCACTACAACCCGTGAACGAGTCTGGGGGTTCAGTACATGGTAGAGACTGTATACTAGTTCATGTACAACGGTTCTGCAAGGATGTGACTTGTCCTATGTCACGCTCAACCGCCAGGTTTTCCCCCTAATTTTGGGTACCCTATTTTTATAATATTTTATAGAGGCTGGGTGAGCCCCAGGAAGGTACTAGAAACCATATGAACCATCTCCGGCTGGAAACAGACTAAATAAAAGTAACTGCCCGCAGCGGGATTTGAACCAGGATTTCCGGCATGGCAACTCAGTGCTCTACCACTGAGTCACTCCGCTCCCATTTATTTATTTATTGTATTAAATGAAGCGGAATCGTTTCGTTGTTGTACATTTTTGCTTGGAATGGTGTTGGAATATAACCATTTTAAGCCAAACATGACAGGCGCTAAATACCTACGAAAATAACACGATTCCTTTCAATTAACTTATAAATTTAATTATTATTATTTTTTATTTATTTAGTAAGTTAATAAATTTAATTGTTTACTTAATAAGGATAATCTCAGTGTTTAGTTTGTTCAGTTTCTAGGCTGAAGGTTTCCGGTTCAGATCCGGTTGTAGCATAAATATATTAACAGCTGGGGATGAATCCTGTAGTACCTACAGAAAGGACAGCGGCTTATTAGGAAACTATAAGTGGGTACCTTAAAATGGGAGCAATCATCGACCTCCACAACCGTTGTTCAACAAACAGCACAGTCTCTACCATGTACTGAATCCAAGACACTTCACGGGTTGTAGGGGTACAGGTTTTTTTTATTACATATTTACATATAGACATGAGGTTGAACAGTTCAAATGAATGATAGTACCATAAATACAGTAACTTCATAAATTACACACCCAATTAAGAAATTTAACTTCATGTGATTCATGGTTTTGAGTTAAATAAGGTAAAAACGAACGTATATATGCACTGGATCAATATAAACATTCCTTTGCAATATGAAAATTAAAATCTTTGCTATTTACGCGGACAAGGAATTTCCTTTTTTAATTAAAAATACTTTGAAACAAAGAACATGGGCAACCAAATAAATTGTCACTACCAGCACCTCGAAATTAGAACTGAACTGGTCATAAAAGGTTTATAGTTTGTTATTACGTGTTATTTTATTGCTTTTCATAAAATGTGAGTTTTATTGGCCGCCTATAAAACTATATTGACCGTCTGCGCGTTGATTTCGACCGTTATTAGTTTCCTGAGTCTCTATTTTTGTTTATTTTATTTTGTTACGAACTCCGCCAATTCGTACATCCTACATATTTCCTCACTATTCAATCCTATCTCACTAACAGGTCATTCAAAGTAAATCACAATAATGTGTTTTCATTATGCTTTTCTTAATCTGCTGGTGTTCCTCAAGGCAGTATCCTCGGCCCAAACATCTCAACTCATCCTAACACTATCCTTACCACGTATATGGACGACACATGTCTAATATCAGTCAACACTGATCCAGTTATAGCACCCCATACTCTTCAATCTTCAATCACTGACCTTGAATAATGGTGTCAAAACTGGAGTATTACAATAACATTCCACAAATCCCGTCAAATCACTTTTACCCTCCGTCGTAAACCAATGACTTCTTGCCCTGTATCGTTTAATAACATCCCACTGATTCCTTTAGAACAAGTCCGGTACTTAGGACTACACCTTGACAAATAATTAACTTGGAATCGTCTTACTAGAATGAAACGACAAGAAACAGCACGCCGTTTCAGGCTACTTCAATATTTACTAGGCAAACTTACTAAGTTCCCAATTAATTACAAAAGACTCATATACATGAGAATTAATAGACCCATCTGGACTTACGGAGTAGAGCTTTGGGGCTCCACTAAGCCATCGAATTCCTCTCGTATTCAATCCTTACAATCCAAAATCCTTCGTAGAATCCTCAATGCTCCTTACTTTATAGCGAAAGTAGTCAATAATGACCTTAATGTCCCATTTGTTGCTGATCTGGCCCGAATCCGATATCAATATTTTCATGACAAACTTCATTCCCCCTCAAACCCACTAGTTTCAAAGCTAGCTTCCTCTTCAATTCCTAATAACCCTCCGAGGCGTCTGAAAAGAAGATGGCCTCGTGATCTATTAAGTTTAACTTGCTATTTGAGCTCTACCATTGGATAGTACCTCTACTTGTCTTTATCTCGTGTCATTATTCATCTTACATCATATATACTGGATGTATTCTATTATATAGTTGTAAATTTCAATAATTAACTTTTTTTTTTTATTTGTTTTGTTTATAGGCAACTCAGGGCAACCGTGACGTGCCTTAATTTCTATTTAAATTTAATCTATAAAGTGTATTTTTTTTATAGTTTATGGTAATTTATTTTTAGTTTAAGGTTAGTTGCGAAAAAATAGGAAGAGCTATGTTATAGGATAATGAAAATGGTTTATTAAGATGTTCGATTTTGAGATGCCATGAATAGTTAGTTATTAATGGAAATTACTAATATTTATTTAAAGGATTATTCAGAAGGTAGTTGTGCTTTTACCAATTCACTAATCAGTCAACTTAATACCTTAATTAAATTATCAATATTGTATTCTAAAATATATAGTGCATCTGGATTAAGTAAGCACCAAAATAATTACAATGAATTTACTTTATTAATGCATTTTCTTATTTTGAATATTATTAAATATATATACATTAAGACACGAGCAATAATAATTCAGATAAATGGATAATTGTCATGCAATACGTAGATAAATTAAATTAACACTTATCTGGCTTCTACAAGGGCCTAATTCAATATGGTTCTTAGGTACAATATGACTTGTATGGTACATAGTAGAAAATAAAATTTTATGGTCTATCCTATGGTATTTTGATCGAAAAATTTGTGTTGTTAAAACTTTTTTTCCTGGAGGAAATACTAAAATTCAAAAATAAAATTTCGAATAAAAGTGTACATTTAAATAGGTACAATATTTCAATATCATTTAAACGCGTAGTTTAGACTGAGGTTAGCCGCCATCTAAGATTTTAATAAAATAAAAAATAATTGTATAATACATAATAGGAAAATATAAATAAATAGAGTTAAATTTGGAGAAAATTAAACAATATAATGTATACTAAGCCACTAAGCCCAAGGTCGCGGGTTCGTAGCCCGGTAGATTTTTTAAAAGGTAGTAAAAAAATCCTTGGTAATGCCGTCCTTCGTTCCGATATAAGGTACGAGTTTAAGATTCCCATTCTAATTAAACCCGGATAGGCAAAATTTAGAACAATGTAGCATCCTCCGATAAGCCGTAGCAGCACAAAGTGACGTTAACTGAATTAAAAACAACAACAGTTCAAATAGGAAAAAAAAACTATAAATAAAAAATATAAACATGATTTATAGGCGTTATAGATATTTCGTCGTCGAATTGCATGCAGATATAGGCTAAAGCTATTGAAAAACTGGGGGGATATAAAAGTTTTGAAGAAGGGTAATTCTGGAAGGGCTCGGCCGACCCGAGCGACATTAGTTATTTCCACCCGGATCTTCTTGAAGGACATTTCCTACCGCACCAAGTTTAGGAACTACAATACTTGAAGGAAGTCTGTCTGCATTTCTTCTACCGCATCCAGCGGGACGGAGAGGGATTAGAAGGAGACTTAGCTTGTGAAAATGAAAGAAAATATCGATAAGAAATTGAATTTAAATATACTTATTATTTTCTTTATAAGCTTTTTCTTATATACTGGACTATCTTTTGAAAATCATATAATTCACTAATGAACAAAAAACCTTTATTCCAGTCAGATAAATCTTGTTAAAACATTAACGAAGGATTAAAAAATACGTTTCGACAAATTCATTTGTCATTTTCAATTCCTGTTCTTCGTAACATCCTTTAAAATTCATAAGTAAAAACATCACTTGAGGTCAAAATGGATCTAAAATCAATTTTACAATAAAGTCCTGGAAGTTAAACTTCTTCCATGGTCAAATGCATTGCATATTTGTACATTTGACCATGGAAGAAGTTTAACTTCCAGGACCTTATTGTAAAATTGATTTTAGATCCATTTTGACCTCAAGTGATGTTTTTACTTATGAATTTTAAAGGATGTTACGAAGAACAGGAATTGAAAATGACAAATGAATTTGTCGAAACGTATTTTTTAATCCTTCGTTAATGTTTTAACAAGATTTATCTGACTGGAATAAAGGTTTTTTGTTCATTAGTGAATTATATGATATACTTATTATTTAAAACTTAACACATTTTATGATAATAAAAAATGACATCTATAACCTTTTTTTTCCCGAAAGGCTGGGTGGCCTTAGAAGGTTCTGCATATCCAACATCGTCCATCCAAGACACACCTGCCGGGACTTTCGTGTGTGACGATGTAGACACTTCCTAGCGCTTTCCTCCATTCTCTCCTCTCTTCCGAGATAACTATTTTTCTTCTAACCTTAGGTTTATTTTGGCATATTTTATTCCCATCCTTTAACAACATCCTTAAGTGAACGGTGTTTTAATTATACCCTCAGAAATATTTAAATCGAGTTGGATTTGTTTGAACCAATTAAATTTTGCTTTCATAATTTTTAAATATTTTGATTGATATCCATAATTTTTAAAGTTTTGTCATTTTATATTCAGACATTCTTCGTGAATAACCATAAAATCTTATTGTCCATTTTAATAGTATTTGAAAGTGGTTTAATTTTCAGATAAACAGTTTTAATTGAAACAAAACGTACCTTTTTATTTTTATATCTAAGCCCTGATATATTTATTGATTTTTTTCTTTCTAAGATGGTTTATTAGGAAAATAAAAATCAATTGATAAACAAATAAAGCAAAATTAAATTTATTTTTTTTGAAAAATAATTAATGTTGTGGCTTAGAAACTGCAATGAAGTTACACACTTAAAAAAAAAGTGACAACTAGACAGGATGAAAAACTTCTTTTAACCGGTTAATGATTTTGAACGAGCACCGCTCGTGTGCGGTCGGGAAACTCAAACGCACTAACCCGATCGCTCCTCGCAGATTTCGGCGACAAATCGTGCTTGCCAGTCGCTACTTCATTTGTACCGGCTTCTGCATATAGTTTCTTTTCTTATAGTTGATAAAAGTTTTTACAATTTTCTGTAGGTGTCTTTTGACATAATAAATGAATGATTATATATGTTATTATAAAATAAAACGAAAATGATTTTTTCAACTTATAATAAAATGAATAATAAAATTCATTATATAATAAAATGAAAAAATAATTTTTACTCAATTTCGTATGATATGTTAATTTCTATTTATTTTGATTAGAAAGAATTGAACTATATTGAATATTACATTGAATGATATTGAAATAATAAAATTATTTTTTGTTCTACTTTTAATTTTTTTCTAAACGATATAAACTTTTAAATGCAAAAGAAAAAACCCTGATATTTTTGGTTACATTTCCCAAAAAAAAAAACCCGAGCGTCAAGGGTTTAAAAAAAACTTCATAATTTGCTTCTTTTTTTTAAACCCAGTATATTTAATGTACACATTTCTTGAAACGAACGAAAAATGGTGAGTATTTGTGCAACCTAAGTACTATGAAACAGAAATTTAGGTTAGATTTTTATTTAGATAAATTAGACTAAAATAAGTAAGTATATACGCATACATTTTTTTTTTGTAAATGAACCCTCTTATTGTCATAAGTTTAATTAGTTATTTTAAAGTACAATGGTTAAGCTTACGATCGACATCTTTTCATTTAATGGTACTTAAGTTGCCAATTAAGGGTTCAATAAAAGTACCCCAATTAAGTTCTGTTTATTAATTATTTTCATTTCAACTCATTATTTTTTTATTGTTTAAACTATTGCCATTAGGGGCGACCTGTGGTCTAGTGGTTAGCGTAACTACTAAGCCCAAAATCACGGCTTCGTAGCCGTCAGGTCGCCTTAGGATCTTTTAAAGGAAGTAAAAAATCGTTGGTTATGCCGTCCTTAGGAATGGACGTTAAACGGGGGTCCAGCATGTACGATACGATGTTAGGTACATAAGGTAAAAATCCCTATCCTAATTAAACCTGGATAGGCAAAATTTAGAGCTCCCACTGTAGCATTGTCCGTTTAGCCATAGCAGCATAAAGTGACGTTAAATAAACAAACAAACCACCAACTATTGCCTTTGATGCACTAGGGTAACATTCTATCTTCAGAACCGTCAATCAATGTATCAAGCATAATAGTGTGACAGTATTGCTACGACAGTGATTATGTTTAACAGCGCTTCTATGACAGTAGCTGTCATAACTGCTAATGTCAAGACGTAAACATGCTTCATGACAGCCTGTAGAGTCCCTGCTAGGCTTGAGTTGATACTGAAGAGGCTTAAGGATTGTTCTTTATTAAGACCCATCTTGAGATTTTCCAAGTCCTTTCAACTTTATTGAGTGGCTTAGAGTTTCTTTAACTTTATCCACTTTTCATACAGAAATGTTATTCCAACTCTTCAGAACCTAAATATTCTGCTTAACTCAAAAACTTTTTAATTGAATAAAATATCTCGATATATTGATTTCCATTTACCCATTAGTTAGCGCATCATTCTTTACGAAACCATTCATCTACCGTCAACCTCTTATTGGAATACTATTAATATCAATTATCCAATTTATTAATACGAAAAAAACCCTGAACTACTACAACCCATGAATGGGTCTGGGGTTCAGTACATGGTAGAGACTGTACTGTTTCATAAACAACGGTTCTGCAGGGAGGTGATTTGTCCTAGATCACGCTCAACCGCCAGATTCCTCCCCCCTTATTTGGGTAGCTTTTATAGAGGCTGGGTGAGCCCCAGGAGGGTCCTAGATCCCATATGATCGGAGATGGATAAAATAAAAGTCTTGCCCGCAGCGGGATTTGAACCAGGATTTTCGGCATGGCAACTCAGTGCTCTACCACTGACCCATTCCGCTCCCTAAAAATATTAATCATATTATTTCGGTTTATTATCTATAATTCACCTTTGTAATGAAAAAAAAAATCCTAGCGCTCATCAAAATTATAGGTTTGTTTGTCTGAAATCTACGTATTACATAAAAAAATTGTTAGTCGTGTAATATTATAGCTGCGTTGCCTAGCAACGGGTTGTGGATCTACTTTTTGTTATATCTCTTATCGTTCTCGATCAGTTAAATTAATAAATATTTCTAAATATTGAAAAATCATATAGCCACGTTTCCTGAGCATACAAAATGTAGTTCTGTTTTTGAATTTAAATTAAATGCACCATTTTAAGAAATAAAACAAGCTGCATCATATCCCAATAAATAGATTTTAGGACTGTTTTTTCAATCATTGATATAAGATTAAGACATTTTTCATACTATCATTTTTTTAAATTTATTTATGAAAACAAACTAAAATAAAAAAATATTATTAAATATTTTTCGGTTCAAGAGAATATTGTGTATACATCACAAAGATTGCGAGAACACGGGGATATAGGATCGGTGAAGAGAACGGATTTGTTCTGACTGTGAGGCAACCCCTGTTAACTCAAATGGTAAGAGTGCTCCCACGGAGAGGCGGACGACCCGGGTTCGAATCCCGGCCAGGGCAAATCTTTTCTCTTCAAAATAAAAATATTGATGCGCAAAACTTGACATTTATTTTCTTGAACGTAGCGATTCCAACAAGATGGACGAATTGTAGATAGACGATAACAAATTATTTATTCATTATTTTTTATTTTCGAGGCCTTGGAGTTCAGATTCCAAAATAATTAATGTTTTTTCTCTATTTTTACAAATGACAAAGTTATCGGCATATAAATTCTCTTATCAGACGCAATTTTGAAGCAAACATATGGTTTTGTAGAGTTCCAAGGATCGCTCTGGAAAGTAGCAGAATAATGGGTTTTTGGTAGGGAAAAACTTCGCTACATGCTCATGACGAATGCGGGAGAATTAAATTTAGTTTAAAGTTTAGAATTCCATTGATTGAGAATAATTATATTTATCTAAATGGTCGTTTAATAGTTGTGCAATCGATACTAATAATAACTTAATACATCCATGACTAGTTGAAGATTTGAAATCCATACAAATTTGAAATTTAAATAATTCAAAGAAGATAATACAATACAAAAAAAATATTTATTTAAGAAATTGCACAAATGCCATTTGGCACATTAATGTCAAAAAATAAGACAGTTATGCCGAGTTTTCACTTCTGTTTGTAGTCCTCATGACTATTTACTTATAAGTCCTATGAGATTTTTAATCATTGATATGTAAAACATCGTATATTGGGAGAGGGCTAGAATTTATTTTAATTATTGGATTATGAAGGTTTATTAATGAAAATAATATACAAAAAGTAAGACAAGAAAATATTATAATATAACAATAATAATATTAAAGCTGAGAACTTTAATAAATAATTTCAGACGACCCCGAAAACCGGCAGCTCAAGCACTCAATATCCTGCAGCGGACAGCTCCTGGCTCACAAGTAGATGTTTTCACGACCCGCCCTCCCACAACATTCGAGCACTTCAATTGGGTGGTTTTAGGTCCGTCGATCCTCTGCCTCTCTCAAAACCACTTTCTCGTTTAGAACTCTTCACCTATTTTAACTTAGGAAACTTCGTAATCGATCAAGAATAAGATATTCTATGAGTGTAGATTATAATTTTCTATTTTTAAAAAAAATCCATTTTTTCGCTATTTTCCAGAACGATCCTCGGAACTCTTCATTATACAATTTTCAAATTCATGGCAGCCCAAATTAAATAATAAGATAAATAGCTCCATAAAGGTCATTTATAAAATGAGAAATATTTATTAATAAGACAAAATAAGTGTATCATCATCAGAATTAATAAATCATATTTATTTATGTATTCAAAACATACCAATAGGCTAACTTTCTATTTGTCTCATTTTATCTGATAATTTTATAATAAGATCCCAATCAAAACAAATTAACTAATTAAGCAAAATCTTTTTTTTTTTTTTTTTATTTCAATGATATTTACAACTATAATGGTATTATATCAAGTAAATGTGCAAAAAGATAGAATATGACATGAAAACACTTGTGGAGAAACTACCCATCGATAGCAATCCAATAAAGTTCTATAGTAGATGATCTCGAGGCCATCTTCTTTTCAGACGCCTCGGAGGGTTATCAGGAATAGTATGGGAAGCAAGCTGAGAGACTAGCGGATTCAAGTGCGTATGGAGCTTGTTATGGAAGGATAGGTATCTAGTTTGGGACAAATCGGTAACATATGGGATATTAAGATCATGATGGATGAGTTTGTTTGTGACATAATAAGGAGCATTGAGGATTTTACGAAGGATTTTAGATTGTAAGGATTGGATACGAGATGAATTGGATGGTTTAGTAGAGCCCCAAAGCTCAACTCCGTAAGCAAAATCTTGTAGCGCAAAACGGTTGAACGGAACTGCAAGTAAGTTTATAAAGAGATTCTGATTTATTTCGTCAAAATTTCTTTACTGCCACATTACTTAACTTTAAAAAACGTTATTTTCAATAACATAAATTTTAAGTGAGCTTCTAGTCCAGTTTGTGTATATAAATGTATATATATATACGAGTAGTATATGTATATCCCCCCCCCCCCAACGTGACGTGATATAACCATAGCAGGAAATTCGTTAAAGTTAGTTGGGAGGTCCTACCTCATCTTATTTTATGGACTTTGACGTCGCTTCGGTCTGATAAACACCCCGGCTGCAAAATGTGCAAAGTTAAGCGGAAACGAAGGCATAAAGAAAAGAATATAAACTGGGGCTCGAGATCGAGGCCAACACGTCTTCGCTCCTGTGGAGATAAGAAAAGTCGTAAGAAGACAGACTAGTTAGTGGAGATTACGTGTGGGAGGGAGAGAGAGAGAGAGAGAGAGAGAGAGAGAGAGAGAGAGAGAGAGAGAGAGAGAGAGAGAGAGAGAGAGAGAGAGAGAGAGAGAGAGAGAGAGAGAGAGAGAGAGAGAGAGAGAGAGAGAGAGAGAGAGTGAGAGAGAGAGAGAGGGAGAGAGAGAGAGAGAGAGAGAGAGAGAGAGAGAGAGAGAGAGAGAGAGAGAGAGAGAGAGAGAGAGAGAGAGAGAGAGAGAGAGAGAGAGAGAGAGAGAGAGAGAGAGAGAGAGAGAGAGAGAGATAAAAGTGTGTATATATTATAATGTGTATATGTTATATTTGGAATTGGTATAAGTTTAATGATTATTAAGGCATAATAAAATTCAAAAGGTATAAAGGGCTTGAAAAATCACTTTTTGCCGAGTGCTAAGAGATAAAAATATTTGCCCATCTGCCCATATTTTTAAAGTAATGTACATGGAAACCTTAAGATATCACGAATATGAAAAAACTGACTTACGCAACTTTGGAATATAACAGCTCATGTATATAAATGTACACGACTAATCACTGATACATATAGTAAACAAAATATGTAAGTTTTATCTATACATATGTTTTGGAAGGCGGTTTAGCGTGATCTAGGACAAATCACCACCCTGCACAACAGTTGGATATGAAACAGTACATTCTCTACCATGTATTGAACCCCAGACCTGTCCACGGTTTGTAATGGTACAGGTTTTTATTTTGGAAGTACTCGAAAACGTGCCATAAAGGCTTCTGTATACGAGAGGAGTCGATTTAATTCCAGAAGGATGGGAAGATCTTTGTCATTGAGATTCCTTTCAGAGCTTAGCGGCGATTCAATTTGTGTTTTGGAGGGGGCGGAGTTGAGGGAATAACGAACGCTTTAGACCGAGAAGAGGCAATCGACAGTCGATACTGTCATTCGATTATAGTCTACCAATGTAGTATCGATTCTTGGCCATTATAGCGCCCAATCTCCCGCCTCATTATCGCTATAGCTCTCAATCGTTATCAACACCGGCTTCACTTCGCTCAACAATACTTAATCAATATTTACAAATGAAAAGTCGCGGTTGGCCCTGAATGTCTACTGTGTCAATAGGGATTTGTGTTTGTAGAGCGTGTCATGTTCATTCTTAGCCCGACTCAAGGGCCTATTCTATATCATTACATATTTCAAATTTGGCTCATCGTAAGTATTATAAAATAAAAACAACAGTAGATATTTTGAACAGTATATTAAATTGATAATAACCTTGACTTTTGAACATAAATATGAATTGGTAAGGTTATAAGTAACTGAAGAAAACCTAACAATATCTGGAACCTCCTGGCCAGGTGTTGTCATGGATACATACAGTGAGGACTATATATTTTTGGAATATGATAGTAAGCCAACGGTTTTACATGCGATTGATTTCGCCTATATCAGGCCCTATATCGGATTATTTCTTTTAATAACAACATATGATAATTAGGGCTAAGAGGGGCCTCAACAATAACTATAGAGAGATAGAAAATTGATAGTTATATTGACATATGTATACAAAGTAGGGTAGATAGGTTTCCTTACACCCTGAGGAACAGCGATATAACAAAGTTGTTGTTTTTTTTATTCCAATTATATTTTTATTATTGAGAAAGTTTCCCCAAAGTTGAGGTTTTCACCAACCAAATTTTAGAATAATATTTTTTTTTCCAGGTCTTCCTCTCCATAGTATCTTCTTTCGTATTCAGCAAGGTCTTTCAGGACTTCTTCTTTCTTCAGGGTACCAGTACATAAACATTTTTGGACTTTTATTATTTTCCATCCGCAGGGGGTGTCCAAACCACTCTAATCGCTTTATAGTAATTTTTTCGAGAATGGTATTGCGAGTACCAAGAATGCATAATTAAATATTTATGGACATTTTGGTAGAAAGGTGTCATTCAAATTCAAAGTACATCAGAAAATTTGGAAGTTTCCTAATTAGTCTATAATATTTTTTGTCAGAAACCTAATTTTTTTTCAAAATATGAAAACATTGTATATAATAAAGAAATTATCACATTCAATTTCCCAGTATTTCTTTAGAACCGTACCACCCATCAATAACCCTCATCATCAACAACATCAGTAACCCCCAAGTATTCCTAAAACCGTCCTTGAAAGGTTGAAACAACAGTGGCCCTCATCTTATAATATATGCTTATCTTATACTATATTATATTTAATAAGAGGGGGTACCCAAAAAAAAAAACGGACTACTGGATTTGGTATCCTATAAAGCCTAGATATTCCGGCTCCTCTTCTACAGAAGTATATCCCCGCCAATAGTAGGGATTACCTTTCCCAATTAACTTTTTTTAATAAAAGAAGTGAAACTTAATATTATAAGAATAAATAAAACAAATTATTATTTATAAAATCCCCATAGCAATTTTCTACATGTGTTGGAGTCCAGATATGCTTATGTCAGTTTCCTTAATGTAACACAATTATTACTTCAGCTCAAATTGGGTGAAGATCCCTAATAAACGTATTATTATCTTATGTTAAATGTAGGTTTATTACAGTTGAGAAACTGACAAAACATTCCTGTGGGATATATAATCACTAAAATATTCAAAGCTATTACGGTCTCTGGTCTTGTAAACTTGCCACAATATCGCAGACAGACATAAAATATTATATATTCGGTAGTGTCTACAACTTTTTCATTTCGTATTCCAATTACTTTTCTCCTTTTTAATAACAAAAATGGAATCTATTTGCATTATAACTTTTTAAAAATTGCTGCGA
This sequence comes from Troilus luridus, assembly GCA_964056705.1. Taxonomy (NCBI): domain Eukaryota; kingdom Metazoa; phylum Arthropoda; class Insecta; order Hemiptera; family Pentatomidae; genus Troilus; species Troilus luridus. Next base: position 136,533,631 of record OZ057413.1, on the reverse strand, counting down.
ATGAGTTTTCTCCTCGTTTTACAGGAATAATATTGTTTTATTATTCAATTAAATTAACAAGTGACTACTGTCTTATATTCTATTTACAACATTTTTTAAATAAATTTATATTATGTTTATAGTTGTATCATGTTTGAATTTGAAATTGTATGGGAATAATGAGATAAATTGAAATGAAAAAATTTCGATGCGTTTAAAAAATGTCTAAGGCCAAAAATTCAATGCCATCAATACAATAAGAATGCTTTGCTGTGCCGATAACCAAATGATTATCCTTATAGCTCATATGGGACTTTCAAATACTTCTGTTACAAAAGTTGGGTTTTTTGAGTTATGGCGTTGTTCTTTTGATCCAGCGATATGTCTTAGCGTAGTATTCCAGATAAGCCTTCAGCTTTGTAAGTCTAATCTGTAGTCCAAAAGATGTGATATTTGTTGCTAGTGTGATGTCAGTTCATGTCTATTTGTTTAGTATTGTCCATGAGGAGCGGAGTAGCTCAGTGGTAGAGCGCTCAGCTGCAGTGCCAACAAATCTTGCTGTGCCCACTTAGCCTATAGACTAGGTATCCAAAGCAGGGTGAATGATCTGATGAAACAGAACAGTCTCTATCATGTACAGTACCCAAGACCATGTACAGTAACCCAAGACCATGTACAACACCCAAGACCATGTACAGTAACCCAAGACCATGTACAACACCCAAGACCATGTACAGTAACCCAAGACCATGTACAGTACCCAAGACCATGTACAGTACCCAAGACCATGTACAGTAACCGAAGACCATGTACAACACCCAAGACCATGTACAGTAACCCAAGACCATGTACAGCACCCAAGACCCATTCATGGATTGTAGCTGTACAGGTTTTATTTTATTTCATATATGCTCTATATAAGTTTTTTTTAAATTTCATTAAATAATGTATTATAAAGCGCTCTGAACCCTAAAAACCTGTTTTAGCTTTTTTTAAAGCTAGTAAAAATATAACCTGACCAAATAACCTACCAATAATTTTCTGATATCTTGAATTTTTTTCCATATAATTTTTTTGCAAAATATTATATTTTGATAAAACTGATTATATAAACAGTTTTAAAGTTGTTTTTTATATACTTTAAAATATTTTTAATGCATAAAGTTTTAAAATATGAAATACACAATTATACACTACTCATCTTTTACTGCACAGATAAAAGTTTAAAATCATTTTAATATCAACATTTGACCATGGAGTATATTCTGGTTTCCAAGAAAATATATACATATATATATATATTATATTTTAAAAAATTTACAGAAATTAAAAATGCATTTTAAGAAGTATTATGCTTGAATTTTCTGAGACAAGACTGTCAAGTTGAAAGACTAGAAACAGCTAGACGCTTCCGACTACTTCAACACATACTAGACAAACGCTCAAAGCTTCAGATCAATTACAAAAGACTTATTTATGTTACTGTTATAAGACCTATATGGACTTACGGAATTGAACTATGGGGCTCCACCAAACCATCAAATTCCTCTCGTATTCAATCCTTGCAATCCGAAATCCTTCGCAAAATCCTAAACGCTCCTTATTTTGTCACAAATAAAACCATCCATAAAGACCTTAACGTTCCATATGTTACCGATTTAGCCCATTCCAGATACCTATCATTCCATAATAAACTCCAGCCCAACTCCAAACCCACTAGTTTCTATCAATCCTCCTAAGCGTCTGAAGAGAAGATGGCCACGGGATCTTCTATAATAGAAATGTAATTAGAGTGCTGCCAATGTGTATTGCCTCTACACGTCCTTTCATGTATTTATTAATTCATACAGCCCTTGTACTAGATGTATATTTTACAGTTGTACAATTCAATAAAATCATTTTTTAAAAAAGAATTTGCTGATTGTTGGGATATATTGTTTTAAAATTATGTATTTTTCTCATTATAATTGTTATTTTTTACAGAATTGTGACTTATAACCTTTTTAAGTTATATATGATTATCAATTGATGCAGAAGAATTGTTTAAAAGATTTGAAAATTACATCAATTTGTCGAAACGTCATGTTAATATATTAAGAATATATTTACCCTTTCTTTAGCCAATAAAATCTTTTTATGCTAGCTTAGAGGTTTGGTGCTTTCACAAAATAAATTAACTATTTAACATCGTAACATTTAACGACTATTAAATAAAACGATAAGGAAAACCGCGTGAATGGGCTGAAGAGATAGGTTTGAAATAATAAACCGTCCTCTAATCCACGGCGGCTTTTTTCCTCTCTCCAATTTATTTACGGTTAAAAACTCTCATTCATATGAGTCCTGGCGTTATATTAATAAATATTATATATCTAAATCTACGGATCGTTTAATACAAAAATTATTTCAATAAATCAAATCGAGCAAGTAATATCTGAAATTCGGTTGGCTGAACATACAAGCTTGAGTACTTAATCATAATAGCTCTTATTTTATTATATAATAATTCTTATTCAGTAATGGCCCCGCTGCTTAGCAGAATTTTATTTAATCTGTTAGCCACCAGAGATGGATCCTATGGTATATAGAACCCTCTTGGGGCTCACCCAGCTACTATAAAGTACTGATACAAAGCAGCTCATATAAAGTATGTTATAAGTGATCTAGGACAAATCACTTCTCTGCTCAACCCCCTTCTGAGAAACAGTGCAGTCTCTACCATGTACTGAACCATATACAGGTTAAAAGTATACTACTTTCCTTTTTTTTTTTTTTTTTATTCAATAATAATAATACTAAGCATATAAATAAAATATAATTAACTAGCGACCCGTAGCAGCTTCGTACCCGTAGCAGAGCATATTATGTATACATGTTTGTCTGTCCTAGGATCGCATCAATTTGACGCGTCGAATATGTGGATTAGATTTAAATGTTCCTCAAGGTAGTATCCTTGGCCCAATCCTTTATACAGTTTATACAGCTGACATCCCAACTCATCCTAATACTATCCTTACCACGTATGCTGATGATACATGTGTATTATCTGTCAACACCAATCCAATTATTGCATCCCAAAGCCTCCAATGCCATATCACTGATCTTGAAGAATGATGTCAAAACTGGAGAATTAAAATAAACTCTCAAAAATCGCATCAAATCACTTTTACCTTACGTCGTAAACCAATGACTTCCTGCCCTTCAGTATCCTTTAATAATATCCCACTGGTGCCTGTAGAACAGATCCGATACTTAGGGTTGCACCTCGACAAACGATTAACCTGGAATCCTCATACGAGACTGAAAAGACAAGAAACCGCTCGACGTTTCAGGCTACTTCAACACTTACTAGACAAACGCTCTAAGCTCCCAATTTATTACAAAAGACTCATCTACATGACCATCATACGACCTATTTGGACCTACGGAGTAGAGCTTTGGGGCTCCACTAAGCCATCGAATTCCTCTCGTATCCAATCCCTACAATCCAAAATCCTTCGTAAAATCCTTAATGCTCCTTATTTTGTTAAGAATAAAATCATCCATAACGACCTTAATGTCCCATTTGTTGCTGATTTGGCCCGAACCCGCTATCTATCCTTTCATAACAAACTTCATTTCCACTCAAACCCTCTGGTTTTAAACCTAGCTTCCTCTTCAATTCCCGATAATCCTCCGAGGCGTCTGAAAAGAAGATGGCCCCGTGACTTCTTAGTTGAACTTGTGATTTGAGTACTGCCAGTGGGTAGTTTCTCTACTTGTCATTTTCACATGTCATTATGTATCGCTTAGCACATTTACTAGATGTATTTTTATTATACAGTTGTAAATATCAATAAATAAATTTAAAAAAAAAAAAAAAAAGATTTAAATGTTAATAATGTCTACACTACATGAAGTATTTTAATGTATTATGTAGATATTATAAACATGAAAACAAACTAAAATATTTCTTATTTTTAAAGAGAAAAGATATGTCCAGGGCCGAGATTCGAACCCGGGTCTCTCACATTCCCGTTTTGGTGCTCTACCAACTGAGCTATCCTGGTTCGTACCTCGGTAAATGTGGAGACATATCTATTCTCTTCACTGATCCCATATCCCCGTGTTCTCGCAATTTTCGATGTATACAAGGGGAAGAATGTTCATTGTACATTACTTTAATTAGGATCTTGTTGACTTAAGTCATTATATACTGTTATAATTTATTTTATTTTATTTTTTTATTAATTGTTATAATTTTAAATATTTTTATTTTTGAAGAGAAAATATATGTACAGGATATAGCTCAGTTGGTAGAGCACCACAACAGAAATATGGGATACCCAGGTTCGAATCCGGGCCCTGGACATATCTTTTCTATTCAGAAATAAAAATATTTAAAATTATAACAATTAATAAAAAAATATAATAATATATAATGATGTAAGTCAAGATCCTAATTAAAGTAATGTACAATGAACATTATTCCCCTTGTATTCATCGCAAATTGCGAGAACACGGGGATATGAAATCAGTGAAGAGAATGGATATGTCTGACCGAGATAAGAACCAGGATAGCTCACTTGGTAGAGCACCACAACGGAAATGTGGGAGACCCGGGTTCGAATCCCGGCCCTGCATATCTTTTCTCTTCAAAAATGAAAATATTTAAAATTATAACAATTAATAAAAAAATAAAATATTTCTTTATAGACGAAATTATTTTCATGCACGTTAAATTTTTGGGATAACTCCTAAGATATTCATTTAAATGATATGATGTAAAATATTACAATAATATGCATGAAATGCAGAAGGTAACTAAAGTATTTAAGTTGATAAGGATTAATACTGTATCCGTCTTAATAGCTTTCCAAATACCGCATTGTACGTAACCATTTTTTTAAAGATATAATGGGTATAGCTATCCTTAAAAGATAGATATATGCTATATAACTAGATATATGAGTTTTTTGTGAATCTATATAAGAGGAATATTCGGTCATGCATCGGATTAGGCAGCTTCACTAATGACAGATCTCAGCCGGCTTGACTTTTTCCAACATTTCCAACAATTACCGATATATTGTAACCAATCAACACAAAACCTCGACAAATTATATACCTAAACTTTCCGGGTAAATCACTCTATCTACTGGTGAAAATCGCATGAAAATCCGTGCAGTAATTATTAATGTCATCGCGAACAGACAGACGCGCCCGAGGACTTTGTGCTTTAACTAAAGTTTGTATGGATGAACATAATAAAAAGCTACGGCCGACATATTACGGCGTTTTGACTAATTAAACCCACACTACCATTTAGTATTGTGGCCAATTTATAGCCCCTTGCCAATTGTTAAGTCACATGAATATAATTTTGTCCAATGAAAATAGTTGAATGTATTGTTTCCTTTCTCGGAAAGAACGGTATAGCCGAGTTTATAGAGCTTTGAGTTGCTGAGCTAGAGTTTTTTGTTTTAAATCCAGCAGAGGTGGATATTTTTTAATTCTGTTAATAGCTACGGAACTGGAGAAGCTCCTAGGGCTCACCCAGCCTCTCTAAAGTGAGCTAGTACCCTTACATACGGAAAAAACCTGCAGGTTGCACAATGAAACAGTACAGTCTCTACCGTTTAATAAACCCAAGGTCCTTCAGGGGTTGTAGTGATACAACTTAATTGATAAAATTAAGGAGTGTTTTGTTCATATTTCCAAGCTATTGATCAAAAATAAAATAAAAAAGGGTCGATGTCGACACCACCAACCTCTGTTTACAAACCACCGACCACGGGAAACCACCCAAACCCAAACCCGCTAGATCATTCCTAACGCAATCCTCCCACCTACGCCTCGGTCTTCACTCAAACGCTTCCTATTCGGTACAGCGCCTATTAACATCTTAGGAATTAGTTCCTTACCAATCCTTCATGGTTTATCGTTAAGCTTTATAGGTTTCTAAAATTTATTTAAAAATTCTGATATTATTGTTTGGGTGTGCAACGCAGTAAACACCTATCTGAGCTACTTTTGGCCTATATGAAGGAACAAGATGGTTCCTCACAGGCTCTTTACGAGTCCTTTAAGGTCCTGCCAACGAAGCCCCATTACCTGCTCACTCACACATAAAGGAAAGAGATATAAGAGTAAAAGGATGCTACAGGCCACTACAGCCTGCCTGCCCAGTCACCTGTAACAGGTGGCGTTATGTCCTTACAGGATAACCATTGAGGTGGAGTCCTGGCGAAGGACCTCAATAGCTCATGATATCAGTCTCGCGGATCACTTCGCAAGCAGGATCCGAAATAACATTTTAAAAACCGTTTGAGGCGTGATAATACCAATGTAAATATTAAAAACCGATAAATTTTTACGATAAATAAAAAATATGAATATACAAAGATTTATTCATTTATTCGTTATTATTGAATTTTCATAAAAAGGAAGTAAATATAAAATGAAATAATAATTTAGATAAATTCTGTTCTAAATATTGATTTCCTTAAGAAAGTTTGTGCCTAAGAAAATAAAATAAATTTAAATTTGTAAATTTATATTATTAGCATTATTCTGGTTCTCACATATAATTACACTCCAAAAAATAAGTATCTACATTTTTAAGTAGTTTATTTATTAACTAACACATATATCACACTAGCTCGATACAAAATATCAATAATTCAATTTTCTTTTTTTATTTATTTATTGAAATTTACAACTGTATACAAAATACATCTAGTAAATATAATGAGTGAATGCATTGACATGAGAAGACAAGTAGAGAAACTACCCAGTGGTAGTACTCAAATTAAAAAGTTCAGTTTAGAAAGTCACGAGGCCATCTTCTTTTCAGACGCCTCGGAGGATTATCGGGAATCGAAGAGGAAGCTAGGTTTGAAACTAGAGGGTTTGAGTGGGAATCAAGTTTGTTATGAAAGGATAGATACCGGGTTCGGGCTAAATCAGCAACAAATGGGACATTGAGGTCGTTATGGATGACTTTATTCTTAACAAAATAAGGAGCGTTGAGGATTTTACGAAGGATTTTGGATTGTAGGGATTGGATACGAGAGGAATTCGATGGCTTAGTAATAATTCAATTAAAAAATAATCAGTATCAGTATAATCAGTATAATTACATTATTTATAACTTGTATTTGTATTTACATGGATTTTATTTCCACTTTTAAAGCTATTATCATCGTTAAATTCAGCAATACATAGAACTTTTGTACTTTCAATAATTTAACAAAACAAGACATTTAACTATTCCCAATAAAATCTTTTAGGGAAACGAAAATTTCAACGCGTTATTGATGTTTCAATTTGTTATTAATTTGAATTGCACAATTATTAAATGACTTTTAGATGAATATAATTATCATTATCATATCAATGGAATTCTATCTTTGAAACTAAAGTTTAAGGAAATTGTATAACTCATGCACAGGGCGCTATGGGTTTACCAGTCGCAGGCGTGTTGCTGACGCGAACTCACAATTTTACACAACCCAAAAGTAGCTAAACACGGCTAAAGAGGCTTTCACTACAAAAATGTATCCTAGATTTAAATATTTTTGAGTCACAGTCAGAACACGATTTTTTAATGAATTAATTTTTGAATGCGATTCCTCGGATAGAGGATACATCAGGAGAATGGGGAATGTAGGAGGACCACATAGCACCCAACTAGATAAAGTTAAAATCGATGTTTCAACTGTTCATGTTAAATCTATCGAGAAGGTCATTCGATTGTGCCAAAATCTGAAGCTAATTCTCAGACTTACATTTATAATAGTGGACAATAGTTGATTGGATAATTCTATTGATGGATTGAATTGGTCAGGGGGTCCAGTCAAAGATAACACAAAATAAGTGAAACTTAATTGTTCATTTTGCCAACGTGTCGGCCTAGGATGTAGGCCATCTTCAGGGCGAATGTGGGTGCCTGGTCAGCGGTGACTCGTCAAACTAAATTGAATCGTCATTACTCGGATAGAGGATATGATATATCACGAGAATGTGTGGGATGTAGGAGGACCACATAGTTGTTAGTTTGACGAGTCACCGCTGACAAGGCACCCACATTCGCCCCGAAGATGGCCTACATGGTAGTCCGAAACGCTGGCATAATTAAAAATAAGTTTCACTTATTTTGTGTAATCTTTGACTCCACTTTCTGACTAATTCAATCCATCATTATATTTATAAGGTTTTTCTTCCAGCTTCCTTAATATCTATGTTCTCGATCGATGTTGAAGATAATGCACGATGCAGAATTTCAGAAGTTCGTATCTATCGGAGGTAATTATGAAAACCAGCAGCGAATCTTTCATTATAACTTTCATCGCAGAAAGAATGATTGTTATTCTTCGCTGCTGCTGCTTTGGCAGCAGAATAACTAAGTTCGAACTCATAAAAAACAAAAACAATTAACTTTCTTGTCACGTTTGAAAAGAAACTAAACCTAAACACGGTTAGTAGAAAATCAGCATTTGTTTGTTAAAGCATTTCTTGTGGTAAAAATTTTGTAGGAAGTCTAATATCAACACTTTCATTTCATTAATCGTTAAAATTTAATAAATAACAGGCCATTTTATCAAAATTATATATTCTGATATATAAATCATAAATTATTATATTAAATAAATAAACTATTAATTATATATAAATATATATTTATTTATTTATACCCAAATTATTACATGCAAATATTTGAACTGATTAATGTATTAATACCCGGTTTTCATCAACTTGTAAGTACCACTTATGTATCTTACATCTTACACGAGTCAATTTATATTTACAGTATGTGGAAGAAAATGGGGTGGAGGTCAAAAAATGTCACTTAAGTAGGGAGAAAGGTTTATAAAAGAGCCACGCTTCGAGCCACATTGCAGGTCTTCTTCATGGCCATAGGGCTACTACAAAGTGAGGTGAGTAGAGTTAGTGACGAATACACACCCCCCCCACCGCCCCCCCTCCTCGACACCCCTGAAGAAGACCTCCAATGTGGGTCGAAACATTGGCTCTTTAATAACAAGTATATATCTACTCATGTGAGAATATATAGATATAGATACAAGGTCAACTATTATTATTCAAGAAATATTTACATTAGTGTATTATTTAATGTATTAACTAACACACTAAGTAATACACTAGTGTTATAACTAAAATTTCAACAACACAACTATAATCTCATCAACACAACACAACTAAAATCTCATTTTTTCACTGTTAAGGCATGAGTATGAGACCAAAACAGTCTCGTTACGTCGCCAAAAGAAGTTTAAATAACTGACTGAAGTTCGAGAACCACAATATATATTTACAACCCCGGTGAATAAGCGGTTAAGTCAGATTTTGTCCAGAGAGAGTTAACTGCTTTCAGATAACCGGAATCGTATCATTCTCGTAGTTTTTTTTGGATTTAAAAAGAGTTGTAATATAAGCAATAACTCCTTTCCAACCCAATGCCTTACTAAGCCCCTTATTCACTAAGAAGATAACTCGATTCCGCTTACTTAAGCACAGGAAACTCATTTTGGGGAAAATTAGACTTTAATCACTTATTCACCGGGCCTGTAGATATATTTCGTAGATTAATTAATTATTTTTAAATTTCATATTTTAAGTCAACAAAATAGCATATTTAATTTAGAAATAGGTTATAAGCAAACTTATATTGCAGTATTCTGATATAAGTAATAATAGAGAACTTAGTAATTATTGATCCTCAACTAGTACAACTTAATTTTTTCCAGGATCAATTTTTCAGGAGTTAAGGAGTTTCACATGAAATTAATGTTCTATGAATTATCCACATTAGGTATTTTAGTTTGTTTCCGCATCTTATTTTTTATTAACGCGGTTTTATGATAAAAACTATGGATTTGACAGTATTTCAGTCAATTGAAACACCGATCGATCCAGTACATACGGTTTACACAGTCAATCATTAACATTCACCTGTACAATCATTTTTACTAATCATAAGGTTCGAAAAATAAATTTCGAGGAACTGTAACAATATTTTTTTCCATCAAACTTTCCTTCAATAATAAATAGTTTTCTTCGTGATGAGAAAAGCAGTGGTCGGTATATTAGAAAAATGTCCCTACAACCCAGAAATTCATTTTTTCTCATTTTTGTTTCTATAGGAAAATTTTAATTTTCCGATACAAGCCATTATTGGAATTCAGAATTCAATTACAAGTTCCTAGAAAGCAATTATAATTTTGAAGGCTGGAGGGAAATTGATCGAATCCATCTTTGTTTGTTTGCGGAATTGGAAAGAGCTTGTTTATTTTATTTTTTTTTACTTAGTTCAGCTAATTAATGCACTCCTATCTCTATGCCCATCTATCGATTGTTTCTCATATCGCTTATTAGCATGAAATGTGTTCTATCAATAACATAGTTAAATTTATTTTTCCACTGAAGATAATCAGTATAAGCTTCCCCATGGTAAATATTAATAGCATTCATTTTAATGATATGAAGCATTTGTAAGTAATTCTATTGAAATTTTATGATGTATTTAACTTTTCTTTGACTCAGTTGAATCATTTCGAATTTAGTTCTTAGAAAAATCATATCTTAGAAACAATTAAATGCATTATAATGTAATTCAAAATAATTATCGTTGTAAATAGAGCCGTTTTAATGATATTTTCCAAAATTAGTTCTTAAATATGACAATTTCTAATTGTATTTTTATTACACGTTATCTGGGTAACTAGTTATCGTCAATAAATCAATGAAAATAAAGCTTAACTACTTGGTTTTGGGTTCTGTACATTGAAGTAACTGTACTGTTTTATAGGATATGAGTGAGTCCGATAGGGTCCATCCGTGGCTGATAACAGATTACATAATTTATCTGCCTCAGCCAGATTTGAACCCGGAGCCTCAATCATTGCAACTCAGCACTCTAAAAAGTCGATAAAAGCTCAAATTTTACAAATATCGCTATACTAAACAAGGTTAAAATTAAATATTTCCTCAATAATTAAATTTTTAAAATATTGAGGATTTACGATACTTAATAATGATCATTTTTTTAAATTAATTAGTTTCCTATATTTGAAAAATTTGTCACTACTTCAACCTTTTTCCAGGTACGAAAAAAAGAGCTAACTTTATATTTTTTAATGAAATAAATATAAATAAATAAAAAAACTAATCCGTAATATATATATTTTTAAATATTCAATAATAATATCCGATTCCACTAGACTTATAGAACAGCCAGGAGTTTGCCAGGTATATAACAGGTGAGATATCTAACGTGGGTAAAATTCTCGAGCTGGAGAGGACCCTTTCTGTATTGACTGGAGCACAATGCTCGAGCACTATCTACCCTTACAAGTACCTGTACCTATCTTATCAGTCCTACCAATATCAGCACCTGTATTGTTATCTGTTGAAGGGTGTAGAGCGCTAAATATCCAAAAAGTCTTTATTTCTTTACAAAAAATTACTAGTACCTAATACTTGAATTTATAATTTTATTTTGGTATATTTTTGGATTTTCATTTTAAATTATCCAGAAAAAAATATATAACGTCATAAAGGATATTATAAGTCATAAATGATACCTAATGTATACGATTATATTATAAATGTATAAGTTATAATTATTTATAAGAAATAGTAAACTAAAGCTGATATGTTATGACTCAATATACAGTCAGTAGAAAAATAATCATATAATTCGCTAAAGAATTGTATATATATTCTATAATCCCTAGGTATTCATAGCCACCATAAATGGAGAAGAATTTCTATAGTTTATATATATGGACCATTTCGACATATGTAATCAAGAGGTTACACACATGGGAATATATTGATAAAAATTACAGAACACTTTGTAATTCAAATAAGAGTTTATTTAATCTATTCATTTTTCAATCCTCTTTGGAATAGATTTAGGTGAATAACGAAGGTGACATAAAGAGGGCTTAAGGCTGAAGGCAACGTCACAAAAGAAAGAAACATGAGAAAACAAGAGATAGTATAGTTTTGGCTTTCGTTTGGTCTCGTCGTTCGCTGACAGGTTAGAAGAAAGTGGTTCTTCGTTGGATTGTACGGCCGAAAATGATAAGATAAGAAGATATAAGATAAGATAAGAGAGATAAGAGAAGATAGCTAAGATAAAAGAAGATAGGCATGCACAGACATACATCGACAAGAGAAGTGACCCGGGCTGAAGAAAGCCAGCACCACGACTGGGCTCTAGCTTCCCCCTCCATCCCATCATCCCCACCACAGCGAGCTCTGCCGGCATTGCACGGCAGATAAAGGATACATGATACATAATATATGTAGTCATACATAAACAAGGCGACGTGCGAAAGGTAAATAATCGCTAGAATGACCCAGGAAAAAATATTTTTCCTCTAAGTTTCTAAGCCAGGTTTGTTATCATTGACATTTCTAAAGAACTCAGTTCATTCATTCAAGTTTAATATTTTATATTTACTTCAATATAAGTTCTATTCATCCTTTAAGGTAATAAATAACGGTATTTCAATTATATTTCCTAATTATCGATTTAATTAAAACAACTATGTATTTATAATTTGTACTTTTGTAAAAGATAAATTTATTTTTACTTTTTTATAAAAATTTGAAGTAGATATAAAATTTTTAAAATGTTACTAATAAGCTAATGGAGCCGTGAGTTGCAGTGTCGAAGATCTCGGGTTCAAATCCGGCTATGGCAATAATTTATTTACAGTTACCTCCCGGGGATGGGCCCGGTGGGATCTGGAGGGACTCCTGGGACTAACCCAGCCTCAATAAAGTGGATGCCCTTAATAGGGGAAAACTAGCGGTTGAGCGTGATCTAGGACTGTGTTCTGTAAGCCTTCGAGTGCCTTGAATGGGGCTACTCAGGAAGCTGGAGATCAAGAAGATGAAGATCTTAGGACCAGTCGGAGAGGAAGGACTTACAGAATCCGACACAATGAGCAACTGTACAAACATCACGAGGATATAGTCACGTTTATAAGGAAAAGAAGACTGGAATTTAATCCCCGCCTGAGCTCCAAAATATTACTAATATTATCTACACCGTGACAGCCAGAGGGAAGGGTTCAACAACAAACAAATGGATCACATCGGTCAAGTCAGATATCCATAAGCTAAAGATCCCACAAGAGAAGATTCACGACCGACTGCAGATTCGAAAAGCCAGTTCCGACAGGGAATGTTCCCAGTGTCCTTCACAGTAAGAAAACTTCCGGTATTAAGTGGACAGGAAACTGGTCTAGTGGACGGACTCAAGAATAACTAAACTTTTAAGGAGATGAAAATAATAGCAGATTGAAACAAAATATTGAATATGGAACACAAACAGTCTAGTAATATCTAAAATCCCTAAATTGTAATCCCTAGCATCCCTAAATTGTAAGTAGTAAAAATGGAGATGAAAATCGAAAAAAATAAAACCGACATTACAAGCCCTGAAGACGACCAACAGCATGGGCCGAAACGTCATTCTTTTATAAATAAGTTTATCATTATCTAAGAAATTATTTCTTGACTTCCACCAGGACAATTTTCTTTTCTATATCTATATAGGCAACTAGTAACCATTCAAATAGTAAATTTTGTATTAGAAATCTTTGAATGCTTAATGAAGTTTTTTTAAGTAGTAAAATGTCCATAATAAGAAATTATGAAACAATACCTAATATTTTTTTCAAACCGTAAACAAACCCAATTAACATTTTCGAATTGCCACCAATATACCGAGTTTCAAGACGTTCGGTTGAGAATTATTTCATGGTGATGAAGCGCATAATAAAACATTATCTTCAAAGGAAAAAGACTTATACCTGCTAACTTTCATGGTGATCGATCAAAGGTTGTCCAAGTCAATTAATTTCAGATATGAAAACATACATTTTTGTGGAACCGAGAGGTTAAAATCACCGTTGCAGAAGTATAGAAGATAATTTATTAATTGAATTTGTCGTATTTCGGATCTTTAATTAGTAACATCACATATCGATTTATTTATAAAAGATAATAAATCGCTAATCGGCCAACAAGGGACCACGATAAGCCTGACTTTACACTCTGGTATTTCTTCAATCTTCACTTGCCCCACATCGTCTTCATGAGCTCAGTGTCTTTAACACGGCGTTCTTCTGCCCATTTAGCACCAGCTGTCCGTTTCTCATTTCGGAAAGTCCCAAAAGTCTTGACGGCTGCTCCAGAACGATTTCGGTCATGTACATCTTCCTCTTGTATGCCCATTTCTTTAAGAACTTTCTTGACGTTGATATAGAAATAGAAAATATACATAATATTATTATTATCGTATATTCTCTATTTAAGAGAGCGTGTGAAATTCAACATTTTTCATGGTAATCTAGTCCTGGGATATTATATTCGTTTTTTTTTTAATAATTATTTTTTATGATTCTAGAAAAAATTAAGATGGGGGATTAAATAAAACTGATATGTGAAACTGGTACGTGAATTTAAGATAAAAATATTATAAAGAAAATAATATTTAAAAAATAAACAAAGAAAAAATAAAACGGAGATAAATGTATAAGATATTCCTAATTAATCCTTCTTTGATCCGCACACACCCTCTAGTTTCAGACATGGCTTCCTCTTCCATTCCCGATAATCCTCCGAGGAGTCTGAAAAGAAAAAGGCCACGTGACCTTCTTAGTTGAACTTGTGATTTGAGTACTTCCAATGATTAGTTTCGCTACTTGTCATTATGGTTATGATGGATAAAATGTAAAATCCAAAATCTTTTAAGCTCATTTTTTTGTCCATTCATTATTTCATTTAAATTAAAAATTTTAACGTAATATTTTTTTTAAACTATTATAACAGCCACAGCAACGCGAGGCCGGGTCAGCTAGTATAATATATAATATAATGAGAGAAATAATCAATGCGTGAAACAGGCATTGACATTTTCAATCAACTAAAAAAAGACCACTCCACAAACACTTTCATAACAAAACCCCACAACACTACAATAAACCTAAAATCACTCACCACAAATTGGCCCAATTCTTTGTAGAACACGATCCGGGCAAACCATTACCTCAGGAAATTCCACTTATTGTTTGTTTGTTTAACGCCACATTATACTGCTATGGCTAGTTGGACGATGATTTAATAAGAGTACTATATTTTATATACTTGGGTATAATAAGGAGAAGTGTCTTTAACGATTACCTAACATCACATTCATTTTACATACCACTTGAAGTACTGCACAATTAAGAATTTTACTCCCTTTAAATAATTTAATTCCAGATGCCTGGCTGCGAACCGGTGATCTTGGCCATAGTACGTTGTCATGCTTACAATACCACAGGGGACACCACGAAATTCCACTTACTAAATATATAATCTTAAAATACAAACTTCATAAAATTACATACACATTATACACGATTGCTTCTAGTACGAAAACAAAAGATACAGTTAACTGAAATCAGTAACAAAATATGGGGATATATAAACTTACATAGTGTATAGATTATTAGTATATATAACCGTACATCTACATGCATATATATATATATATATATATATATATATATATATATATATATATATATATATATATATATATATATATATATATATATATATACTGGGTGTCCCATTTCAAGTGGATCAAACGTTTTTAACTTTTAAACGAAATTAAATTTTTTTTTTATTTTTCACTTTAAATCGTCAATTTCGACCTTCAATCAATTTAGTTTCCTCTTGACCCCCATTTATTTTTATTTTTCTGAAATGTACAATCCAAAGCATGGAAAAAATGTATGTAACATTTTTTTCTATCTTTTTTTTTTTTTTTTTGTGGAGCCTTATTGATTAGGTTTGTTTAGGGGGAGCAGGGTATCAGCCTGCTACCCCCGAGTCAGGAGGAGGGGCTGCCTCCTTGGAGCTCCCTGACTAAGTCCCCCATCCGGATGGGGCTACCTTGGAGAGGTGACCCTAGGGTGTGTACTGTAGATGACCTTGGACATGTGATTAGGATGAAATCCCTGCCAAAGTCCTCAGGGAGCGAATGTATGGTGTGAGAAGAGCAGGCCGACCACGACTTCGGTGGGAGGACTGCGTAGCTTCGGACGCCCGGACCATATTGAATATCCGCAATTGGAGGGTAGTAGCATTTGATAGAGAAAACTGGCGGTCGATACTGGAGCAGGCCAAGACTCGAATACAAGGGTCGTAGAGCCAAATAATATATAGTTTAAGTAGAAAACGCATTTTAAGTCCACTACTTTAGTATACCTCCTTTACGAGGAAACGTAATGTAGCATTAAGTTATTTTATTTAAGAGTTTTTAGTCGTAATAACATACTAATCTAGGTATTTTGAATCTTTCAGAAAATGTCTGGACATTAAAAAACCTTCTGTTTCGACGTTTTTATAGAAAAAAAATGTTAATTTTTCACATTTTCGGGTAACCTATAAGTAGTAGTATATATAGATGAAATACAAGAAGCAGGTAGAGTTCGACATTCAAATTAACCATCCATGATTTAATCCCACCTCATCAATTGTTGTTATGAGCATTGATAATTATTTCGACTTTATTTATCATTGTCAATTTACTGTCTCTATTATAAGATTGCTAATCGCTTACTGTAAGTACTATAATTGTACAAATTTGCTTGAATATTATTAACATCGTGTCGTGAATATTGCGAATTGGCAGATGTTAGAAATAATAAGAATTCCATTTTGGTATTTCAGGTAGTCTTGTTGGCGTTGACCGATTTCTTGCAGAAGTAAAACAATTAATAAAAAATATAAAATAAATATAAATGGACACGTGTAAGATTTTAATTGGACAAGTTGTACTTACAAGTTTTAAAGAATTGATCAGTTAATCATCAATCAGTTACTTTAGAATATTTCATAAATGTTAATATTACGATAGTTATGATATACGTATACGTGAATGATGATTAATATTAACATTTTATGAAATATTGTAAAGTAACTGATTGCTGATTAACTGATCAATTCTTTGTAAGTACAACATAAAAATTTTTTATTTATTTTAGTGTGTTATTTAATTCATTTACTAAAAGCTCATTTTTTCACTGTTAGGTCATGAATATGAGACCAACCTATTCTTGAAACGTCGCAAAGAAATTTAAGAACTGACTGGAACTCAAGAATCAGAATATATATTTTCCATGACAGTCATATATATATAGATCTGATATATCTGATACATCTGATATATATATATAGAGAGAGAGAGAGAGAGAAAGAGAGAGAGAGAAATATGGGAAACGGTAGCTCTAGATTACATGGTAACATACGATCCCACGCTGTGCACTTAGACCTACTAATTGTAACTAACTGGATGGCCAGCACAAGAGGCCCACAACACGATATGATGTTGAGTATTATCATACACAGCATTCAATACACTAGACACTATCGCTCAATACATTCCATCTACAAATCAATGATACGACTCAAGACTCGAGGAATAATAGAATGAAAATCTTAATTCGGTTTAAAGTTGATTTTTATTTTTTTCTCCAGTGATTTTTTCATTTTTTCTTGGTGCAAATGAGTTAAATTGCTTTCTGCATTGGATTCATTGCAACTATCTGATTTTTATTTAATATGAAAAAAATGCTATTCTATTAAACTATTATTAATATAAGTATAACTGCTTACATTTTTTTTTAATTTAAAAATTGTTTCCGTCGACTCCCACTGGCGAGGAAAATATGTACATAATAATAAAAGAAACACAAAGGTTCAATGCCGACACTACTAATAAATTCATTTAAACTTCCATCGCTTATTATCACTCAAGATCACTCTTAATGCGATCCTCCGACCTCAGAGCTTGTTATTTTTTCAGGAATTCATTCTTTATTAAGCACAACAACTCTGTAAGCACATCCTAATCTCACCGATCTTATCACTTCAAATTAACTACCGAATATTCTATGCAATATCTTTATTTAATATATCCTAAGACGGTAAACCTTCAAAATAAGTGGTCTCATTTCACATCCAAAAAAACCCGCTAGAATGATATTGTTCTAAAAAAAGTGTGTGTGTCAGCTCTTACAGGCGACTAGAGTTTACCCCTGCCGTTTCTAATGAATTTTAAATGTGTTCTTGCCAATTAATCGCTCTCTACTGATACTTATCATCGCGTATTATTTTATTTTAATTTTTAAATTAATGTGAACAATTTTAATTAAAAATATAAATATATATTTTTATTAATTGTGCCAACGTTTCTGCTTACGTTGTAGGCCATCTTCAGGGCAAATAGTGCGTGTGGTGACTTCTTACAACACTAAAACTGTCAACTGAACTGATATAGATGTATATTCACGATTGTGAAATACATCCCAAGAAAGGATATCCTACCTTCCCAGTGCTATAAATGTCAGCAATTTGGGCACACAAAAAACTACTGCAACCACACCGTAAAATGTGTAAGATGCAGCGACTCACATAACGTTTCTGAATGTCCGCGACTAGGTGAACTGAAACAAAATGCTCGAATTGCAAGGGAGCCCACGTCGCTTCTTATAGAAAATGCCTCGGTAGAAAAAAATTAGAAGAAATAGTGACTAAAAAGATGAAAGAAAAGAGATCTAAGCAGATCAGTACTGACCAAAACATACCCAAACTAATGACTAACAGCATGACAGTTCGCCCTGGTGTTGAATACGCATCTTTTCTACAAGGTACCAAAATGACAACCGAATCACAACAGATTTCTTCCCTGTCTTTACTTTTTTGAAGGGGGCCTCATCTTCAGTGTCCGGTAGAGGTGTATTTAAGCCCAGCATGATCACTGCCTGTCCACATCCTAATACTCAAATCTCCTGTCCTAGTATCACTACACACTGCACACTGTACACTGTATACAATTAAATAGTCACTGCACAGCCTTGTTAGATAGATAGTCGATTTCCTACTCTTATCAGAGCAATGCTGCCCTGTCGTATGTTGAGGTCGTACCCAAGAGATATGAATGGACCCCAACAGCTTAAGGCGGAATCTAAATAAGAGTAGTAATAGTGTTTGTTTGGACAGGTGTCTTTAAAAAGGTTCCAATATAAACAATTATCGCATTTCAACACTTGGAGAATAAAGCAATAGAATACACTGTTACCATAGATACCACACCTATCTCTTCCCGATTAGTCCCGAAATATAACTTTAAACTTCTATCTATTATGTAAAGCAAATAATACAATCTTATCGAGAAGGGAGTGTTACTCGCCAATTTTATTTAAAACTTGATTTTACTCCTCATACAATTTTCATACCCCGGGCTAAATATAAAAATCGTTTCTTAAGGAATAAACTCCAAAAATACCTGTGTCACTCGAAGGGGTAATATTTCTAGGACAGTTAGTCCGAAATCACCCTCAGCCGCCATGTTTATCCCTCAGTTTATAGAGGCTGGGTGAGCCCCGAGGTGGTCTTTAGATCCCACAATGTTTATTCGTGGTTCCTAACAGATTAAATAATTTGTCTACCACAGCCAGATTTGAACCCGGAACTTCTGTATAGCGACTAAGCACTCTGAATAAACCCACTCTCTAGCCACTTAGAAAGATTTTAGCTTTTTAAATTTCGTGACAAAAGGACTTGAGTAATGTTAAGACCGAAGAATGTAACAAGCATTTCCAGTCATTAATCTTCCGGAGTTTTTTTCTGGTTATCATGAACCCTAAGCATTTAAGCTTCTCGTCATGTTCCAAATGACTCTTATGCTTTATCAAAGCCACCAAAATCTCCGCAATTTTTATAATAGTCCTCTTCATCTAATTTACCTCGGTCATTCTTATATTACATGTTTTATCAACGTTATTGTATTTATAAATATTTTTATTTCGAAGAGAAAAGATTTTTCTTGGCCGAGATGCGAACCCGGGTCGCCCGCGTCCCTAGCGCGGTGCTCTAACCACTGACCTACCAAGGCACGCATTCCAGCCAGAGAAATCTATTTTCTTCACCGATCCTATGTCTGCCTGGAATGCATGCCTTGGTAGCTCATTAGTTAGAGCACCGCGCTAGAGGCAAGAACGACCCGGGTTCGAATCCCGGCCAAGACAATTCTTTTCTCTTCAAAATAAATATATTTAAAAATATTCACCATAAAAAAAAACAATATAAAAAATAAGTTATTGTATTTAGTTTTATAGTTCTCGCTTCTTCAACCAACAGGACCAAATCATCTGCAAGCCCAAGCAGAGATATTTCAGTAATGATGAAGCCGTTAACTTACATTATCGTTAGCCCACGAACTAAAGATGAAATTGGGTTTTGTTTATTGTTTATGTTTTGAAAGTTAACAGAAATGTCTTCTAACGTTTAAAAATTTAACTCTTCAATTTAAAATAGCTAGTTACCACGAATTCCAGCAGATTGCACTAGTACGAGGTCGTGGATTGAAAAGACGGTAGTACTCTGGAGTAGAACCAGTGTTTTTATCCATAAGTTATGTTAATAATAAAATAATTGAATAAGTCTCTTATTTATTTGTATATCAACTTACTGTGCGCAGTATGGATGTATTCTTCAGTTAGTACGTACAAGAAAAAAAATGACAATATGAGTAACTCTGTAAAATGTACAGACGAAGGAACTACTTATCATTCCATTCAGGTGTTTGTACAGGTACTGGTAATGGTGGGTTTAACAGGCCTATCAAGGAACTGTACAAAGGAAAGGAAAAGGATCGAGTCCTTTTTGCCAACCCCCGACTGCTACTGAACATTGTCGCCTCGTACTAAACATGGCTGAATAATTATCTGCCACTTTTCAGGGTAGCTAAAAATAAATTTGAACTACATCAGATGTGAACCCAGCGCTTTCCGAACTATCCATCATGGCCTCAAACTGCTTATAATAAAACATTTTACACTGTTTTGTTAATAAAATTCAAAAGATACTTATAAAAAAATTAAGAACCTAAGTATTTTTAAGACATACAAGCATTGATTTGAACTATATTCGCTAATGCTTTTCCAGTTTCTAATAACTAAATTGTTTGTTAGCTTTGAATTATTATATAAATAATTTAATAATAACAGTTACAAAAGGAAGAAGCCACCAAACCAGTAAACAGTTTAAAATCAAGTTTACTAGAATTCATTAATATTGGGTAACATAACAACATGCTATTGTAGTCGAGACATATTAAATGTGAAAATGATGTCAAACCAATAAATAACTTGGATAATGAAATTAGTTTTAAACACTAAATTATCCCAACGAATTAAAAAAACGTTTTCAGATTATCTATGTTTATGTACATATAAAAAAAAACATCTGTAGCACTACAATCCTTGAACGGGTCTGGGGTTCAGTACATGGTAGAGACTGTACTGTTTCATAAACAACGGTTCTGCAAGGAGGTGACTTGTCCTAGATCACGCTCGACCGCCAGATTTCCCCCCCTTATTTTGGGCACCCTATTTTTATAATATTTTATAGAGGCTGGGTGGGCCCCAGATCCTAGGCTAGATCCCATAGGATCCATCTCCCGCTGCAAACAGAATAAATAAAAGTCAACCAGGATTTCCGGCATGACAACTCAGTGCTCTACCATTGAGCCACTCCGACAATTGCACGGGTAGTCACAATATTATGTTTTGTATGTCTAATGTATTTTATTATGTAGATATTATTAACATAAAACAAAATGCTTCTTTATATTTATTTTCATGCGCGTTATTTTGTTGTGATAATCCATAAGATACTCATTAAAATTATATGGCATAAAATATTATAATAATGTGCATGAAATGCTTAAGGTCACTAAAGTATATAAGTTGATAAGGATTAATACTGTACTCGTCTAAATAGCTTTTCAAATACCGCATTGTACGTTATCAATTATTTAGAAGATAAAATAGGTATAGTAAGCTATCCTCATAAGATATATATATATATATATGTATATGCTATCTTGTAGATCTATAAAAGAGGAATATTCCACCATGCATTGTTTCGTTATATGATAAAGATATTAGGCAGCGTCATCGATGAAACCTCCCTGGAGTCTATACTTTTTCATACACTTCCGACTATTATCGTTATATTCCAACCAATTTACACAAAAGCTCGACAAATAATATATCAAACCTTCCTGGTGAACCATTCTGTCTAATGGTGAAAACCGCATGAAAATCCGTGCATTAGACAGAATTGTTCACAAGGAAGGTTTGATATATTATTTTTTGAGTTTGTGTAAATTGGTTGGAATATAACAATAATTGTCGGAAGTGTATGAAAAAGTATAGCCTCCAGGGAGGTTTCATCGATATATATATAAAAGAGAGATTTAGAGGAGGAAGCTCGGAAGATATTTTTAATACGCAAGTCTGTATAAGTTGGTTGCTTATTTTCTAAGTTATTGTGGAGACGAAGTATTTGAAGCTGTCTACTTTCGGGAACGATTTACTTCGACGCAGATACTACAACTGTCGTTGGTGTGGACTTTTCGGCTTACTATCGAACATTACTATCCATATATTTGGCTCTGTCTTCATTACACGCAATCCGATTTGTTCTGGATCTCTTATCTGACTCTCAGCCAGTCTTTCGATATCTTTTCGTTACTTCCCAAGACTGGTAGATCATCCGAGTGTACTTAGAGTTTATGTTTCATATATTATTATTATATGTATGTGTAGTAGTAATAATAAAAGGCTTCGTGAACCAGAATGTTCGATGCCGTTTAAAATAGTTAATATAATATATACATTAATATATAAAAATTACTATAGAAAACTAAATGCGTCAGCTATACCATGTCCAATATAAAGCTATATTCTGTATAGTCTCTATTACACATACGACCAAGTAGTTACAGCTGAAGATCAAGATGTCTTAAATTACATGATTAGAAAATTGAATGAATGTTACCAGGTGGCAGGACTGGCCATTAATAAGATCAAATATGAATATTCAAGTATCGAAAACGATAACGAAATTAACCTAAAACTGGAACAGAAACATAAAAACGGATCTGGGAGTTATATTTTACAAGCAGGATAGCAGCTAAGATGAAATCAAAGAAAGAAAGAGTAAGAAAACCAAGTCACACACTATCTAAACGTATTACTATGGAACAAGAACATTACCATAGCAACGAGGAAAAGAATATACATGACCATATAAACTGTAATAACATATGAAGGGAGCGGAGTGGCTCAGTGGTAGAGCACTGAGTTGCCATGCCGGAAATCCTAGTTCAAATCCCGCGGCATGCAAGACTTTTTAGTCTGCTATCAGCCGGAGATGAATCCTATGGGATCTAGGTCCTCCTGGGGCTCACCCAGCCCCTATAAAGGGGTATAATTCGGAAGAAAACACTCGGCCGAGGAGTTTGAGAAATGGTAACGGAAAGGTGGCCATACCGTAAAATAAATTCGTGATATATATTACAACATTTTATAATAAAACATTATATATAAATAAATGACCGAACGAAAAATTCTTTTTTTTTTTGTTTGCGTTCGCTGTGATTCAGGCAATTAAGAAGCCTTCTACTTTATCAACTCCCTCTTAGTGGAAACGTTACATGAACAGTTTTAATATCATCTGTTATTCAATATTCAATCAGTTTCTCTATTCATTATTAATATGCAATTCTATTAGAATAATATCAAAAAACTAATAGTTACCATTAGTAATAGTTGGTATATATTTAAAAATATATAAGAGTATATAGGAATTTTCTTGTCTTTAATAATACTAACTTATTCAGGTCTGGGGTCGCTTTAAAATCCATTAGTGGTTGAAATACGTGTTACGTATGCTGTTGGAAATTCTACCTCACCGCAAAATTAGGGACTTTACACAACCTCGACAATAGTAATAAGTTATTGGAAGAACGTGGAAGCTAAAGTTATAAAAGAATCCGGTAGTACTTAACTGAACAAAGTAGGTTTAACGCTGTAAATTTTTTATTTTTTTTTTAATATTATAGTAAAATCTGAAAATAGTAAACGGACTAATATTGTAAAGCTCTTTAGATGAAACGACAACTGTTATCAAATTAACACGTCGGTAAATGATAAGAGCGATATTCAAACCAACTCAGCAAGTTTAACTTATGGTTTAGATTAATGCAAAAACAAAAGAAATAAGAAAAAAAAAACCATTCACAAATTTTGTCTTTCTTGAAAAAGTTGCTCTCTTCTATACAACATTAAATTATTAATCGTTTATGTATGATAGTATTTTCTGCGACCGTAAAGGACAAAAGTATAAAGTATAAAAAAAACTAGCAAATTAACACTTTTAGATTTCAGGAACTCAACTATAGGAAAAACAGGACTTAAATTTCATTCTTTTAATACTCGAGTTGTGTAAATTAAGTAATGAAAGTGATTTGTTTCTTTATTAAAATTAAATAAAATTAAAAATACACATAGTCTTCTTTAAAATGAAAACTAGTTTTGGAAGCCACTCAGCGCTGGAGACGTATCTTCCATTACTCAAAGTAGTCCTGGAACTTGTATACTATAAAATCCTTCAGTTAGTCAATTATGGCTGCTCGAATATATTGAAATTTCTCAAAATGTCGTCCCTCGAGGTGATTTTTCAACATTGGGAACAGAAAAATGTCACATGGACTAAAGTCGGGCGAATAAGGAGTTGAAGACCTACAGGAATGTTTTTACTGGTCAAAACTCATTTGTAGAAATTGCGGTGTGACAGGGAACGTTGTCGTGATACAACACCCATATGTCTTTAATGGTTGTTCTGACACGCGTGAATCTTTTCCGAAGTCACTCGAGAATGGTTAATTAACCATTTCTGCCAACATTTTCATGGTCTCTTGAAGATTAAGACCTTCCAGCTGCGATCCTCGTCTTCGCTTGATTCTCTCCCATCTGTAAATGCCTTAAACTATCTAAAAATATGGGCTCTTGACGAAACATTGTCTCCAAAAGCCTGACGCTGTTTCTCAAATTTTTGAAGTCTGGAGCAGAACCTAATAGAACAACGCTGGTTCAAATTGTTGTCACTCATTTAAAGAACTCATTGAAAAAAAAACTTTCCTCACGAAAATTCACTACGAACAGTGCAACAACTCTAAAGTCTTCAAATATGTAGTGGATGCGTATGAGATTTTGACATGCCAATCCCCTCTACGTATCGCTTCCAAGGTGTTTCCAGATGAAATAATTTACACACCTTGTATAGTACAATAAAAATGCTTCCGGAATGGACCGAGTCATGTTGGTGCTATTAACCAAGCTTTCGCTCATCGTGCTGTGAGCTTCCTAAATTTCATTTAACTGACTAACCCTGAGGAAGCTCACAGCACGATGACCGAAAGCTTGGTTTTTAGCACCAACATGACACGGTCCATCCCGGAAGTAGAATATAAGAAGAATATTAAAAACCGTGGAAGCCTACGTAAATACTAAAATACTAAAATTTCTCTACAAATTATTTTCATCAGCTAAGTAAAAAGACATTTAACTTAAAATCATACGTATTCCTTTAAAATATCATTTGAACTTCCAACATTAAAACTTTATTTCTTTAAAAATGAAAAATTATTAAAATAATAAAAAATTAATTTTGGACAAAAAGTAATGATTTTTTTTTAAACGATTGTAAAACAAACGTTAAAACGTCGAAAGAAAAGAGGCCAAGGCACGCAGAAATGCAGTGATAGTCTTAAAAGGCCGTTTCGTGAAAAAATAAGAAATGTGAAAAACAATTGTTTTTTTCAGAAGACAAGTGAGAGACGAGCCCCATTCCGTTTATCGACCTTTACGTTCAGCCCAAAGGTCATTCTCAAGTACCATTCACCTTAAAAAGAGTTTTTTTTCTAAGAGTTATACGAGAAAACATTAAATTCACAAGGGAAATTCTGTTTTAACTTATTTCTGTTATCAAGTTCGAATTCATTCTGAAAATGTTTATCAAATGTCATTACAATATTTAGTACTTGAGGACAATAAATATAAGGTTTCCGATATGATCAATGGTGGTAGAAACAAAAATAGATAAAAACCATTAGTAAGAGTAATCATGATGCTCCCATCTAAACCTAGGCAACCGCCCCTTTGACCTTTAGAAGTTTGGGATGATCAAATTTGTTAGCAACAACTTATAAAGAACTGCAGTTCTGCATAAGTGTTTTTGTTAAATAAGTTCTCTTATGTAAAGAAGCGAAGGGATGGTTGACTGGAAGATAGACGTAAGGAAGAAAATAGTTGGGGGTGCAGTCAAATAAAAACACTAAATAAGTGGTTACTTATTTAATTATGTGCCGACGTTTCGACCCACTTTGTGGGTCATCTTCAGGGCTAAGAAAGAAAAACAGACAAAATAACAGAACTATGAAAATACATTGCAGACTAAGTATATGATAAATGAGAAAAAATATATGTGTAGAGAGGTAGACATTTAGAACAAAAGTGAGGGATACATATGACTAAAAAAATTACAGAGAAAATGTACAGAAATATCATCAGAGGTGAGAAGTAAAATTATGGAAAAGGTAGTAGATTATATATAAAAACTATAAAATGTAAGATAATAGACTCCTAGGGAGTTTACATAAGTAAAATGAAAGAAGGTATAACCAAAATGATATTAAAGAGTAAATAAAGGAAAAATAACAGTAGAAAGTCAAGATATAAAAATAGAGTATAACAGTTTTTAAGTTAAATAAGTAACCACTTATTTAGTGTTTTTATTTGACTCCACCCCCAACTATTTTCTTCCTTACGTCCAATTATCTAACTAATTCATCCTGTCTTCCCCCTAACCAGTGTGAGGAGTTTAACTCAGATATATACTACGTATCAATGTAATATAAAAAGAATGGATACAGTTTGCTATCGTGGCGACTACTGGCAATGCAATAAACAATTACTATTAATTTGTCAAAAACAACAAAAATAAAAATTTAAAAACATTTATATCGAAGAAATAGCTAAAGATTTAAACATCGATTGCTTTCCATCAATGTAAAAATCGACTTGAAAAATCAATATTTTCAAAATATTGACTACGGTGATCACTCACGTTCGTTCACAGTCCCTTTTGACTTTGAATTATCGTTAGTGAACGTTTTCATATAAATTGCACTTATGCATAGAAGCAAATATTTTATTTGTTACAGCATCTACATTATTTATTATAATGTTCTTGAGTTACTGCCCACTTAATGCTTAATGTATTCCTAGTCTCTCTTGATTACCAGTCCTAAAATCGCCAAAGAGCTTCATCGTGATTCTGTCTCCAAGCAGTTAACTAGTATAATCCTTCAGGACTTCAATCAAACTTTGGACAAGTTTAATTGCGGAATTATACTCTCCAAGTTTAAAGCCATTCCCCTATCCATCAGTATTAGGTAATGGCCTCAGTCTTATCAATATGTATCAATCAGTAGATAATGGATTCATTAGTCTTATCAATAGCCATACATAATTCAAAATCACTCCTAACTGCCTTTCCCTCCATGAAATATCTTCCTCTTTGTGTAACTACATCATCATAATCCATCCTATCTTCCTCCCTGACCAGTTTGAGAAGTATACCTACATAAATGAAATAAATTGGTGAAGATCTATGGTTTATGACTTTGTGGGTCACATGAAGACCTAAATTTCTTTCCTAAATTCGAAAAAAGATCATCTGTTTAAATATAGAAATAGAGAGAGAGAGATGATTTCACCAAATATTCATATTTAAGTATAAAGTAATTTTTAGTGTTTTTCAGTCAATTTGTAAATCAAGGTGTAATGATAAAGTAATATAGAGAAAACCAATTAATTTTCTTTTGTTCTTCCTAACCTTCATTTCTGGTCATTGTCTTTTAATATTTGTGAATGTGTAACCTCTTAAACTCTAGATATATGGCCCACAAAAATTACATTACACAAACTCGATCACGATTCATTCAAATTATTTAGATTTTAAAAACTATTAAACCATATATTACAACTGTCACAGCTATGCGGAGATATATACTTGCACATACCTATGTTGTGCCTATATATGACAGCAGATCTAAACGTTGGAAGGCTTAGGGGAATACAGTGTTTCAGCGTCTGGTCTATTACAGTAGAATAGTTCAAGGGACATTGTTAGTTATGAAAAAACACCTAAATAGAAGGGAATATTAGGGTATCCTCAAAAATATTATTTTTTTGTTTTTGGGAGTAGCTCAGTAGTAGAGAGCTGAGTTGATGTAAGGAAGGTCCCGGGTTCAAACTGGCTGTAGCAAATAATTTATTTTATCAGTTAACAGCCAGGGATGGTTCCTGTGGGATCCAGAGACCCTCCAGGGGCTCACTCAGCCTCTATAAAATACCCTTAATAGGCGGGAAAACCTGGCCAATGAGCGTAGTCTTAGACAAATCACCTCCCTACAAAACTGTTATCCCAGAAACAGGACAGTATCTCCCACATACTGCACCGAAAATACTCCACATGCTGGAGTAAATTGCTTTCAATTTATTCAGATCCACTACTTATCTCTTTACTGATTTTTTTCCTCAAAAAATAAGATATTGATACCGCTCTTTACCTCTACTGTTTTAGCCAAATACATTACTGATCTAACTAATGGTAACTTTTATTTTACTATAGTATGTATAATTAAATATATACCAACCAAAACCTTTTATTGTGCCTATCCATGGTAGCTGATCTATTTGTTTGCAGAATACTGTGGGTATAATATTGAGTGTCTATTTTGGCTAGAAAATAATTTGTATAAGGTAACGAACCCATCCTCTGATAAGGAATAGGGCTGTCCAAGCCCCCTTAAAATTATGTATCTGTCTCTAATGTTTAGGGAGCGAAGTAGCTCAGTGGTAGAATGCCGAAGGTCCTGGGATCAAATCCCGCTCGCTGGCAGACTTTTATATAATCTGTTAACGGCCAGAGATGGATCCTCTAAGATCTAGGACCCTCCTGGGGTTCATTCAGCCTCTATAAAGTGGGTACCTAAATAAGGGGGAAAATCTGGCAGTTGAGCATGATCAAGGACATCACCTCCTTGCACAACCTATGTCCAAGAAACAGTGCAGTCTCTAACATGTACTGAATCCCAGACCCTTCACCGGTTTTAGTGGTACAGGCTTGAATGTTTGATAAAAATTTATTTAAACATTTTAAACAAATATGTATACATTTTAGAAAATATGTAATATATACATTTTTGTATAATAAATAATGTAATGCATCTGTATTAAACATTACATAACTTCAGAGATCGACCCCCTTGGATACTCCTAGGATCTGCCAAGTTTCATCGAAAATATGTAAGATCTATCAACGCTTAAACTAGAAACAACCCCTGTTCCCAACAATTAACCAAAAACCATTATTTTTTTATCCTTTCCACATTTATTTAATTATTCTTGTATTAAGTATTAGTATAATAAGTAGTGAGTATAGTTGTACACCCATTACCTTTCATCCTGATGTCAAATCCTAAGCGGCTGGTTCTTCCATTAAGTGTTGTGGATGAAAATCAAATCATCAGCTATATTCTAGGTGATTCTGCTCTTGTTTGTTATTTAAACATTTACCAAAAGGAAAAGATATAAATAGAGAAGGAATCAAATAAAACACAAACTCGGTAGGTAAAAGTATTTAACAATTATCAGCAGGCTCTTACACAAGGGAAAGTCTTGGGTGGCTCCATCTAAAATATTATTTTTAATCATTTATATCAGAGAAAAGTTCTCTTGATTTTTTACAAGAACTTGGAATCAATAATTGAGTTTATACCTTCCCAAAAACAAACCAACAGTCATTTTATTTTAGAATTGTGAAACTTTCAGCTAAGTGAAATCCTGGCAACCTGCCCGATTATCAGTTTTACTCAGCACTTGGTACTATACCGTGTTCATAAGTCATGAAAACTTTTAATGGACTGCCAGGAGAAGCATTTAATAAAGAAACTAGTGCTTTGGAGAAAATGTGTGGACTTGTTAAGACTGAATATCATTTTTATTTGAAAGTCATATTTATGTTTTTAGAGGAGAGGAGTGGCTCAGTGGTTGAGTACTGAGTTGCCATGCCGGAAATCCTGGTTCAAATCCCGCGGCATGCAAGACTTTTTAGTCTGTTATCATCCGGAGATCGATCATATAGGGGGGAAAACCTGGCGGTTGAGCGTGATCTAGGACAAGTCACCTCCTTGCAGAAGCGTTGTCCATGAAACTGTACAGTCTCAACCATGTACTGAAGCCCCAGACTCGTTCACGGGTCGTAGTTTATCACGGGTTTAATTTTTTTATTTATGTTTTTGACTTTAAAATCTGTAATAAACTTATTTGTGGGGGGAGTGATATATAAGAAATTATTTCTTCCTTAAATCCGTTTTACATGCAATTGATCTTTTTTATATGATCTAAGAAAACTAATAGAGAACTACTATAATTTAATGTCAACATAAGTTTGTATGGAAAACAAATACCTTGAAAAACTAATAGACACTGAACATTAAAATATCATAAACTAAATCAAATTAAAAATAATATTTTTGCATTGGGTTAGTAACAAGTCATAAAAATAACATAATGTAAAATTTTAACCCATTTAATGATATTTGCTTTTCAGGGATCATACCATGTTAATTTTTTTGAACCCAATGTAATAATTAACAATTCTTACGTATTCATTTGAGGAAATAAATTTCTTTAGCAGAAAAAATTGTTTGATGTATAAATGTGTTAGTATTATATATGGTAGTTAATAAGCAGCGAAAAAGAACTTCATTGTGAAAAGAAAAAAGAACTGCATTGTGACGATGGTAGAATATTTACCACTGGTACTTTGGTTTGTTTTTAAACAACAAATTATATTACAAACAGATTATACAACTTATTTTTATTTATTATCAAAAAATTTAAAAATGAAGACTATATTAATAAACTGCATTGTTGTAATTTGTTAATGTAAATTAAAGTTTTTTTCTAAAAAGTTTATGTCTGAATTATAATTTATGTTCAGTAATTGTGTTATTTTAAAGTGTGTTTTATATTATAAGATTTATTTTACAATTTTGTTGCAGTAAATTTTAGGATGTCCTTCTGATGTTATGATTTTAATTAAAACAAAAAATTATAGAACCAAATTACTTATCAACAATTAACCCCAAAAAATTGTTTTAATTTTATTAAGCAAAGATTATCTAATAATTCCTTCTCTGAATGAAAACCTTTTTCCAGTCATTTGTGCTATACAACTTTATTATATGAAGAACTTATTTTTTTATAATTTCATCTTTATCATCTTGAAAAGAGTTGCAAGTCACATTTCTCTTTTTATTATTAATTGTCATTTACTAAATTTTTTTCTTGGAGGACCATGGAGATGATAAAGATGAAATGATAAAATAATAAGTTCTTAGATGGATTGAAAATGACATGTAGTTGCCGAAACGTTTTCACATAATAAATTTGTATAGCACAAATTGACTGGAAAAAGGTTTTCATTCAGAGAAGGAATTATTAGATAAATTCAGTCCAGTTTACATCCTTTCAAAATAAGCAAAGATTTAAATGTTATGTTCATACCATCCATTTACATACATAAATTTCACATCTCTCATGCCAGTTTATTGTAAATTTAAAATCAATCCAATTCAATCCTATTCCAAAATTCTATCCAAATTATTCCAAAATTCAAGCTTTGTAAAGATAGAAAATCTGATGATTAATATATAATATAATTATATAAGTCCAACTGTACTAAAACCAATGTCACACTTATTTGGGAAAAAAGAAAAAAAAATGTACTAAAAACAAATAAAAATACGAAATTATTCTTTTTAATTATATAAACTGTTTATATTTTCTGAATTATTTCCTAAACCTTTGAGGGGGGGAATAGTTATTTGATTGACATAACGATTTTTGTTCTAAATAAATGGCTTTAATATTAATTGTCTTGCTTTGGAGTGCAGCATTTAAGCTTACAAGTTATCCATATTTTACACCATTTCCAATGAACAACGTAGGCAAGGATTATCTCTCTTTGAAAATCCTAGGACCAACTACCGAGATGCGAAACCCAAGACCTTGGGCATAGGAGGTTGTTAGGCTTTAGACTACACCACAGGTGACTCCTTATCTAACTACCAAGCACTTCGGCCTAAAGAGGCCCATTGTGCTCGAGTCTTAAAAATCCCTATCACAGGTATAGGCTTCTGAAATATTTTAGATAATCTTTAAAACTCAGTTCTTGAAGTTCCTTGTGTCCCCAGGGCCAATGTCAAATGTCCACTTTCAACATAGTGCATTCTATTCAAAGAGAACGTGCCAGGGGGTTTCTGTGCACCATCTGCACCGAGGATCTTGTTCAATGCCCAGTCGATACATATGCTTCCTGAGTTTACAGTGCCCAGTAATGTGGTCGACCATACTTTTGAGGTCGGTTCTCGACATGTGAGCAGCTTCTTTCTTGATTTTTTCAAAAAGTTTGTCATTGGGATCCTTCATAAAAAATTTAGTGTGCCTTCAGGTGACTCCTTAGTGTATGAAACTTCCATGCACTGGACAGCTATATATTTTGCATTTTATCATTTTTATGTAAACATGCAATTTTTTATCCATTCACAGTGCCATTTTTAATTCATTGTCTCATTTAATAATTTCAATAATTTATTCACGAAATTCGGTCAATTTATGCTCAGTATTATTTTAATCATCTTTATATACCATCAGGAAAGATCATTTGAAATTTTTAATCAGTTTAAGTAAGTAAATTTAAAACAAATTTATAGTCTACAATTACTTTACTGAGAGCACTAAATAGATCTAATATACTCGGAATTTCCAAAAAGTGTTATATTAACCATAGAAAAAAATAAATTAATATCCTATCTCTTAGGAAATTTTTCAAGTATTACGGATTTACGTAACCAATTTTTAGAGACAGTGTCTAAATATGAGATAGATAAATACAGCCATAAGATAGAATAACCTCTCATGCTATGGGTTACAACTATAAAATTGTATGTTTCATTAATTAATTCATGTTCCATAACAAGAGGTAAATATTTAATTAAAAACAATTAAGAATAAAAACAAAAGTCCTGAAAAAAAAAGTGGAGCAGAGAAGAAACAACCAGTGAAAAAGTAAAATGTATTACTTAATAAATAATGTTAATAATAGAATAAAGTACTAACACTTGTAACGTACATAAAAATGTATTATTAAAAGCAGCGTCCATGGATGAGGACAAATAAACAGTTTTAGTAAAAATTTGTTTTAATACAGTTTTTACTGATAAAATTCAAATTTTTTTTTTTTTTTATCTGGTATACTGAAACATAGATCTCTCATGTATTTAAAAAGCCCCATTATTCAAGTTTTATTGTTCATTAAACTATTTAAGTGTAACTATTTAACTAACGTTTTCAAAAATATTAATATAAAACATAATAAATATGATATAAATCAATGATTTGTAATAAAATTATAGAAATGTTAGGTTTACGTTAAATAAATGTATTCATAATAATTGAATTTTTATTCTAAGCTTTATTAAATAATAAGTAATCTAAGTTTTAGTTTATCTAAATAATGAAAAAAAGAGTGCGGGGTATTTTAATAAGTAGGCTACAGAGCTACTGATCTAGAGGCTGGCTATGAAAGATTAATTATTTATTCTATTCTACCAACGTTGCCTAGCAACACATCGAAGGACTATCTTTTGTTTAACCTTTTGTCATGCTGGATCAGTTAAATATAAATATTTTTAAAAATTGGCAAATCACAAGTCACTGTTCCTAACTTCTTTAAGCGCTTACACAAAATATGGCACCGTTTTTTTAAGAATTTTAATCGAAAAAATTGAATGCATCGATTTAAAAAAATTAAATAGGTTACATCTTATTACAATATTTCGATTTTATGACTATTATTTCAATACAGAGAATGTAGTGAAATAAGATAAAGCCATTCTGCTAACATACTATAAATATTTTTTTATCCATAAAACAAACCTAAAATAAAAATAAAATTTTTACTAAAAGAAAAATACTCAACATCTGAGAACAATAGTAAATAGATACTTTTGGCAATTTTAGGTCCCAAACATTGATTTTAAGTATTTATTCCTTTATTAACACTTTTTAAGACGAGATTAATAAATCATAAATAATAAAGTTAATTTTTTTTTTCTATGGTGATTATTTCAATATTTTTATTTTGAAGAGAAAAGAGTTGTCCTTACCGGGATTCGAACCTGGTTCTTCCGCACATCTATGTGCCGCGGAATTCTTCCAACTAAAGTCATGTCAACATTACACTGATAATTGCATTCAGTGCAATTATCAATCACTATGAGAACACGTGTTGAAATTGACAACTTCATTCCAAATAAATTTCAAAATGTCACGTTTTGGCAATAAAAATGTTCAAAGTATAATATTAGGGGAATATTTATGGAATTTTGCTGTGAATGAGAATATGAATTAAATGAACATAGAAGCTTGGAAGAATTGGCGTTGATGGTAAAAGATTGGGCAGTCAATATGAGAAAGAAAGACAGAACCGAATTTAAAGAAGCAACAGTGAAATTTTGTCAAAAAATTTTCTGCCGAAGATCCCTCGGACTTTTGCTTGGTAACAGCCCTTAGCCTGGAACGAGCTTGAGAAATTTGTCATAAAATTATGAGGCATTGTCAATGTCCGAGGGATGTTACTACTGAAAATAAAATTGTTATTTTCAAGATAACAATGAAAAATATTAATAAACCATATTCAGATTTTCATCATGTAAATTAAAAATTAAAAGAGGTGTGACCCATGGTTTCCTTGATAATACTGCCAAGAATCAACAAAATTGTATAAAAAAGGAACATTTATGAAGCGGTTGTAAAATGAATATTAAGTCGGTTTGGCCACTTAAAACTAATTA
The DNA here is from genome assembly GCA_964056705.1 of Troilus luridus. NCBI lineage: Eukaryota > Metazoa > Arthropoda > Insecta > Hemiptera > Pentatomidae > Troilus > Troilus luridus. Next base: position 136,498,740 of record OZ057413.1, on the reverse strand, counting down.
ATTCAAACTGAATACAAAAATTGATAATGGAAAGAGCGGAATATATAAAATTTAATGGAAAAATAAAGTGAAGGAAAATATGGCCGGGAAAGAAGCTTTAAAGGAATTTGTTTGAGGGAAATACTGAATATGAATAAATTATCAACAACAATAAGTATTCACTTGTAAATAACTGCTTACTTTTATGCAATAGTTTTTATTGTATCATATTACTTTTACTTAATGTTGAAATTATGACTATCGATTTCAATCGCAATAAGACATATAAGAAATTTTGGTAATTATACCACAGGTTGTCTCTTGGAGATGAGTCTCAAGAAGTTTTAACTATTTATTCGTTTCATTTTTAATATTTTCCAAAAATACAAGTTATTGTGAGCTATAGTATGGAAAATAGAATGTAATTATGGGTAACGAGTAGATTTCAATAATCATTTCATCAAGAAATAAAAGTTTCAATTAACCTTTCAAAGTATACCTGGTCCAGGACATATCTTTTCTTTTCAAATAAAAATATTTAAAAATTAGTAACAAATTAAATAAAATAAATTATAATGACGTAAGTCAACTAGATCCAAATTAAAATAATGTTCAAAGAACATTCTTCCCCTCATATACTTCGCAAAAATGAACGCGGGGACTTAGGATCAGTGAAAGGAAAAGATATGACCAGAACCGAGAAGGGTGCTTCATTAGGGCCATGGATAGCTCAAATCGTAGAGTACCAGACTAGTGATCTGGAAGACCCGGGTTCGAGTACCGGTCCTGGACATATCTTTTCTTTTCAAATAAAAATATTTAAAAATTAATAACAAATAAAATAAATTATAGCTTTATTATTATTATTATTATATTTGTTGAAACGTTCATTTCTAGAAGAAACGACTACTGAAGTATACACATTGTCCATAATTATATTCTCTTTACTATACTAAAACTCATAACTTGTATTTTTGGGAAATACTAAAAGAAAAATTAATGGAAAAGTAAAACTTGTGACTCAACTCAAAGCATCAACAGGTGAGATAGTTATCATTATGAGTATTGGTTTCAATCACAATTATATAAATAAGAAATTACTGTTTTTCAATTTTAGCTATCTTTTAAATTAAGTCATATGACAAAAATCTGACTGTGACAAATACTCAAAAGTAACAATATAAGCAATAAAGTCTAGTTTAGAGCTCAATAAAAATACTCGGTATCTGTTCCACAGGTTGTCACTTCAAGTTGAGTTACAACAAATTTTAACTGTTTATTCGTTTTATTTTTAATATTTTCCAAAAATACATGTTATACATGAGTTTTAGTATGGAAAAGATAAAAAATTATGTGTAATTATTAATATAAGTAAGATTTCAGTAATCATTAAATGATTACCAAAATATACACATTTCCCATAATTACACTCTTTTTTCCATACTAAACTCCAAAATTATTTGTATTTTTGGAGAATATTACAAAGTTCAAATGAATGAAAAGTTAAAACTTCTTGTGACTCAACTCAAAGAGACAACTTGTGGTACTAGTCTTATAATTGCCCACAGATTAATAAAAGTAATACTCAAAAGTAACAATATAAATAATAAAGTTTAGTTTTATTATTTTAAGATAGAAATTATCGCTTTGATTTAAAAACATTGTTTTAAAACTTTTTTACCTTTAACGTTTGCAGTAATGATTAGTTTTCAATGTATTTTGTATAGTGACTGACCTCTTATCATTCAGAACAGTTGATCATGATTTTGTACAACAATCAGATTTCTTCTTTGTTAGATGTTCCTTTTTTTTTCTTCACTGACGTATTTCCATAAACAATTTCGAGTTGCAGTAGAGGAAGTTCTGATTTAGCTTGGTGCACTTTTACCTGCAGATAGTAACAGCTTACCTGTAAGAATGTAGAAAAGAATCATAAACAAACTTTGAAATAATTTAAATTTTTAATAACTGTACATTATTATATAACATATAAATCACTTCAACAATGGTTAAGTTACATTTCTTACATTAGTATGAAATTATAGTAACATTTTCAAAGTTCTAAAAGTTAGCAAAAATAAATGTCTAAATTACTTGTAGTTTGTGTTTGTAGTGTAGAAGGAGAACCCTAAAGACACTAATAATTATATTATCACTAAAAGTATATTATTAATTAGTTTATTATATTAATTTATTAATAAACACAATATTTATTATAATATACTTATAGAGTCACCAACCATGGAGGCAACTCCTACCATACAATGCTAATGTCCAATATATTTCTACAACATAAATATTATATAGCCTAAAGTATATATACAGAGTATAATATTAATAAAATAAATAAAACCCGAAGCATAGCAGACAATTACAAAGCATTGAAAACCCTATTAGTTATAGTATGTCTATAAAATTATACTCAAGTATATCAATAATAAATCATTTAGATTGGAATATGGTTACTTAGACAATCTAAGAATAAAAGTTTCAACTAACATTTTTTTCATATTGATGATATATGTTTGTTGAAATGTTCATTTCTAGATCAAATTATTACCGAAATGTACTTATTACGTATAATTATATTCTCTTTTTCTTACTAAAGCTTACAATAAGTTGTACTTTTGGGAAATATTACAAATGAATTGAATAAACAGTCAAAACTTGTAACTCAACCCGAAGCGACACCCTGCGAAACAGATCCCCTATTTATTTTACAAAACATTTTTTTAGTCATAACTAAAAGCCAACAGGTGTTTTAAATAAAACATTATAGTTTATACATGTACATTTAAAATTGGTCAATTTCTAAACTGTAACAAAACATTTTAAATTCGTTGTAGGTATACTTATTTCTGAATAATTTAAAGGATATGAGAAGTTCATGTTCATTCCTGTCCACAAAGAATCATTAAAACTTTTCTGTTTTATAATATATTGTATTAAAAACATAATGATATAAAATTTTACCATCAGATAATGTTCAAGTAGCATATTGTTCGACTCAGTACAATAAAATAGAAATTATATAGATGTAGTGAAATACTGGAAAGTAAAAAAATATGGCTGGTTGCAAGTGATACCTAGCGGTAGACAGTGGAACTACAGACGACCGCCAATTTCTATTGTTCCCAAATCGTTTTCCAATATATATAAATATCTTTTGTAGAAAATAAACGAATTTTATTACGCTATAAAATACGAGTATAATTATTAACATATTTAAAACATTAAATACTTATTTCGCATCATAATATAATAGTAAAATTCAGATTATCAAAAATTACCAATATGGATTTAGGTTTTCGAGCGGTTTTTCGGCAACACTGTGCAGAGATCAAGCAGAGATTTTCCACTAGCAGTTGATTTCGTTAACACAAGGAACAGGGACTGGATAGAATTAGGTATGAAAATAATATCCTAGAAGATGCTATGGATATTTCGTGTAAGTTTAAATATTATTTTGAATACTGTAAATAATGGTTGAATATTTCCTTATGAATATTTAAGTACAAACTATTTCTAATGTCAATATTCTAATGTCTTACATCAGATTAGTCAGGTCACTTTTTAGAATTAAGGTATTAGTTCCGCCATTGTTGTAACTTGATGTTAAGTTACAACAAATTTTAACTTTTTATTTGTTTCCTATTTTGTAATATTCTCTAAAATGAAAATAATTTCATTAAAGACTGTATATAGACTACAGAACCGACATACCCATACTGTTCAGGTTATATTATCATCTATACTTCAAAATATTAGTTGAAACGTTTATTTCTTGATGAAATGATTACCGAGATATACATTTCTCCTAATTACACTCTTTTTTTTCATACCAAATCTCATTATATTTTTTGATTTTCAATATTACAGAATGATAATTTCATTTTATTTTAGAATATTATAAAGGAAACGATAAAAATGTTAAGTTAAAACTTAAAAGATAATCTACAGAACTGATATTGTGTGATCATATAGACACTTTTTATTTGCAATTTATTTATAATTTAAAATTTTATCAAAATAAGTTTTAAAACTTCATTTTCAGGATTTATTAAAGTGTGTAACAGAGATATTTTATGAATTGCCTTTAATGCAATCATAATTTATTTTAATTTTAAAAAAAATTGATAAAATAATTAAAACTACGTTTTTTAGATTAATGAATTATCACCACAAACAGTTTATTTCACTTTTTTTATAGAAAAATTTGAAAAGAATCTATAATAAATAATTTTATTTTTAATATTTTCTTTTTGTTCTGATGATGTCGACGGGCATTTTCATTTCCCGTTGTTTTAAAGTCTTAAGGCCTTTTATCAGATTTTTTTCCACTCCAATTTTTCTTTTGATGTTGTTCTTTTTAATACTAATAAATAATCGTATCAACTTAGTCTGAAGACACGGGAGATAAATTTTCAGATATTTTGAAAGACCAGGCGTAAAATCAAACTTTGGGTAATTCATTTAATATTTAAGCTTATAAGGTTTAATTGGATACTTCATTTTTTAAACTAATTTGGGAGCTAAAACAATAAAATGAGTTTCGGACAGGTTATTTTGTAGAAAAATACTCCTGTACAAGCGGAGTGCCGCAGTTATAAAGCACTGAGTTGCCGTGGAGAAGGTCCCAGGTTCAAAACCGCCTGTGGCAGATTTTATTTAACTTATTAACTCCCGGGGGTGGATCCTTTGGGATCTGGCTCCCTTCTGGAATCTTCCCCAGCCTCTAAAAAGTGGGGAAAATATGGCGGTTGAGTGTGATCTAGGACAAATCACCTCCCTCCACAACCGTTATCCAACAGTAAAGTCTCTACTTAGTACTGAAAAAATACCTTTTATCGGTTGTTTTGGTACTGTTTTTTTTTATAACTATAAAAATTCGACGATTTTTTTTTCATTTATAAAAATTTTATGAGAAGGTACCTACCAAGGGTTCAAGTGACTTTTTTTTAAAATCTAGAGTTAAATTCACGATAGTCATAGTTATCTGAAGTACCTACTATTATAATCTGAAGATCGGCCCGGATTTGAGACCGGCTATTGAAGATAAATTATTTATCTTGTTATTGGTCATGGATCAATTCTCAGGGTAGTGGAGACAGCTCCCTGGGGTGTACTCCGGGACCCTCCCTTCTGTCCCCTACAAAGTTGGTACACAACTGCTGGCATGGAAACAGTACTGTGTCTAAAGAAACTTCATGGGTTCTATTGGTACAAGTTTTAGATTAGTGGAATTTTTCGTATTTCGGTTTGTGTTTTTTTTTTTAATGAAAACTTGTTTAGCGACTTTTGGTAGTTGATAAACTTCGCGTTAGTAACATGCTCGAGACTGGCGACACCAACCGGCCTGTGCATGAATTAGGTATACAATACTTTAAATCAACCTCAGTTTAAAGGTTAGAATTCAAATGATATACGAATAATTGTATTTATCTAAAAGGTTGCTTAATAGTTATGCAATTGGTACTAATAATAACTTAATACATCAATAAAGGGTTTAACTTTTCGTTTCCACTAAAAAATTTTATTTGTCATAGTTCAAATGTCTTGTTTTATGAAATAATTAAAAGTACAAATGATCTAAGACTGTTGACCATAGCTATAATAATAATAATAATAATGCTAAAAGTGAAAATAAAATCTATGTAAATACAAATACAAGGTATAAATAAAATAACTATATACTAATTATTATTTCAATTAAATTATTGATATTTTCTTTTGACCTTGTGCAACCCATCATATGGTTTGAATGATAAATAAACTACTTGAAAATGTATATTATTATTGTTCGGAGTGCGATATGTGAAAGCCAGGCTAATGAAAACATAAATTTACAAATTTGAAATTTAAATAATTCTGACTATAATTGATTTATAAATTTAAAAAAGAACACAAGTATTCCAAAGTCATCAGTTTTCTCTTTTGTCGGCGTCATAATGACTGCCTATTCATTTATTTTTTTATCATATGGTTGATAAATGTTACATTCCGTAAGAAGTAATATATGTTTTTTGACACCTACAGGCTTTTCCTGAATTTTTTTTATTCACAGGATATCATATATTATGGTTTGGATAATATGATATCATGAAATATTGATAATTTACAGTAATGATACTGATAGTAGTGATGATGAAAAGTGTTTTGGCTGGAATTTTATAAACACAGCCTTAAAAGAGCAGCACTGGGTTTAAGAGGTGTGGAATCGTTTCTAAGAGTGGAAAATGTGATAATTTTCGGAACAAATGGCCTCAATCTGTCCTTTATCCTTCTCTCAAGTGTCCTGTTGTTTGGGGTGGTACAGTAATTAGAGGTCTGAGGGTCACAACCGCGAGGAGTGATTAAACATCCAAGCTAGTTCTCCGAAAAGTATTTAAAGTAACCACTTGGAGGGATTAAATTAACAATTAATTGGTTCTCAGAATGTCCCGTATCGATAGCTATTGATTATTTATCAAATCCCGGATGAAAGGTGTAACCTTTTATTTCTCTTTTGTAAATTTTTTTTAAAGATTGATTTAAGGTGAAGTATTGAAATTGAAGATGCTTTAGTAACCTAAAAAATTATGTTTCGTTAATAACTAGAGAATTACTGATTTTTTTATTCGGTAGTTTTAACTCGATATCCCATAGTATCGATGTTAAAATTTAGGGTATCAGTTCTGCAGGTTGCCGCTTAGAGTCAAGTCACAACTCTTCATTAATTGCCTTTTTGATATTCTCGAATATAAAAATATCTTTATCATTGACTGTATTTAGTATTAACTGTTTCTATCACTTTTAATTGTATACAGATTAAAGAACCTAATTACATATACTGTAATAATATGCTTCGAAATGTTTTTTGAAACGTTCATTTGTGGTGAAATGATTATCGAAATATACACATTTCCCATGATTACACTATTTTTTCCATACTGAAGCTGATTATTTTTATTTTCAAGAATATTAAAAAGGAAAATTCTGACTTGCCGCTTCGAGTTAAGTCTCAACAAGTTTTTAGGCTTAACTCGAAGCGACAACCTGCGGAACTGATACTAATTTGAGCACCACCAGGAAATGATATTCTTTCCAACAAGAATTAACTAAACCAAATAACCTGTAATCCAACAGCACAGGTAGGGTCTTGGAATCAGTTAATTGTAGAAACTCATCTTTTTAGCCAAAGGCTATACAGACACACTCAGGTTTAATGTTATAATGGCTGTGTGAGTCCCAGGAGGGTCTGTAGGTCCCACAGGGATCATATTTAGCTTATAACAGATTAAATATTTTATCTGCCATTGCCCGATTAGAACCTGGGACCTTCAGAACAACTCGCCGCTGCTCATGCGAAGCTACCCCATAATAAAAAGAAATCAATATAAAAGTTGATTAGAAAAAAAAATGTACAAAGTTTGTAAGTTTGATAGGTTTCTGCCATCACTAATTCAAATGCGATTTTCTTCTTTCATTTAATTTTTGTCTTAATCTTTTGTTATTGTTTCTTTACCTCTTAGTAATATGTATTTTAAATGAAAAATTTTAAGATGTAACTTGAGAGGTTTTAATAATTCTTAATTATTTATTTCATTTCGTAATTTTTATTTTTTTAAATTTAATAACTAAATTGATGTTTTCTCCGATTCTCAGAATGAAATATAATTTTTAATCCGAAATACTAATATATTGATTATTTTTTGTAACGTAATGTTTGTGAATATTATAGTTATCAAAACTATTACAAATATAATGCTTGTTGAATAATAAACACATAAAAGGCTTGGCGAACCGAAGGTTCGATGCCGATTCCATTAATCGCTGTGTGCAAAGTGAGCCGAACAACTTTACAATGCCATCTCCATCAATAGGATGCCGTCATTTTAATTATATTAACATGGTTCGTGCTCTGCAATTCCGACTTTTTGTAAAAGTATAAATTCTTCCATTAGCTAATTTATTTTTGGACTGAATATTCTGTGCAATATCTTATTTTCTAATACCTTAATGAGTTGTTCTTCCTTCAAAGTTAATGGCAATGATTCACATCCATATTAGAACAGTTAGGAATATAATAATTTTTAATTCAGTGACAGAAGCATTTGCTACCGTTTACCCCGCCTTTATTTCTTCGTATATTTCGTTTTTTCCTAGTTATGAGATAGTTTACTTAGGCTTATTTATTAGATATTTCTTTTAATTTCGGTTTGTTAAAAGTGCCTCTGCCATTAGCTAGGTCATGGAAAGAATATGAGGCCATTATTCTACCCGTGAGAGATTAATCTCATCACTCATTGTCGATTTTTTTTTCGTTTCTGCCTGATTAGAGATTTGTATCTCATCATAGGTCTATAAATCCTTCAATCGCCGTTAATGAAAACTCGTTATAAAATCCAGGAACAAGATTTATTCCTTTGTCAATGTCTCGTGACGGTGTCGATTTCATCTAGATTATTGTGTTGAGACTCGCTTGAAAAGAACCAAATTGCGTAAAGCTGCTGATTGATACTTGTGTATTAGCAGGTCGCCATCTACCTTCTTATCTCTTGTAACCTCTTATTATCACTCGTCTTATTCGATTCATTTCTGTGTGTTATTAAATTGTTTTCTATGATTCATGAGAAGCGAGGGGATGGTTGACTGGAAGATAGACGTAAGGAAGAAAATAGTTGGGGGTGCAGTCAAATAAAAACACTAAATAAGTGGTTACTTATTTAATTATGTGCCGACGTTTCGACCCACTTTGTGGGTCATCTTCAGGGCTAAGAAAGAATAACGAGTTTTTATCAACGTCGATTGAAGGATTTATAGACCTGTGATGAGATACAAATCTGTTTTTGTCTTGTTAATTTAGTATCTTGGTTTACTAAGTTTCTGTATTAATACAGATAAATTACAATACACGTAATAATTATTTAATTTTGTGTTGTTGTCTTATTCATTTTATTATTGCATATTTGAAATGAAAAGAATAACATTTTGGGAATATCCGTCTTTAAAAGAAGCTGTGAATACTTGAAGTTGACGGAATAATTCCAAAGATGAAATTATGTGAAAAAAGTTGTAATATATATGGAAATTGAGTCGTTTTCGTCGAAATTGTTTTGGGAAAACATTAATATCAGAAGAGGAACGTGGCTAGAGGGCTCTAGAATTAGCATTTCATTATCACAATTTCTATATTTCAATTTCCATTAATATGAATACGATGGTAGGTGCTATCAGTGTTCGGATTTTTAAACACAATTACACTCCGTGGGTACCGGCTAATACACAAGTACCTTTATAAAATAATTATATGTCTAGAAGCAAGAATCATTTTGTAAAACTAAATAAAAAAAAGTATTCGGAAAATTAAAATGTATATATTTATATATTACTACTTCGTCGATTCCAGAGTAAATTATACTCGTACTTCAATGTATTATTTATTTTAAAGTTTCCTCAAGGTAGTATCCTTGGCACAATCCTTTATACAGCTGACATTCCAACTCATCCTAATACTATCCTTAGCACGTATGCTGATGATACATGTGTATTATCAGTCAACACCAATCCAGTTATTGCATCCCAAAGCCTCCAATCCCATATCACTGATCTTGAAGAATGGTGTCAAAACTTGAGAATTAAAATAAACTCTCAAAAATCTCATCAAATAACTTTTACCTTACGTTGTAAACCAATGACTTCCTGCCCTTCAGTATCCTTTAACAATATCCCACTGGTGCCTGTAGAACAGATCCGATACTTAGGGTTGCATCTCGACAAACGATTAACCTGGAATCCTCATACGAGACTGAAAAGACAAGAAACCGCTCGACGTTTCAGGCTACTTCAACACTTACTAGACAAACGCTCTAAGCTCCTGATAAATTAAAAAAAAATTTTTTAAAAGTTAGTTGTCTCGTTGCGCATAATTAGGCTAGTTGCACCATTCTTTTACACTGTTAATTTAAACTTCCTAATATATTATTTGCAATTTACAACTAATTTACATTTTCACTGCATTGCTTTACATCACAAGGGTTTAATATCTTATAAATATGTATAGGAGCGGTGTGGAGTGCTTAATTATTGAGTTTTAGGTCCGGGTTTAAAACCGGCTGTAACAGATAAATTATTTATATTGTTATTTTTCTTGAGTAATAATAGTTGACCTTATATATATATATATATATATATATATATATATTGCTATGTATTGTACCGGGTGGATTATAAAAATATTAAGGTACTTGTGTGTTAACGCCACCGCAGTTATTTTCCCTACTTGTTCGCATACGCGAGCGGTTACATTTTGTAACCGTTATATTTCTAAAACATTTATCTTGCATGTTTTTAAATCTATTTATTGGGGTTAGAATTTTAAATTTTTTAAATAATCATCAACAATTACAAATCAAAATAATTTATTTACAATTGAAATATATCATGAACAATTAAAATAATGAATAATATAGACATAAGTAATGGAATATATCACGAACAATCAAAATAATGAAAAAATGAAAAATAAAAATAATGAAATATGAAAATAATGAAAAATCCAAATAATTTATTAAAAAAGAAAGTGGTTAATCGGATTTCGGTGGAAAATTGGTAAAATATTTCACTCCTGGAAAAATACAATTGATTCTTCTTCTGTTTTTTTCGATCCCAAAGACTCATTTTCGTAGGACAAAAATTAGCGAAATAAAAACAACAAATCTAATAATAATTAAATAAATAAATAAAATAATAACAACAATGAGTCTAGAACAAATCAGCAACAAACAAAACTCAGCAAATAAGAACGAACATATAAGAAATCAGGTGTTAGAAATATAACGGTTAGAAAATGTAATCGCTCGCGCATGCGAACAAGTTGGGAAAAATAACTGCGGTGGCGTTAACACACAAGTACCAATATTAATTCCGTTGGTGCTTACTTACCCCAGATGCACTACATAATTATGAATAATAGATTGATGGTATAAATGATTAGTAAACTGGTAAACAGACAAAGGATCCCGGGAAAATAATCCGATTAAGACTAAAGTTAGAAAGAAGAAATTGAGTATCCATCTTAAATGATTACTCTGGCATCTCAAAATCAATTAGTATATTTAAAATATGTTTAAGAGTATATAACATAGCAATTATATATGTGTGTGAGAAAAATTTGGATATTGACTTTATCATTGGATACAGATTTTAATCCAAATTTTCTTCCACACATACTTATTTTGTTAATAACAGTGGATCTATCCATTTGGAGATTCTTCTGGTTTCCCAGGAAAAACCTGGCAATTGAGCTAGATTTCAGCAGAATCACCTCCCTGAAACTGTTAGCTTATAATATACTGAAACTATGTTATTTCTAATTTTTATAACAATAGACGATCAAAACAATTATTTTACACGGTAAATTTTTAAATATAAAAACATATGATTTACGAAAAAGAATACGTATCAAAAGTATTCGCCGACAACTATATGAATATTACGCAATAATAACACTAACATATTATTTTAGGAATATTTGACCTCACCTTTAATCTTCATAACACATTCCACGTTCCTTAGCTTGGAATTCACTAATTCTGGCGTGAATAAAGCTGGGATTTGATTCTTCCAAAATTAGAACACATTTAATACACAAAACCATAATTAGAATAATACACAGGTAAAGAAAAATGTATTAATTGAAAGATAAATTAAATTTATTCAGGTTTAGGATCATTTATGGCTCTGACTATAACTTCTTTTGTTTATCTACTAAAGATGCTCCGTGAGTTTGCCTCCTCCCAAATTGCTTTTAGTTTGTTAGCTTAAGCTACCCAGAGGCAATTAATTTTTCATGCAATTTTGGATTTTGTTTAAATAAAGGATCCAAAAATTAATTTAGATGGATAGAAGGTTGAGGTTGAGAAGGATAGAGCATTGGAACTTTCTTTAGCAGCAGGATCAGTAAGATTGCTTCCCAGGAATCTTCTTTTTTCTTTGACTTCCTGTTATGGCACTTCTAGCATCGAAAGCATCCACCAAAATGCAGCCATACCTCTCGGTCTCTACTAAGCTGCTTTCCTTGAGATCCGTCCTCATCCGATGATTGTTTGTTTGCTTTGAATAAAATATACGGCGGATGAGGTCCTGTATCTTCCCGTGACAATTGGTCTCCTCAATATTTATGTTCCGGTACTGGGCTCCCCCAACCTGGAGGACCAGTGGCTAATTGTTGTCAGATGACAGATAGCGATGGGGCCACCAAATCCATATGCCATCATGGAATCAATATCCAAATAAAAGTTGTGAATTTTTAAATACTATCTATTATGTGAGAGCTGAAAAGATTAGAACTTTACTTTATAGAAGTACAAAGTTTATATTAAAATATTTGTTAAGTAATTAAAATCAAGGGTCAGGCAATGTTCAACAGTTCATACACCTGCAGGATCCGCATGTTCGAGCTTCATGTTTTCGGTAAAGTTAGTCTAGAGAAAACTCACAGTATCCTGTACGGTGTAAGGGGTTTTGTGTCATTTAATATTTTTATTCTCCTCATTTTTAAGGATAAGGACATCATTAAAAACCCATTTTACTAGTCATTTATATTGCATGTGGTTCTGCATATGTTTTGCCTAGTCAATATTTGTTTTATTATATAACAATATAATAATAATAATACATAATAATATATATATAAAAAGTTACTTTTCTATTATATTATATTCTCTCTATATATATATATAAGATCTCGGCCAATGTACAACCCGTGAACGGGTCTGGGGTTCAGTACATGGTAAATACTGTATTGTTTCATGGACAACGGTTATGTTATTTTGGGTACCCTATTTTCATAATATTTTATAGAGGCTGGGTGGGACCCAGGAGGGTCCTAGATCCTATATGAACCATCTCCCGCTGCAAACAGACTAAATAAAACTCATGGCCTGCAGCGGGATTTGAACCAGGATTTCCGGCATGGCAACTCAGTGCTCTACCAATGAGCCTCTCCGCTCCCTTATGGTATAATTTTAATTATTATTGTTTTTTTTTATTAACTATCTCGGAACTATCGAGTCTTCTTCTTCTTGCGTTTCGGCCACCTAAGTACCACATTATTCGCACTGCTTCCTCCTTTGAGCTATAACATTAGCCCAGTACCGACCGTTGCATGAGTTCTCGCCCCCTTTCTTCAATCCAATTCTTACCCGTTTTAAGTTTAGGCCTCTCTTGGAACCCCAGTGAGCTGCGAGCTTTCATCTTAAGGGGTCCGGTGAAACTCCCATGCCCGATTGGTTTAGATTAAAGTTTAAAATTAGGAAACAATATCGATTAATATTAGTTTTTGCTGCTAATGACTAAAACCGAAAAACTAATTTCCATTTTATGTAATAGTATAATAATTACTAAGGTATATTTTAAAAAGTCATATTTTATTAAAAATCATGGGGCCTGAGCTCAGAAACCACCTGATGTGTATAGCTCTGAAATGAAAACAATTCTCTCTCTCTCTCTATCTATCTCTCTCTCTCCCCCCCCCCTCTCTCTCTCTCTCTCTCTCTCTCTCTCTCTATCTATCTCTCACTCTTTCTCTCTCTCTATCTCTCTCTCTATCTCTCTCTCTCCCCCCCTCTCTCTCTCTCTCTCCCTCTCTCTCTCTCTCACTCCCCCTCTCTCTCTCACTCTCTCTCACTCTCTCTATCTCTCTCTTTGTGTTTATATATATTTTTTTCTATTTTTAATATATATTTAAAACTACTGGAGTGATTAAATAAATCACACGAATAAAGAGTTGTTTTTACAAAATCGAAAGGGTTCTGTAAAAACAATTCTCTTGACGGACAGTGCTATTTGGTAGTACCCGCTCCTACCGATGCCCTTTGAAAGTCAAGCTGTTGTACTTTATTGGTTCAGCCCGATCCATTCAGGGTCCTGAAATGTCATAGATCAATTATAAATGGTTTTATCACCTTTTATTTCGGCACCTTCTTCTTTATCAGTTTTCGTAAACATTGATATAAATAGTATAATAATTATTAAATTTATGAGAAAATACTGGGAGAAAAGAAAAAAAATGATATTCGCGTGGTCTTAAAGGCGTTTTACTTTTCCGTACATTTCTATTTTCTCTCAATCATATGATAGTGGAAAAACTTTATACCATTATATGAAACTTGTATTTATTAACAAATAAAAAATTCTTTTTAATAATTATTTTTGATAAACTCGTATAAAGTCCATAACCGGTAACATTCATCGTAATTAACAAACCTCCGTCCACTGATAACCAACTGTATACAACTAAAAATAACAGTAATAACAAAAAAATATATATAAATAAAATAGATCTGTGGTTACCTACTAAGCCCAAGATCGCGAGTTCGTAGCACAGCAGGTGGTCTTAGGATTTTTAAAGGGATTAAATAATTCTTGGTTATTACTACCTTCGGAAGGGACGTTATACGGGGCCTGTACCATATCAGGTACTCTTGAAAAATCCTTATCTTATGCGTAATTAAACCCGGACAGGCAAAAAGTGACGTTAAATAAACAAAAAAAAAATCTACCTTTAATTATACTAAAACACGAAGCCTCACTGCCTGTAACATCCATCGCAATTTAAAACTTCCGTCCAATAATTACCAACTGGATACAACATAGAAATAACTATAACAACAAAAAACGTTCTAAAAAAATTAAGAAAAAAGTCATTATTTTATTGAAAATTCTTATAAAATTAGATAGCTATATTCTAAAGACACAAAGGTTTTAATTCGAAGGCTTGTTGCCTAAAGTAACAATCACTGTTTGCAATCTTCCGCCCAAGGATTAGCGACTAAATCCAGATCACCTTAACGCAATACCTTGCCTACCTCGGTCCTACTCCTCGTAGGTTTTCCAGTCAGCTCAGTATTTACTAACTTTCAACTTAATGAATTTAGAAATTAGTTTATTGCTAAGCACAACAACTTAACAAGTACACCTCAATCTTTCAGATAATGTCATTTCATTAACAGGTTGCATGTTCTTAAATTCCGAGGTTTTCAAGTAGTTTACTGCATCTTTATTTCATGCGGCGATTTCTTTTTTATAGTTATAAAATATATTAAATACTCTCCTAAATAGCCACCGTCAATATTTTTAATCAAGTATTTCTTCTGATTTGATAGTTTCATCAAGTTCTTTGCCAACGTTTCGCTGGTCTCTCCGTGGCAGGTGGACGACACGGGTTCGAATCCCGGCCAGGGGAAATCTTTTCTCTTCAAAATAAAAATATTTAAAAATTAAAACAATCAATAAAAATTATAAATAACACAATGACGTAAGTCAATAAGATCCTAATTAAAGCAGTGTTCAATGAACATTCTTCCTCGTGTATTCATGGCAAAAATACTAGAACAAGCGGATATAGGATCGGTGAAGAGGTCGGATTTGTAAGAGAACGGTGACCCCTGGTAGCTCAAATGGTAAGAGCGCTGCCACGGAGAGGCTGACGACCCGGGTTCGAATCCCTGTCAATGCAAATCTTTTCGCTTCAAATTAAAAAAAATTTAAAATTAATAAAAAATTATAAACCTTTTTTGGTGGTTATATCAGTACAATAGCTTAGTACAGGCAAACGCTAATCAATTGGTTTTAAACTCGGGCGTACATTGAACTTCTCTTAAAAAAAAAACCACCGATTCAAATGTTATATCATATAACAGAAGAAATTCCATACTAAAAAAAAAAAAACCTGTACCACTACAACCCATGAAGGGTCTGGGGTTCAGTACATGGTAGAGACTGTACTGTTTCATGGACAACGGTTCTGCAAGGAGGTGACTTGTCCTAGGTCACGCTCGACCGCCAGATTTTTCCCCCTTATTTTGGGTACCCTGTTTTTATAATATTTTATAGAGGCTGGGTTGGCCCCAGGAGGGTCCTAGATCCTATATGATCCATCTCCCGCTGCAAACAGACCAAATAAAACTCATGGCCTGCAGCGGGAATTGAACGAGGATTTCCGGCATGGCAGCTCAGTACTCTACCACTGAGCCACTCCTCTCCCAAATTCCATACTAAGCAAAAACATAAAAAAATGTCCAGACATATTGTGAAATATATCACTTAGTATTGATATATACATTTTTATTTTAGTAGTGTAAAATTGTAATGGGGGTGCTATACCACAATTAATTACCAGAGGATTATGATTATGGTATAATTTACAAGTAATAATAATTTCACATAATTTAAATAATTAATAATCGGAAAAGAATAATTTTACTAGTTGTGTTTAAAGCTTTTTCTCTAACCGACTACCTTTCCAGTAACACACTCTAAAGCTAAATTAAAAATTTAGTGAAAGTAAACGAAGATAAATGCGCATGACTGCTTTGTGCCCGAGTGAACTTCTCCGAAAAATAATCACCGATTCTATTGCATGTTTCACTCATCAATATTTCTGCTCCATTTACTAACCTTTTTCCGTTCAACCATCTGGCGGTTGATGGAATCATCAGTCATCTTGAAGTCTGAAAAAATGATCAACTAGAAGTATTTTTTTTTAAATATTTGCTCGATAGTTAAACGGTTTAGTATAAAACTATAATCCGGCAAGCTAAAAGTAGTGGGAATATTTTTAACCAGGCAATAACCAGTCATATTCCGCAATATTTATTCCGTTTGAATCGAAATTACTATAGATTCTTGTTATAGATACATGCACATACATGATGAACTCTGAAGGTAGGAGTATCTTTATTTCTTCTGTTGCCTGGTTACATTCTGAGTGAAGCAACACAGCAGTTTCATTTGATGATAGAGCCTATCTACAAGTTATTGCAAACAAATATGTTTTTTTTTTTGCAATGACACCTCATGGATTAATCTGAGACTGAATATCCTTTTATACTTCGGTATTTATGCTTGTTGGGGTCTGGGCACGGAGCCTATTCTTACAGTGATCTGATTGGTTGCTATCTGATTGGGCCTCGGTTGGATTCCTTCTGATTGGTTCATCTTCTCTTTCAACTTTTCCAGTTTTTCTTTGCCAGTGATATGTTTGGAGTATTCACAAAATTGCCTGCCAATGCTGATGACTTGCTATCCATCTTCTCTATGCTTTTAATTGGTTCTGCAAGTCTTGTAGATATTAGTCTCCCAAAGCACTCCTTCCCACAGGAACATGAAATGCGGTAGATTGGTGGCGTCTTGATACCTAAGTCACATTGCATTGCGCAAAACATATCTTACTTTTCTGTCAATATTGTAAGACGTTGAATTTAATTTTTTCGTATTACCATTGACATATGGAGTTATCGCTTACTTGGTTTCTCACTTTCGTTTTCTGTTCCATGTTGATTTTTTTTTTTTAATCAAGTATTAGTACTTGTATTTTTTTTATTCAGCTCTAATGAAGACGTATAATGTGAATCGAAACGTCGGTTTATATAAGACTTGATCCACCATATAAGCATTTATTTTTTGCTTCCATCCGGACTATTTTCTTTACCATAATATTTATATATATGCTTAATTGATAATTATTCAAGACATGTATAGATTATTTTGACCAATGTTATAAAACAATGTCTAATTAATTAAGCTTCTTTATAGGATTAGCTCGTTGGGATGAGTAACTCGTTCACGAACGCCGAGTTAAACAGTTAAACACTATCGATTTAGAATTAAATGGACAAAGGTCAGCCCAGCTGCGATTAAGATGGCACGACAAGAAGCCAGGAGGGGGGGGGTCTTGCACGGACAACTGGATCGATATACTTCTCGTTAACCGGAAAACCTTTCTTTTGTTCGCCTCCGAAACACTTTCATATGTTTACTAGTACATTATTATTCTATCGGCAATATATCAATTTAAAATATAGGACAACATGAATTATTGAAAAAAGCGATTCTCTTTAGGGATACTTTATGGCTAAAATTTTATTTTTTCACGCAGAAAAATAACCCAGCTATATTTCATGATACAGGAGGCAGTGCCTCGGGGGGTTAGCCACCTGTGGCTCTTCCTGCCGATTAGTTTGTTTTGAATAAATAGCTTCTTCCGCATCTTTTTCAAACATTTAGACAGCAATATTTTGCAATTAGTATACCAGCTGTTTTCTGTTATATTTTTATTTAATAACCTCATGAGTAATAAGCTACAATATGCCATTCCATTTAATTTGTAGCAATCCTTTTACAGGAACAAGGTTCAAATGATAAAACCTGTTCAAATGATGAGTCTTGGGTTCAGCACATGGTAGAGACTGTATCTTGGACAACGGTTGTACAGTGTGATAATTAATCCTATTTCACGTTCAACCGCCTAATTTTCCCACAAACTTCTGGTATCAACTTTAAAGAAGTTGGGTGAGACCTATGCTATGACCTATGACATATGACCTATGACCCATATCCCAAAGGATCCTCCCTCAGTTGTCCACCCATAAAATAAAATCGGCTACAGCCGAATTATAACCCAAGAACTTTTTAACTAATTTAATATTATAATGTCATAGAGAAGCTTCAAAAAACCAAAGTCTCAATGGGGAAACCAGTTGTTTAGTTGTTTGCATAACAGCTGATCGTAGGTTCGCATCCCGGCAAGTGCCCTCAGATTTTTCTCGTGGCAGAAAAAACTCCATGGTTATGTCGTCCTTTTGAGTAGTGTTCCTGACCCTGTGTGGTGTTAGATACTCGTTTAAGATCCCTTTGCCTATCTTAATTGTGCTTGGATAGGCACAAATTTAGTACTCTCCCAGTAGCATCTGTCCGATTAGCTATAGCAGCATAAAGTGCCGTTAATGAAACAAATAAACAATCCAAGTATCTGAAATACTATCAAATAATTAACCAATCAATGTTTCAACAATTCAACCTTTATCAGACATACACTAAAATCAAAACAAGATCACATCTTTGAAGATAGAGCACATTTCACTTCATCAGTCCAGACTTATCAGTCAAATTCAGCAAATCCACTGGTAGACGTTCAAGCATTTAAAATTGAATTAAATTATGAATTTTATGGGGAAAACAAATAAATGAGTTTATTATTTTTATAGACCCTGTACCCCGTCATTACTTATTTACACGGGGTTAGTCCTTTATGAAGTTACTTACGTAAAGAACTTGGTTAGGAACAAAAACTAGGTGTACACAAATATTTTTTTTAAATTCACCTACCTGATTCTATAACTAATAAATTTTGTAGCAGGAATTGACAAACACAAATAAATAAAAATCTGTACCGCTACAACCCGTTAAGGATGGAGGGAGACGATTTGGCCGAGATGACCCTTAGCTATCACTTTTCTTCCCCAGTTAAGGTTATCCATTTTCTAGACCTTTCTCAGGAAGCTCCAGAAAGAACTCCAGGTGTCGCTGGATCGATTCATGACTGCTATTAGAAGAATTTATCTATCACAGCTGGTCTCTAATCCAGGACCTATAGTATTCTGAGTATTGTTGCTCCACCTCTAAGTAAATGTTAATAATAATAATTTATATAAACTTGCATGGAGTTACATTTTTTTTATATTTTATTTTGAAGGGTAAAAGTTCCATAAAAACAGGAAAAAACAGGTATTCATGTTTCCTGTTTGCTATAGTTAGAAATTAAAGACTTTTTGGTTGGAATTTTTCCAATAAATTCTTTTTTTTTTTTTCTTAACGTGTATTTTATGATTCTTCTTTTGAGCTTTACTTTTCAATATTAATATATTTGGTGGAATAGTGAATATATGTTCACTGGCTTCTCGATAAAGTACTTATTCTCTTGCATTGTTTTTCACGGGATCTCTAATCTTCTGGCTTTGTGTTGTTTAAATTATTATTTATTTTAGTTTATACTTTCCTGTTGTGCTTAATTAATTTAGCAGAGTGTAATTTGCATTTTATATTTAGTATTTTTATCTAACCTTTCCCAGCTGTTATCTTGTAACCTTCCGTACGATTCGGTAGTATCAATCAGGCCTTGGAGATGGTAAAATGTTTTCTCTGGTTATTTTCTTGTTGCATTTTGAGGTTGGGATGAGCTTTATTCTTTATGCTTTATTTACGTTCGTTGATTTCCTTTGTCGTTATTCTCTTTCTGTTCTGATGATGGCTGATAAGGCGAAATATTGACAGGTATTTTTCTTCTTGGTATAGTTTAGAGGTTTTTGGTTGTGTTACGGCCGATCAGTTTTTAATAACATGTTCATATTTGATAATTTTTTGTTTCAATTATTTTTTATTAATTCAATTTCAATTAAAATAAATTATCTCTAAAAATACTTCATTGTAATATTTTACATTTCGGATTTAAGAGTAAATTAATCGAAAATAGCTGTTGAACTTCTATTATTTTATTTGTAAAAACTCGCTTTATTCATTGTTGGCTTCGATAGCGACCCACGCAGTGCAACTTACACCAATCATAAAGTTTATTCAGTTGTTTGTCAGTGTGGCCATTGCGTTTACACCGTAGGGAACATCTAAGCGAGAAACCCGCCTGACCAGGGTATTTTAGACATTTGTTATTTGTTTTTAATTGCGCAATTAAACACAATTATCACTTATAAATTCATTTTTAAAAAAAGTACTGTTCATTTAACGAAATCTTGATGTATTTCCAATGTTTTTTTCTTTGTTTGTATCTATTTGTTTTTGTAAGTAATTTGATGTAATTTTTTTTCACTAAACTAAGCATTCAGTATTATATCTGACGTCCATTTATTTATTTGATTTTACAATTCAAATATAATTTAAATATATAACCTATTAGGTAAATTTCTGTAAAAAGAATTATCTGAGTCAGATTAAGGTAGGAGCCTAACAGAGATTAGTTCTATAGGGAAAGCTGTACAAGGGTGCAATCCCTGTTACCATTACGGCGCCCTAACAGGTTGGATGTTCTAATTATTTCACCTAATGTCTTAACATATATTTTATTTCTCTTTTTATCTTAAATATTAATATATTTTGTGGAATTGCTGCCCACTAGTTTCTCGATAATACCCTTTTTTGCATGTTTTTTTTTTTAATCTTATCTCTACTCTTCTGGCTTTTTGTTGTTTATTGTAATTATTTCATTTTTTATCTTTTCCTTTTGGAGTTTTATGAGTGCATTTTGCAATTACTATTTAGTATGTATCATCTGTTTATATCTAACCTTTCCCAGCTGTTATCTTATAACCTTCCGTAGTATTCATTAGTTGAATTCGGGCCTTGGAAATGGTGGGATGTTTCCTCTGGTTTGTATCTTGCTGCATTTTTTGAGGTTAGAATAATAACTCGTTACTATCCAGAAGATGCCGTAACAGGTTAACTATTAACAGGCATTTTTATTTCCTGTTTTAAATTACATATATATATATATATATATCTTTTTGGTTGAAATTTTCCCACAAATGTCTTAGCATTTATTGAAATTAATAAATGACTATTTCATAATAATAAGGGTTAAAGAAGCTGAAGGTTCAATACCGAAACCAACAATCTCTGTTCACAATTCTTACGTTCCAGGTTCCTGAATTTATATTGTTCAACTTGAGCCATGAACATCCTAAAACTCTCTCTATCCGTATACTCGAACTGGAGACAATTTCGGTTCCGGATTATCAGACGTTTTACCTTTAAAAAATCCGGAAATTAATGGTAATTTTTAAACTTTAAAATAATGTGAGTTAGCGCGTTCAAACCTCAACCTTATGGCTCCTGCATGCCTGGAGGGCCTAGCCGGAAGAAACATCCAAGGAATTTTCACCTGCGTTCCTCACATCCATCACCCGTGGGACGCACACCTACGCGTTAATGAAATCCGTGCGAGGAATAAGGAATATAATTTTATCAAGAAAAGTTGAACATAGGTATAGAAAAAGAAGCATTTAGTTAGGTAAATGGGAGTATCGGTAGATTTCGGTGATAGAGATAGAGTTGCAACATCAACGACACCTACGGAATTCGGCTTGTTCTCATTCCAATTTCTTCTTTATTATTTATTTTTACTGCTTTGAACCTCTGTCATAAAGCCTTCTGATTATGTCAACATTTATTTATTGAAACTTACAACTGTATAGTAATAATAATACACCATATAAACAGAAATAGTGGTACAGGATGGCATGAGATAAAGGAACGAGAAACTAGCTATTCGAACAACTAATTCAACTTGGAAGGCCACAAGACCATCTCATTTCAGACGCCTCGGAGGAATATCGGGAATTGAGGAGGTTAATAGGTTTCGGAATTAGTGGGTTCGAGTGGGAATAAAAGTTTTCCATAAAATTACTTGTTTCGGGTTCGGGCCGAATTATTAAAAAAGGGGACATTAAAGCCATTATTATGGTATAATAATTCGTAACAAAGTAAGAGCATTCAGAATTTTATGAAGGAATTTGAATTGTAAAGATTGGATACGATGGCTTAGTGGAGCCTCAATCCTCTACTCCGTAAGTCCAGATGAGTCTAATGATTGTCATGTAAATGAGCATTTTGTAATTAATTGAGAGCTTTAAGCGTTTGTCTAGTAAATGTTGAAGTAGCCTGGAACGGCTTGGAATTAGTCATTTCATTCTAGGGTATATTTAATGGATTTTTTTGTCAAGGGACGAGAAGTTCATGCATATAGACTATTTACCTTTTCAAGATAGTTTGAATGCATAAAGTTCTTACTGTTAACTTTATGCATTTAAACTAAATTTATGGCAACTCATCATTAAAGCATTGCTAAAGTTACTGTAGGATGGCCATTTGATTTATTAATTGAGGTTGCTGATGCAGATAGGAAATATTTATTTTGATACATACTTATAACAGTAATCATTATTCAGCAGTTGATTAAAGATAAAAATACTGTATGGTGGTGGTTTGAACTATCGGCGCACGACTGACGTAATGATACAATTAAATTTTATTGATTGTTCACGGAGTATCTAGAACTGGTATTCTAGAATATTTTAGATTACAGTTCTTGAAAGTAGCAATTAATAAAGAGTAGTGTTTCACCGATTAGTTGGATCGTTTAAAAGCTCGTAACCTGGTAATTAGTAAAATGGCAGAATAGCCAGTTATTACTTGTTAAAACAGAATACCCTCTAATTGAGCGGGGGATTCAAATATTTATTGCCAAAGTACTACATTCGAACATCAAACATTACAAAGGAGAAACAAGAAAATAAAACGGTAAAGCATTATATGTCTTGAAGCAGATATAAAATATCCAGAGTTTACTAATTTGTTAGCTTTTGAAACGACTAGGATTTACAACGACTTGTAGTATTTGAAGTTTAACGAATAAAAAATTAGATACTAACAACTGTTGTAGACGCGACATCGTTATGATTGGGAATTTTCCAAAGGAGATGAGAGTATAAAGTCCTTAGTTGTAAGGTATTTTGAAAGAGAAGCAAAATGGTGGTCCCGAGCCTGTGATATGTCAGATACTCGTTAAAGATCCCTATTGAAATTATATTTGATTAGAAAATTTTAGCACTCCCAAAGTACCATTGTTGCTTTAAGGGAGTGGCTCGGTAGTGGAGCACTGAGTTGCTGTGCCGAAGGTCCCTGGTTCAAATCCGGCTGTGGTAGATATTATTTAACCTGTTATCACCCGCGGATGGATCCTTTGAAATCTGGGACCCTCCTGGGCCTCACCCGGCCCCTATAGTAATGGAAATTAGTGTTGTGTCGGATATCCGTATCCGTGACTTTTTTGGCGGTATTTTAACTAATTAATTTTTATTATACAGATGAAATTTTATATTCACTGCAAAACTCTTAGTTGCGTGTCAGTGACCCTATAACAAGCAGCTTTTGTTCTGGCCAACGTCGAAATAAAAAAAAAATCAGTCCTCCATTCAAATGACCGATCAGCTGATTTTAGTTTCTATGGAGAAAGGCAATTTTTTTTTCGTTTTCGATGTTTATCCAGAACACAAGTTGTTGTTTATATTACTAACACGTACCTAAGTGGTTTTCAGTAAATTAAAAATAACCCTGGATAAAGTGAAAAACTATTGATATTTAACATTTGACTCAGGCAATCCTTTCAAGGTTTAAAGAAAAACTTCTTTGTTGACAATATTATAACTCACTACCAAACACAAACGTTATCTATGCCGCCCAGAGCAAGTCGAAAACTCGAAACATGTTCCTAACCTACTGACCAGTCACACAAAGCGTCAAGAGGCGACAACTGTCAAGGTCACACGCACCATCGATTGAGTAAAAAAGTTAAGATCCGTATCCGCGAATTTAAACCCCAAATATCTGTATCTTGATCCTTATCCGCGGATATACTTCGTTGAAGATCCGGCACCTCACTAATGGAAATAGGGGGAAAACCTGGTCGAGCGTGAACAAGGACTAATCCCCTCCCTCCACAACTTTTGTCGAAGAAACCAGTATATTCTGTTCCGTGTACTGGACTCCATGTTCTGTTCCATGTACTGGACTCACGACTCTTCATGACTTGTAATGGTCAGTACCATTAAGAAACCAGTATTTTTTTGTGTGGGGGGAGGTTAAAAACACATAGTAAAATCAACTTAACGGACTTTTGTTCATAAAAATATATACAGGGTGTCCCATTTCAAGTGGATTAAACGTTTTTAACTTTTAAACAAAACAAAATTCAGAAAAACGTTTCAGGTAAAAGTTGTAGTTATTCAGACCTAGATTGAAGAAATAAAAAAACATTTTTTTTGGTTTTTCACTTTAAATGGTCAATATCGACCTTCAAACAATGTAGTCTCCTCTTGACCCCTATTTAATTATTTTTTTTTTTAAATGTACAATCCAAAACATGGAAAAAATGTATGTAACATTTTTTTCTATCTTTCATAGTTTAAGTAGGAAAAGCGTTCAAAGGTTACTTACTACCTTAGTATGCCTCCTTTACGAGGAAACGTAATGTAGCATTAAGTTATTTTGTTTAAGAGTTTTAGTCGTAATAACTTACTAATCTAGGTATTTTGAATCTTTCAGAAAAAGTCTGGACATTTAAAAACTTCTGTTTCGACGTTTTTATAGAAAAAAATTGTTAATTTTCTACATTTTCCAGCCACTATTAATATTTTATAAATGTTTTGTATTGTACATTTCAGAAAAATAAAAATAAATGGGGGTCAAGAGGAAACTACATTGAAGGTCGATATTGACATTTAAAGTGAAAAATCAAAAAATGTTTTTTTAATTCTTCAAACTAGGCCTGAATAACTACAACTTTTACCTGAAACGTTTTTCTGAATTTTGTTTTGTTTAAAAGTTAAAAACGTTTTATTCACTTGAAATGTGACACCCTGTGTATACGAGTATAATAAGAATAATCAATAAACCAATTTAAAATAGATTTACGAAAAGCTAAAATTCTTGTAAACAAGCTACAAAAGGGGATAGTAATGTCAGGTAAGAAAGCACTGAAGAAACCAGTAGCAAAGCGGACAGTAGAGAGAAAAATAATGAACGGAGAAATGAAAAAGGAAGTATAGAAAAAAAGACGAGAGATGCTTTCCGTGATCCTCCTGGGTCCATTCGCTATAAATAATGATAAATAAAATACAAAAGCTAGGAGTGAAGAGATACTGTTATGAGATAGTTAGTCATGTTAGCCCAGGTGTTGTGTTATTAGGTAACCTTTAATATTACATTTTATAAGTCGAGATATGATAGTAATATCACAGCAATAAGAAGACTTTTTATGTTTTTCTTCCAGTTAGGTATTTTTTTTTTATATGCATATATATTATTCCCTGTTGGGCTTTAATAATTCAATTTTACGACCCCGTCCACCGTCGGATCAATATTCATACATGTATTACATCCCCGAGAAAAAGAAGATAAAAAATATAACGGAATACAAATTTTATTTGTATATAACTCGATATGAAAAAAGTTTTTTTTTTATAATGTGGGATTCTGACGGTTAAAGCGTAATAGTAATAGAAATATATTTTTGCATTTTTAACTTATTGTAAACATTTTATATTTTATTGACACATAAATGAAAAAAAAGTATAATTGTTTTCATAAATTATACATTAATTCCCTTTGGGACGGTAAAATGGACCCTATGAGATCTGTAGATTCCCTTTGGGCTCACTCAGGCTCAATGAAGTTTGTTATTTAATTGGGGAAAAACCTAGCGCGTTCTAGGACAAATCACTTGCCACGTACCTACGTATCTTAGAAGCCTTCTGATTTCAAAAAGCAATAACGTATTGTCCTTGTATATTTAGGAACTATGATGGTATCTGATCATCAGAAGCACCAGGATGTTTGATTCCGTTATTATTTTTAATTATATTGACATTATTTTACTTTTAATCTTTCTATTGCATAAAATAATTTTAGTGAAGTAATATTTTATCGGCGTTGCCTGACAACGGCTTGAGGGACTATATCCTGTTAGAGATTGAATAATGAGAAAATATGTAGGAGACAGGAATTGGCGGAGTTTGTAAAGCAATCCTGAGTGACAGACTCGGTCAAAAGCCTGTTCCACGTCAAGAAATACCGCCGAACAATATAATCCACGTTCCAATGCAGAAGAAACAACGGCCACCACACGATGGCATTGCTGGATAGAGGATTGGGACGTTCGGAATCCGAACTGGTGATCCGGTATAATGTGATTTGCACCCTGGATGGGGTATAATCGTTTCAGGATGAGCTTTTCCAGGATTTTACCCATAGATGGTAAAAGTGAGATAGTACGGTAAGAGGAAGGGTATTCTTTTTTTTTTTAGGTTTAGGTATCATTTTTACGACGGATAATTTCCAGAGGTTAGGAAAATATGCAGTACGGAGTACAGCATTATATATGTAGGTGAGGAATAGATTAGCTTTTCTAGGAAGAATTGTGATGTTGTGCCCAGGAGCTTTGGGAGAAGGCAATCTGTGAATAATATTAGATATTTCTGAAGGATGGAATGCTTTGGAAGGAAGGGTCATTTGAAGAAGATTATTTAACTCTGCTTTTATATATTGAAAGTGGGTACCCATCATAATATCAAAATGTGGATGAAAAGTTTTAGAGAGATGGCCGAAAAACTGAGCTTTTTCTTCGTCCGATCTTGACCAGACATTGGATTCATTAAGGAGTGGATGATTAAAATCTTTGAATTTCACGATCTTTTTTTTTTGGTGATCCATAATGTTTGGTCACTACTTGTAAGATTTTCAGTTTAGTTAATGAAATTTTCTATAATCTGTGTTTAGTTGGTTAGTAAATTTTGTGAAAATAGTTTTATCCGTAGGATATCGAGTTCTATGCCACTTCGACCTTGCTCTGCGTTTTTCTTTTAAAACGATGCGAATGTGCTGTGGCAGAACAGTCTTCTGCGAATTTTTTATTTTATGATTTGAGGTATTATCATGTTTTGTGGTTTTTATTGATGTAAGTGTTTCTATGGCAGTATCAATGTCTTGTTTAGTCTTAAGTGGAATTGTCAAGTCCTATTTGTTCTCCAGATCATAACAAAAGTTGTCCCTGTTTATATGTTCGGTAATCAATGTAGGAGGAGAAGGCTTGGGAGCGAAACTTGAATGTAAGAAAAAGAGAACTGGGCTATGATCTGATGAAAGGTCGTCCGAGGATTTGAAAATCAGGAAGGTGACAAATATGTCCAAGATCTCGGGACGTTTTTTCAGTTATAGCTTCCTCCGGCAATTTTATACATTAAAAAATAAGAGAAGTTTTTTAACATTTGTCCACTCCTGAGACAATCATTTTGAAATATTTTTATTACACATTACCTGTTCTTATATCTGATATAATCCACATATCACGTGATATGATGAAAACGGTGAACTTACTGATTAGGAAGACGTAGGCGGAGAAATCAATGAGCATATTTGTACTTGAGGTAGAGCCCTTGTTAACGAAGTTAGTCTCTATTCGGGAACGAGTATCGATGAAGGATCATTGGACGATGCGATTAGTCTACAGCCAATCAGGTTCCTGGCTGTTCCCAACGGTTGTGCAGTAAATACACGTATACCTTCAATAGATTTCCTCTATTTATTAGAACAATGCTAATATTTATTCTTTATGTATCTCATAGTTTTGTATATATATATAAATTCAATGGTAGAACTTGACTTTCAAATAATCATTTTCTTTTATATTTATATGAAAAAAAATGTTTGAATAAAGTAGACTTATTCCTCGAATATCCGTTGAGAATGAACAAGCATAGATTGACTAAATTAAACAAATATTCGACTAAAAAAGCAGAGGACTTGGAAAATTTGAACATTACATTATTAGGTGCCGGAATGATCGAATGGGTAGTTATTTTGGAGAATTTTAGTTAATCAACGTTATGTATTTTGGATTTTTTCCAATTATATTCTTATAATTTAATTTGATTTTTTATATATGAATTCCAATCTTTGTATATATTTTTGTTGTTGAAAGATATTAAAATTGTATATCTTTAACCAAATGAAATATACGTAGATTTATAAATATTTAATGTGAAGCATGGGAGCGGAGTGGCTCAGTGGTAGAGAAATCCTGGTTCAAATCCCGCTACAGGCAGTTACTTTTATTTAGTCTGTTTGCGGTGGGAGATGAATCATATGGGATCTAGTATCCTCCTGGGACTCACCCAGCCTCTATAAAATATTATAAGAATATTATACCCAAAATAAGGGGGGGGGGAAACCTAGCGGTTGAGCGTTACCTAGGACAATTCACCTCCTTGCAGAACCGTTGTCCATGAAACAGTACAGTCTCTACCATGAACTGAACCCCAGACTCGTTCACGGGTCGTAGTTGTTACATATTTTTTAATGTGAAGCATATTACTATCTGACCATAAAGGTTCAAAGACAGTTTGCCAATTGGTTTACGGTCCATAGTTAGAGTCCCGAAAGACTCAAATGTAAGCCGGGTGTTTTTTTCTATGTTTTTCATAAAATTTGTATATGTGTTCATTTGTTTCCCGTCCGTTTTGGCCAACTTGGGACCACCTGCCAATTCCAATTCCTTCTCATTTGTTGTTTTCTTTTCCTCCAAAACTCTCTCATCTTTCCATCGCCTCTTTTTTTCCTTCTCCCGACCACTCGGTTCCTGTTCACTTATTGGTTGTGCCCTGGAATCCCAAGTTTAAAACTATCTGAAGGTACTCTCTATGCTGTTGCTTCTTCTTTTATGTTGTGTATTTCTAAATCTTTTTTATTTTTTCGGATCTAGCATGTACTTAATTTCATTTTCCAGAGATGCTTAAAGATTAAATATATGTTTTGAAATCTTTCATCATTCAATTAATTTTTGCATTCTTTGATATGCACTTTTTATTGTAAATATTTTTTGTTATTCTATATACTCTTTCCATTTTGTGTACCCTTTCCTCTATGGCAAATTTTCCTAATCCATTTTCTTGAATCATCTCACCTACATACTCCAACTTTTCGACCTTCTCTATTTGCCCAATACCTGTAGCTAAAAATGTTGGTGAATTTTTTATGTTAGTAATAAATTTTGTCTTCCCTGCAGAGATTCTTAAACCTGCTCTACTGGCTATCTGTTCAAAGGGACTGACTTTTATTTATGCATCTGATGCATCTAAAAACATTTATTTTATTAAATATTTCTTTCTATCGAAGAAATTACACACTGTCATGGTGTAATGAGTCATTTTTGCATTCTTTGATATGCACTTTTTATTGTAAATATTTTTTGTTATTCTATATACTCTTTCCATTTTGTGTACCCTTTCCTCTATGGCAAAGTTTTCTAATCCATTATCTGGAATCATCATAATTTTTCTGTTCTTTTTATTCCACCCTAAATGCTAATCATCGTATTTTATTTTATATGAGATTGTTCTAGAGATGTTTGCTCCTGAAAAAATGAATAACCATTTACTTCTCCATATGTATACGGCCAACTATTAACTATTCAAAATTATTTTATATATAATGTATAATATCATAATTTTTATAATTGTTATTGTCTACGTTTTTGCTATCATGACAGAATTGCTAAGCGAAGCGACTATACTCTCTCTCTCTTTAAATATGAGTAAGTCCCCTGAAGCGCAGATCACTTAGAGACGAGGAGAAGGTGTCCAAAGAAATATTTCATGCTCTTACACTTTGTGGTTCTACTTCGTATTAATTTTCCTAAAAGTCCTCCTTTGGAGGTTGAGGCGAGTGCTCACATTTCCCAACGGCTTCTTCCATTTTTAACAAACTAAAAACTTTTCTTATTTTCGCCTTTCTTGGAAACTATATCAATTTTACCATTATCAACTTGAGTACTTTTCAGATATATTGTTCTCTTAATACAATAGCTTTTAGAGTATTTTTTTAGAATGACATAGTTATATAATATACAATAAGAACAACTACAAACAGAATATAAAATCGGAATTGGCTGAATGAGATCTCTATATACACATTTATGTCAAAAAACTATAGAGATGAAAATTTACTGTGTCCTCTTTTTTCCTAATTGTCAAAATTTAAAATCATACGGAAATTAATTACATGCCAAAACGTTATTAATTCATAATCTTTAATAATTAATATGAACATAATAATGAATATGAATAAAATATATTAATAAACATCAGACATAGTTCGGCCTTTCGAGCGACTAAACCTGCAATACCGTTCAGTCTTGAGGTCACTTAATAGCGCCGTGATTATTTTAATGTCGGCCATTAAACAATAATTAATTTTATGGTTTAATGGCCATCACGACTTAATGTAGTGATTGAATCATAGCGTTAGTGAGGATCTCTCATCCATCTCCTATTCAGTTTTCTATTCATTGCCACGTCAGCCGTTGCATTAGGGCTCTTGGCTATGAATCTATTGTAATGCGCTTGTTACATATCGCCGCTGTCAAAACAATACCGCCTATCTACAACTTTTGGTGAAAATAAGTTAGTAACGGTGACGCATTCTACAGGTTGAATTACACACTACTAAAAAAAGTTTTCAAGGTTAAACACAAGGCAGTGCTGAAATTAGCAATTGAAAGATAACCGATATAGATAAGATAATATAACATATGGCGCAGTTTTTTCTCTCTCCTGTAAAATCCCCCAAAGTGTAGATAGGCGGTATTGTTTTGACAATGACGATATATATTTTTTTTTTATGGGAGTAAACCTGTTAAATATTACCTATTTATTTATTGAAAAGGACTTTTAGATTACTCTATAAGGTATGACTTCATGTTAATTTTAGGCATTTGTTCCTCAGAATTACAACTACATTTGAGTAGAGTTACAACAAGTGTTAACTGTTTATTTTGCAAAAATACTAGTTATCGTGAGCTTCATTATGAAAAAGAGAATATAATTATCGCTAAGGAGTAGATTCGTTAATCATTTCGTCAGAAATAAAAGTTTCAACTGACATTTTGAAGTATAGATGACATATGATGAATGTAATTGAAGGATATAAATTGTCTGGGGGTGGAGTCATATATAACACTAAATAAGGTAAACTTATTTATTATGAGTGGCGACGTTTCGGCCTACAATGTAGGGAGGCCATCTTCAGGGCTAAGAAAGGAAAAGGTTCTTCCTTGAGAAAGGTTTTTCCTTCTTAGCTCTGAAGATGGTCTGCATTGTAGGGCGAAACGTCGGCACTTATTATTAATAAGTTTACCTTATTTATTGAAAAATAGAATGGTCAACAGAGACATTAAATAAATGTTAATACACTACTGGAAAAATTGCAACTAAAAACCTTAAGTCTCTAAACTAAAACAGGAAATTGAAAATAGCTCTCCAATATTTCCCCTATTCAGGCATCCTCAGGGCGGAAAGAGAATAACAGCGAAGCAAAACATGAATAAATGCACCCAAAAACACACATCCCACCACGTCAGACATTTATTTAATGTCTCTGTTGACCATTCTCTTTTTCAATATATATTTTGTGGAATAACCATAGATCCACTGGTTTTTTTATTTTTTTTATTTATTTTTTTTTTATTTAATTCAATGATATTTACAACTATAATGGTATTATATCAAGTAAATGTGCAAAAATGTAGAATATGACATGAAAACACTTGTGGAGGAACTACCCATCGATAGCACTCCAATAAAGTTCTATAGTAGATGATCTCGTGGCCATCTTTTCAGACGCCTCGGAGGGTTATCAGGAATAGTATGGGAAGCAAGCTGAGAGACTAGCGGATTCAAGTGCGTATGGAGCTTGTTATGGAAGGATAGGTATCTAGTTTGGGCCAAATCAGTAACATATGGGATATTAAGATCATGATGGATGAGTTTGTTTGTGACATAATAAGGAGCATTGAGGATTTAGGAAGGATTTTGGATTGCAAGGATTGGATACGAGATGAATTGGATGGTTTAGTAGAGCCCCAAAGCTCAACTCCGTATGCCCAAATAGGTCTGATGACTGTCATGTAAATAAGTCTTTTGTAATTAATTGGTAGCTTAGAGCGTTTGTCCAGTAAGTGTTGAAGTAGGCGAAAACGTCGAGCAGTTTCTTGTCTTTTCAGTCTTGTATGAGGATTCCAAGTGAGACGTTTATCCAGATGGAGTCCTAGGTAACGTATCTGTTCGACAGGGTTCAGTGGTGTATTATTAAACGATACAGTAGGACAGGAATTCGTAGGTTTACGACGAAGGGTGAAGGTAATTTGATGGGATTTGTTAGGATTTATTTTAATCCTCCAATTTTGACACCATTCTTGTAGGTGTGAGATATGGGATTGAAGAGATTGGGATGCAACAAATGGATCCTTATTAACTGATAACACACATGTGTCATCAGCGTAAGTAGTGAGGACAGTGCTTGGATGGGTTGGGATGTCAGCTGTATATATCGTGTATAGGATGGGCCCCAGGATACTACCTTGAGGAACACCGGCAGAGGTTTTTTGATTAATTCTATTTTTTCTTGCACTTTTACTTTCATTTTTCATATGGTTTTTTGTCTTCTGTTCTTGTGTTGATTGTTACTATTATTTATTTTATTTTGTTTTCCTGTTGTGTTTTTTGAGGCTTGGTGAGTGGATATTGATGTTTCAAATTCTGGAGTATTTATCAGCTGTTTTTATCTAACCCAGCCAGCTGGGAATCTAGTAACCTTCCCTATGATTCAGTAGTTGCATTTGAGCCTTGGAGGTGGTGGGATGTGTGTTTTTGGGTGCATTCTTCATGTTTTGCTTTGCTGTTATTCTCTTTCTGCCCTGAGGATGCCTGAATAGGCGAAATATTAGACAGGTATTTTCAATTTCCTGTTTTAGTTTAGAGACTTGAGGTTTTTAGTTGGAATTTTTCCACTGATGTATTTTACCTTATTTATGGCTGCACCCCCAGCCTAATTATATCCTTCATTATAGATGATATATGTTTGTTGAAACGTTCATTTCATGATGAAATGATTACCAATGTATAAACATTTCCCATAATTACATTCTCTTTTCAATACTAAAGCTCATGTTAACTTGTATTTTTGGAAAAAAACAGAAGGGTAACGAATGAAAAGTTAAAACTCGTGATTCAACTCGAAGCTACGACCTGCGGAATAATTACCTAATTTTATTGTGTCGCTATTTTTTTTCTTTTAAAAGATTAGTTGGTTTCATTTTTCTCTTTAACCTTCCGATTACCTTCCTTCCTTTAACCATCCGATAACCTTCCTTCCGATAGGCACGCGTATCCGTGAGATACACAGTGGAAATATTTGTATTATTTTCTCTGATCCTTGCCGGTGTTGGGATTTCCCCTCCTCTTTCGACCCAACCCTACCACAGCCTTCCCCGCAAATTCCTCCAATAAACAGTGAGGTAGAGATACGTATTTTGTATCTCAGGAATATCCATCCACATAATTAGTTTTAAATATCTTATTTTAAACTATTTAGAATTCATTTGTAATTTAAATTAACACATCAATTGAGCTTTAATTAAACTATCAGTGAAATTATTCACTTTTTTATTTCTTTTACATATTTTAATCCTTATCGATATAAAACTTTACTAACATTTTGAATTTATGGAAATGCCTTAACACCTGTATCGAGTATGAAATATATTATTTCATATTTGAGTGGAAATTGTTGACTGGATAATTCAAATGATGGATTGAATTGGTCAGGGGTTGCAGTCAATGATAACACAAAATTAGCAATTGTATTATCTTTGTCTGCAGTCCCTGAACAATTCAGTCCATCAATATTATGTAATTGTTCAATTGTTTGCAGCATTCAAAAATTGTATGGAAAAAAATGGTATTTTATTTTATAAATAATTTTGCAACTTTTCTTAGATCTAGTTTTTAAGTACATTTTTTTATAGCTTAATGTTTTAAAAATATAATTCTGTTTTTTTTTAATCTGATAATCTATCTTTAGTAGATAAAGAAACTGAAATGGTATTATAAATAATCCAATAACATTTTTTTGTAAAACCATTAAATAATCTAATATTATTATTTTACTATTATGTTTGAATGGTATTTGAAATAATCTAATACCATTTAATATTTATTATTTATCGATTTGATCGAATTTTAATATACAATTAATTTCCTATAAGAAGCTTTATGTTCTTTCCCATAATTCTTCTTTCTAATATTTCTTTAATTGAGTGCTTATATTACTTGCATTCACTTGCGTAGAGACATTCTGGTTCCACTATTGTGATGTAATGAGTCGATTTTGCATTCTTTGATATGCTCTTTTTATTGTAAATATTTGTTGTTATTTCCATTTTGTGTATCCTTTCCTAAAATTTTTAAAAATTAATTTTATTAGCAGTTTTTAATAAGGATTGCATGGGTTAACATGGTTAGCATAGCAACCTTCTATCCTTGATCGTTGGTTCTTAACCCGGCAATTGGCCCTAGGATATTTTAAACCCAGTAAATAACCCTTGGTTATACAGTCCTTCCGAAAGGATGTAAGCTAAAGGTTATAGGCTTGGGACCCTCATCCTGTTCGATGTTAGGTATACGTTAAAAATCCATATCCTAAATATACCTAGATTGTTAAATTTAAGACCCCCTCTGTAGCATCTTAGGATTCGCCCGTAGTAGTGTATATTTATTGACATGATATGTTTATGACTAAAGCCACCCTTGGAGGTAAAATGGAGTTCAGCTCTAAAATATAATTTTACAGAATAGTAACAATTCTATTCAGTAACAATATAAAATAAAATAAACAACATTTATTATTAACTAAAAAAATAAAACAAAATTTGTCATTTTTATAGATTCTTCACAATTTTGAACCAACAGTCTCTTTCCCTGGCCACTTTGACCAGTTGGTTCCCACTCTTCGGGTAATTTCATCCCTCCACCTCATGTACTGTCTTCCCCTGCTTCTCAATTGGCCGATCGGAGTACAGTAGTTTAAGGGACGTTAAAGAAATAAACAGGATTTTATAGACATTGCTAAACATAAATCTATAATTTATAATATAGATAAGCCAAACAGCAGGGAGTGGAGTGGCTCACTGGGTTGCCATGCCGGAAATTCTGGTTCAACTCCCGCTGCAGGCAATAGTGGATTTTAACATAAATAAATTGATGTTATCAGCCGGAGATGGATCATGTAGGATACAGGTCCATCCCGGGGTTCACCCAGCCTCTTTAAATTGGGTACCCAATATAAGGGGGGAGGGGAAATTTGACGGTTGAGCGTGATCTAGGAAAAATCACCTCCCTGCACAACCGCCGTCCATGAAACACTACTGTCTCTACCCTGTACTGAACCCCAGACCCTTCACGGGTTGTAGTTGTACAGGTTTTTTTTTTTTTTAACGAAACAGCAACTTAATAATCTTTATTGATGCCTCGCTTAGAAATATATTTCATCAAAATATTGTAATGAAAGAGATAACACAATAAATGCCACCGATGAAGACATTCAAGAGGGAGGAGTTAGGAAAGCAATTTACAGTTTCTCAACTGATTATTGTTTTCCATTTCAGGGCGAGAAAATCACTAATTATGTTTTAATTTGTTATAAAACTCATAATCGTATCTGACGTTCAATTTAGCCACAGCCTCGGGGATTAGTAAACTCGAGAGTTGTTCATTTTGACAGCACTAGATCTTAGGATTTCTTCACGAAATATCGTCATTTTTACAAAATAACGAATTATAATTACGTCAGACGATGTACAGTGGAACGTCGATCATCCGAACTAATGTTGTCAGGGGTGGTTCGGATTATAAAAAATTCGAATAATCTAAATTCACAAAAAAAATAAATACCAACGAAATGAATAGGAAGGGATTCAGAGAAACAAATGAAATTACCTAATTAGGCTCACAGTTCTTAGTAAACAAATAGTATTGAAGTCTCGGTTCATTTTTTTTCTGTATCCGAAAAATGATTAGGGCCCCCTTATTGACGTTGATGGAAAAAATCATTTTATTTTTCGTCAAATTTTATTTTTTTTAAACAAAAATTTTTTTTTTAAACAATTTTGTATAGCTAAGTTGTTTTTTGTATCTAAAAGGCCCCGGAACAGATCTGGATCCAGCCAGCCTCCACCTCTAAGACCCTCGTCCTCGCTGCCACGCTCTTCTTTTGGGTCGTCCTCTTCCCCTCCTTTCCACAGGGCAATATTCGAAGATTATCCATGGGTCCTCTGCCATTCTTTTTAAGTGGCCATACCATTTCAATCTTCTTGTTTCTATTGCGAAGAGGATCGTTGTTTCCTGGTCAACCAATTAAAATGGGTAATTAAAATTACTTATTTTGAAGAGAAAAGATTAAGAAGCCACTCTTACACACAAGAAAAGCCACCGGGGTCGCTCCCTACCTATGACAAATCTGACCCCGGTGGCTCAAATGGTTAGAGCGTTGCCACGGTGAGGCGGAGATCCGGGTTCGAATCCCGGCTGGGGGAAAATCTTTTCTCTTCAAAATAAAAATAATTAAAATTACATTTGAAAAAAAAAATAGTTGCGTTAATTGAACGTTCGGATAATTATGCATGTTTACGTGTTAAATACGAGCTTTTAACGAATATTGCATATTCCACGGTTTGAACAAAGTCTCAATTTAGTTATTGTTTGAATTATTTAGTTGTTGTTTTTTTTCAGATTAAATGTTACAAACCATAGTTTACCCTAGATATATTGAAATGACAACTACATTTCTGGTGTATTTGACATTCTTGATATTGTCCCTGCCAAACACTCTTACAATCTTGTTTCAGGCCGAGTGAACCTATGGACATATCGTACAGGATCGATTCCCGGTGGTTAAAAGAATAAATAGTTTATCTAACCCCAGCCTGCCTCGAACTCGACTTTTAGATCAGGAACGCAGTACTCTACGCACTTAGAGGTGCCCCCTCCCCATCGATGGCTGTATAAATGTCAGTATATGGGGCCAGAATGTTCGCTAGGTCACCTCCGAATATGACCGCTGTCGCTAATGGCTAATCAATATTGCTGTTTATCTACTCCATTCTGTTCTTTAATCCACGAGGATACAAGTATATTTTTGTGTCAAGTAACATATTATTTCTGTAATAAAATTGTTTATTTCTTGCGTTTAGGGAGCTTAAACTATTAATTTTACGAATTTATTTTAATTTGATCGTTTTATGTACTTATGTAAAAAGGCATTTCAATCTTAGGTATAACTTGAACAGCCTAGTGGTAATTTACATCAATTG
Organism: Troilus luridus; assembly: GCA_964056705.1. Taxonomy (NCBI): domain Eukaryota; kingdom Metazoa; phylum Arthropoda; class Insecta; order Hemiptera; family Pentatomidae; genus Troilus; species Troilus luridus. The sequence continues at coordinate 136,461,173 of OZ057413.1, read as the reverse complement.
ATCTGAAATATGCAAGATGCAGGTAACATTTCAATTAATTAATACTGCGACACAGGTACCTATTCAATTATTTATTGTTTTATAGATACAACAGGGAGAATTATTAGATTTTGCATTGAACTAAAAACAAAAGAAATCATCACTCTACATAATACATGATGATATGTTATGTATGGTATGTAATACACTTTTAGAACTGTTTATAGAATTCGACCAATATTATTTCTGCAATTTAATGTTCCAAGTCTTTCAGCCTGAATTACTCTATGCAGATAAAACTATAAACTTTCTTCTTATCTAAGAACCTATTTATATAAATAAAAATATATATGTATAAGAAAGATCCTACACCACTACAACCCATGGTATAGATTGTACTCTTTCTTACACAACGGTTGTGCGGGGACGTGATTTGTCCTGGATAACATTCGACCACCAGGTTTTCTCCTTAATCATGGGTAACCTCTTTAAATAGGTTGGATGAGCCTCAGTTGGAGCTTTTTTTTAAAAAAACATAAACATGACCGTTATAAAGAACTGTATTTTTGAGGAATATGCATTAGTGTCCCTCTATAATATACTTGTAATCTATACGTTTCCTTGTTATCAATGACTAAAAGGGATTTTTCTGCCTTTAAACTAATATTGAGAAAAATAACTAATAATCTTATTAAAATGGCATTATTCTTTAGACAAATGATAAGCCCTACTACAGTCAAGCCTATTCCGGATACTGAAATTGTCCGGATAATCGACACAATTACGCACAAAGTAAAATTGGTAGGAAACAATAAAAACAGGATACAAACAATATATTTTTATTTAAAAGATTAAACATTGTTATAAGACATTTGTAAGAACTAGCTTTATACACTTTATCCCCGTTCAGTTTGATATTAAAATCGATTGCTTTCTCGCATATAAGTTGGCCAGACATGGCTCTCCCAAACTTCGTTTTTGAAGAAGCCAGACATAGACGGCTTCATCAAGTTCAATATTTTTTGGTTTCTTCATCACTTTTTGGCGACTTGGTCGTCCAGCTTCACTGTCCAAAACTGAAGTGAAATTAATGATAGAGTTCGTATTTTTTTTAATTCGATGGTCGATTTTTCGAATTTAAATCGGCAAGGGCAGCAGGATTTTCTCATTTTTTTATCCTCTTAATGATTTTTACTTTGTCCTCAAGGAAAAGAACAACACGATTTCTTTTTGACATTTTCACTAGTTTCGTAAAACACTGAATCAATAAACACGAAATCAATTTCTACTCCGCACTTTGATAATTAACTTTGGTGTAAAACTAAACTCTGGTGTGTCACAATGAACGTTCAAAAACAGACTGACAAAGCAAATTAAGAAAGTATAAAAAATCGAAGAATTCTCAGGAAAACCTAATCCGGGAAAACGGGAAACTATTACGCATATACCCACCAAATTAATTCAAAGAACTCAAGCTCAGAATCTGAACTATAAAGACAGTAAACAACAACTAAAAGATTTGCAAATGAAAAATAAAAAAAAAATATTCCTACAGCAGTTTGTAAGATCATTACATATTTATAATAAAAGCGTGTTTAAATACCTACGGGACATAATATGTAACAACGGAACAGATAGGGCATCCGTGGAAGAAAGAATAACCAAACTGAAAAGACTGAACTTTGCCACTTGTAACATTTATAGCAAGAAAAATTTGTCCTCCAGAGCAAAAATATTGCACACTACTGTACAGTAGTAAGACTGTATGGTATGGAAACAGTCAGCCTTCCGGGTCTGGAGAAGGTCATGAAGATTGAGAGAAAAATTCTTTTTTTTTTTTAAATTATTTTATTGAATTGTACAACTGTAATATATACATCTAGTACAAGGGCTATATGACTAACTAGATACATGACAGGACATGTAGAGGCACTACCCACTGGCAGCACTAATAAGAGAAATTCTGAGGAGGATTTATGGACCCAAAGTAATACAAGTGGGGTATAGGCGAAAATCCAATGAGGAAATATGCAAAAATTTGGAAGATCTTGAAACAGTCATCAGGACCAGGAGACTGAGGTTCTACGGCCACATGGTAAGAATGAACAATGGGAGGCTGAACGAAAAAATCTTTGATAAAGTATTAAGCTACAAGGGTATAGGTGGATATGTGAAGCAAATAGAGCTGGGTAGGCTAAAAATCAAGGATAAAGACTGTTTAGACAGAGAGCTTAACGGGAAAAAACTAAAAGAAGTTGGGGTTCTTGCGGGAAGGAAGAAGAGGCGAGGGAGAAAATGGACTAAGGAAGAGCGAGAGGAACAGTCCAGGAAGATGAGAGAGTATTGGAGTAGAAGGAAGGCGGAGAGTGTGAAGAAGATTATTGTGTTGTCCTTTCTGCCCTATTCGTGGTAAAAAAAAAAAAAAACGTGTTACATAATTAAGGTTTTAATCCTTTAACTGGCAGAAACAGAAATTTTGTATTGTGTAAAATTATACAACAGATCAATAAGTCTTGAAAATCCTTGTTTAATATTCAACTCGCGAAAATGGTTATTTTTTGAAATTTTTCCGAAACAGTCCGGATAATTGACGTTCCGGTTAATTGACGTCCGGATAATCGACGCTCTACTGTATTATCAAAATGGACCACTTGAAGGTCAGAAAAGCTCTTGATTTTATTAATCCGGTTGGCTGTGACTATATTGAACGTCAGATGCGATTATGAGTTTTATAACAAATTAAAACATAATTAGAACTTTTCAATTGAGAAAATGTAAATTTCTCTCCTACTTCCTCGCAGAATCTTTATTACATTCATCGGTCCCATTGTTTATTGTTTATTTAAAGTAATTATTAAAATAATCAAATAATTTAATGTAACATCTTATATTAGATTCTTATTATTATTGTTTTAAAATTTGTAATTTTATTGATTCTATTACATTAATAACTTGCTTTTCCTCTCAGCATTGCATATGGCTTAACCGTGCCATAATCAAGGTTAAGCTTAATAAGTCTTATTTATCGATATTTAAACATTTTCGTACAATACTAGCAGTTCCTAATTACTGTGCTTTTTGTAGTAGTTCAACTTCCTTGGTAAGTTCAAGGATTTTATTGTTTCCTCTGGAATAAGGCCATTGGTAGAAACTACAATTGGTAGTACTTCAACCTTCACGAGCCTATAAAGATGCTTCAACTCTTCGCTAAGCTCCTAATATTTTTTTTCTCCTATTGTTTTTTGCACGTTATCATCGGAAAAAACTCATATCTCAATAATCTGTGCTTTCTTTGCTGCCTTGTCAATAAGCACGATTTCAGGTCTGTTGTGAGATATATGGTGGTCTGTTATAATCGTATGGTCCCAATATAATTTCACATTATCACTTTCTAATAATGCTTTAGGATGATATCTGTAGAAAGGTCGGTGATCTTTAATTAGATCACAACTTTTAGCAACTGCTTGATGAATGACCTTCGCTGCATTATTGTGTCTTTGAATTGAAATTGAAAGTAGAATATTTGTTGAATTTAATAACAATTATTATTATTAATTTCTATGAAAATCTAACTATAATTAAATTTCATCGTTGATTTTTTTTTCTTAATACCATAAAATGAATAGCTTCTCCGAACTTATTTCTTCAAGTTCTAGAATCCTAGTAACAGTATCAGATTTTTTCTGTTATATAAAAAAAAATCTATACCACTATATACTAAGGGTCTTGGATTCAGTACATTTGAGAGACTGTTTCCGAGCCAAAGATTGTTTACAGAAGTGATGTGGTGAATATGAGGCTCAACCACCAGTTTCTTAAAATTAATTGTGCTCATTTTATGTAGGCTGAGTAAACCATAAGAAACTTCCTTGATTTCCCACGGTTGTTAACAGAATAAATCACATATCTTACACCGCCAGTCTGGCATTTTGGTAGCAGAGAACAGAATATTTTGATATATTTGAAGAACCTTTATAAGATACGCGTTTCTTATATTTATTCGAATTAAAATTCCTAAATTTAAACCGTTAAGATGTCCAACTTTAAAGCAAGTACATTTAAAAAAGTACATCACTTTTCTTTGATATTTTTTCTAGCTTATTCGGTTTAGTAAAAATCGTTATTCTTATCGACCTAATAATGTAAGGAAAAATACTGTTGCTATTTATTTAAATTACTGGCATATTTTAAATTTATATAAATAAATAAAAATTAACAAAACCATAAACAAATATATAAAATAATTACAAGAATATAATTGGAATAATCCGAAAACTTATCTCAGATTATTTGACTAAACGTGTTGCTGTCGTCGACTGAGTGTGTACTGTTGGTCTGAGATGTGGTTCATTGGATCTTGATTAACTCTAATTTTTTGGTGCGGGCGGTCCTGAATTGGCTGAATTCTGAAGATGCCGGGGATAACAAAATCTTGATTGGTTAGTTATTTACCAGTATTCCATTGATCTATGTTGTTGTTGTCCACAATCTTGTTTTTGGTTCTTTGTTTGTCGAGTCCTCGTCCATGCAGTATTTTTTGTCAGTTCTTTTTATAAAAAATATTTGTTCTCGTTTATAAAATTGATGATATCGATGGTGATTTCAGGCGATGTTATTTATATATTAATTCAACATCTAAACGTGATTCCAAAACACATATAACACATTAGGTCTCTAAAATAAAAAATATGACTCAGCAGTTGCAAGGTTCAGTGGTAGAGCACTGACATAGCACGGTATGCCCACCCCGCTGTGGCAGACTTTTATGTAATCTGTAGGCGGCTGGAGATGGGTCCTATAGGGTCTAGACCATCCTGGTGCTCGCTAAGAATCTATAAAGTTGGTACCCATAATAGGGGAGACAATCTGGTGGTTGAGCGTGATTTAGGACATATAACCTCCCTGGATAACCGTTGTTCAATAAATACTGCCTCTACTACGTACCTGGTGGTGATGGGTGTAATTATCTCTGATTGTGCCTTCCTGCATTTTGAGGTTGTCTATAATATGACTTATTTATTACCTTTGCTGTAATTCTTTCCGATGATGTTCTCATGCCTGAATTGGGGAATTATCGACAAGTATACTTATCTCCTTCTTTTGTTTTAGAGACTTAAAATATTTTATTTTTTAATTTTTCCACTCACGTCTTAAAAAGAATTTTATGTTACTTTTGGCCTAACTACTTTGGACGCAATATTTTGTACTGAGCTCGTACAATCTATCATATGTTTTGTTTGATTAATAAAAAAAACTACCTGAAAATGCATATAATTTTTGTTCGGAGTGTCAGTATATGTGAAAACCAGACTAATATTAATAATTCAGAAATTTAGTAATTCAAAAAAGTATTCCAAACAGTTATTTCAAAGATTTGAGCTTTCGCTCCTGCCAGTAGCTCTCATCACTGCCTACTTAAAAGTGTTTATTAATATTTATTGGTACCTACTATCAAAGTTTTAATATGAGCCAACTATTAAAACTATACTCCGGAAGGATATATATGAAAGAAGGATGGTTTTTTTTTTTCATTTTAACGTCGACAGCAGAAGACGAGAGCAAAGTGAAGGAGTGTATAAAACCAACACTCGAATCCCATTGCAATAAAAAATTCCATCTGGCTACAAAATAAAGCCTCCAGTTTCTTCTTGATTAAGTTTGCACAAGCAACAAAAGAGCGTAGCCTAGTCGTACAATTGTATTGTACATTATGTAGATTACTTGTACTCATATCTAGTATTGAGGTTCCTGGCTGTTATAATTTAATATTTAATTTTTTTTTAATATGCTGTATTTTCTTATTAATTTATGAATAATTTGATTAACATGCCTATTTTAGTATCATATACAGTATATATATATATATATATATATATATATATTATGGTACATTTTTTCCCCACAATAATGGCCGCCTAAGAACCACGTACATTTCATTCCTCAGTTCCCCCTTGAGCCCATACTCTCTTCATCTTCTCTCTCATTCATTTTCTTTTCTTGTCTGCCCACCTTTTTCCCTCTTTTCCCACTACAATTACCTTAATGCATTTCTCCAATATAACTCTGTTCTAGTATTCTTTTTCAGTAAAACCGATTCATATTATTGCCTATTTCCCTATCATACTACTGGGATATCCTCTGATGTTTCTTGATTCCATCACTTTGTTGAATACCTATTTTTTTAACCTGTTCACTCATTTTTTTATATGATCGAACTATTTAATATCCTTTTTCTTATTGCAGTTTCCAAGTCCTCAATTCTTTCTTACAGTTCTTTTTTTTTTTTTTTTTTTTTTTTTTTATTATTTTTTTTTTTTACCAGGATTCTTCTACTACGTTTCACGGAATTCCGTGAATACGTAGAAAAAATAGATTACAATATTTATATATGTATAAAGTATATTTTTTCTTTCAGCTCTTGAGATCCAGTCAATACTCGTTAAACTATCTTTTGGGGGCGTTTCGAGACTCAATTGTTCTCATAATCATAGTGAATAAAGATTAAAGAATAGTGCATAAACAAGCTTTACCTCAATTATACCAATTAACACTCTGGATGTCAATTGGTCAAATCACTAAACATTTGTTTTTCCACTAGCTTAACATTTATTTAAGGTCTCTTTTTCCCTTTTCATATTAATTTGTTTATTCACAATTAGGGCACAACAAATAAAAACAAATATCCAAAGTGAATGGCAATGTACTTGGACATCGCTAGAAGACAATAAACTGAAAATAATCAAACCGACTATCAGTAGCTGGGTATCATCTTCCAGGCAGTGTAGAAGAGAAGAAGTAGTTATTACTCGCCTTAGGATTGGTCACAGTCGTTTGACCCACGAATACCTGATAACAAAGAAAGACCCACCTCAATGTACACTGTGTAAGGCGACAGTAACAGTGCGCCATATCTTCCAGGATTGTCCTAGGTACAGTGGAGTGATGGAAAGGTGTGGCGTGCCTCGGCAGATGCAAAAGACGTTGGGGGATAACGAACAATGTTTAAATAATAAGTTAAAATTTATTAAAAACACCAATATATAACAGTCAATTTGACATATACATTTACACGTTTATGTGTATGTGTGTATATGGGTTTATGTATGTGTGTGTATATGTGTGTATATATATATATATTGTCGGTGTGTATAATGTAATATAGATAATATAAATTTTATATTATATCATAAATCTTATATAATTATGTATAACGTTTTATTTTAATATGAACAACTTCATATAAGTTACATTTCTATCATATGTTTAATATGTTAATATGGTTTTACTACCTAATATAGCATGGTATGTTATTATTTAAATATGTAACAATATTTTTACTAAGTGTAAAAAGGTAACAAGAATATATAAATGTAATTATGTAGGTAATGTAAATATGTATATTCTCTAGTGGTAATTATGTAGATACTGTAAACATTTATATTCTCCAGTAGTGAGGGCAATAATAACCATTTGTAGTTGTTTGCCCTTAAAATAAAAACCTCAACAACAACAATTAGGGCACGATTATGAAAACAATTGAGTCGCCTACATACTTTATAAAGACATTGTTAAATAACAATAAAATATTGTATATTAGTATCTACACCTTCGCATACCTGTCATTAAATTTTTGTTGCTCATTTACATGTTTATTGGCCCAAATAGGTTATTAAATTATTATTTATTTTTATTTTACTAGTTAAAATTTTAAGAAATCATTTACATTGCGTTTTACACTTTGTCATGTTAAAAGTAATGTTAGCTCCGTCCAATTCATTTTAATGCTAACATTATTCTTAAATAAAACAAAAGAATGTATAATATCTAGCTAATGACTTTATTTGTAGATGTAATCAATTTTGGCGGAAATTGCAAATTGAATATTAAAACTGTAAAATTAATACCGGAAATTAGCTGAGTGGTACTAGACGAAATTATTCAGATATCGACCGAACACTTCTTACCTTCCACCATATTGTATTGTAAAGGAGTTGTAGGTCTTTCTTTACATTTAAATGAAAATAACGATGACATTAAAAAATCTAAAGTATTTGAAGCAAATCCCTTGTTTTAATACTTTGCCAAACCATACTGCCATATGTGCACTTCCTAATAATAATGAAATTATAAACAGAGAAGAAGTGAAATATAAATTGAAAAAAATAGGTAAATGTTAATGAGGCTTGAATAGTAAAATACCCGTGCATGGGTTCCCTTACGACTTGGTAATGTTGAGTGAAGGAGCGGAAACTATAAAACTGAATGCAGGTAAGGAAATAGGGCTGGCAGTAAATTCGGATAAGACTAAGTATATCGTTTGTAACAGAAAAGGGAGAAATTTTGGTGATATTGTTGTAGGAGGAAATAAGTTCGAGCATGTGGCATCATTTAAGTACTTAGGTTACTATGGTAACTAGGAAAAACGAAATTCAAGAGGAAATATTGGCGCTACAATAGGCCGGAAATGCTTGTTACTATTCGGTCTCAAAATTACTAAGCTCGCGTATTTCGTTCCGAAATCTAAAAATCTGAATTTATGAAACAATCATCCTTTCGATTCTTCTATGAATAGATATGAAACGTTGCCGCTAACGCTGAAGTATGAACAACGTCTTAAGATATTCGAAAATAAGGTGTTGCGTAGAATATCCGGTGCATGCACCAGTTTAATATTATTCAAGTTATAGCGTCGCGAAGATTAAGATGGGCATGTAAAGTTGCTGGGCTTAGTAAAGAACGGATTCCTATAAGATCAATAAACGCAGTGCCGACTGGAAAGCATCTGAAAGGTAGACCAAGACGTGGGTGGGAAGATTGTTTTAAGAGTGATCTGGTGGATTTGGTTTTGGTGCTCCGTCGACGGAAGTGTGCATGCAGGTACTGGTGGTATCGGCATCGAGCCTTAGGGTTCACCAATCCATATTAAGATTATTATTAAATATAAAGCTGATAAATGCTAATTCAATCATATATTTTTTATAGTAACATAGTTTTTAATGTGATTAAATCTGACCAAAAGTCGAAAGAATTGACGATTAATCACTGATCTCATCAATAAACAAAGGTACTGCTAGATCTGGTTTGTATGTTGATATGACAAATAAATACACGCCTTGATGGATTTAAGTCGTCATCGATTAACTCATCACTGAATTAGAAAGTAGCCCGATACGAGAACCTGGCACGGAGCGGTTATACGAAATTATACATTATCGACTAACTAAAACTGACAGAGAAAAATGGGAGCTTTATCTAACATGCGATTTGTGACTTTAATGTCTTCTATTATAATATGTAATTTATTTTAAAATTATAGCGTCGTAGTTCAAAGTTCAATCTTACATGATACTTGTACCCTTAAACTAATCAGTCAATTTGTTATGATTAGAGACCCAGTTTGTAGGTAATGTGTACGTTCTAATCGTGCAACAGGTTATAACGTGAATTATATTTACTACCTTGGCTTTTATCGTAGAATCACTTCTTCGACCGGTGTTCCTAAAGAAAGTCACCCAAAACTTAAGATTTTGACTTTTTGGAAAAAATACCAATTTTCAAAGGGGTTACAAATCGCAGAATCTATTAGGCCTATAGAACTACAGTTGGATTATCATTGTAACAAATTTAATCTAATTTAAAATGGTTACTTATGTTTTTTTTTTAAATGCACCAATTATGAGATACAGGCCAACAACTGAAATAACTCCGACAATATTGAGGTTTTTTGGCCACCAAAAGTTTTCCCATCCGTTTTTTCGGTTGCAATATTTGATTTCCACTACTCAGGCATGCCCTTACAGCATATCAAAAATTCAACTCTCTTCAATTTTTCGCGACCCTCTAACTCCTGGCCACTGGCCTATGTTTGGGCTATTTGGAAATAATTACCAACGGCGTAACTCATAATCTATTAGACCGACAGGCCTCGGCCTGTGCTTAAATTAAAGCTAATTAAATGTCCTACAGGTTCGTTTCTTATGACTTTCATCGTAGGACCGCTCCTTCAGCCGGCGTTCCTCGCAAAAAGTCGGTCAAGACTTAAATTTGGATTTTAACTCAGAATCTATTAATTCAACAGAAGAGCAATCGAGCTTAAATTATAGCTTGGAAATGGATACCATAGTGTTTTTATCAAAAACGCACCGATTAGGAGATATAGGCCAAACACTGAAATAGCAAACTTGGATTTCCACTAGTCACACATGCCCTTACAACATTTCAAAAATGCAGCTCTCTTTAATTTATTGCAACCTTCAAGTACCTGGCCGCTGGCCTATAATAGGTTGCTATGATAACCACTAAACCCGGTCGACTCTTAGTAAACCGTTGTTCAAACATAGTCAATATAAACTTAATCACCGATCGTGGAAGTCGATAAACTGTAAGTTTGGTTTGTTTATTTTATTTATCGTCAATACATTTATATATTGATAAATATATATTTATATTTTATTTATCGCGAAGCCACATTTTGCGGCTATGGCTTAGCAGAAAATGGTACAGTGTGAGTAAAGTTTTCTTATATAGGTATAATTAAGGTAGCAATAGCACTTGACACAGAAGGAACTCCATTTCTCCTTCCAAATTACGACATAACCTAAACATTTTTACTCCCTTTAAATTGTCTCGAGACCACCAACCGGGAGCTGGGCTGCGAACCTGCGACCTCGGGCATAGAAGGGTGTAATGCTAACTAAAGCCAAAATCTTTTATGTATTTAGGTCATACGTTAATGAAAATATTACCTATTTTTTTATATTACTACCTGAAAGCTTATCTAATCGCGTGATAGAGTTACAACCTCTGAAATGAAGTAACGTGTCACATGCGATGTAACGAAAAGAATTTAATAAAGTAACTACAATGAAGAGTAAACCCGTTTCGTTAATAGAAAATATTAAGAAGCGAGGGGATGGTTGACTGGAAGATCTGAGTAAGGAAGAAAATAGTTGGGGGTGCAGTCAAATAAAACACTAAATAAGTGGTTAATTAATTAATTATGTGCCGACGTTTTAATTTAAGCACAGACTAAGGCCGGTAGGTGTAACAGATTCTGAGTTACGCCCCTTTGAAAATTCGTCATTTTTTCACACCCACTTTCCCCGATTTTCCATTTTTTAAATTAACAAAAGAAGTATGACAACTACTGGCCTCGTTATGTGCTTAAATTAAAGATTAATAAATTTACTACAACTTCATTTCACTTGACTTTTATCGTAGAATTACTTCTTCGGGCGGTGTTCCTCACGAAAGTCGGTTAAAACATAAAATTTGGAGTTCTATGAAAAAAGACCAATTTTCAAAGGGGCGTAACTCAGAATCTATTACACCTACAGAACTGCGATTGGGTTAAAATTGTAGAAAATTGAACCTACTTTAAAAAGGTTACTAATATTTTTTTTGAAAAATGCAAGAATTATGAGATACAGGCTTTACAGGATACAAAAATTGAAATAACTCCGAATATTTTGAGGTTTTTTGGTCACCAACAGCTTTCCTATCCGTTTTTTTTGTTGCAATATTTGAATTACACTAGTCAGGCATGCCCTTCAACATATAAACAATTCAGCTTTATTCAATTTATTTCAACCTAAAGCCCTTTTTTGGTACTTGGCCGCTGGCCCACTAAGACCATGATCGCGGATACGAAGCCCGGCGAGTGGCCTTAGCATTTTCTAAAGGGAGTGAAAATGCTTTATTATGCCGTCTTTAAGGGACGTTAAACGGGGATCCTGAGGCTGTACGATGTCAGGTACTCGTTAAAGATCCCTATCCTAATTAAACCTGGATTGGTAACATTTAGAGACTTCCGATTAGCTATAGCAGAAAAGTGGCGTTAAATAAACAAAGAATGGTTTACTAAGCAAATAACTAGCCTACAAGTATAGCTCAATACAAATATATATCTTCAATTTAGTAGTTAAACAATAACATCCATTTTCTATGAATTATCAATTTTATTTAACAAATAATTTCACAGTTACCAAATTTTGGGTATATAGTCAACACGCGTCCCTTGTTTAGGAGTTGCCATATATTGATTCCAGGTACGCTAGTTGCCACATGAACCATGCTATACTATATCGTGCCTTATCTCGGTAGGTTTTTGAGCTTTACAACGCTAAGATTACAGATCTTGATTCACACTTTAAAATGCACAAAACGCAACCCTGAAAATCCGAAGGATAATCTTGAAAACTGTAGATTTTTCGTTAATGTTTCATGCAAGAATTGAGAATCGAGATGAAGATTGACCATTTCTCTGTTGAGGTCCCAGCTTACTGATGCATGTTAACCCTTATCAACAATATCTCATATCATCATATAAATTTCATGAGCTGGAAAGGGATTTTATCCAACTTTATCATTAAATAGTGAGGATATTAAAAAAAACTTTACCACTAAAATCCGTAGAGGTTCTGGGATTCAGTACATGGTGGAGACTGTATTGTTTTTTTTGACAACGGTTGTGCAGGGAGGTGATTTGTCCTAAGTAATGTAATTTATAACAGTTTGCTCCAGTGAGGATATTGTTATTAGTTAAATATGGTGCAAAACTAACTATATTAGTTGCTACATCAGGCAAAATAAATTGGAAACCAATATGATTTTTCAATATTTGAATTTTTTTTTTTAATTTAAAATATTGTTTTATTTCTTTTAAAAAATAATAAAAAAAAAAAATCTCAAGTAACTCATGAAGTTTCTTGGTCTCAGTACATGCTAGATACTGTTACCGCTTCTAAAACAACGGTTGACTAGGGATATATTTATTCCGAGTTCATAATCAATTACCAGATTTTCCTATGGTATTAAGGTTATCTTTTTAAAGAGGCTGGGTGAGTCCCAGGAGGGTCTCTAAATCATATATGGTCCATTTATGGCTGTTAACAGAATTAATAACACAGACCAACAAAAAAAATTTTTTTGAAAACTTTTTTAACTTTAATAGTTGATCGTTATAGATTGCATGTGCTGAATCTAAATCTGGCCTTAGTTTTTTTGCATCACCCATAGGTTTCTTGGACTTGGAAAATTGTTGCTCTCCCTTCCTGTACACATAAATGCTGGTTTCAATCGCCAACAAGTTCTTTTCTTTCGTTAAGCCAAGATCCCTGACCAAGTCTTTAAGCTCTACATTTTCTGTAAAACATTGGAATTCTTCATCACCTTATTCATCTAACTCCGATTGTACATCAGAAAATACTTCCGTTGAAATAGAATTTAAATCCACCAGATGTTCAGGGACCGGTAAATATACACCATGCCCTATTGGTCGGATGGCGGACGGAAGGTTAGGGTAGTTTATTACCTTCTTGTTTTTTCAGTTATGGCCAGTGATATCGACACTGCAAAAGTAGCACTCAATTTCTTGGCTCCCTCCATATCATAGGAACAGCAAATTTAAAGTTTTTTTCTCCTTTTTCGGCCATTTTCTTAGATCTTCGACACATACATAACATACCTTATGCGGGGCCCAAGATTTATCCTGATCACCAATTGTAGTTTCAAAGTATGATAGATAAACCTTTTTGACAAAGTCTGTAAGGTTTCTTTGGTGTTTTTTAATCACAAAGTCACCACAAATATAACAAAAACTGTCAGAAGAGTTTTTACAAACGCGACTACTTAGCACATGTACAGGAAACGTGAAAGTGAGGTTAGGTTGACAGTAAACAAAACATCAGCTGTTAACAGAAAAAAAGAATCAACCTTTTTTGGCCAGCAAATGTGTTTCAGCAGTGTTACCAACTTCATCCACACCAATAGACCTAGTTTATTCAGTTATTTATTTTAAATATTAAAGCTGTTCAATTATTTAAAAATCGCTAAATTTAATAAATTTAACTATAAAATATGAAGAAATTCTATAAAATAAAGGACCCTAAAATCTATAGGAATAAGGTATTTTCAGTACAATATTTTTTTCATCATTGGTCTGTGTAATTTATCTGACACAAACTAGTTTGAACCAAGGACCTCGTCCTGCACAAAGACCCGCTTCGCTCTCTGCATATTAACTATACACACATTGTAACCTTACTTACTACAAAAAACGTTGAGAGGAAGTCAATATTTTGTAAATTAAAAGCTATTGTATTTTATAAACAAGCATTTTTTTATTATTTAGGATTGTTTCCAATCTTACAGAAGAACTTTTTAATCTCTATTTCTAACCTTGGGGGAATAAAAGAAATAACTCGTGATTTTACATTTTAAATTTCCCTTGGGCTACAATGCATTTAAATCTGTCCTTTATACTCTGCTTAAATATATATATATATATATATATATATATATATATATATATATATATATATATATATATATATTATTTATTTATTTACTTATTTATTATATACTATAGTGACCGTATAAATATATATTGAAGGAGTCTGTTAGTGGCTGCGTTCTACGAGAAAACTCATATTCCTTACTTTCATATTTCTCGTGTGCCACAAACCAATATAAGAAATTTATTTCTTTTCGCTCAGGCACACTATTTCTCTGTAGCGAAATAACATTCCTAAAATCGAAATATTGGGATAAAATGGACCATGATTTTTTCTTAAATCAGTACATTCCATATTTTCCATTTTTTTTTTTTTTTTTTTTTTTTATTTAATTCAATGATATTTACAACTATAATGGTATTATATCAAGTAAATGTGCAAAAATGTAGAATATGACATGAAAATACTTGTGGAGAAACTACCCATCGATAGCACTCCAATAAAGTTCTATAGTAGATGATCTCGAGGCCATCTTCTTTTCAGGCGCCTCGGAGGGTTATCAGGAATAGTATGGGAAGCAAGCTGAGAGACTAGCGGATTCAAGTGCGTATGGAGCTTGTTATGGAAGGATAGGTATCTAGTTTGGGCCAAATCAGTAACATATGGGATATTAAGATCATGATGGATGAGTTTGTTTGTGACATAATAAGGAGCATTGAGGATTTTACGAAGGATTTTGGATTGCAAGGATTGGATACGAGATGAATTGGATGGTTTAGTAGAGCCCCAAAGCTCAACTCCGTATGCCCAAATAGGTCTGATGACTGTCATGTAAATAAGTCTTTTGTAATTGATTGGTAGCTTAGAGCGTTTGTCCAGTAAGTGTTGAAGTAGGCGAAAACGTCGAGCAGTTTCTTGTCTTTTCAGTCTTGTATGAGGATTCCAAGTGAGACGTTTATCCAGATGGAGTCCTAGGTAACGTATCTGTTCGACAGGGTTCAGTGGTGTATTATTAAACGATACAGTAGGACAGGAATTCGTAGGTTTACGACGAAGGGTGAAGGTAATTTGATGGGATTTGTTAGGATTTATTTTAATCCTCCAATTTTGACACCATTCTTGTAGGTGTGAGATATGGGATTGAAGAGATTGGGATGCAACAAATGGATCCTTATTAACTGATAACACACATGTGTCATCAGCGTAAGTAGTGAGGACAGTGCTTGGATGGGTTGGGATGTCAGCTGTATATATCGTGTATAGGATGGGCCCCAGGATACTGCCTTGAGGAACACCGGCAGACTGGGTGAAGAGGGAAGAGTAGGAACAATTATGGTTTACTTTAAAGGTTCTATTACTGAGGTAGGAACTGATAATAAGGAAGTAAGTTGAAGGTAAGAATTTACGGAGTTTGTACAGCAGTCCTGGATGCCAGACTCGATCAAAAGCCTGCTCTACATCGAGAAAAGCTCCCGTGCAGTACATTCCGCGCTCTAATGCAGATGAGACAACGTCCACCACACGATGGCATTGCTGGATGGTGGAGTGTGATGTTCGGAAACCAAATTGGTGATCTGGGATTATTTGATTGGATTCTATGATAGGATGAAGACGTTTCAGAATGAGTTTTTCAAGTATTTTCCCCATTATGGGCAAGAGAGATATAGGACGATAAGAGGATGGGAGTTCTGGTGGTTTTTTAGGTTTTGGAATCATCTTAATTATGGATAATTTCCAGGAATCAGGAAAATATGTGGTGCGGAGTACGGCATTGTATATATATGTAAGGAGTAGGATCGCTTTCCGAGGAAGGCGTTTTAGAATCTGGGATGTGATTAGGTCGTGTCCAGGGGCTTTGTTGGCGGGTAATCTATGAATAATGTTTGATATTTCGGAAGGATGGAATGCTTTAGGAGGAGGGGACAACTGAAGAGGAATACTTAATTCTGCTCCAATGCATTCAGAGTGGGTTTGATTAAGGATATCTGGATGAGGGTTAAATGTTTTGAATAGGTGCTGGCCGAAAATTTGTGATTTTTCTTCATCAGATCTTGACCAGGTTTGGGATTCGGTTAAAAGTGGATGGTTGAATTTTTTATAGTTTAGGAGTTTTCTAGTGGTATTCCATAAGGATTTGTCAGTAGTACTGAGATTTTCTGTACGGTAATACAAATTTTGAATTTTGAATGTTCTGATCTCTGATTTTAATTTGTTGGTCAGTTTGGTATAATGGCTCTTGTCCGATGGATATCTCGTGCGGTGCCACTTTGCTCTTGCCCGTCGTTTTTCTTTTAATAACTCGCGAATATGAAGTGGCCAGTTATTCTGTTGATAATGATTTTTACTTGGTAAAGTGTTATATTTTATATTGACTTGTATTGCTTCTGTTAGTTTGTCTATTGCAGAATTAATGTCTCCTTTTGTTTTAAGCGGAATTTTGAGGTCTAAATTATTTTCTAGATTTGATCGGAATTTATCCCAGTCTACACGTCCTGTAATCAGTCGGGGAAGAGAGGGCTTAGGAATGGGAATCGAATGCACTTGAAGCAGAACTGGACTGTGATCAGAGGAAAGGTCATCCAGGGATTTTATAGCAGTTTGATTGCAGGAAATCTGTGAGGAAACAAATATATCTAGAATATCTGGACGTTTTTTGAGGGATGTAGGCCAATAAGTAGGGTTTATGGGTGCGAGGATAGAGAAACTATTAGAGGTTGAAATTTGGGATAAGATGCTACCACGGGAATTGGATGTTCGACAACCCCATCGTTGATGTTTGGCGTTGTAATCTCCTCCGGCAATGAAGCGCGGTCCGAAGGATTGGAATAAGGATTCGAGGAGGTTATAAGAAAGAGAATTGCCAGGAGGACAGTATACAGCTGAAAATGTGATATGGAAAGGACTAGTCGTTAAGGTTACTGATGTTGATTGAATGGCGTCAGTTGGAGTAGAAGGAATAAGAGAATGTGGTATAGATTTATGGATAAGGATACAAGAACCGGCATGTGCTGTATCGTCAGGATGATCTGATCTATATGTGATGTAGTCCCGTATGTAGAAATGTGTGCGGTGAGTGAAGTGTGTTTCAGTAAGTAAAGCAATATCTATTTGGTTGTCGTGTAAAAATAGATCAAGTTCGTCACGGTGATTATGCAGTCCATTAGCATTCCATAGGACGATAGCTAGGGGCTTTATGCTCATCGTGGGTAATTAAGTGGAACTTCGGTAAGGATTCTCGTGAGTAGAATGATGAGAGGCTTGATAGTCTCTTGGAGATCTTTCAGGAAGGATGACAGGATTGAATTTATGTCGATGGAGTTTTGGATTTGGACTGGATATGGGTCTGGAGTTTGATATTGATAATTAACGGGTAAAGGAAGGTTGGCTGGGGGTTGTACCCGAGGTGCTGGATTTACATTCATTGTTTGATGAACTGAAGGATTCATTTGATTGTTGTGATTGGAAGTGGTAGGATATGGTTGCTGTGGCGGTAGTTTGACTATTAAGGTTTCAGGATGGAGAGGTATATGCTGACGTGGGGGTTGGACTTTAGTATTGAATTTCTGAGGCTTGGATCTAGGATCTCGGGGTTTGGGTTTGGAGGTTTGTGGCTTGTTATAGGAAGGCTGTGGTTTATCTTGGGAGGGGAGAGGTGCCTGACGTTGAGGCTGCTGCTGGTTCGTTGAGGTCGGGATTATGTTTTCCGGAGGTTGAACTCTGGTGATGTGCTGATCTGTAATGGTTTTTGGTAATTCCGGAAATATAGTTGAGTTGTTGAATTCAGGTGGATGAGGAACATTATTCTCTATGCTTTTCCCTTGCATTTTATGTGTTCTCTGTAGCTGGAAGTTTTTGTATACCAGGCAGCCTTTATAATTCGCCGGGTGGTCCCCACCACAAAGAGCACATTTTGCTGGCTCATTTCTGGACTTCTGACATACGTCTGTTAGATGTGAGCCAGCACACTTGACGCATCTGGCTTGGTGGTGGCAATAGGTCTTCGTGTGACCTAAGTTTTGACACCTAGTACACTGTACTATGGTGTTTTTGTGCCTTGGCTCCTCGAATTTAACACTTGAATAAACAAGCCTAGTGACTTGAAATATTTCAACATTATTTTTGGCTGGTTCCAGTTCGACAAAAAACAGAGGAAGGGGATATTTTTCAGTTGGGTGCAACACTGACGAGATGTTCCTGATGTTATGGCCTATCTCTTCCAGATCTCTCTTGATTGCTGCCGTAGGCGTGGTCGAGTGAAGCCCTCTTAGAACTACCCTATATGATTTGTCTTGTTTCAATTGGTAGCAGTGGAAATCGTAATTTTTGCTTGTCAGGTGATTTATGAGTTTATTATATGATTCTTTGTTGGTGGTGTTTATTTTTATATCATTTACTCGGGAGTAACATCTAAAATTTGGCTGCCCGATAAGATCAGATATTTCTTTTCCGAAGTTATAAAAATCACTTATTTTCGTGATAAATATTGGCGGAGGTTCCAAGTCATCGAATTTTTGTCGTTCTTGATTGTTCTGACGAGTATTATCACTGTGGTCAGCGTTGGTGCTGGTTGAGGCTACTGGTGGCTTGACTGCAGTAGATTTACTGCGGGTTTTTGGCGGTTCTTTCGATGGTTTATTTGTGGCTGAAGTTTTTGAACTAGCCGCTTTGTTTTTTTTTTTGTTTGGCGAGTTACCCGCTGAGCCAGGGGCAGATTTTCTCTGACGTTTTTGTAAAGTTCTTCTTTTAAGATATTGTGAGTCGGTTTCACTAATTTCGGAACACAGAGCTTCTTCCTCCGACATTTCACTCACTAATATTGAAAGTAAACTGTAGTTTAGTCTATTCACTTTGTTCTGGTAGAGTTTGACGAGATGATATGAACGAAATTGTCTGAAAATAATGTCTCAAGTACAGAGCGATGTGAAAATGTAACTTCACTTGCGGCCATGACACTTGGTACTCATTTTCCATTTAAATTACAAAAAATGTGTTATATTTTGAGCCGTAAGGAATCAGTGGCTTTGAGAGTTGCCAACTTTTGTTTCTAATTTAATTAATCAACACTAAAATAACTGGACAACATGTAGGTCATCATTTTCTATATTATATTATATTTTTCCAGTTATAGCATCCCATTACCTCACTGACCTTGAAAAATGGAGTCAAAACTGGAGGATTAAAATAAATTCCCATAAATCCAGTCAAATCACTTTTACCCTCCGCCGTAAACCAATGACTGTCCTCCCGTATCGTATAATAACATCCCACTGAATCCTGTAGAACAGGTCCGGTACTTAGGACTACACCTTGACAAAAGATTAACTTGGAATCCTCATACTAGATTGAAACGATAAGAAGAAGCACGCCGTTTCAGGCTACTTCAACCTTTACTAGACAAACGCTCTAAGCTCTTAATCAATTACAAAAGACTCATATACATCAAAATCAATAGACCCATCTGGACTTACGGAATAGAGCTTTGGGACTCCACTAAGCCATCGAATTCCTCTCGTATTCAATCCTTACAATCCAACATTCTATCTAAAATCCTCAACGCTCCTTACTTTGTTACGAAGAAAGTAATCCATAATGGCCTTAATGTCCCGTTTGTTGCTGACTTGGCCCGAATCCGGTATCAATCTTTTCATGACAAACTTCATTCCCACTCAAACCTACTGGTTTCCATCGCTAAGTTCACTTGTTCAAATAGGCTGGATGAGCCCAATAGAGTCTGCAGGTCGATTCATGAGTGTATACAATAAACAATTTAACAATAAATAAACAATTTAATTAATGTATACAATAAACAATTTAATTAATGTATACAGTCCCGGGTCGCTCGCGTCTCTAGCGCGGTGTTCTAACGACTAAGCTACCAAAGCACGCATTCCAGGCAAAGAAATCTATTCTCTTCACCGATCCTATATCCCCGTGTTCTCGGAATATTTGCGAATAATATATGCTTGTGGGTAAGAATGTTCATTGAGCATTACTTTAATTGGGATCTCGTTGACGTACGTCAACTTTATATAATTATAATTTATTTTATTATATTGTTCTTTTTGATGGTGAATATTTTAAAATATTTTTACTCGTGTTTCTCAAAAGTCCTCCTACACCAACCTTATTCGCTGGACTTATCTCAAGTAGATTTCCATGTTTTCAGAAATTTGTTCAACTTCCTTAAGGGTAATATTTTTGAATATGATTCTCAAGTCTAATTCAAAAATACCAAGTAACTCACATGCAAACTGTCACATATAGTGAAAGGGCTCTCTATTCTTTCTTTCTAAATAGATTTATAAGTTAACTCGTGACTATATGTTGTGAGGTCAGCACACAACAAATATAATGTTATTCAATTAGGTGAACAAAAGACCTTTATTTAGCAACCAACTTCTGGGCAGTCAACCTTTAGAGAAGGCAGGGATATCGGTCGCGTTTGTTCGAGGTAAACTCAATAACTACTGCACGGATTTTCATACGCTTTTCACCAATAGAGTGATTCACCAGGATGGTTTAGGTATATAATTTTAACCAAACCAGGTTTGGTGTAACTGGATTGGAATATTGATGGGTTTCACCGAAGATGCTGCTTGCCTAATCCCTTGCAATTATCTAACGTGCAAGATAATAAATTCGTATATAAAGAAATATTTAGTTTTGTTTTTATTTTTATAATTTCTATATAATAAATTACATTAGCTGAGATGGGAAGAAAACCAAGACTCCCAAAGAAACCTAACCAATGATATTCGCGTGATCCTTAGTGGCCGATAGGTGATAAAAAAAAATACATTATGTAGGCATAATATGCCTTATTAGCCAAACTGGGGTAAGTCGCTAGTATTAAGTGTAACGCTCTCAGCGCGGCATTCCATTTTATTATTTAAATATTATAAATATCCAAGGATCTGACTTTTCCTTGAGATTCTTTTGCTTGGGCAGTGCAACCAATATAGCAGCCATTTTTCAGAGTTTATTTCATTATAAAACCCTGAGTTATTCAGTTCTGGGTTTGAGAATTCGCTATAACGTTGGGGAAAATGAATAGAAAATAAGGTTTAAGGTTTAAAGTCGTTTTACTTAATAACCTTCTCTTTAAAACGGGCATCGCATATATATATATATATATATATATATATATATATATATGCATGAAACCTCTAAATATATACCTCGATTATTGCTATAATATCGAGAATAAACACAGCAAGGTGTGATATAATCGATGTCTCCTGCATGATAAGAAATATACCTGCTCACATATTCATCGGATGGTTGTAACTTAGCCGCAGGTTCGATCGCAATATATCACAGACTAAAGCGAAACCGGAAGTACTAAAACAGATGACGCTAACGATAGCAGGCAGCGCACTCTGGTGGGAGCTTCGCGATAGCATCAACATCCAGTGATCAAACCTGTACTGGATTAGTGGGATGGAAGAAGCATATTTTTTTTTTTTACTTTGATTCCAATATCTGTTCTATAGGAAATCTAAATCACCTAAAATAAGCTTAATAAATAAATTTAAAAAATGTTTATTTTTTTAAATTTACAACTTTTTAATAATCTAATGAAATATTGTGTAAATAGAATGATATATATATATATATGACAGTATGAGATAAAGGCATACATCTCAACTTAAAAGGTCATCGGTCCATATTATCTTCAGGCGCCTGGGAGGATTATCAGGAATTGACAGGTTGGTTTGTAACTATGGGTTTGAGTGGGAATAAAGTTTAGGATGAAAGGATTGATATCAGATTCTAGCAAAATCAGCAACAAATGGGACGTTAAAGTCATTATCGATGACTTTATTCGTAACAAAGTAAGGTGCATTGAGGATTTTAAGAAGGATTTTGGATTGTAATGATTGAATACGAGGGGAATTCGGTTGCTTAGTGGAGAGCCAAAGCTCTGCACCGTAAGTTCAAATAGGTCATATAACAGCCATGTATATGTTTTTTATAATTAATTTGGAGCTTAGAGCGTTCGTCTAGTAAGTGTTAAAGTAGATAATAAAACGAAATTAATGAAGGCGAGCAATTCATGTTACATTTCAAAGTATTTTTCTGAAGACTGGTTTGTATGTTTGTGCATACATAAGCTTGAAGGAAGAACCACGTCCTAAGGACTTTAAAAATAAGATATTGCGTTGAACAACAAAATCCGTGAAAGGATCCGACTGAACAACGCTTATTATATATCATACATAATACAAATATAAAAAAAGGCATTGATAATGCATAAATATTATTTACAAATCGGTAAATATGTTTTACCACACACTGTACAGTAGTGCAAACATTGAGTTAAAAAAGGGATTTTCTGTAGTAATTTTAAGACGTTCTAAATTTTGGATCAGCAGGAATATTGCTATTAGTATTAAGGAATATTAAATATTGCAACTAAAAATATTTATAAATTGTCTATATTATTAGTTTATTAATGTTTCTTAGTTTTATATTGTTATTGAGCTAATAAGAAAGAAAAAACAGTACCACTACAACCCATTTAGAGTCTTGGGCTCAGTACGTGATAGTGACTGAACTGTTTCTATGGCAATGGTGATTAGCCCTAAATAGCGCTCAATCGTTAAGCCTTTTACACTAATTAAGGTTACTACTTGGCCGGGTGAGCCTCAGGACGGTCTCCAGATCCCACATGGTTCATCCCCGACTGTTAACACATTAAATAATTAATAAATTTTAATTACAAGAATTTAGATTTTGGAATATCTGATTTTTTGTTTTAACGCGACTTATACATCTTTCTGTAATATAAAAAAGTGTTCACATATGGAATACTTTACACATATTTATACTATATATATTCTTCCTGGAATGTGTACTTCCTTTGAAGCATAGTTTTAATAAAGTTGACTACATCTTAAGTTATATCCTCTTAAGCCTTCTAAAGCTCAAGTAAGTTACCAAGAGAGGAATACTTGCCAAGCCAAACCCAGATATTTTCTGTTGGATTTAAGCCAGTTTTGCAATACTTGAACCTAAAAAGCACAATAAATTTTTTAAATCGTTATACTTACCTTATTTGGATTACTAGAGAAATTAATAATTGGAAGCGACATTTTATAGTCACTGTATACCTACACCTAAAAGGTATAAAAAGTGAGTTTGTCATTTGGAACATTAATAAAAAAGAAACTCCAACGACTGTGAAAGATTGATATAAAATCCATTAAATTGAACTGTGAAAGGTGTCATTCAGGTTTGATGAAGTAGATATATCCTATCTACCCATCGCAACTCAACGATCTTGGCAGGTTTTTATAAAAAGAAAAAATCTGGCAATCTCTTTATTTTTAAATAGCACGAAATTCAAAATATCTTTGGAATCTTTGACTGAAGAACTTGATAAGTGCCCCTTAAAAGTGGCCCATATTGAGTAAACCTATAAACGTAATAACTATTATATTCATGACCATGGAAGATAGACAAATTCCAGGATTTAATATATATTTTTAACTTTGAAATAATGTTTGAGCTTAAGTAATGATTTGGACTTATAAATTAAAATGAAGTTGTATGAGGAATTGCTGAAATTGAGAATGACAAATAAATGTCGAAACGTTTTTTTAATCATTTTCAGAGTTTAAATAACAATTATTGACTGGAATATGATTTTTTCTTCTCTATTAAATTATATAGCACGAAATTTAAAATACCTTTGGAATGTTTGACTGAAGTACTTGATAAGTGGCCCATATTGAATAAACCTAGTCAGATCTGAATGTAATATATTTATCTTATTTAAACTTATTGCTGGTATCTGACAGAGAGTGGAAGCATCCAGCTTTCATGAAGTGGGTACCCTTGTGTGGGGGCAACCCGCAACGTTGAGCGTCATCTCGGACACAACTGTTGTTCTAGAAACCGGACTGTCTCTACCATGTGTTGAACCCAAGATCCTTCATAGATATTTAAAAAAGTGTATTTATTGAAATTTACCGGGGTGAGACCAAGCCTAGCGAGGGGGAAATTTCTTGCTGTACCACTATACTCTTCTTCATGATTACAATTTATTATAGTTAAATTTGATTCTGGTTTTATTAAATTTGTATTTGATGGGTTATAATATGTAAATATTTGTGTTTTGGGAATGTATTTAAATGATATTACTTAAGAATTTTTAATCGCAGTTTTTATTTTTAGGAATTTAATAAATTAAGTCATAGTCAATTTTATAATGGTTAGCAAAAATTGTGCCAGCACCTCCGGTTATACAATTAACCAATATTATTTTTATTATAATATTATTAACCTTTGATTATAGATTTCAATTTGAATTTTTAAGTGAAATTTAAATATTAATATTATATTTTGGTAATTTTAGAGATTATAAAAAATTATTTTTTGAGGTACTCTATTATTGAATCTAATTTTTTTTTCTTATTATTAATTGTTATGATCATTAAATTGAAAGAATTTGACGGTAATTTTAATCATTTTAGAGGAACCTGTTCTGTAATTGATAATCCACGATAAATTTTACCTTAATTTGATGTTTGTATATCTCTGTCTGATGAATGTTTTATTAGGAAATTTTCGTTTATTTTTATAGAAATACATGTCAAGTCAAGGTGCAGCTTTATTAAGGATTTAAATGGGTTACATTTAATATGAATATGTGATTATTGGATTAAAATCACTTATCTGTTTTAATGAAATTGGATTAAATTGTAATGTTCATTATATATTATTCATGATATATGTTCTTGATTAAGTACACATCGCCCGTCGCTCTCATCATTATAAATGAGATAAGTCTTAACAAAGTAATCCTATCGGAAGATGGGATTAGAATTATACAGGCTTTAGTCTAGGATAAATCTTTATTTAGATTAAAGATTTATTTGTGCGATTCAAATTGTTTTCATTATTATTTAATATTTAATATAAAAACTTTGTATATTATATTTTAATAGATACAACTTATTTTGTAGTCTTTTTAAAGAATTAAATTATTTATTTATAAGTTTTATGTAGAGTTTATTATTTATACCTTTTTAATCAGGGTTTAATCAATTTAATTTTAATTAAATTAGATTTTCCGTATTGAGAGGAGATATTATCAATTGTTATTCAATGTATCATAATTATTATATTATATTGTATAATAGTAATAAATCAAGTAAATATAATTAAATATATAGATAATAGTATGATATGAAGGGAGATTGAGAAACTACCCAATATCAGTACTCGAATAACAAATTCAACTTAGAAGGTCACGTGGTCATTTAATTATCTGAAGCGTAGGAAGATTATGAGAAATTGAAGAAGTTAGGTTTGAAACTAGTTGGTTGAAGTGAGAATAAAGTTTGTCATGAAAGTATGAAATCGCATTCGGGCCAAATCAGTAACTAATGTGACATTAAGGCCAATATGGATGACTTTCTTCATAGCAAAGTAAGAAGCATTGAGGAATTTGGATACGAGAAGAATTCGATGGCTTAGTGAAGCCCTAAAGCTCTACTCCGTAAATTCAAATGGGCGTTATTATAGCCGTAAGAGTCTTTTGTAATTAATTTGGAGCTTAGATCGTTACGAGTTTTTTTCTAGTAATCGCGGAAGTATCCTGAAACGGCGAGTTGTTTCTTGTCCTTTCATTCGAGTAAGATTGTTTTTAAAAATTATTATTGTGTTATTGATTAGAAGCGTTAGAGGTCGCCACTATTTACTAACTAGAGTGTCAAGATTTTTCGGGACAGTACAGAGATAAATATTGACCGTCCCGAGAGGGAATCGAACCCACAACGTTTGGAATCGGAGCAGGGTCTATAATCTACGGTTTTAGGGGCAGTTTGAGAATTATTTGAGGCCGCAAGTCGTTAAAGCTTTTACATTAGTAACCTCGTAACAGCTGCGAGGGTTAAAATTTATTTCGTTACTGGCGGGCCAAGGGAATGGAATGATTCTCGACATTCTCACTCAGGCAAGTAAAGTTGGTAATTTGAAGTAAAAATATATTTCTGGGTTCATTTAAACAGTTTAATTTATCTTATATAAGATTTAATAACACAATAAAAAACCTTTATTCAGCCAAGTATGTTTTTAATAAGACGTTTCGACATTAGATGTCATTTTCAATCATTTATATAAAAATTCTTGTATCCTTTCTTCTTAGTTAATAACTTTAAAAAGTTACAAGTCATAAAATCTGTAAATTATCAAATACAACAATAATAATATAATAAGTACAAATGTATAAAATATGTCCAAAAATAGAAATAAGTATAGATACCTTTTTTTTCATTATTGTCATTATTAATATTTAAAAATTTTTTACTTATATCAAAAGCCTTTCTGAAAAAATTGAAATAACCTTTAAAAATTACGACATCCCCAAAATAAAATTATCACATAAACCAGTAACCCAATAAAAAACATGATAAATAGTCAAAAAGATAAAATACCACTCTTGGACAATAAAAATGTTATATATAACCTTAACTGTAATAATTGTGATAAACAATATGTTGGACAGACTTGAAAAAGAGATTCTTTTGTAATTTGTATTTATTATATTATTATTGTTGTATTTGATAATTTATAGATTTTATGACTTGTGACTTTTTCAAGTCATTAACTAAGATGAAAGGATACACGAATTTTTATATGAATGATTGAAAATTACATTTAATGTCGAAACGTCTTATTAAAAGCATACTTGACTGGATAAAGCTCTTTTATTGTGTTAATGAACTATTTGATAAATTTCAGTCCAGTTGTGGACTGTTTACAGTTTTTTTTGTTAAATAGTTCTTTAATACTATACTTGTATGCACAGTACGTAACAAGCTACAATTATTGCTTTGAATGTATGTATTTTTCTATTAATTTTTACTAAGATCTGAGGAAACGAAAAAGAAAAAGTGAACAGGCAAGAAAACCACCAATAATGATTCATTTAGTAGTATGACACAATAGTTTTTCTTAAGAGAATAAACGAAAAATCCTCTATTCCGTTAGTAAGGGTATTCTCCTATAAGCAGCAGAAACATCTGCGAAAATTTTCTTGAAAATCAGTGTTTTAGAAATTGATTATTGGAGGAATTATATACCGAATACTAGGACAGATATGAACAGAAATGAGGAAATAAAGAAAGAATTGGAATTGTGTGAAACCATCGGCGAAAGAATAATGAGGAAGACTTATGTTCGATGGCCGGAAAAAAATCAGGGATTGGACTCGTGGAAAAAGATGAAAAATAATCCTTCAGCTAGAAGATGGTGTAAAGAATTGAGGAAAAAATGTCAGTGGTCTAAGTGAAGATTGGGAAAATAAAGAGAGATCTATTGAAGGAATCGACTTAACGATAACCCTCACTTGTAGAAGCTGGATAATATAATAGAAATATTTAAGTTATAATAAATAACAATTATAAAAATAATCTTAAAAATTGTTTTCTTGAAGGTATTAATTTAATTTAAATTAAAACGAATTTAAAATGAAGAGTTCTAGTGGTGCCAACTATGGAAAATTAGACTGAACCACGAAAAGTCACAACACGACACTTTTACTCTTAGACGCGAAACATGCCCTTCCATTTACCTTAACAACTCATCTATCCCGCAGCCAGATAAAGTAAAATATCTTGGACTAACGTTTGATAGGAGAATGACATGGGTCCTCACGTTAAGACGAAACACCAATCACTGAACTATAAGCTCAATTTAATGTACTCGCTTTTCAGAAAAAAATCCAAATTAGATACAACTACAGAAACCAAATACGTACACTTACTAAAACCAGTTAGGGCATATGCATTACAAATTTACGGGATCGCTAAACAGACTCACAGAAAACGACTGCAGACTTTTCAATCAAAAGTACTTAGACTTATCACCAAAGCACCCTGTTATGTCTATAACAAAACTCTGCATACTCACTTAAAAATACCAACGGTTGACGAACACATACGAACATAGTAGAAATGCTTTCAAGAAAAACTTCACGAACATCCAAACCCATTGATTGACCAAATGGCCTCTACTCTCATGCCTGATAACACTAGGAGAAGACTAAAAAGAACGTGGATGAGGGATCTGTTACAATAGAAAATCAAATCAAGCCAAGGGAGAGCTACCGCTGGGCACAGTTCTTCTTCATGCATCTCATGCCATTGCATATTATTTTACTAACAGCCAATCTGCTGATTGTCATTGTTTTCATATGACAGGTGTGGATAATACAGAAAGAGAGAAAAAAACTGATGAGTTATATTTCCATATAGATGACGTTCCTCCTTCGATCCAGTTTTGATTAATCCAGTCTCGAAAGTGCTTATATTATAAACGCTTTCAGTTAGAACCTTCATGACAAGATTAAATGTAGTTACAGCTGACATGGTCATTAGGAAAAGAAGTTATCTTAGAGATCTATGCTGTTTATGGAATAATTAAAAACCTGAAAGAAGCTCGGCTCATAATTATCCTTCTGACACGGACGAACAAAGGTTTGAAAGAGCGTCATATTATCAAACAATATTAAAGATTCTTATAATTCCAAATAATTACAACTCATAAATCTTGCTATTGTTTATATTATTTGTTGTTATTATCTTTCAAATAAACTATAGCGGCTTTGAGTTATTACTGAATAAATAACTGAACTAAGATAAACCGGAATTTATAATAATTTAAAAATTCCACCATGTTACAGTTAAACTACAAAGTCATAAACTGGAAATATATCATATATAATATATTAATTTCATTTAATATTATTGTCATATTAAATTATATCAGATCAGTATTCTTGGATGCTTGATTCCTAACCCCGGAGGAATATAGGCCAACGAGGATATCGGAACGGCCTTCCAGTGACCCATAAAGACGAAACTACCGCGGGTTATGAGAAGCTCCATTTCATTATATTGAGGAGGACGCCTTGGTGGCGAATAATGCCTCCGGCTTAAATCCACTTAGGTCGCGATTCACTTTCAGCCCTTCTGATGAAAACCCACTTAATGAGATGTCAATATCAGGTCATTATTTTGTAATTAAGATCTAAACTTAAATTGGAATTCCTGAATAATTTTCAGAGAGACAAAGTAGGTATAATTAAAATAGGCGGTACTTATTTTAATATCCATTTTATGAAGGATATTCTCCCTCAAAAAATAATAACCCTGATATTAAAGTTAACGCTGACTGAAAAGTTCATAAGAGCTTGGCCCAGTTATTGACCATCAAGAAAAAAAAAAAAAATTTTGTAAAATGTTCGATACTTTTTGGGGCTCCGTGGACGGAGGTTTGTAAACATAGATTGGTGGTATCGGCATCGAGCCATCGGGTTCGTTAAGGATTTTATTTATTCATTTATTAATACTCTTATTATTCAGGGAGGGGGTAGTGTGCAGTCAAGTATATAATCATCTGAATAATTAATCTGATAACAATTATAGATGGACTCCGTGATATCTGTAAACACTCTTGTAACTTACTTATTCCTATAATGGGGGCACTACCAGGGGAACCCCTTGCGGTTCATTATGATCTAGGCCAAAATCCTCCCTGCACAACCGTTGAATTAGAAAAAGAACAGCTTCATTCAAATACTGTACCAAAGACTATTCATGGATCGTAGTATCCTCTTCAGGAACTATTCTACTCTTATTACCTATATAGAAATGTGCATGACCAAAACATTTAAACGATCGAAAATTTCAGAAATGGCTACTAATTTCAGGAGAAGAAATGAAGCACTGTATTACATCATTTAAACAGATTAAACCAAATAAATGATTAAGTGCAAAGCTGACTCATCTACATCTACTTTTAGGGCTGTATCAAACAACCTGCCAAAGTTGTGATGATACAGAACTTACGGTGAAGTAACTATTTAAATGTAAAAAATTATTAAATAAAAAGAATAAATTTGAATATTTAATCTTGTCTAGCGTTTAAAGAAAATAATAAAATACAGAAGACATTGATGTATTTAAAAGCCACGAAGTTATCACAAGGAATTTAAGAAGAGCAGTCGTCGCTAATGTATTCGTCGTTCGATTCTTTAAAACAATAAATCTGTGCTCTACACACTGGTCAGTTAATAAGACATTAATTAATTCTTTGTATCAGTTTTTATATCCACTAAATAAAGTTCCGTGCTAAGTTCTGCGGATGATTCGATCCACTGAAACTATAAAGCTAAATTTCTGGATGAAGGACTTTTAAAAGGCCTCAAAGTAAATTTTTGTCCCCCCCCCCCCCTCTTCGGCAAGATTTAACTGAAAAAAGTTAGTTTAAGTTAATTTAACGCTCCCTGGGTCCTTTCAGTAGTTTTGTGTTCAACTTCCGATATTCAATTAAGACATTTTCAGAGGGGTCAACATATCTTTCGTTTAGTTCACTAAATTCCTTTTCCTTGAAGCTGTTATCAGTTTCGTAAAAGGCATTGAGAGGTTCCTTCTTATGTCTATTGACGCTATTTCCTTTAATAACAAATAATCTTCTATTTGAAAAAACGTTGGTACATAGCAATAGATTTATAAAGGAATGAATTTGAACATGTCAAAGATTTGAAGTACTTAGAGTCAGCTGTAGATAGATAAAATACTTAATACAAGAGGAATGATGGCACGGTTACATTTTTTAGTCTGTACATTACTTAGCTCTTTGTCCCGAAACTTAACAATTAGACCTAAGGGCACGTAAGAGGGTACTTCGACCAGTTGCCATGTATGTATAGGAGGCCTGGATCCTAACAAAGTAGCACGATAGATTATTGAGCACTTGGGAGAAAAATATTCTTAGAACAATATATTACAGCTGACATGCCAACTCATCCTAATACTATCCTTACCACATATGCTGATGATACATGTGTATTATCAGTCAACACCAATCCAGTTATTGCATCCCAAAGCCTCCAATCCCATATCACTGATCTTGAAGAATGGTGCCAGAACTGGAGATTTAAAATAAATTCTCATAAATCCCATCAAATCACTTTTACCTTACGTCGTAAAACAATGACTTCCTGCCCTTCAGTATCCTTTAATAATATCCCACTTGAACCGATCCGATACTTAGGGTTGCATCTCGACAAACGATTAACCTGGAATCCTCATACAAGACTGAAAACTGAAGACTGAAAAGACAAGAAACCGCTCGAAGTTTCAGGCTACTTCAACACTTACTAGACAAACGCTGTAAGCACCCAATTAACTACAAAAGACTCATCTACATGACCATCATATTTGGACTTACGGATTAGAGCTTTGGGGCTCCATTAAGCCATCGAATTCTTCTCGTATCCAATCCCTACAATCCAAAATCCTTCGTAAAATCCTCAACGCTCCTTATTTTGTTAAGAATAAAGTCGTCCATAACGACCTTAATGTCCCATTTGTTGCTGATCTGGCCCTATCCCGGTATCTATCCTTTCATAACAAACTTCATTCTCACTCAAACCCTCTAGTTTCAAACCTAGCTTCCTCTTCAATTCCCGATAATCCTCCGAGGCGTCTGAGAAGAAGATGGCCACGTGACCTTCTTAGCTGAACATGCGATTTGAGTACTACCAGTGAGTAGTTTCTCTACTTGTCATTATATCATGTCATTATGTATCACTCAGCCAATTTACTTGTTATTAAAACGAATGGAGAACTTGAAGGATAAGATGGTTGGGCAAAGTATATCGAATGGATAGGAAAAGCAGATCTTGGAGGGACGTCCAGATAGAGAAAGAAGAAGAAGCAGGCAAGGACAGTAAGATGTGGAAGCAGACCGTAGGCTACTGGGCTGAGAAGATGAAGAAGAACCGCGGATGATCGGTCAGAGTGGAGGAGAATAGTCGAAGAGGCCAAGATCCTCCATGGATCATGGCACAAATAATATTTTTTTTAATCTGTACCATTCAACACATGAAGGGTCTTGGGTTGTGGTAGAGGTTATAATATGTATTATTTGTATTTTTTATTATTTTAGCATTTTTTGTTTATTAATCAAAAGGTTAAAAAGGTTAAGTATATAAAAAAAAAAATTCATAACAAAAAGGAAATTATAAAACCATGAGAAAAAGGAATATTAAAATATATTAGGAAGAAAATGGTTCGTGTGAGTGTAAAAAAAATCTCTTACATAGGGAGAATTGTTTATTAAACATATATAATTGTTTTCTATAATAATGTTGGGGTTTATCTATTAAAACGTCCTATTGTATAATTGAATATTGTACAACAGTTGTCCAGGGAGGTGATTTGTCCTAGATCAGCCGCCATATCCCCCCCCCTATTTTTGGTACCCACATTATAGAGACTAGGTTAGGTCCCCAGACTCTATGCTCATCCTCATAGGATCCATTTCCGGTCGCTAAAAGATTGAATAAAAGTCTGTCAAGCAGCGAGCTTTAAACCCAGGACCTTCTGGATGGCAACTCAGCGCTCAACCACTGGGCTACCTCTGCTCCCTGTCCTATCGCTAATGGCTATTAGCAATAACTCTAGAAATAGCCGTCTTCAAAAGGATAAGCTGTGAAATTCATTAAGAAGTTCGTATTTATTCATAAGACAAAACTATATGAAAAAGATCTTCAAAGGGGTTTTGAAAAGGACAAAAATAAAGATGTTTTCCTTGAAATTTATATACTGGCCAGAGGGGTATAGAATTATACTTTTATTATCACATTTCATATAATTCAATTTCCATTAACATGTATAAGAGGCAGGTGTTACCAGGATCTGAATTATCATTATTAAGGTTATAAGCAATGGCCGATAACAATCCCTGGGCACCGGCTAAGTCACAAGTACCAAAAACTGTCAGCAAACTGTTGCCGGTTGAATAGTTAACTGCTGTACAGAGAGATGATTTGATATATATATTTTATGAGACTAATAAACATATGTATATTTGATGATAGCAATAAATACATTAACAGACTCGACCATCCGACCCCCCGAGGCGATCGATCTACCGCCGAGTCCTCCGCGAAATGACCCACTCGAGACCGACGCTGCTAATTGCATTCCTAACAAGTCTCCTCTCCTTCTTATCCTTCGTCCTTCTTGCCCTTCTGTTGTCGAAACACCGCGCGAATACAAACAAACTCATTGTCCAAGTCTAAGTACCCTTAATGTACCTTTTCTATAAATTTATGCGAGTTAATTAAATTGTGATGATTCGGATGCAGCTTATTGAATTAATGAGTATAATATAATTACAACTTATAATTATTTTTACAAATTGAATACGAAATAATTAAAAAAGTAATTAGAAAACCTTAATGATAACTCTCTTATTAGATATCAAGGTTCCTCAATTTAACGAGCTGGATATTTTACAATAGACGATGTCAGGGAGGAAACTTTATTTGGTAATCCTTTTTATAAACTTTTTTATATTTATTGAACAATATGGTGCAATCTGCCATACTTAAGGCCAATAAGTAACAGGCTTCTAGGAATACATTTAAACCTACATACCTACATCCTTTTGACACAGTTAATTAGTAGCAATACGAAATAGCGAAGGAGTACCTTAAAAACACCATTAGTGAAGCTTGGAAACTCGTAGGTAGGGTTCTTCCGATATTACCGATATGGGTATGGTATCGATATTTTTTCTTTCGTAACCGATTTTGTTTTCGATATATTATCGATATCGGTAGAGACTTGTGGATATCGAATCAGTCGAATGAGTTGGTTTTTTTTTAAGTTTTTTTAAAATTAATGTATCCTGATACCCAATTTTTTTCCGGCTAATTCTTCCTCTTGCTGCCATTCGGAATAATACTCAACAGATAGGGTTCTTCCGATACCCAAAAATATCGATACCAGCCCTTTGCGATATATCGGAAACAAATTCGGTATATCGATAACATCGAAAGAATTTGCTACCATCTGTTATATTTTATATTGTTACAATGTTTATTACTTGTAACAATACAAGTAATAAACAGTACTGTTGACGCTTAAACAATAGAGAAAATTATAAATTTGTCTAATGTGTGACGTTTTCCCGCCATTAGAAATTTCGTAGCTATTCTAACAACCTTGCTTGTGAACAACTATAAAACTTTCCGATATCACGTGATATCGATATTTTCATTCGTTGTTATCGAAATATCGAAACTTGATTCCGATATATCGCTCAGGGCTGATATCGATATTTTTGGTTTTCGAAAGAACCCAAATCGTTGGTAGCGTGGTGTTGAGTAGCGATTCCTAGAATAGAATATTTAGAGCATGGAGTCCCATATGTTTTGTAATTTAACTGATCAAGTAAGAAAAAAGTATTTCCTCAAACCATTCCGATAAAATATTACATCGTGAAACGGATCTGGGG
Source organism: Troilus luridus (assembly GCA_964056705.1). NCBI lineage: Eukaryota > Metazoa > Arthropoda > Insecta > Hemiptera > Pentatomidae > Troilus > Troilus luridus. The sequence continues at coordinate 136,426,638 of OZ057413.1, read as the reverse complement.
TTTAGTGCATGATAGAGTCTGTGTTCCATGGACAACGGTTCTGCAAGGAGGTGACTTGTCCTAGGTCACGCACAACCGCCAGATTTTCCCCTCTTAATTTGGGTACCCTATTTTTATAATATTTTATAGAGGCTGGGTGAGCCCCAAGAGGGTCCTAGATCCTATATGATCCATCTCCCGCCGCAAACAGACTAAATTATAGTCCTACCCGCAGCGGGATTTGAACCAGGATTTCCATCATGGCAATGACGCCACTCCGCTCCCTAGAATAGAGATATGGAAAAACGAAAGTTCAAAGAGACATCAAATAATTTCTCAGTAACTGGAGGAAAAATTTCAAACACGAAGCCTTATATCATAATTATTTGAAACAGACCTACCTGTCGATAGTTGGCCAGGTACTTTTTCCTTACGTTACTTTCAGTTTCTCGTTTGGAACTTTTCCTGCTCTAGGCCTTAAGATTTATTTTATCTCTGCTTTGAGATGTTGCTTTCCTTTATTAATATATAGTGTGGGCTAACCGCGTCTCCTCTGGATTCTTCATCATGGCTTTTTTTCTCCTATATATTTACTTTTATTTCTATTTATTTTATGTATCTTATTTTTAGTATTCGTTGTATTTTTTTTTATTTTAGCATTTGTTGTTTATTATTCAAAAGGTTAAATAAATACATATCAAATAAGTATATAAACAAAAATAAAGAAATACTACACAAAACAAACTTCATAACAAAAAGGAAAATTAAAATATATTAGGAAGGAAATGGTCCGGGTGAAAGTAAAAACATATTCTCTTAAATAGGAAGAACTGTTTATTACATATATAATTACATTCTATAAGGGCTTCTCTATTAAACCGTCCTATAATATAATTAAATTTACTGTTGTATAATAAGTAGTAACATTGAGTTGCCATGCCGGAATTTAGTCTGTTTGCAGCCGGAGACGGATCATATAGGATCTACGACCCTCCTGGGGCTTACCCAACATCTATAAAATATTATAAAAATAGGGTGTAAAATCTATAGGGGTAAAAATCTGGAGGTTGAGCGTGACCTAGGACAAGACGAACTGTTGTCCATAAAACAGTACAGTCTCTACCATGTACTGAACCCTAGACCTTTTCACGGGTTGTAACGGTACAGGTTTTTTAAATTATTAGTAAAGGGGATGGTCAGGTGGTACCTCCCAATTTCGATTTCTCTCTAAACCCTTTGAACAAGGATTGGGACAATAATTTCGCAACACTTAACACATATACTTTCGGAATAATTTTGATCAGTCAATTCGGTATTCTAAGATTATAATATTTTTAAATATCTTGGGAGGTGCTGAAGCCTGGCAAAAAAAATTACAAATATTCAAAGCACTATCATGGATTCTTCATAAACTATATAACATAAACTAAAGTTTTACAATTTACAAAAACAAAAATGCACTGTTAACACTAATTTTTAGTTAAGGGGGCGGAGTGGTTCAGTGGTAGAGCGGAAAGTTGTCTTCCCGATGGTCCTGGGTTCAAACCCGCTTGCTAGCTGACTTTTATTTAATCTGTTAGTGGCCGGAGACAGACCCTATGAGATATAGGACCCCTATGGAGCTCAATCAGCCTCTATAAAGTGGGTACCCAAACTGAGAGGGAAACTCTGGTGGTTTAGCCTTGTATAGGACAGTATCCTCCCTGCACAACCGTTGTCCAAGAAATAGTATAGTCTCTACCATGTACTGACCTTGATGGCCTGTAGTGATGCAGGATTTTTTTTATGCGAAAATTACATTTTGTAATTGGATCAAAAGTAATTGAACATTACATAAACAATTACAGTAATTGAAGAAAGCTATTGCCGTAATAAAATCTAATTATTGCAATTATTTTTTATATACTCCCTTGGGAGTGCTGGTAATGGAAATTGGCTGTTTCTTACATTATACTGGGACAGTTCTACATAAATTTCATCTAACCAAGTAGTTTAAGATGAGCATGACATTTAACGAGAAGAGAGGATGAGGTGGTATATATTTTCTTATTGGAAGCATACATCAATGGGAAGATAACATAGGAGAGAAGTTTAACCAATCTTGTAGCCTCAAATTATAGTCCAATACGCTTTATCTCCCTCTTGTTTTATGGTAGGAGTATTCTAAGTCCTATATCTTGACATATAAAACTTTAATTTTTAGCATGTCGAAAATTTTACTTGGGTGATTACCAACGATTGTTAATGAAAATAATAGAAAAACAAATAATTAGGCAGTAATGCGTTCTGCCAACTTAAGTAAAACTCAAGATTCTGAAATAAGTTTTTTTTAATTTCTAATTTGTAACTTTAATTTATTAGGATTACTCTGGTTTTCACATATATTGATACTCAGAAAAATAATTAAATATATTTTCCAGTAGTTTATTAATAAAAGAATTTGATAGGCTGCGCAGGTCAATACAAAATATAATTAATTTATTTGAAATAATAATAAAATATTGTTATATTATGCATAACTTGTTTAAATAGATTGTATTTTTATTTTTAGCATTATCGCTAAGTTCAACAAGTCATTTGTAATATAAAGTAATTTGTACTTTCAATGATTTCATAAAAACAAAACATTTAACTATTAAATAAATAAAGGCTTAACGAACCCGAAGGCTCGACGCCGACACCACCAATCTATGTTTACAACCTCCGTCCATGGAGCCCCAACCAAACCCAAGACTCTTAACGCAATCCTCCCACCTACGACTCGGTCTACCCCTCAATTGCTTCCCACTCGGTACAGCGCCTATTGGCATCTTAGGAATTCGTTCGCTACTAAGCCCACCAACTTTACATGTCCATCTTAATCTTTAGCTATCACCTGAATAATATTTACCGGATGCATGCTTAGCAATTCCGCGTTATGTAATCTCCTATATTCCCCGGATGTCACATCCTTTTTTGGACCGAATATTCTACGTAACACCTTATTTTCGAATACCTGAAGACGTTAGTGGCCAAGTTTTACATCCGTAGAGAAGAGATGGGACTATAATTGTTTTATAAATTCTGATTTTTAGATTTCTGGACAAAAGTCGCGAGCTTTTTAATTTCGAGACCGAATAGTAATAAGCATTTCTCGCCTTTAGTCGCGCCTTTATTTCCTCTTGAATTTCGTTTTTACCAGTTACCATTGACCCTAAGTACTTAAACTTCTCTACATGAAAGAAGTTTATCAAAAAAAAAATGTTATCAAACTTATTATGAAACATTATAGATTGTTCCTTTATATTTAGGGTTAAATGCCCATTGAAATTTTAAAACATGAAAGCAACTTGTAAAATCGATTTCCGAATATCGTATTTTTATTTTGTTGGTACAAATTTTAAAAAATAAAGAAAACAACATTTTCTTCCTCATATATATATATATATCTTCCTCATCGTATATATATAATGTTTTGGTTCAGTCAGTTTATTTCAACTTCTTTAGGCGACATTTCGAGACTAGGTTAGTCTCATATTCATGCAACTTGGTTAGATGAAGTTTATGTCGACCTGTCCCAGTATAATGTAAGAAACAGCCAATTTCCATTAGCAGCACTCCCAAGGGAGTATATAAAAAATAATTGCAATAATTAGATTGTATTACGGCAATAGCTTTCTTCAATTACTGTAATCGTTTATGTTATTTTCAATTACTTTTGATCCAATTATAAAAATAATTTTCATATAAAAAAAGACCTGTGCCACTACAAGCCATGAAGGGTCTGGGGTTCAGTACATGGTAGTTGTAATGGATATGGTGTATCATGTATTGTATATGATGGATATATTGTATCATGTATCCTTCTTGCCAGATATATATTATGTTTCTATTTATATAATAATTTCAAAGGTGAAATTTGTTAGCATCGCTTTTACTGATCGTTTACGAAATTAAATAAAGACTAATATTGAAAAATAATCAGTTAAAAACTAAAATATTTAATTGGAAAATGAACTTACCTAGTTTTGTATTTGGCATAGTTTATATATTGTTATAAGGTATATTATAGTAATGGAGTTGTTATAAACTTAATTTAAACTAGAAAAGTATTTACTCGCTGGCCTAGTATGTTCTGCGATGACCCTTGTTCAAGTGAGCCTAGGTCTTAGCTATCGACCAGCCACCAAGCTACTAGGGTAGTCTTGCTGGTAGCCAGTACTGCTTAGGATATTCGGGGTGTGAAGGATGTATTTTAAAATGTATAACAAGGAAAGTTAATTCATATTTTAAGAAAGATTGATAAATGTTGTCAAACAACAAGACGAATGTAGAGCAAGCGTAAACACAATAATACAATTCGGTAACCAATTAGGTACAAAACAGTATTTACAATTTGCCTGATAACTGAGAAGTTTTGTCTAAAATGACATTGGTAGTCTCTAATGATTTCCTCAGTATATTCCGCGTTTCATCTACATGGTATTAACAAGAATATTTAAAACAGACCGTCAAAAGACCCATCGATATTTCGTTTCCGTCCTCGGCCTCTTTTTGTAGACTGGAATGAATACAGATTTATTCTGTTATTTTTCAAAAAATCTTGTCCGAATGATAAAACCATAGAAACATCAGTTTAATTTCCGGGGTGGAACTGAATCACGCAAAATCAAATACATGATTTCGAGAAAACGCTGATGAAAAGTCCAGTGTGAGATGTTTCTACTTATGAAACGTAAAAAAGTATATATTTTTTTAAAGTTTCGTAATCACACTAATTATTTATGCCTTTTCATCGACGTTTTCTCGAAATACTGTTTTTGACTTAGTGTATGCCACTAACGGTATAGTTTATTCCCAATGCTTATCAGGTTTTCTGAGCGTTCTATCAGCTTTATAGCAACCTGATAATCGTAACTCCTAATAACTCCTCCTTGTTTGACTGGATTATTCATTAAGTCATATTATTTTGATTATTATTATAAAATGTACAACATTTCTTTAAAAAAGAACCAAATTAACCGATTTTTTTTAGCACCAGTAGTATTTGAAAGTATTCTAGTTAGCATATGAATATTTTTTTTTAAATTACCAATATGGTTTCATATAATCAGATATTCACAGAAAATAATCTTTACATCACCAAGATCCTGTTTCTTTATCTTTCCCCTTCTCCGATACCTGAACTTCTTAGAGAAGATTAAAAAGACACTGGCCTAAAGATCTGCTCAAAAATCATTAATCAGTTATTAAAAACAGTTATTAAATCGGGGAGAAAAAATAATTGAATTAAAATTTTATGGATTCGATACTACGCTGGTGCAAATATGACATAAACTAATAATAATTAATTACCTATTTATAATATAATAAATATTGCCAAAAACTTAAAATTAAGACAGAAGGATCATTGTATAACTTTTAAAAATAAATATACTGTAACTAGATGAATGGAACAGAGCTAAAACGGGAACAAGTAGTAAATTATGAATCGAACAATGAATTAGGAATCGAGATCGGAAAGGGGAAAAAATCGATATTGTCCTGATCGATTCCTCTAGGAAATACTAGAACGATATGTATCTAATATGTGTTATACCTCATAAATTAGATTTGTATAGAGGATAGCTTACTATACAATAACAATATAATTGTCTATTGTTAAACGTTCCCTAGTTATATGTGATACAAACTAACTTACGTATTAACGAATCTTGTCAAACTGACTTGAGGGATGGAAAATTTAAAAACTTTTGAGATTACAATCGATTTTTTACTGCGTGAAAGAAAGTAAAAAGGTACGAATAAGCTGCTCCAAACGTTCGGTTAAATTTAATTAAAATGATATGCAGCCATATTTCCATAAAAAATTTATTATGCTTTAGTTTTATGCTCTAAACACGTTTATGAGAAAACTCGTTAAAATGTTTAGACATGATTGGCTATAAATGTAGAACGGTGATTTATTCCTTGAATAAATAAATTAATTTCAATATTAAGACACTTTTATATCATACCCTTATTAAACTATGCTAAATCGGATTCACAATTATGACTTATAGTTATAAAACTTTCAAATAAAATTTGTACTATTGTGCAATATAAATAATAATTGTCGGAATAAACCACTGAAACCTCCCTAAGGGATTTGCATAACAATCTGCTAGGCCATGATCGCGTTTTACTAGGGTTGAGCAATAGTCGATAATTATTATCGATATATAGATATGTCAAGCCTATCGATGGTCACTATCGATAGTGTCGACTATCGATGGATCTTTTTTACCCTCTAGTTTTGTAATTCTCGGAATTATGCTGATCTGTCTCTGTCCAGTGTCGAGTTCTTTTGAGATTGAACTCCTAGAGGAATTCCTAGAGCTCAAGAGTTCTCTTCTATATAACTTTGATGCCGCACCGGGCATTATTTAATTCTCCGAAATTACTAATTACATTATGTTGGTTAGGACACGTAGTCTCACACTTGTGCAAACTAACCGAATTCGCGGTATTGAGGATTGGCTCTTAAAGGCTTTTATAACCTTAACTTCCTCTTTAATTAGGGATCTTTTTCTACACCTCTTAAATGTTTAACTAGAAATGTTAGTTTTTCTTTCGGGAAATATCTGGCTCAAGGAGTACACTTGGTTTTTGAAATTAACTATTTCGTTATTTTTCTTTTCTGAAGATTTGATTTGTTCATTGTTATTGTTACCTTATAAATTGTAAATACTTCTTTAAAATTAAAAAAAATATTTTTTTTTCTCATCTTTATGATATAATCTTATAATTTATAAACCGGCAAATTTCAAATAGTAGGTAGGTTATTGAATTTAATTAAATTAGTTGAAATTCTTTATTGAACAGGTTTGGAAAAAAAGAAAGCAGCTATAGAAAAACGATCAATAGCATTCGATAGTATCGGCCTATCGATATTGCTAACTATCGAATATCGCCCATCCCTACGTTTTACCATAACGACAGTTGGCCCTAGAGTTTTTTAAAGGGAATATAAAATCATCGATTTTAGTGTTCTTCGCAGGAGGCGTGAAATGGCAGTCCCAAGCCTATGCGGTGTAAAATATTCACGTTAAAGATCCATATCCTAACTATACCTGGATAGCCAATATTTAGGACTTCCACTGCATCATTGCCCCATTAGTCATAAAGTTACGTTAAATTAATAAAAACCTACCAAATTTAATGATGTTAATGATGTTAAGCTTCCCAGTCTCCACTGCGCTTATAACCCTTATAGGAATTCGTTCCTTACTAAGCCCAGCAACTTTATAGACCCATCTTATAAAAGTATAGTTTTGTAAAAATAGAAAATAAAATCTATAAACTCTAATCGTTTTGGTAATAAATCGTTTTTAAAAACAAACTTTTATCTACCCCGCCTTGGCAGAAACACCTCGATAGTGGACATATCTGACGGGCAATCTTATGTAGAGAGTTTCGCTATATTAACTATTTGTCTTTATCTATTTATTTGCACTTTATCTATCTATTGCTCAATAACTTTTTATTATGCTTATCGTAAAAAAAAACTACATCTTGACAATAAAAAATAATTGTAACGACACAATATCTTTGAGCTTTATTGATGGTGCTAGGAGAGAAAACAAAATCTGTTGACAATTTAAACACACCGCTAGCGTTGCTCAGGATATTAATCTTTCATATCTTATTATGTTTTATCATCTGGAAAATCGTTCTTTATTAACTTCTATAACTTTATATATTAGATCTAAAATATTTAACTTCCAAACCTTAATATCAAGCTCCACAAATGAACTATTAATTAGCGAAGATCTAGATCCTTACGAAATGATAAGACCCTTTTTATTTTCTTTTTTTTTTTAATTTATTTATTGATATTTACAACTGTATTAAAATAATACATCAAGTAAATGGGCTAAGCTATACATAATGACATGTGAAAATGACAAGTAGAGAAACTACCCACTGGTAGCACTCAAATCACAAGTTCAACTAAGAAGTCACGGGGCCATCTTCTTTTCAGACGCCTCGGAGGATTATCGGGAATTGAAGAGGAAGCTAGGTTTGAAACTAGAGGGTTTGAGTGGAAATGAAGTTTGTTATGAAAGGATAGATAGCGGGTTCGGGCCAAATCAGCATGATAAGACCTTAGATATGAAAATTGAATATAAGATAATTTTGTTAGTTTTGGATTGATAATTTAATTAAAATTTATGTTTGCTTTCAACTCGTCCCATGAATCTCTTTAATGAAGCTTGGGAAGTAAATGGAATGATAACTATTAATTAATGTACTCCTGAACAAGTCAGTTTACCATTTCTCGGAACGTTACGTAGCTTTATAATTATTATGCTATAGATCCTACTACTCTTTATGAAGCGTTCGTATTATACGATGTCATTTGTGTAGGCGTAATATTAAAGGGAGGAATGGAAGTTGACTTGGGTAAACCGCAAGTTCATCGATCCTCCTAAAGGAGTCCTGAGTCTTGAAGTAGACTGGAGTCAGCTAGTTCTCTTGAAGGAAAGGACCTACTCTTCTAAAGAGGTTGTCATCTTCAACTATCATCTTATCCGAAGATATTAATCGCCGTACTGAATTAATTAAAAATAAATAAAATTACGATTTTATTAATCGACTGATATCTGAAGTATACTGGTTGTTTATTACATAAAATGTTACCAACAGCAACTCTCTCAGACCAAGTGGACACCTGAAAAGGGCTGGGTGGGAAACAAGACGCGGAACGTATGGGAAACTTGAGTACGAAACAGACCCAAAACATCCTCATATCTCAAAGAAGCACGATTATATTCTAGCGCTCATAAGAACAATAATTATAATCTCAACTGGTTAGTGATCTAGTCGTTACAACAAAAAATAAAATACATGAAAGAAATATTTTATTGTACTAACTTTGTAAATAGATAAGTTCTATTATCAATTTAAACTGCCATTTTGCTACACCCAGAATATTGTAAGACTATAGAAATAAAAAGACTCCTAACTTCGGAGTTCATCTTTCTTCAGCTCAGATTAAAACAATTCTCAATTACTCGCCTAGAGTACCAACCAGTCTTTAAACTCTTTTTTATTGGAAAAAGGATTGCTCACTATATATGTTGATTCCTGCAAGTGTGAACATTTTCAGTACGCCTCTGTCGGAGCCATTCGAGAAAACTTCTTTCTATCGAGAATATTTTTCGCAAACATGACAAAAGCCGTGGTTTCCTGTACCCTAGTTTGCAACGTCTGCAACTTTGCGTGGGATCGCAACACTGGTTGTGCAATTTGAAGAATGCAGCAATTTTAATAAAATAATTAAAACGTCATGATGACCAATACTAATCAATAAACAAATTTAAAAGAGACTTTTTCTCAAACAATTCCTGCAGTTTATCATTTTCTAATAATTCATTCACTCAATGAAAACCTATTTCCAGTCGGTTTTTTGGCATATAACTTTATTATGCGGATACGTTTCGACTAATTTGTCATTTACAATCCATCAAGAACTTCATTAACATCTCAGAAGAGTTATAAGTCATCTTTTTTCTGTAAATTATTAATTACATAAATCACAACAATTTAACAAATATACATTTCTTAAAATCGTCCATAAATAGAAGTAAGTATAGATACCTTTTTTTTTTTAAATTCATGTCATTAGCTAAAATCTTTTCTTGGAGGTCCATTGTCCTCCATGGTCCTTTTGTTAATATTTTAAACTTTGGTCTCTATTTATACTATATTTTATTTATATTTACATACTAAAATCCTTCCCATTTAAATTTATCATAATTAAATTATAAATCAAAAAAAAATTTTTAATACGTAAAATTTATTAAGTTTATTATTCTATTTTTAATATATTTTTATAGGTTCTTAATTAAAAAATCAGATAGGACTGAAATTGGGATATCTAGGTAACTGTTGGGAGGTTATAGTGCTAGGTTATCTCTCTGTGTTTTTAAAGTAAAAAACCGACTGGAAATAGGTTTTCATTGAGTGAATGAATTATTAGATAATGCAATCCAGTTTACATCCTTTCAAAATGAATTTATCATTTTCTTGTAAGTAACTAAGCAATTTGGTATCATCAGTATACAAAAATACATGTTCTCATACATGCAAGCTAGAAACAGCATTTAATTTAAACCCCTCCCGTAAGTGATGCCCGACACGCAAGGTAACTCAGATGGTGTAATAACCCCGTAGTAGGTGGGAGGTTTGGTCCAAGGATGCTTCAGGGGGAAGTAATGTAGGTCTTCGTGCGCCTGCTGACCCCGAACAGCCATAATCCTTGAATCTAGATCCATTCACTGGTTTTGAACCCGAGTTTACGTCGGTGAGGACTAGTATGAATCAAACCCGACGGAATGGTCAAGCAGCTATAGAAAACCATGGTTGGCAGAAACGTGAGTTTCTAGGTATTCTACATCATTTGGATTCTAGTCTATACTCGGCTAAAAAATTTACCAAACATAATAAAAATTCAAAATTATTTATTGCTATCTTATTAAGACGGTGAAGTTATTCTCTTAATACTCAGTTTGTAACAATAAACTATTTCAGTTAAAATAAATATAAAAAAGGGTATAGCTATGTGAGATTTGTTTTTAATAAAACACCGCCAGGCCAAAGAGGATCTCTTATGCAGAAACTAATCGATATATCAAATTCGATTCCAGGTCACTTACCGTCTCTGACCTCGTTGTCGACAAAATCGGTTACCTCAAATCTAAAATAACATTCAACCAGAAGCTGGTTCAACCATACAAAATAAGTCCGTAATAATAGTTTCACGACTATACCTATACCTATTCTTTCCTATCACATATATCAAATATAAGTTTAATGATATCGAAATAAAAATATTTTTGTTTAAGAAATATCTCTTAATAACCAGAAATTTATTTTTTATTATCTTAGCAAATGAGCAAAATATTATATATCTTGAACTCCGCGCATTAATATTAATTAGGTTCAACTTTGAAACACAAAATATACTTTTTTGGATTTGTATCTTGTATATAAAATGTACAATCTCAAATTTTTAGATATTACATTTAAAAAAGGAGTGGTTTATTTCCATTTTGTTTCATGTTTGTAATTTTGTGAAATCTCATAATAGCAAATTTTATTTTTAGCTGCTTTCAAAACTAATACTCAAACATTAACTTAATTAAAGACAAAATGAACTTTGTCATTATTATTGTATTATGATTTTATTATTATTTTAATTGTGAAAACGACGACATTATTCTCCGAATGAATTAATGTTTATAAACAAGAGTTTAATATAGTTCTCGTTGAATAAATTACTCGGTGTAGTAGCCATTGCTTTAAGAACCACTCTGTTATTAGAGTTTTAAGTTTCATGTTTAATATTTTTAATGTAGATATATTCAAGTTAATCGATCGATGAATTACTGTAAATATTCCTCACTCATAATATCATATTTTATAATATTATATGCTATTATTTATTCACTAATTTTTCTATAAGCCTGTTTCTTTGTATTGTAAATGTTTCAGTTTTTTTAAATTTTATTTTTGTATTACATTTTCTAATTCTCTACCAAAACATACCTGTTAGTTATTTACTTTCAAGATATTAAATAAATATAGTTTTATTCTAATAATGTAGTCCTTTGGCTAGATATATATTTATTTATTTTTGTGCATTTCTGTTATTCTTTGGGGACCTGGTCCCAGAATAAAATTATTTTTCCATTCTATTCTATTCTATTTTACTTAGTAAGGATGTTTCTGGATGAAGTGATATGCGACAAAGATGTGGCATTAGCAATGCAAGATGCAACTTGTCTTAGTTGTTGTTAACTCAATAAGTGTGTCAATAAGTCGCATACATTGTGTGTTTTAAGATTCAAAAAATTCTTATAGAATGAATTTATAAAGAAAATTATTTAACTTTTGGATTAGGAGAAGCAAGTAACATTGAATAAACTTAAAGCACTCCATATTTTTTTTTTTTTTTTTTTTTTTTTTGGAAAATTACTGAAAGTATAAGAGTGAAGTTAAAAAAAAAATGCTACTAACAACCCATGAAGGGTCTTGGGATCACTATACGATAGACGCTGTACTGTAAAAAGATTTGTCTTGGCCGGGATTCGAACTCGGGTCGCCCGCGTCTCTAGCCCGGTGCTCTACAGGATCGGTGAAGAGAATGGATTTGTCTGGCTTGGATGCGAGCCTTGGTAGCTCAATGGTTAGACAAATGTGGTAGTAAAATGCTGTTTTCAGTATCTTCTAGCCACGTTCCTCTTATTGTATAAATTTTATTCCTACACTTCCTGCCGAAACATATCCATTTCATATTCTTGTCCAATAAGAAGTTTTTTTTCAAATAATTTGATCTTTGGAATTATTCTGTACTTATGGAAGTATTTCAGAGCATCTTCTTCCGGATTCGGCAATTCCAAAAGTTCATTATAAATAAACAATGGCAAAATTTAAAAGACAAAAGCATCAAAATAAATATAATTTATAGTAGAAACATTAAAATAAACAAAAACACTAAATAACTATCAATTTAATAACGTACATATAGACAATTCTTATAAACGGAGTCAAATAATTAAAAGAGAAGAGGTTGAACGAGATAAGGAGGAAGGTTGCATGGTGACCTGCTAAATCACAAGTGTCAAAATCATTTATATGCAACAAAGTTAGAATCGACAACTTTTTAATCTAAATGACTATAAACGATACTGTATTTATATTTAAATACAGTTATTTATACTAAATAACTGTATTAACATTAGTCATACTTGATAGGTTTTGACCTGAAAAGTCATGGAGAATCATAATTGACGTCAAATAAGGATCAGTGCTCGTATTAGCTGGATAGATCAAAGAGGTGACCTCTCTCATGTCATATTGGTGCAGTGTCGTGTTGGCGATGTGATGTCGCATTCGACATCTGCTTTGCAAACTTCAGTGGAGGCGAACTGGTATTATGTATCAGAATAAATATTAATCAAAACGCTATGTATGATAAGAATTATATGCCATTAAATTATCTAAATTCTTTCATAATTATTACAACAAATATTTTATATATAATTAATATCCTATAATGAACAATACATTATAGGTTTTTTTTTACTTAGGACCACGTTATTTCAACCGTCTTTTTAAAATTTCTTCTTGATATTTGCAAAGTACTCCCTCATTCGTCCCCGGTGCTGCTCCCTTCTTTCTTCCGTCCATATCTTTTCTGTCTTCAGCTTTGGTTTTTCCTGAAAACCCTGGTGAGAATTTAGTTTCTGCCTTAGGCGTTTGTTTTCCTCGCAAGTCATCTCTTGCAAATCTTAATCAATCTCTTCGAAGTAGGCAGGTTTGGTCTCCTTTTCTTTAGAATAGAAGACCAAACAAATCCGGTTCGTCATTCTAATAGGTTTCTTTCTTAACAATTGATGGTAAAATCCAATTCTCCTTTCTCTCATTACATCCTATCTTTTGAAACATGAGTTTGCAGCTCAATGTTATCCCGTCGTCTGTATACACCTTGGTCTTTAATTAAGCCAAGAACTTTCCTTAAGATCTTTCTTTCTTTGATCTCCACTTTTTCTTCCAGGCCTTTCTTATTCATAGTTAGGCATTCTCCAGCATACAGAGCCTATGGTCGTATAAGAGTACGGTAATGCCTCAGTTTTGAATTTAAGGGCATTGGACTTTTGATGACATCGTTGGTTTTATTATTACATTTTATACTAATTGTAAAAATAATTTTCTTTTCTAAATAATTGTTTCTTTCACTTATGTGATAAAATATGTTAAGATTTTTGGCTGTATTTATACAATGAATGGCAACAGACCTACAAAAAAAAATTCAATCATCTCTCCAAGTAAATTCTGTCAGAGAAGAGATTGGAAGGTTTGCTGATAGTCATAATGAAAGAATTGAAATACACATAAACCCAGAAATGCAGAGCACAGAGGAGGACGCTTCACATCTAATAATGAGGCTTAAAAGAGTGAAGTCTAGTTATTTGCTATTAAAGTGAATTAAGCAAAGGAAATAAATTCAAACTGGGAGATTAGCCAATGGGCTATATCCCACACTCAAGATTTTTCACATGAAAGAGGAGCGACTTGTTAGGCTACCTCAGTTGTTGCAAAAGGTGGTTTTAGTGGGTTGGAGTCCCACACTTTCTGAAGATTTTTGGCCTCAGGTGTCTATTTAGATTTCCACCTTGTATAAAAAAACAAAAAAAACATCTCTCTATACATATAAATGAAACGTTTCAGGCGTGTAATAAATGTATAAAATTGAACTGTTTTGCTCATAACGTATTACAAAGCCCTAATCTAGAAATATACTCACAATATTACTCAGGTAAGGCTAAAAGTGTTGACCAAATTATGGGGCAGGAAATAATATAACATTAAAAAAAAGTGCCTGAAAAAACGTAAATTACTATTGAGTTTAAAACTGTGTCCACAGAAGTGTAATAAAAACTATAAAATTTAATTTGGAGATGTGATGTAGGTCGCTAATAACGCATTTTGAGAAAAAAAGAAATGGATTTGGAATGTTATCAACAACATTAACAATTATACAATTGGACCAACGTGGGTTGCTAGGCTGACAAGGGTTGGCTGACGCCTAGTTTCGATAAAAGAATATTCAAACCTAAACGTTTCACAGAAACTGTACGAATCAAAAGATGTAATAAAGGACAAAGACAAATTAAAATATTTAATTTCCGATAAAAGATTTCTGAAAAAAAACATTGCTATCTGGATAGATGAAAGACAGGTCAAAGGAAAGAGTTACACAGAGTAAAAATTAAAATATTCTGAGAAAAGAAAAAATGCTGATTACTCAAGAAAGATCAAGTAGACGGTCTAACGAAGAGGAAAAAATATAATAAAATCTTGTTTCATGTTCCTTCTTATTGTTTTTCTAAAATTAATTATTTATAATAATTATATTACTACTCTTTAAGAATTTCAGGAAATTATTAACGAGTAATTAAAACATCTTCAAAGTTGGAAGAGTTATAAAATTGATGACGAATTCATAAAAAGTTAAGCAGACATGTGATAATTCGAGGGGCAGACCGTACCGTAGGTGGGAGGATTGCGTTACAATGTTCTGACGGACTTGGGTTTTGGGGTGTAATCGAGGAAGGTACTATAATTATGGATTATAAATATGCTCTATAACTCTATTTTATTTTAGGTAATTACTATTAACCGAATATTTATTTTAATAACCTAACTTCTAAATTGGATTCTTCTCCAGAGATTGGTTGCATTTTTAATAATTTACTAATCAGTCACTTTAATACCTTAATTAAACCATCAATATCGCATTTATAAATATATTGTACATCTTGGTTAAGTAAACACAAAAAAATACAATGAATGTACATTATTAATAAAATTTCTTATTTTCAGTTACATATGTCATTAAAACATGAGCAATAATGATTGAGATATTTAGAGGATTGCCATAAAATGCGTACAGATATTAAATTAACAGTTATCTGGTAAAACCGTCTTTTCCTTTCTAGTTCTTTGTCAGCATAGATTGGAGTCGAACATTTATAGTAATTACTGTTATTCTTTGTCACCACTAAATTACTTAGTGCGCACTGGATATGTATATAAGCCTGTGATAAAACAGGAAATGATAACATTCAGGATTTAGTAAAGCAGATTGAATGGTATCCTTTAATTAAAAAGAACCATTAGCGAAAATTGCTCTAAAAAGCTTTTGATAAAGTACTCTTGTAAAGTTCTCTGTTGTTCCTTCAGTCAGGCCTTCCATAGAAAATAACTTCAGATTGTTTCTCTTCAATCCACTTCATGTCCTAGCTCTATTGTCTTGAAACTTTAAAAAAAACAAAAACAATTTAGCCAAAAGAGTAAGTTAAGTAAACCCGAAGGTTCGGTGCCGATACCCGCTGCTCACAAACTTTCGTTCAAAGATTAAAACCGTTATTATTCTCAACGCAATCCTCCCACTTACGTCTCGGTCTAACCTTCTAATATTTCCCTGTTGGTTCAGAGCTTATTAACTATGCATGTATTCCTTCTATACTAACCTACCAAGTTTACAAGCCCTTCTCAATCATGAAGACGCTGTTACTACAATTATATTAGCCGGGTACATTTCCAGCCATTTCGTGTAATTTTGTTTTCTGGCGATTCGTTCTTTTATAAACTGAATAATGTTAGAAATTCATTAATTTGTTAAGTAGCGCGTTTCACGCCAATAAAAGTATAGTTGGAAGGATTATAGTTTTTATTTTTCAGGACAAAATCCACAAGAATAGTAATGGCGAGAACGAAAAATAACATGTATATGACTTCAACCGAGCCTTTATTTACTCCTAAATTTGATTTTTTCTAATTATCATAAACCCTAAGATCTGAAGTTTATCCAATACCTAGCTTATTTACAACAAAGATGTAGAGAGTCGTCCGTTTGTTAACTACAGAAATGACTTTGTAAAGGCTGCTCGTTAGGAAAGCCAGTTTCTACGTAATATCTCATTTTCGAATACCTTAAGATGTTGTTCACCCTTCAACTTTAAAGGCTCGTTTCATATCCATAAATAATAGTTGAAAGTTTATAATTTTAAAAAATCTAATTTTAACCAGACCATAAATACTATTTATTTTTTTACGTCATTAAACTTATTTCTACGTTTATCTACAAGAACAAAATCACTGTCGTTTCTATTTTTAGCAATATATTTCGTCTTACCGTTCCTAACTATATGTTGTTACATATATACTGTATATCTGTTGTATTCATTCATATTAGATTTAATATCTTCTTCTGATTTCCCTCAGCAATATACGTGTTATACATCTGGTGGTTGATACAACCATAACACGTTTGTTTTAGTGAGCGGACACCTCACTTCAACGAACGAATTCATCAGATCTCTTGATAAATAATGGATTTTTCACTGTCTAAATAACAATTGCTGAGGGTTACAATAGAGTTGAATTGAAAACAAAAGATAAATGGTTGGATGTTTAGCTGTCCAATTCTGAATAGTTCAACTGAATCCTCAAACGTTTTTAAGTCTCTGAAGTATTTTTAATCAGGGTTTTCTTTGAAGGTGGATATCGTTTTTTTCACTCGGAAAGCATTCGTTCCCTGTGTTTGATGTCCGTTTTTTCTAATATTGCCTGGGGCTGATATCTGTAAAACGACTGATGGCTTGTTATTAATTTGTATTTTCGCGCCAGATTCTTTTATACTGCGATCCTACCGGAGATTATAATAATATATAATTTGGATTTGATATATGTGTGTACAGCCGTATTCTCCGAATATCATGGACCGACCACATTTGTAACATAGAAGTGGTAAATGGATTCGGAAAATATCCAGAAATCGCCATATACTGTTAAAAGACGGAAATTAGAATCCCTTGGCAGCGTCATACGAAATGATTAATATCGTCTGCTACAGCAAATATTGCGGGCACCAGGAAGGAGGTGGCACTCCTTACCGCAGAATTTGAGGCAACAAGTGTAAGATATCTGTGCTAATAGGCGACATCGGAAACGGGTAAGGCAGAGGAAGAAGAAAATTTCATAATAATAATATAATGAAGTTCTAATATTTAAAAAATGCAAAGAACCAGCCAGAGTACGCTCTTGAGGTACCGTCTAATGTCAAAGGTACGGCAATGACCATGATAATATGTTGACTGATCCTCTGTAACTTTATGCTGATATGGCTAACCGGGCGATACTACATTGAGAGAATTAAATTCTGCCTATCCAGGTGTAACGGTAATGGTTGTGAAAATTTTTATTTAAATATATATATTTAGTTAATGTGCATAATTACAGCTTTTAGTTCAATGCTAAAAATGTTAGCGAATTTTATATTTATATAATGAAAGTAATCTGTGTTAAGAAATTGTACTCTAGCCTTTATCATCAAAAGAAGTATTTTATCATTTGAAGTCAATGGTTTAGTTTTAGTTTTTCGTATTATACATAACGATTAGCATTTATTTGCTTCTTCTCATTAATAGGTTTTAAAAAGATTTTAGGTTTTAAGGATTTAGTACCTTAATATTTACGTATATGTTATCCTATGCCACATAAGATTTGCTAACGTTATTTCTTTTTGTTTGTATATGGTTTTGGTTAAAGGCATCGTAGGTCCTTAAAATTCAGTTTTGCTAATGTTTTATTAAAATTTAATTATTACTAGAAGGTGCCGTCTGTTTTGTGGCGACGCGGCATCAGCAGTTCACAAGTCCAACTCGGAAATAACTGAGCATTTTTGTCGCTAAAAGTCGACCTTATTCGAATATTTAAAATGTTAAATTCAATTCGCGAGTTTTTGGGATAATTATTACCACCAGGGGCAGCACCTCACAGACCGAGGAGTAAGAATGCTTACGCCAGCTCGGATAAGCCTTCAAATACCCGACCGTATTCCTCTCGAGGGTCGAGAAGTTGAGAACTACTCCCGACGAGCAGGGGGGTGGGGGGTCTCCCGACAGGATATGGACTGAAGTTGAGTTGAAGGCGAGTACTAGCGAGAAGAATTGGGGTCCGGAGTAAAACGTCAGAGGAAGGTAGTAGATTTTCTCTTTACTGTAGTCGGGCTAAGACTTGGGGTGAGGCCAGAGGTGGTGGTGAGGGTAGAGCCAGTTAATTATTTTCTTTGTCATTCGTCGCGTTTGGCCACAAGACAGATAGGAATCTTTTCTTTAAGTATTAGTGGACACAGCGGAGCGGAGTGGCTCAGTGGTTGAGCACTGAGTTGCCATGCCGGAAATCCTGGCTCGAATCCTGCTGCAGGCCATGATTTTTATTTAGTCTGTTTGCAGCGGGAGATGGATCATATAGGATCAAGGACCCTCCTGGGGCTCACCCAGCCTCTATAAAATATTATAAAAATAGGGTACCCATAATTAGGGGGAAAAACCTGGCGGTTGAGCGTGAGCGAGGACAAGTCACCTCCTGTCAGAACCGTTGTCCATGAATCAGTACAGTCTCAACCATGTACTGAACCCCCAGACTCGTTCACGGGTCGTAGTGGTACAGGTTATTAGGGGACACAGAATTATGGTTAGAAAAGAGGGGACTGGTTTTATTTGGAAATTAATAATTCGCGGTGATGCGGTAATTAGTACTGATGGTGAATGTGTACGTTGTAATTATTATTAGTGCATATGATTATTGTTATAGATGAGAGATATGATTATTGTTATAGATGAGAGATATGATTATTGTTATAGATGAGAGATATGATTATTGTTATAGACGAGAGATATGATTATTGTTATAGACGAGAGATATGATTATTGTTATAGACGAGAGATATGATTATTGTTATAGACGAGAGATATGATTATTGCTATAGACGAGAGATATGATTATTGTTATAGACGAGAGATATGATTATTGTTAAATAACCATATCTATTTCAACTATAACCAAGTAAATAACCAAGAATTACTCCCTTTTTAAAAAATCCCAGGTCCATCTCCGGGCCCATGAACCCGCGATCTTGTGGTAACCAATAGGCCACGGGTCGTCCCTTATTTCCCTGTGTATGATGTGATTTTAAATAAACCAAGGAACATTAACAACTTTTATTCTAATTTTGGACTGTGTTGTTTCTATCTTGTCTACTTGGACGTGTTTTTCTGAACCCCAAACGTTCTGCTCCGTGTGTCCAAATCGGTTATATTTGTCATCATATACTGCGCAAAAATTAATAGAGATATTACTAATTTTGTATATAATTTAACCATAATTTATTTTGTTATATATTTAATAATTACATTAATATTTAATTAGGATAGGGATTTAACGAGTACTCGACATCGCACAAGCTCGTGGAACCGATTTTACGTTCCTTCCGAAGATTGGCATAGTTAACGAATTTTTGACTGCAATTAAAAATCCTTAGGCCACCTGGTGGGCTGCGAACCCACGATCTTGGCCCTAACATTCCAAGAGTGAATACAGCATGTAAAGAATTTGTAGAAAAAGTAAATAATGAATTTCGAAACTCTTCCATTATAATCTTAACATAAATCACCGATTAATACAAACCATTAAGTCTTGGTTTCAGTATACGGTAGTTATATAGCCCGTAAACACTCGATTATGTTATTAAAAAGGTATTTCGATATATAGCGAAAAAGATTTAAATTTGATTATGAATAGTAAAATATCTGTGCTTGGGTTTGCGGGCGATTTAGTACTATTGGGTGAGGACGAAGAAACTATAAAGCTAAATACACAAACGTTAATGAATGCTGCTAAGGAAATAGGGCGGGAAATAAATTCGGATAAGACTAAGTATATGGTCAGTAGCAGGGAAGGGCGGAATTTTAGTGATATTGTAGGAGGGAATAAGTTCGAACATGTGGAGATGTTTAAGTTCTTAGGGTCAATGGGAACTGGAAAAAACGAAATTCAAGAGGAAATAAAGGCAGGAGGTGGTTGTTATTATCGGGTCTCGGCATTACTAAGCTCACGTCTTTTGTCTCGGAATCTAAAAATCAGAATTTATAAAATAATTATCCTTACATCTCTTCTGTACGGATGTGAAACTTGGCCACTAACGCTGAAGGATGAACAACGTGTTGAGTTATTCGAAAATAATCTGTCTCGTAAAATATTCGCTCCAAAAAAGGATGAGACTACTGGGGGATGTAGGAGATTAAACAATGCGGAATTGTGAAGCATGCATCAGGTAAATATTATTCAGGTGACAGCGTAGCGAAGATTTAGATTGGCCTGTAGTAAAGTTGCTGTGCATAATAACGATCGAATTCCTAAGATGTTAATAGGCCCTGTGCCGACTGGGAAGCTTTTGAGGGGTAGACCTAGGCGTAGGTGGGAGGATTGCGTTAGGAATGATCTAGCGGGTTTGGGTTCGGGTGGTGCTCCGTGAACGGAGGTTTGTAAACGGGTATTGTTGGTATCGGCATCGAGCCTTCGGGTTCAGCTGTTTTGAGGGAACTTCCCAGAGCACCTCATCTCAATTAGGGACGATTTGGAATGGCCTGCATGCTATATCAATTTGTCCCCTTGTGATTTTTTTTCTAAGGGGTTTTTTGAAATCCCGAGACAATGTGAACCGCCCAAGGAAGTACCTTACAAGATTTGAAGACCAGCATCTAGGAAGGCATTGTGAACATAACTATGCTGGCAAAATTCATGACAAATGCCAGAAATCATTTTACTCAGAGTATGAAGAATGGGAGACGTCACCTATCTGATTTCATCTTCAAAACTATGAAAACAAAACTTTAGGCATACAGTACATTAAAAAAAAATTAATTAAAATGTTTTGATTCTTAGAATTATTATGTTTTGAAAGAGGGAAGTTATGCTGCCACGCCCTGTTTAAAGAATAACATATATTTAATTAAGACTAATATTGGTCGCCATGACATAATGTATTGATGTTATCAGTCCAATTATTGAATTGCAGATTAATATTCAGGATTGCAATCCAAAATCCTTCGCAAAATCCTAAACGCTCCTTATTTTGTCACAAATAAAACCATCCATAATGACCTGAACGTTCCATATGTTACCGATTTAACCCATTCCATAATAAACTCCAGGCCCATCCAAACCCACTAGTTTCCATCCTTGGCTCCAATTCTAACCTTCTATAATAGTAATGTAATTAGAGTGCTGCCAATGGGTAGTGCCCTACACGTCCTTTCATGCATTTATTTATTCATACAGCCCTTGTACTAGATGTATATATTACAGTTGTACAATTCAATAAAATAATTAAAAAAAAAAAAATATTCAGGCAACAAAGATGGATGCATTCTGATAATATTGTGCTTTGTGACATTAGTGTTTAATTACGACTAATGTTTAGTTTGGGAACAGCGAATAATAATATCTTTAATTTTTCTCAAAACTTATCATTAATTTTAGATTTAATCAATGGGTATTCCAAAGTAAATATGTCTGGTAATTCCTCGCAAAAAAAAAAAATTGCTATCATGTGTTACAGATATATCAAGTAAATAGCCCCAGTGAACAATCGGTTAAGTCGAATTTTGTCTAGAATGAGTCAAATACATTGAGGGAAGCGAATCGTGTGAATAGTTGTAATATGAGCTATCAACTCTTTTCAAGCCAATGCCTAAAACTTGGTCCCTTATTCATTACGAAAATAACTCGATTCCGCTTCCTTAACTCATTTTGGAGAAAATTAGACTTGCCCACTTATTCTGGGGCTGTGCCTGCCACTATTAGATCTTAGATTCCGTTCCTAGGTCTTTAACATGACGAGCCATTGTTGCTTTAGAAGCACACACTACATTAGCTAAATCATGAGTTGCGTGTTCCTTTATGGTCCAAGTGTTCAAGAAGAGCGTCATCATCACCAATCTTTAGGATCATATTCCCATTGTTGGAACGGCTGAACTTAAGTGCGGAAGTATTTCGAGGTATTACTGATTCTCCTTCTATGGCACGAATTTTGTCGGCAGCATTTCCTCTTAGCACATATTTTTTTCAAATAATGTCCCAAAGGAAATAACGATTGTTTTTCTTCTGATATTAAACGTGCGTTTTAATGGTGTAATTTACCCTATAAAGCAAATTGAATGACATGCCACAAGAAATTAAGGGACGAGCCTAAGTAAACATCGACATAAACAAAAAATACACTTTATATTATACTATATCTTTATTTTTATTGGGCGTGAAAAATGAAAATAAATACACAGCAGTGTATTTTTTTATTATTACTTAAGATCGAGGAAGCGATATATGTTTTTTAGCTACTGTATCGCTGATTAAGAATAGACTGTTTCCTATGTTGAGTGATCTGCAGTTTGTTAATTCATTTTATGTCACTTTATGCTGTTATAACAATTTTTTTATGTTACTGTGGGGTCCTAAATTTTGCCTATCTAAGTATATTATAAAATTATGAATTGAAAAAGGGAAAGGTCAACAGAGACATTAAATAAATGTTAATACATTAGTGGAAAAATTCCAACTAAAAACCTTAAGTCTCTAAACTAAAACAGGAAATTGAAAATGTATATAGTATTTTCAATTTCCTGTTTTAGTTTAGAGACTTGAGGTTTTTATTTGGAATTGTTCCACTAATGCATTAATATAAAATTCTGATTTTTATATTTTTGTTTATTATTTTTTAGGATAGTATACAGTTTTAAATTTCAATAAATATTTTTTTTTAAATTAGGATAGTTAAATCCTTAAAAAAAATTGTTTATAAGTTATAAGAAAATGTCTTAATGTTATTTCACTGGATCCTCAGTATTGATATAATAGTCCTAAATTTGAAATATTGAATTAAATATAATAAGATTTAGGTTGTTTTGTATTTTAAATCTATGGATTCCATTTTTTCAAGTGAATTAAAAATAGATATATATATTTTGAGAAACGGCTTAGAGTGGCATTGTGATTTACCAATTTTATAATTACCACTTATCGAATTTAACTGATCGAGCACGATAAGAGAATAAACAAAAAGTAATTATTCTATCCGTTGCTAGGCAACGCCGATAAAATATTACATATTCAAAAAGTTTTTTATATATCTTAAGAAATAATTAAATTTAGATTGCCTTTAACTCCATAACTGAAATAAAATCATCTATTTTATAAAAAAAATATTTTTATTTTGAAGAAAAAAGATTTGTCCTGGCCGGGATTCGAACCCAGGTCGTCTGCATCTCTAGTGCAGTGCTCCAACCACTGAGCTAGCAGGGGTCGTACCAAACCCAGCCAGATCCTCTTCACCGATCCTCTAACCCCGTGTTCTCGCTATTTTTACGATGTATACACGGTAAAGAATGTTAATTGAACATTACTTTGATTGGGATCTTGTTGACTGACTTCAATTTTATATTTATAATTTATTTTTATTTAATGTTCTTTTGATAATGAATATTTTTATTTTGAGGAGAACATAATATCCATCGCAAACATTGCGAGAACACGGGGATACAGTATCGGTAAAGAAAATGGATTTGTCTGACCTGGATACGACCCCTGGTAGCTCAGTTGTTTAGAGCACTGCACTAGAGATGCAGACCCGGGGTCGAATACCGGCCAGGACAAATCTTTTCTCTTCAAAATTAAAAATTCACCATCAAAAGAACAATAAATAAAAATATATCTATACCTACCTTTTGCTGTGTGAAGTACTGTATTACCGAAAAATGTCGATTTTAACAAATGTATACATTTTCTATACCCTTGACAATAAACTTCTTTTTGTATATTTGTTTTGTAATCGTAAGTTTTTTAAAAATATGATTCGAAGTGATTATATTAAATTATAATATTACAATTAAGATTTTTGGAACCATCGGTTTACAGTTTATAGCAATTCAAGTCATAGTAATATATGATTGTTACCTCGTTATTTCATATTACAAATTCATAGCCTGACCCACATTCTCAACTACGATAAGACCTTACGTTGGTGATACTATCTCAACCTAGAGATGTAGGTAGTCTTGTACCAAGAGATTTCAGATAAGTTATTTCAGTTACATTTGTGATACGGGAAATCTATACGAATAGCCATACTTGGGAATGTCCATTTTTTTTTTTTTATGCAGTACAATCGACTGTTATACTTTTCGAGATAGATATTTGTAATGAGGATCTTAGGATAATAAACTTTTTCGTTTCCACTTTCGGATTCGGATTGCCTAATATTATTTATATGCAGATTCGCGATATTTTATCATAAAACATTTGTTTCATGATTAAGTTCGCATTTTTTTTTCATCATCATTATCATTAAATAATCGCTTATTTTTTAATATATAATATAATATATTATAATATATTAATATTAATATATAATATAATATAATATATAAAATAATCGAAATACGCACACCTATATATTAAAGATAAACCTGTAACAGTACAACTTATCTTGAGTCTTGGGTTCAGTACATGTTAGAGACTGTACTATTTCTCGGAGGGTTGTGCAGGGAGGTGATTTGTCCTAGATCACGCTCAACCACCAGCCCCCCCCCTATTTTGGGAACCCACTTTATAGAGACTTGGTGAGCCAAGGAGGGTCTTTCGATCCCAAAGGAATATAATAAAATCAACCACTGCCGGGTTCGAACCCGAGATCTTCGGTACTTTCTTATATATATATATTACTTATAAACGTGTATAATATAATAGCTATAATAAAAATCGGCGATAAAATTTTACATCACTTAAAACTTTGTTATATATAATATAGAGAGTTTAATATTCGACAGTTATTTAACAATGGAAATAACAGTTTCGATTTTATATATAATCGATAAATCGGATATATATAAAATCGGACACTTTATTAGATGCATTAAACTAGTTTTCATCATCCATCAAATGATAAGGGAGTATTGGAATAGTGATAAAAATCATATATATTTAAAAAAAGTAATTTTATCTACTAAGGAAGCGGAGTTGCCATGCCGAAGGTCCTGGGTTCAAATCCTCCTTCCTGGAAGACTTTTATTTACTCTGCTAGTGGCCGGAGGTGGATGCTATGGAATCCAGGACTCTCCTGGGGCTAACCCAGCCTCTATAAATTGGGTACCCTAAATAAGGTGAAAATCTGACTGTTAAGCGTGATCTAGGGCAAATCACCTCCCTGCAAAACCCTTCGAGAAACAGTACAGTCTCTAACATGTACTGAACCCGATACCTTCCATGGGGTTTTGTGGTATGGTTTTTTTAAATTTATTTACTATAATTTTTTATATATTTTTATTACTCCGTAAAAAGTAATAAGTATTGTTTTAACAATTGATTTTGTACGTTCAGAATTTATTTTTAGGCGGTGTCACTTTTTGAGTCATCGTTTTCTAGATTAATAGCCCTGTAAGTAAGGCAGGTATTGTCCGCATCAGACATTTATATCAAGTTTTTGTCCAACTTTCGCAATCATTGTAATTAATGATCTGGCCAACATTCTCCCCCATGATAACAGCTCACTTTAAATATATCATCTTTCCATATGTTTTGAACCGATATGTTTTAGACAAGAAAATAGATATTCTTTGTGAGTCCTAGGATGTCGATGTTTATTTAGGAATATCACATCTGATTAGCGAAAGAATTTTGAAAAACGCTTTTCTTGTAACATGTACTTTTGGACCTCCCTTTTTTGGCACTTTTTGGTCAGAGCCAGTTGGATCTTATCACTGGTAAATAATAAAATACTTTTATCAACATTTATCTCTCTGCGAAACGTGATTTATTTTTAGCCTCAACAGAGGCTATTATCAATATTATATATGATTCATATAATATTTTGAAATTTAGATAAACAAGGGATCCCCCTGACCGCTTAATATAATCCTGTATTATATGAGATATATAATTATAGAAGAGACCACTGAGTTACCGTACCGAAGGTCCAGGTTTCAAATCCGGCTGTGGCATATTTTGTTTATTCTCTCTCTTTGGGGTCTGGGACCCTCCTGGGGCTCACGCAGTCTCTATAAAGTGGGTACCCAAAATATGGGGGGAAAGTCCGGCGGTTGAGCGTGATCTAGGACAAATGACCGCTCAGAACAACCTTTGTCCAAGAAACATTATAGTCTCTACTATTTACTGAACCCAATACCCAAGAGGAGTTGTAATAGTACAGGTTATTATATATTATATAGGTGTACATATTTTGATAATAAGCAATTATTTAAAAATACTGTTGAAAACAAAGATTTTGATTTGATATAGGATTTTTAGGTCATTGATGCATAGTTAAGTGAATTAGGAAGTCATGTGTTGTTTGCATTAGACACTAATATGACGTTCATGTCGATGTATCGTGATTACTAATTCACGAACTGTCCTACATTCTGCACTCTGATAAGATCTCGCTTTAATTATACTATCTGTGTGTTGTACCAAGGCCTTGTAGATTAGATATTAGACAATTTCTTTGTGAGACGGGAGATTTCCACTTTATGCTTTAAATATCCTGTTGTTTTATTTTAAGGGCAAAAAAATACTAATAGTTATCATTGCCCAAACAACTGGACAATATACACAATACGTTTTCGCGTTCTTTCATTTTTAATAAGCATAAAGCAAGAACTCATTTCGCACAAAGAAATGCTGCTCTCCATGGCGTATTGACTAAGATTGGTCTAGAAACTCAAATAGTAGTGTGGACGCTACTCGGCTGCTCTTAAGCTCTAGGACTAAGGTTTGTCTCGTCTATAGCCATGCAAATGTCTCATAGTGTGGACATAGCATTAGAAACAGTACAGTCTCTAACATGTTTTGAACCTTCATGGGTTTTACTGGTTAATGTTTTTGTTTTTTTATCTAGTTAAAGATATGCACTCTGATAAGTAATTTTACAAAAAAAATAATTGAGTGTTTTATGTTTATTCTGTGTTGCTTGGTACTCCTAATCCTAAAGTTAAATTATTTCCTTCATAATTTCATTCCACGAGAATTAGAGCAGAAACTCGAGCTTTCCAGTTTTCAACTCGAAACAAGAGGTTTGTTGAATCTTAAATGACACAATGTATCCGAGGACACACTTATTGAGTTAGCAACAGCTGAGACTGGTATAGCATGCATTGTTAATGTCACGTCACTTCATGGAGAAGCTTTCTTACGAAGTAAAATATTAAACATTAAAATAAAAACTCAACAAAACAGAATTTCTCGAAACGTTGGCTACAACACCTCGGAATTTATCATACATGAGGTTTTTTTTTATTGATATACTCTCCGAAAAAATACCTATTATTATGTTTTTATATATTTTGCAATATTCTATTTTTAAGAATCAGTTTTATATTTTAACAGTCATAAAAGTATATCATATGTTTTTATGGTTACTGCTCAGCCTCTATGGACCATAGAAAGATGTTGTAAAACCCAAACTGTATTCTCTGTACATGGTCTATCGGAGCATCTCTATCAGGGCCCGAGGAGGCTATCGAGATCCCACGGGGTCGATTCCCGCCTGTTTAAACGAAATAAATAATTTATCTCCCTCAGACTCAGCTGCCATCTCGAATTCCTGATCTTGGGATGAGGAACTCGAGTACTAAACCCGTCCTCAGTACACTATCTGTTTAGCTCAAAATCAGGTAGCGACTGTTATATCAGAATTTACAAAACTATCATTCTTCTAACAGTTCTGTATTCAAAAATATAGTTAAACATCTCTACCATAGAAATTAACAGATCCGATGAACTCGGAGTGAGATCTCCGCGTATGAGAAGTATATCTAAATAAATAAATTACGCTAAATTCTGATGTATCTCCACAGATACCATATGAATAAAAGGGTTGAACGATGAATAACGTCTTCTTCTTCTTCTTCTTCCCATGGCTCTACAGCCCTTGCAGGGCCCTGGCCTCCGCAACAACGCCTCTCCAGTCCTCCCTGTCAGCAGCTCGACCTCTCCACTGTCTGATCCCCATCCTCTGCAGATCGCTCTCTACATCATTCAGCCATCGCAGCCTGGGCCTTCCTCTTCTTCTTTTGCCTCCTGGTTTGCCATATAATAGCTTCTTTGGGTACCTATCTTCTCCCATTCTTTCTACGTGCCCAAGCCATCTTATACGTGTAGATTTGACATAGATGACTAGGTCTGGTTCATTGTATAGGTCCTGAAGCTCTCTATTATTTCTAGACCTCCATTGGCCTTCATTACATACTGGCCCAAATATCTGCCGAAGCACCTTCCTCTCCCAGATCTGCAGCATCTTTTCGCATTCCTGTGTCAGGACCCACGTTTCACAAGCGTATGTAACAATCGGTCTTAGGATTGTTTTGTAAATCAATAATTTTGCCCTCCGTGACAAGTTTCGAAATCTTAATGCTTTTCGCAGTGCAAAGAGGCATCTGTTCCCTGCTGATATTCTTGCTTTAATTTCTGCAGTGAAGTCATTCTTTCTTGTCACTAAAGCCCCCAGATATTTGAGGCTGTCCACTTTCTTAAATGTGTGGTGGAGCAGTTGCACATGAATAACGTCTTATGGTCCGAAAAAGGATGAGATCACAGTAGTTTTATAGATGTAGTTTTTGTTTAATACAATCTTTATTGGATACCAGCATTACTTTAGGACAATAAGTATTCATCTATGAACACATCAAACATATCAAACATATCAAACATATAGTATTTCCTTACAGATAGAGAGGAAAATAGTATTTCCTTATAAATCTCATGAGGGAAAACACTACATTTTTGGAAACTCCAGTGTGCTTGGAATAACATTAGGACACTCATAGTGACACCAGCGCCTTCTGGCAGACCAGCTCTGAAGCTAGGTCGATCAGTGATGAAGATGTATTTAAATATTTCTTTATTTATTATTTTAGTTCTTTTATGGTCATAATTCACTACCGAAAAAACACCGATTTTTGAGTTGTGTCATTTTAGAAATACTATTGCGTTATATACACTATTGAAGTAATAGAATTGCGAAGGTTTAGATAGGCTTGTAAAGTTGTTAGGCTGAGTAACGAACTAATTTATAAAAAAATAGTAAGCACTGGGCCGACTGGTAAACGTCTGAGATGTAGACCGAGGCGTAGGTGGGAGGATTGCGTTAAGAGTGACCTAATGGAATTGTGTAGTGCGTGGACAGAAGTTTGTAAGCAGAGGTTGGTATCGGTATGGAGCTTTCGGGTTCGCTATCCCTTATTACTATATTAATTTAAAAAATAATTTTTATATTGATTGAATGTATTTACGAATTGATACGTTTGAATCATACGTAAATATGAACTACAAATAAAGTGTTAATCTGTAGAGGATATAATAATAATAATAAAGTCTTTATTTATTCTGGGACAAGTCCCTTTAGAATAACATTAGAAGGATTAATTTGTAAGCTATTATGTCTTAGAGTGTAAAATAATTACATTTAATTAATTATTACAAATAATTTAACAAGTGAGAAAGAATTAAAAATTATTGAAAAAAAAATACGAATTACCTCCAATAACAATATTTAAAAAAACAGATTAGAAGAAGAGAAAGAAAAAAAAAATAGAAATTAGATAACAATAATTACATAAGTGAAACAATTGCTAGTTACATATATATCAAATTTTATGCCAAGCAAAAAACAAAAAATATTTAAAAATTAATAAAATCAAAACTAATAAAAATAAAATTAAAAATAATGAGCATGGAAGGAAATAGTTGTGGGTGCAGTCAAATTAAACACTAAATAAGTGGGTACTTATTTTATTTTGTGCCGACGTTTCGACCTAATTTGTGGGTCATCTTCAGGGCTAATGGAAGCTGAGGCTAGAATAGAAGCGGTCTAACTAACAAAAAAAAAATTAAAAAAAGTTTTTTTTTATTGTTTTTTTTTCACCGCTTCACAGTCTAGCCTCAGCTTCCAATAGCCCTGAAGATGACCCACAAAGTGGGTCGAAACGTCGGCACACAATAAAATAAGAACCCCCTTATTTAGTGTTTAATTTGACTGGACCCCCAACTATTTTCTTCCTTATTCAGATATTCCAGTCAACTATCTCCTTGCTTCTTAAAAATAATTAAGAAAACTTATTTTTAAAAGATATCTATCTAGATGAATGAACAGCCACATTAGAGGAAAATACATACATATTGCAGACATACATATTCATATTCATATGTATATATGAATGTCAGGATATTATGAAAGTTGTACCATATAGACCAACTCATTAGATTTCAAATACCTTGACCTATCAATCGCTGAAGTCGTTCACCTCAAACATGACCGAGGTCTTCCGATCAATTTTGAATATTTGACTAGTAACTAACGCAAGTACTCTCACTGTTTTATGAGCGTCTTCTTCCACTCTAATTTTCAACACCGTATTCTACATTGCGAAAATTGAAAACCATGACAAATAGTTCTTTCGGTTAAAATTTCGTGATAAACTCGGTGTATAACGTTTCCTTACTGGATGCAATATCCTAAGCGGGCTTAGTAAGTTTGAACTTTGAAAAGAAAGGCTTTTTTTCATTGTTTTAATTTTAATATTCAAGCTTGAAATTAAATAAAAAATGTGCTGTACCACTACAAACCATGGAGGGTTTTGGGTTCCATTCTTGCTACATTAACATTTTGTGAGTATGTCCCTTTCTACTACGGTTCCTTTGTGGTTTATTTTTTTGTAAGGCTGTGTTTTTTTTATGCAATATAATATTCTAAAAAACCTATAGCACTAACATCCACAGAGTGTCTTAGATTTAGTTCTTGGTAATTTAGTGGGTTTTCAATTTGCTAAATATTGTCCATTTATAATTTATTTATTGACCGGGGAGCAAGCCTGATTGATCCAGGATAGCTCAATTGGTAGAGTTCCGATCTGGGCGACCCGGGTTCGAGTCCCGGTCCTGGACATATCTTTTCTTTTCAAATAAAAATATTGTCCATTTATATTTTTATTTTGTTATATTTTTCTCCTGCAGGTTTTTCGCCAAAATTCATGATTTTGACCCCCCTTATAGAGGTTGTGTAAGCTCCAGGAGGGTTTGTGCACATTACTGCTTTCATCTACAGCAAATTCTCTCGAATCCGGGACTTTAACAGTTGATACTATTAGTGACTTGTCAGATTTGAAATGAAACTAAAGCCTTTAAGAAATAAAAACACCGTTACCAGTTCTTTATTGTTGATAGTAAATATTTTGATGTAATCGAGACACAGCGCGTTAATCCTTCCTAAACAATAGATTTATAAACGCAAGCATTTTATGAGTGATTGCCCGATTATATTATAGATTTATATGTTGCTTTTAAATATTTAAACACGCAGCTAAAAATGTATTTGTTATGCATGTTTTATACACGTGTGAACTTTCATGGGAAGGTTGTGTAGCTTAGTTACTGTCGACGTGGGATGTGCTGAGTTATTGACTACTGACCTTTGACCGTCGTCGGTGAAGGCGTAATCGCCGAGGATGAGGTCCCTGAAACGGTACCTCGGCGGCAGCTCGATGTCCACGGCTCGGGACATGGGCCCTCACTGAGGCTTCTCTATCAGGTCGCGAGATACAACAGGTGTTCTCTCTGCGCCTGCCTAGGGCTGCTTCCAACCTGTATACCTGTACCTATGGTATACGTGTACACGTACCGTTATAAGTCAGGAAAAGTACAAAAAAAACCTAAGGAAGAGCAGAAAAATCGGTTTCTGAGTTAGCATATTCAGTTTTGATGGATATTAAAGAATTAATAGCCCGAATTAAACAACTCGCACTCTTTTAACGTTGAATAGCCAATTTGACTTTTCTTAGTTACCTTGTTTAATCTTCCTTACTCGGCTATCTTGAAGGCGTTACCTAATTATATTCTTGTACATCCTTTTAAGCGAGAAGATTTCTAAGAATGTATCTGATATCTACAATGAAGTGCTCAGTTAATTTTTATTCCTTTACTAGCAATTACTGATAATATTGATTCCTACAACAAGAGGGTACTACATAAGGTATTTCCGTAGGACATTTTAACGATAATAATAATAATAATATGAAATGTACCACTGGATCCCATGAAGAGTCTTGGGTTCATTACATGGTAAAGACTGTACTGTTTCTTGGGCAACGATTTGGAGGGAGGTGAATTGTCATACATCACGCTAAACTGTCATGTTTTCTACCTTATTGGGGTTCTTTTTTTAATGAAACTGGGTGAGCCCCAAGAAGATCCTACATCCCTAAAGGATTCGGTTGGTAACTGATCAACTACGATCTCCTACAGCCGGATTTCAACCCGGGACCTTCGGTACAGCAACTCGGTGCCCTACCCGCTCGCTTTAACCTGGAGACGTTACTTTAATAGTGCTATAGTATACTATGTTCTTTCAATCGAGAAGAAAAATATTTCTAAAAAAGTATCTGATAACTTTAACGAACAGCTCAATTTTTTTGCTGTCCCCTGTTCTGTCCATTGCTGGCGATTGGGTTTTCTACGACAAGGTGGTACAACGTGTTGTTTTTCAATAGCTAGGGAGTGTTAGCCATTGTAACAATAAGGCTTAGCAAAACTGAAGCTACTGAACTGTATTGATGACGATACCATTAATCTCTGCTTACAAACTTCCGTCCTCGGACCACTTCCCAAAGCCCAATCTGCCAGATCACTGTTCCCTCCTATGCCTCAGTCTACCACGCCTTACCATCATGTCTTCTTCTGGTGGATGCTTGGGACAGATCATCATTGGTTATATTTATTCTACGTATATTGTTACCTTCTGCTTCAGGATAGCTGCATGATCACCTTTTACTCTTATAGCCGCCATCATCTTGGAGGACTTCACTATGTCAAATGCCACTGGGTACTTACCTCAATAGGAATTCTACGCTGACTCCTTTGCTATGAATTCGTCTCTTTATCTCTTCTTCTGGGGATGTATTTCACTGTGACAGCTATTCCTCCTCGTAGGATCATTATAAGAAATACTTTTTTTTTTTTAATTATTTTATTGAATTGTACAACTGTAATATATACATCTAGTACAAGGGCTATATGAATTAATAAATACATGAAAGGACATGTAGAGGCATTACCTATTTGCAGCACTCTAACTACATTTCTATAATAGAAGGTCCCGAGGTCATCTTCTCTTCAGACGCCTAGGAGGAATGTCCGGGATGGAATTGGAGCCAAGGATGGAAACTAGTGGGTTTGGATGGGGCTGGAGTTTATTATGGAATGATAGGTATCTGGAATGGGCTAAATCGGAAACGTTAAGGTCATTATGGATGGTTTTATTTGTGACAAAATAAGGAGCGTTTAGGATTTTGGATTGCAAGGATCGAATACGAGAGGAATTCGATGGTTTGGTGGAGCCCCATAGTTCAATTCCGTAAGTCCATATAGGTCTTATAACAGTCAGATAAAAAAGTCTTTTGTAATTGATCTGAAGGTTTGAGCGTTTGTCTAGTATGTGTTGAAGTAGTCGGAAGCGTCTAGCTCTTTCTTGTCTTTTCAGTCTTGTGTGAGGGTTAATAAATACTAATTAGTAATATAATTACATTCTTAAATCAGTGATGTGAGTTTTGGGCATGTAATTATAATATAAAGGAGTGAGGTAGCTCAGCCCTGATTTGCTAGGCTGAAGGCTCCTGGGTCATAACCGGCTGTGGCATATAGATTTTTTTAATTTATTAACAGTCACAGATAGACCCTTTGGAGCTGTTAATAAATTAAAAAATAAATTAAAAAATGGGCCAGCTCTTATAAAGTCGACACCCATAATTGGGGGAATTATCTGTGTGGCGATGATCTCGGACAAATCACTCCCTTCAAAGGCTTTTCCTCAGAAACAGTACAGTCTCCACAATATACTTAGCCCAAGACTGCTACAGATATATTTTTTCTAAGTAAAATGGATAAGATATAATAGCTAATCGAAGCAAAGGATATAATCTATAAATATGACCATCAAACTAGCTCTACAGAAGTGTACCTAAAGGCAAGCTTAAATGGTTATAAACTCAACTTAGACAAACGTCTAACTTGGAACCCTCACACAAGACTGAAAAGACAAGAAACAGCTAGACGCTTCCGACTACTTCAACACATACTAGACAAACGCTCAAAGCTTCAAATCAATTACAAAAGACTTATTTATGTTACTGTTATAAGACCTATATGGACTTACGGAATTGAACTATGGGGCTCCACCAAACCATCAAATTCCTCTCGTATTCAATCCAAAATCCTTCGCAAAATCCTAAACGCTTCTTATTTTGTCACAAATAAAACCATCCATAATGACCTGAACGTTCCATATGTTACCGATTTACCCCATTCCAGATACCTATCATTCCATAATAAACTCCAGCCCCATCCAAACCCACTAGTTTCCATCCTTGGTTCCAATTCCATTCCGGACAATCCTCCTAGGCGTCTGAAGAGAAGATGGCCTCGAGACCTTCTATAATAGAAATGTAATTAGAGTAGTGCCAATGGGTAGTGCCTCAACATGTCCTTTCATGTATCTAGTTATTCATACAGCCCTTGTACTATATGTATATATTACAGTTGTACAATTCAATAAAATAATTTAAAAAAAAAAAAATGGTTATAAACGGTTCTCATTCCCATCTTATATAATTCATTATTCGCTTTAGCTGATTCTTAATGCTTCCCAATAAATCCTGATGATTAAGCATTACTTCTATTTCCTTTAGCACCCGTTCGAGCGGTGGAATAATTCTCAGTAGTTAGCTTACATCTAGAAGTAATCATCTCTTATACTGCTGTGTTCACTTGCGTTAATGAAATTTGTTTTTCATATTGGCCTACTAAGTGTGACTAAGGACCACGTCGTTTCAACTGTCTTTTTTTCTTTTTGGCATTGGCCTTCTTTCTTCTGTCCATCTCTTTCCTGTCTTCAGCTTAGGCTTTTCTTGAAAACCCACACCGGAGTTTCATCCTGAGACGGTTGCTATCCAAGACATCCTCCCAGGTAATCCTCATCTCCTGTAAATCTCTTTCCACCTCTTCGAACCAGGCAGGTTTGGTCTTCTTTTCCTTTAAATATGTAAAAATACGGTTTGCCAGTCTTGTGGGTTTCATTCTTAAATTCTTGTTTTTAATATATCTTGTGTATATGGGCGTGTTTTGCTAAACCACAAAAGTTCTGCTCCGTACGTCCAAATAGGTTATAGTTATCGTATATACTGCGTAAAAATGAATAGAGGTATTGCTAATTTTGTAGTGTATACTTTATCCATCATTTATTTTGTTATATATTTAATAACTACATTAATACTTATTGTAGTATAATTTCTAATAAATGTTAATGCTTTTTGTCGATAATCAAAATGTCGATTGAAGATTGGACTCTAGTTCGCAGCAAGGGCTTCAAGTACTTGGGTGTCTATTTAAATGAGACACTCGACAAGGATTTAGAAATGAAGATATCCCGAGAATGGAAAATCATTAGGATCCTCGACTCAATAATGGGGTCTCGTTAGAAATGAAAAAGAGAATATATATAATTATTTTCTTCTGGGGACAACACTATATTCATGGACAGTAAAAAGACAAGATGCCTGTAAATTGCCTAGCTCTTGAGATGTAATTTTTAAAACGTAGCTGCGACATCTCAAAGCTCCAACACATACCCAATAGTGTTATAAGAGAAACTATAGGGCAGGAGAAAAATATATGAAATAGAGACCAGGAGGCTTCAATGGTTTGCCCACCTGATGAGAATGAACGGCAATAGTTGGCCAAAGAAACTTTTTCCATATAAACCAAATTATAGTAGAAAGAGATGAAGATCGAGGAAGACATGGATGGAGCATGTAAGAGAAGGAATGGCAGTAAGAGGGCTAGTTTCCATCTGGGATTTAGATACTTATAACAATAAAGTTACCTACTCCTTGATGATATGTTAGTCCTTGCCAACAACGATAGAGACCTAATATACAATATCAGGGTTCTTCAAGATGAACTAGAGAAGATCAATATGGAAATAAACCTTAACAAAACAAAGGTTATGAGAAATGGCAGGATGCCTCACCGAAAAATGAGAGTCATAAGAATTAAGGACAAGCCCGTCGAAAAGGTGAGAACCTTTAAATATCTGGGAGCACACCTTGATGAGAATGGAGTCATGGACAATGAAATCCGGGAGAGGGCCAACTCAGCTGGTAAATTGTTCCATGCACTAAATAAAAGAGAAGTATCCAAGGACACAAAGTTGAGGGTATACAAATCTACTTTCCTCCCCATATTAACATACTCATCGGAATCTTGGGCGTTGACCACCAAACATAAAAGTAGGATCCAGGCTTCAGAAATGAGATTCCTAAGGAAGATGGAGGGGAAAACAAGACGAGACCGAATTCGCAACTCGATCATTAGATCAAGCCTCGGAGTGGACCCTGCGGAAAAAGTCATTGAAGAAAACAGAATGGTTTGGACATGTTTCAAGAATGGAAAATAACAGGCTGACCAAGATGACATACAAGGCTAAGGTTGAAGGAAGAAGGTCCAGAGGAAGACCCCGACGTACCTGGGAAGATGGTATTAAGGAAAGCTTCGCAAATAGAAGTCTGCAATGGAATAGAAGGAGAGAAATGGGGGAATAGGATGTAATTAGTTGGGGGTGCAGTCAAGAAAACACAGCAAATAAGTGACAATAACTTATTGTATTTTATATGTGCCGACGTTTCGACCTACTGTGTAGGTCATCTTCAGGGCTATGAGAAAACAGACAAAAACAGAAATGACTGTAAAAATACATAAGATAGAGATACAGAAAACATAACAAAATGTAGAGATATAGAAAAATTGAGCGAAAAAAGTGAAGGATATATAATGAAAGGATATATGAATAAAGATGATTACATAGTAGACGTATAGAAAGGTGATAATGCAAAACAAAATACAAAGAGAGAAATGAAGTTCAACAGAAACAATAAAATGAAAAAGATATAAATATAATGAGTATGGAAAACATAGTATAATAAAGATAGAATTGTATTGCAGAGAAAACAATAGTATGAAAATAGACTCCTGGGGAGTACCATAAGTGAAATGAAAGAACATGAATTAAAAATTATGATACCTAAGAATAAATAGAGAAGAATATTGTAGAAAGAATAGGAATCTCATGTATGACAGGCAGAGAAGTAAAATATAAATATGAATTTAAAATATAAGTATCAGATGCTATATAAAGGTATACAATAGGAATGATGTTATATTATATAAATAAAGATGTAAGTATAAAAGAAACTATAGATGAGAGATATAAGATATCAGTTAGTGAATGGAGATACATTATAAAAAATAATGATGTTCTATGAACATGAACTCTTTTATTAAAACTATGATGGATGCTAAAGTGATGATGGGAGAAATAGGTGTGAAGGAAGGAGATGGAGAAAGATGAAGGGAAGATATAAATAATATGAAACTGTACGAACCCAATAGGAGTGGCTGCTCGGTGCAGAAGGTAACTGACAAGAAAAATACGTTATAACGACGGAAGCGCTGTCAGCGATCTCTGACGGTCGAAGATGTAACGAACGAAGAAAAAAAAAAAAATTAGAAGATCGTCCGCGGTGGTCCGGGCTATACAGAAAGAAACCTCACACTGCATGAGCGGTAGAAAGGAACGACTGTGATGATGATGATGCGGGCTGCGAGAGGAAGAAGAAGTATGAACTGATAGGAAGAATTGGCGGGAAAATTTTTTGGTTATCGGGATACATTAATTGTAAAAAATCCGAATAAATAAAAAAATATTAAAATGCTAGGCAAAGTAAATACAAGAAATTAGTGGTACCCCTATTCATTTTTGCTAACTTTAGGTCGAAAAAGAAAAATGTTTCTTTTTTTTCACATTCGATACTTAACATTTGTACCGAAGATTGGATCGTTCAAAATAACTTCAACTATGATTTCTATACAAGTAACTATTTGATATTTCTTGAACATTTTAATTATCTTTGCCTTCCCTCGCCTACTGAAATTTAAACAGTTCCAATTGCAGATGTTCAATTTGTAGAAGAGACGAATAGTCATGAATTTTTCAGGGCAACTTTAAATGCATTTACCCTTACACCAAGGTTGCCATCCCGTTCAGCTCACGCTAAAATTAAGTCAGTCCTAGTCGGTTCAGACGTGACTTGACTGAATACTTTTCTGGAAAGCCTAAGTAAACAGATGAAAGGCGCCAGGAATGTTCTGTGACCAAAGATTCCAATGTTTCTACATTTGTTACGGATTGTTATCAATAACCACTGGGAATGTTCTTTATCAAAAATCCATAAACTATACTTATATCATTATCATCATCACCATCATCATGACTAGCGCGACAACCCGCTTGGGCGAATCCGGGCCTCCTCTAGCATAATATTATTATAACAATCCCATTTTATCTAACTTAAATACTAATAAATATTTAAATTACCACAAGGCAGTAAGGCAAGTTGAGAAACTACCTACTTGTACTTGTAGTGGTAATAATGAAATTAATATACAAATTTTATTAACTTTTCTTTAATAATTTTTAAAATTAATATTCTAATTTACAACCCACTACTTCAATATCAAAATCGACAAATTTTATTTAAACTTTTACTAATTCACCTTTACCCAATATTAATTTTTTTTAAATATTTTCAAACGAGTACATTTACTAAAATATAATTTAATTAAATTTGAAAAATAATTTTGACATAGTAATTGTAAATAAGGATTTTAATTTTGAAATTTATTTATTTATACTGTACCAGTGAAAATAAGTCTTGGGTTCAGTACATGATAGAGACTGTAAGTATTTCTAGGACAACGATTAAGCAGGTAGGTAAATAGTCCAACACCACGCTGAATCGCCAGTTATTCTTCCCCATTGAAGGTACCCAATTTACAGAGGCTGGATGAGCCCGGGGAGGATCTGAAGATCGCAAAGGTCTGACTGTAGCTAGTAATTAAATTATTTATCTGCCAGAACTATTTTATCTGGCACTTAAATAATTACTTAAAAAATAGTAAGATGAATAAATATAAAACTTTTCTTAATTATTTTATTAGGAAATTTATCCCTTATGTTAATTATAATCTTCTGAAAATATAAAATTGTACATTACTATTAAATAAAAAATAAAAACATTTACAAGAGGCAATTTGTAAATTAAATAAATTACATACTATCAGTGCTTAATATCCAATAATAAAGCGAAAGCCTGAGAATAAATAAAAATTTGTGGCATGTCGAAGGTTTCATTACTTTAAATGAAATACCTTACTAACTTAACCTCATTACAGGCAACCGATTAATAAATACAAATCGATTCAAAGCTCTTGATGATCGATAGTGACTATGTTCTCTAACAGGTTTAAAGAGTCCCAGAACTTCTCTTCTCCCAAATCATCGACCAAGAATGGAACGTGCTTGGAAGGGCCTTGGATATCCGTGAAAGCCATCTTTGGCAAGTTATCTCGAACAGTTTGTCCGTCCAGTTTTCTGTAAGAAAAAAATGTGTTCATGTTTAATAAATACGAAATGAATGAAAACAAATTATATTTATTCAAACATATATTAGTAAGGTGTTACCCGTTGATTGCAAAAGATACCCATATGTTCACCAAGTCCTTCGACACTTGTCGATCAGCCTCAGTTTCTTGCGTGCTCAAACCTTTTCTCGAAAATACATACAGCATGTCATCTGCGTGGCAAACGCCTGCAGAATAATATCATAATTACTATTTTAATTCAGCTTGTTACAAAATATAAGCAATAAATTATTTGTAGTATGTATACATCACCTAAATCCTTGGAGCCTCCTTCCACTTGGGAGAGGCTGTTCTCGCCCATGTAAGAGAAGCGATACATGTAGATTGGGGATGAATATAGATTAGCATGGAGTTGGGCCGCTTTTGCGATGCCGTGCATGAATAACCTGTCTCCGATAAGCTGAAACAGGCAGGGAGGTTATCTTTATTTTAAGGACTAGTATCGTTATCTTCACTTGAAAATCTATTAATTTTAGTAACAAATTATAAATATTTTGCTAAGAATGGTCTCTCTGTAATTATAATTTATTTCACTGCATTCAGTCACAATATATGTATATAGACTGGAATAGAATAGAAAAGTTACTTTATTCGGGGACAAAGTCCCTTTATAATAACAATCATGAAAAGAAAAATAAATATGATATATATTTCTGACCAGAACGATACTTAATACAAATAAATTTTTTTTAAAAAGAGCCAAAAAATACAAGGTATTAACCAATTGAGAGAATAAATAATTTAATAACAACAGTTAAATGCATGAACTGGGATACAATATTTTTTTTCCATAATGTATATCTTCTTTGTAAAAAAAAAAAAAATACTGAAAAACAAAATCAATCATTCAATACTGATTCATTCAAGCAAATGATTAACCTGCTTAGAGAGCATCTTTTTGGGAGGCCAGGAGATGTTGGAAAAGCAAGAATTTAAATGATGGTAGTGAGGGAGCATGACGGATATTAG
Organism: Troilus luridus; assembly: GCA_964056705.1. Taxonomy (NCBI): domain Eukaryota; kingdom Metazoa; phylum Arthropoda; class Insecta; order Hemiptera; family Pentatomidae; genus Troilus; species Troilus luridus. The sequence continues at coordinate 136,385,682 of OZ057413.1, read as the reverse complement.
GAGGGATTGCGTTCCACACTGTGATGGACCAGGCGAGGAAGGAACGTTCGAATGTTTTGGTTCTGTGGGAGTGTAGATATCGGAAAGTCAGGATCTTGTTTTATAGTGCTGGACTGAGGATTTTTATTGCAGGAGACTGTAGATATACGAAAAGTGTTGAGAGTTAATGGATTGGTATAGGAATGTATCCAGGATATATCGTCTTCGGAAGGGAGGAAAAAGCCACCCACGTTAACTCATCATGAAGGTGGGACACGCGAGACCGCGTCGGAGTACCAAGGACAACTCTTAAAGAGCAGTTCATTATTTGCTTTAATCTTTTCAATTTCAATTATTTTAAAAATGTTGGCAGACACTATGTTCTTAACACTTAAATCTTTACACCTTAGAAATTTGATTATGAAATTCAAAATAATAAACAATTTTTTTAGATCCAAACGGAATTATAATATTTTCAGATAAACTAAAAAAATATTCCACGGAAGTTAGAATGCAAATTTGTAATTTAATATATGTATAAATTTATATATAGTAGTTGTGTAATAATATTAAAACAAATTCAAAGAATATTTTTAAAAATGTCGAATATAGAAACTATTAATAATTGTTGGGATAATCTTTACCGTCCAAAATAAACAGCTTTTCCGAAAATCTTTAAAAGAAAATGAAATAAATAAATCACTTTTGTTAATTATGCATCAGTAAAAAAAATCGTAAAAGTGATTAAAAAATATACAAACGTAATTACACCCATCTAATTAAACTCTTACTCTTAAACGAAAAATACCAGATAAAAAAAACAGATCAGTACGAGCAAACTTTATACACTGAGTTCCTCAGCTTAAAGACGCGGATTCGATTTCGGGCGAGGTAAATTATTATTAGTTGGTTGTAAATTATTAAATCAACTATTTAATCTGTTTACAACCATAAATGAACCCAGTGAGATTTGCAGAGCATCCCTGGCTTTTCCGTCCTCTAAAAGTGGGTATCCTTAATTGGGAAAAAAAACAGTCATCTTCACATTGAGTAGTCAACCAAAGTGATCTTGACCAAGTCACCACCACTTGCCCAAGTTTTTGGTGGATAAGTGATAAACAGCATTTGCAGGGCATATATATATATATATATATATACTCTTAGGGTCACCTCCCTGAAGTATCCTGAAGATACAGGGCACTCCTGGGAGGTCCTCCCTCTTCTCTCCTCTTCTCACGGGAGTTGTTTTCTGATATAACCGATAGTTCCATTAAAGATAGAACATGTCGAAATATCAAACAACAGTCTCAGATGTTCACTATTTTCGGAAACAACATGGAAGACAACATATTTAAAACAGTATCGGATATTTTATTATTTTAAAACTGAAAGGTCCGTGTCCCTAAGATTTATCTAAGAATAAACAAACCAATTCATAATTTTTATAACTGTGAATGATAATTTAGGTTGGACTGACAAGGATGTTTTTCTAAAAACGAATATTCTAAATCCATGCATTGTACTACCTCCTTTCTAATTTTATCTCTTATATTTTTCCGATTAAAAAAATACATAACGTTAGTATCGAAATGTATATTTTACTTTAATATTTTTCAAGTTCAAAAATTTTACTCCTTATACATTTTTCAGTGACCTATATATTATATACCCTTCAAGCCATTTTTGCAATATTTCTTTAAATGCAGTAAAACGTTCGTGACCGACTGTGACACACACGCGAAGTCCTTACAGCAACGGTTTTGCTGAAATCTTTAGACCGAATTTAAAACTTTGATTTTAAGATCCACAACTTTTTTTTGCCAAATTGTATTCTTAGAGTGACCATTTCTACACAATTTTGTTATGTTTACTGTCCCTAGCCTTTTAATATTATTTTTATTACAGAAAGCATTAATACACTCAATTAATACTCAATACACTCAAGCCTTCTCTGGCCAAGACATCATCTCGGGCTATATCAACATTTGAAAGAACCATTATTCTGGACCAAAATTTAAAAAAAACGTATCTATTAATCACAGAAAAGGCTTGGTTAATAAATTAAAGATGTTTAAATGTGATAATAAATAAAGATGTGCGAAAAACTACTCACATTTAGAATAGGTCCGACAGGTAAATCAACTTCAAGACAAATAAATCAAATCTGAGTTTTATCTAATTGTTTACTAATCCTGAAGGGATAAGTTCAATGGACTTAGACCCTACATTCTCTGTAATAACTAGAATACCCGCAAAAACAAACACATTGCTGATAATTAGCTTTTAATACGAAGAATATCAAGTGTCCGGTTTTTTTTGCTGTTGAGTTTATTTATTAGAAATTATACTACCTTTTATAATTTCAAGTGTAAAAATTTCCATAATTATATAAATGCTAAGTAAAATTAACAATATCCTTATTAATTCTTGCGCAATATAAATTCATAAATAATCTCAGTTCAAGGTCTCCTTTTTGACAAAGTTAAAAAATCGCTGTTAATTAGTTGCTGTGTTCTATACTTTTTAACCGAATAATTATATTGTGTTACTCATTTGGCACAAATTTCCATTTTTTTAATTTGTTTATACTTGTAAGTTTTCGGTTGAATACTTCGAAAAAAGTTCGATTTTCCGTCGCGTTTCCGCTCTTTCCAAAATCTGGAACATATATTAAAAAAAAAAGATAAATCGATTAAAATGATAAAATCATTATCACCAATCGTTTCATATGTGCATTAGCCGGCAGCTAGCTTGTATAAATTTTGAAAAAATGATCTTCAAAATTATATTTATAATGATAAAAAAGCAACTAGTACCACTATAACCTTTCAAGTGTCTTGGGTTCAGTACGGGGTAGAGACTTTACTGTTTCTAGGACAACTGTGGTGCAGAGATATGATCTGTTCGAGATCAATCTCAACTGCCAGGTTTTTGCCCCAATTAAGGGTAGCCACTTTATAGAGGCTAGGTGAGCCCCAGGAGGGTGTGTAGGCCCCAGATAGTACGTTTGAGACTGTTAAAAGATTAAATAATTTATTTTCCATAGCATGATTCCAACCCGGACCCTTCACCATGGCAACTCAGCACTATGCACGCTGAGCTAACCCTCTCCCTTGATAAAAAAAAAGAATAAATTTAAGTGTACGTTGAACTGATTTAGATTCTTCTGCAATTAATCAAGTTTATTAATGTGTTATGTGCGATCGATTTTTTTCACTAATACATTAGAATCGATACTAAAAACAAAGTAATGCTCACCGCTACGAAGTTCCTCACACCTTCCTTTGTATCGAGATCTATCTTGTAGTGTTCTTTTATCTTCTGAGTGATTTCTCGTTTAGTTTTCTCGCAGGGTGCTGTGTGATTGTAGTCCAGTACTGATGGCAAAAGTTCATCAAAACGTTCCTTCATCTCATTCAAGTTTTCAGGAAAACCGACAAGCTCTGAAATTGTTAAAACATAGTACTGATAAATTGTCAAATCAATATTGTAGGTATTAGTAAAAATATCTATAATAGACTCGATCAATTGCAATATTGTCTGTTTTCAGTTGTTTAGTTTTCTACGAACATGCTTATTTGGCAATATTCTACAAATGCCTCTTAAGTTTTCTTCGTTTGTAAACCTCTCCTTAAGGACTCATGAGGGAGCAGGGACGGAGAAACCTCCCATTGAAGCATTCCTAGCGTATTTCATTTGATCCTTACACCAGAGACGTTTCAGTCTTAGCGATGTCTGTCAGTAATGTTTGTACCAGTAAATTTAGCTGTCCATCTTAATATGATTAATCCCGTGATTAATTGTACCCGTTTCTATGCCCATTTCTTTGAGAAAATATTAGTTAGGTATAAGGGTGGGTCAATGTAATATAAGGGAGGAATTTCGATTGAAAGCTTTAAATGGTCTGAAAGAGGGATTTTTTAGGGATTCCCATACCTGCGCGACATAAGTCCATTTAAGTGGAAAACTGCCTATGTTGTTAAAACTTATCTAAAAGCTAAAAATAGAACTATAAACTACGATACGTACTTTAACATCACCATTACTCTTAACTATTTATAGATGTCTAAATGTCTGATACGTTATCTTGTTAAACAAGGGAAAACCTTAAATAAACATTTTTTTTTACTGAATTTTAGTTATCTTGAAAACTATTCATGATAGTGAGAAATTGAGCAATGTCATTCTAAACGTTAAATATATCAGTTTTAGTTCTTAAATATTTTTAATTATGTTATATTCTTAAATATTTATACTTTTTGAATTATTAGAAATAAACGAAAACAGAACCAAGAACGCACTCGTCTTCAGAGTTTAATAATAATAAAATAATAAAAATATTTATTTGAGAAATAATAGAAATTCCATTTGGCAAATGTTGTATTTTCGATCTTCTTCGGAAAACCTCCCCATAGGGAATCACGTGGAAGCGTGGCCCATTGAAGGCACTCCTAGCGTTGTTCATCTCACTGTAGGTGATCCCTGCTCCAGGGACGTTTCGGTCTCCTTGTCGGATTCTGTGGCAATGTGTCTGCCAGTAATGTTTGTGCCATTAAGTTTTGATGTCCAGCAAGTGAGTCATGAATGTTTTGTAGTTTTTCTTGATTATGTCAGCCACGAGTGGTATGTTGAGATCGTTGGGTAATGATTTATTATTAATGTAAAAGGGACAATGTGTAATATAACGAAGGAATATTCAGAGTTTAAAAATTAAAATGTGTTAAGCTTATCAGCTGTTGATGCTTTTATGGAAGGAACCAATTTAAATCATTTCATTTTCTCCAATTATTTATTTAATATAAATGACATTTTCGAGAATTCGTTCAACCTTAGAGATCTCACGCGCGTTGGATTCAATATCTTTTATATGTCTTACGTTTTTTTTATTTTTAAATATTTTATTCAATGAAATTTATATCTGTATTATACTAATACAACAAGTAAATAGAATGATTAGTATTTATTAGTATGAAAGACAAGTAGAGAAACTACCCAATGGTAGTACTCAAATAAAAAGTTCAATTTAGAAGGTCACGAGGCCGTCTTCTTTTCAGAGGCCTCGGAGTATTATCAGGAATTGAAGAGGTTACGAGGTTTGAAACTAGTGGGTTTGAGTGGAAATGAAGTTTGTCATGAAAAAATTTATATCGGATTCGGGCCAAATCAGCAACAAAGGAGGCATTAAGGTCATGATGGATTACTTTGTTCGTAACAAAGTAAGGAGCATTGAGGATTTTACGGAGGATTTTGGATTGTAAGGATTGAATTCGATGGTTTAGTGGAGCCCCAAAGCTATATTCCAAATTGGTCTAACGATCGTCATGTATATAAGTCTGTTGTAATTAATTGAGAGCTTAGATCGTTTGCCTAGTAAATGAAATGAATGAAATTAATTCCTGAAACGATTTAAGAAAACAAAGTGCTTTCTGTGATTACTTACTACTTTAAACTCAACAGTTAATCATTTATAAAAGTTGGTTGAGCATCTGTAGCTCCTATAGGACCATAGGGTAAATATTTTTACCCTGTAGTCCTATAAATATTTTAAGCATTTAATAAATTATTGACATAAATAAATGTCAAATATTTTATTTGACAGCCGGATTTGAACCTGGAACCTTCTCCACAGCAACTCAGCGCTCTACCACTGAGCTATCTCGCTACTATATCTTTACTATAGAATACAATATTCTATATTACCTGCTCCAGGGTAAAGTCCTTCGTCTTTAGTAAAGGTAAAGAGTATAGGAACGTCTGCACTTTTTCCTTCTTTGATGAGTTTTATCGGAGTGTCTGGGAGAAAAGCGTTAGGTCCCTTTGGTTCGACGACCAAAGCGTAAGGAGAGAACGGGTTGTAGAGCCACGGCTAGAAAATAAATAATATTAATAAATAATAATGCAACACTATCTATGGAAGTAAGTTTGTGGTAGTGACGTGCCATGAAGTGCTGAGTTATCCCAACGATGTGTTCCGCTGGACGGTTCCTAAGGCACTTGATCATTGCAACAGTATCTTCTGTTGGACATCCTAAACTTCTGGCCACGAAGTGCGCCTTCTCTTTGTAGTTTTCAGCAAAAGTCCAAGGATTCAAGGTCGAACCGCTAGCGCAAATAGCTGCCTTAAATAGACCTAAAAAAGCATAATTATAAATAAATTATGATTAAGAAATTCAATCAATCACGGAAATTTATAAAACCTTATGGAGCAAAAGGTGGGGATAATGATTTAATAGAACTAATGAAGGCAATCCGCTAAGTTCCAGTGTTCATCTGCTTTGCTGGATAAGAGGATAGCAAAAAGTAATCAGTTTCTATTGTGTATAGTAATCACTAAATATATTGTTCGAATTTCATCAAAGGAAGAACCTAGCAGTGCATGTGGTTCTTGTTTAAGTTATTTTAAAGTATTTTTAAATAAATCTAGTTGTTTTATTTAACTTTATGGAATCCTAAAGAAGAAGAATATATATACAGCAACGGTGAATAAGTGGTTAAGTCGAATTTACTTAGGGAAGTGTAATGGTGTAGTTATCGTAGTAAATAAAGCGCTAAGTCAGGCATTGGCTTAAAAAAGAGTCACTGCTTATAAGACAGCTCCATTTCAACCCTAAACCTAAGATAACAATGCGCTTACTTCATTACAGTCAACTCTCTTAGGACGAAATTCGACTTAACAAGTTATTCACCGGGGCTGTAGATATACACTCTTAGATTCCCACGACTATATTTTGAATGCATTCATCAAATACTCCTTCTAGTTTCGAACATGTCAAATTCTTTGCCAACACGTTCTATACCAGAAGAGACAAGAGAGGTATAGATTTAGCAAAGTATGGCTTCCAAACAAACTAATATCAATGAAAACACCAAAAAACCTGAAAGTGAAGATGAACCAATCAGAAACCAACCAGTCGAGGACCACCCAGCCGGAGCACACCCAATTAGATCACTGGAAGAATAAGCTCCGCCCCGGACCCGCAAAGTTATAAATACCGAAGTATAAAAGGATATTTCCAGTCTTAGATTAAGTCCTGATGAAGCTAGACCTAGAATTGTGTCTAATGAAACTTTAGCAAAGAATTTGACGAAAAGGTCGAAACCAGAACAAATATTTGATGAATGGAATTAAGAATAATATACTTACCCTTGCTAAGAGGAGACAACAGATGGTAGTGCACACTAGCGCCTCCTGCGGAGAACCCTGCAATCGTGACTTTCTTCGGGTCTCCGCCAAAGGCCGCAATGTTCTGTTGGATCCACTTCAGAGCCAGGACCTGGTCCTTCATCCCGTTGTTACCGGGTAGGATTGAGTCCCCGGTGCTCATAAAACCTATTTAGTTCAACAGAATAATCAAGGAATATAATTATCTAAAATTGTTATGGGCAGTTCACAGACAGACATGGCAGTACCTAGAGGTCCGAGCCTATAATTCATGGTGACCAAGACTATATCTCTCTCCATGAGAATCGAACCTCCGAACACGCTTGAAGTCAAGAACATGAATGCTCCTCCGTGGATGAATACAATGACGTCCAAAGATTTTTTGTATGTTTCTGTTCCATCAGAGATCTAAGGACACGTTTTAGATTTTTTATTGGTATATCCATTTTTATTGTTTCAGTGGCACATTAATTTATTTATTCACTAAATAATAATGATAAAGATGGAGGCTTAACAAAATGCAAATAACTTAATAAGCTTCCAAAATTAAACTAGTCCCCTAAATGTTAGCAGCAAGCTTCCGGAAATCATTTCTTTTCTAAATGTATTTATTGAAATTTACAACTGTATACTGAATACATCGAGTAAATATAATGAAAAATTAATAAAGTCCCGAAATAAAGGCAAGTAGAGAAACTACCCATTGGTAGTACTCAAATCAAAAGTTCAGTTTAGAAGGTCACGAGGCCATCTTCTTTTCAGATGCCATATTCATATTGGATTCAAGCCAAATCAGCAACAAACGGGATATTAGGTCATAATGGATTACTTTGTTCGTAACAAAGTAAGGAGCATTGAGGATTTTAAAAAGGATTTGGATTGTAAGGATTGAATACGAGAGGAATTCGATGGTTTAGTTGAGCCCCAAAGCTCTATTCCGTATGTCCAGATGAGTCTAATGATTGTCATGTATATGAGTCTTTTGTAATTAATTGGGAGCTTAGACCGTTTGTCAAGTTAATGTTGAAGTAGCCAGAAACGGCGAGCTGTTTCTAGTTGTTTCTGTCTAGTATCCGGAAATCAAAGACAAGGGCAGAATTCCGGAGGTCGGCAAATGAGTAAAAATAATTTTAAGGATAAGTAAAAAAAATGTATTTACTATTCGAATGCGAATGAAAAAAATATTCCAAAAGCTAAGACTAAAGTTAATAATTGTGCTGCAGTGATCTCTCTTTTGATGATCCTGTTGACGTGAGATGTGCTGCTCTATATATAGTTAAGAGACCAGCTGCACATCACATCGTATGCACCTGCACCGATTTCCTAGCTTGAGTCAGCACTCCTTAACATATATGTTCCCGCCTCTCATCCCACACATCGGTTACTTAGTCACTTGTCATTCCGTCATACGTCATATATCTTTGTAGTGTCATTCATTTCATTCATTCATCATTGTAAATGTTTATAATTATTTTATAAAGTGTTAAACTTTTATTTTTGAATAATAGAATTTTTTTCTCGCTACTGTTATCATAATTTATTCAAAAATTAACATAATTTATTATGTGATTTTTCTTAAATATTAATAATTTATCTAATCTAGTTCAACAAACACCTAATGTAGTTCCTCGGTCCGGTTTAGATAAATCGAGTGCTTTTAGGCCAGGGGCCAGGTGTTTGAGGGTAGCAATAAATTGAAGAGAGTTGCATTTTTGATATGTTGTAAGGGCATGTCTGAGTAGTGTAAATCCAAGTTTGCAATCGATAAAACGGATGGGAAAACTTTTGGTGGCTCAAAAACCTCGAAATGTTCGGAGTTAATTCAGTTTTTGGCCTTTATCTCCAAATCGGTGCGTTTTTGATAAAAAAGACATTGGTTGCCATTTTTAATGTAACTTGAATTTGAATCCAACCGCGGCTCTGTAGCTCTAATAGATTCAGAACGAGGCCTGTAGGTGTTATACTTCTCTTGTTAATTAAAACAAAGGAAAACGGGGAAAGTGGGTGTTTTAAGAAAATCAACTTGTACGCCACAAATCGATCTAAAACAGCTTGGTTATTGTAATGTATTAATATTTACTTGAAAATTACCTATACAAAAAATAATGGTAGTGCTAGTAGGCACTATTATGCGGGGGGGGGGAGCCACCCAGTCTCCTCGAGGTTTTTCGGCCACTCCCAAGGTTTTCCATTTTTTTCGGTTGCAAACTTGGATTTACACTACTCAGACATCCCTTACAAAATATCAAAAATGCAGCTCTAATTTATTGCGACCTAAAGTCCGTAACTGGCCGCTGGCCTATTTGGCTCGGCAACGACGATAAAATGTTTCATCAATAAAAACTTGTTTATACCATAGAGGAGAAACAAAAGAATTAGCGATAACAAAGGCTGCTTAGGTTCATTCATCCACTATCTACTCGGATTTTATCAGTCAGCGCTTATCATTAACATTATATTATCATAATAATTATTATAAATCGATACCGCTGGTGTGTAAACGTTCAGGTACAAGCAGTCTTCTGAACCCAATATAGCGAATGGTGTGTTCAAGGTGTTGTGGTTTAGCTGAAGACATCGTGGTGGTTCCCTGGTCGCGTTATAATATTCTCCGATCCATGGTTCTGCAGGCGAAGGTTCCTGAAAAGGAAAAAAAAAAATTATATTCAAATTATTTTTTAATTAATAACAACGTAAGTAGTGAGGGGGGTGTAGACCTAAATAAGGTCCAATAATAAAGCATTGTTTGTTTTGCATGTTCAAAGTGTTTGTTTTTTATTTAGTAGCGGTTAAGGTCGTTAAACAACCAAATCACCCTTCGTGGGGAGTTGAAATTTATTTATTAGAGTTGAATAAAAAAGATAAATGATATTTGACTATTTACATTAATTCCAAAAAAGTAAATAAAAACTTACAAACTTGTGAAAAACAAATCGAGTTAGAAAAATAGCTATGCGCTGAGTTGCATTGCTCAAGGTCCTTGGTTCAAATCCGTGTGGCTGATAATTTATTTAATCTGTTATCAGCCACTGATTAATTGTTTGGGATATGTATACCCTCCTGTGGCACACCCAGCCTCAATAATAAATGTTATAACCCGGCATTTGGAGTGGCTCAGTGGTAGAGTACTGAGCTGCCATCCCGGAAATCCTGGTTCAAATCCCGCTGCAGGCCATGATTTTTATTTAGTCTGTTTGCAGTGGGAGGTGGATCATATAGGATCTAGGACCCTCCTGGGGCACACCCAGCCTCTATAAAATATTATAAAAATAGGGTACCCAAAATAAGGGGGAAAAATCTGGCGGTTGAGCTTGACCTAGGACTTCACCTCCTTGCAGAACCGTTGTCCATGAAACAGTACAGTCTCTACCATGTACTGAACCCCAGACCCTTCATGGGTTGTAGTGGTACAGGTTTTTTTTTTGATAACACGGCATTTATAATATTAATAAAATGTTTTTATATATAATATATAAGTGCGTTTTATTCACTCATCCAGTTAGATATTTTTAAAAACAAGTTATCTTAGTTGATATTGTTTGTATTTTTGTTTCATTATTTGCCTTTTCTACTTGATATTGTAATTTGCGTACATATGTAATTATCTATTGTTTCTCTCTCTATAATTAATGTTATATTATTTCTATGTTATTTTTATTTCTTGTACTCTGTTTTTTTGTTTATTTTTTTAATTCTTTAAACGTTATCACTGGAGGTAATTCGCATTTTTTTCATTAATTCTTTCTTAATAAATTCATTTGTTAATTGATTGTGTTAATTAATTAAATGTTCAGCTTGAAGACCATACTAGAGAGAAGACATGAATATAAGCTGAAGACGCAGCGACCGCGAAGAGCTTTACCGAGCAATGAAGGAACTCCGTATCCCACGGAAGCTCGTACGCCAGGTGAGGCGGACGACGAATGGGGTGGTGTGCTCGGTGTACGCCAGTGGAAATCTGTCTGGAGAATTCCTTGCGACTGAGGGGCTACTTCATTCGGGGAGATTCCCTCGCTTGCCTTCTTTTCAATATTGCCCTGGAGAAGGCTGTGAGGGGTTCTGGCGTGCAGGTTGGATCATTAATATTTTTTTGAAAATTATTTAATATTAAAATGTCTCTGAATGAAACTCGACAGCCAATTTCAGCTAAAAATGGTAGTAATAGTAATGGGTGTCTGTTTAATACATATTACCTTCACCATTACAACCCATAAAGAGGCTAGGGTTTAGTAAATGATAGAGACTGTACGGTTTCCCCCAATTAAGGTTCTTTATAGGGGCTGGGTGAGCTCCATGAGGATCTGTAGTTACTACAGACTCCATCTATGACTATTAACAAATTAAATAATTTATCTGCTTTAGATTCCATCGAATCAGGTATCTTAAGCACAGCAACTCTAAGCCCAGAGCCTCCTGCTCGCTTGCTAGATTAAGTACTTACCTTGAACCTCTGCTTCCCTACCGGAGGCTTGGCGTAAGGTATCCCCAAGAACTTAGCATAGCGACGGCCTCCGATGCTCTTCTCCCAGATCCCTTTGAGAGTGCCCTGCTGAAGAAGTACTTCCGGCTGGATGGCGAATACCAAGGTTTGGTACAGCACGAAGGTACTACAGAGTACAATATTCAACTTCATACTGTTCACTCTGCAATGTATCTGATCGAAAAACTGAACGAACAACTAAAGAAACACTCCACACCGATCTTATCAGAAAAATATCATATTTGTGATTGTGGTTCTAAAACTGTTTATCATGGTAATCAACGACATTTTATGTTTAAGTGTGTATAATTGTATTATATAATGTCATTTTACAAACAAATGAAATTTAGTTATTTACTTAAAATTGAAACTAATTTTACACCAACCTTACTGATTGGGTTGATGCAATTTTGATTTCGATTTAAATAATAAAATCATATTATCATAGTTGCTTTATTATTGCACTCATATCTTTAGAAAAAGGCGATTTATTATTTATTTTGTTTGTGTTTTATTATACATGTTAATAGGTGGTTAGCGAATAGTTATTTTAAGTTGATACCGTATTATATCTGTATATATTATATAATTTATTTGTTTTATTTTATTAGTTTTGTTATATATTTTATATACATATTATACATCTTTTTGTGAGAAGCGAGGGGATGGTTGACTGGAAGATAGACGTAAGGAAGAAAATAGTTGGGGGTGCAGTCAAATAAAAACACTAAATAAGTGGTTACTTATTTAATTATGTACCGACTTTTCGACCCACTTTGAGGGTCATCTTCAGGGCTATGGGAGCAGGAGGCTGGAGCAAGACTGGAACAAGAATTATATATATATATATATATATATATATATATATATATATATATATATATCTTTTTATTGTAAATATGTCAGTTCTTTTATTTTAATTTTGTATCACATTTTCTGACTCTCTACCAAAACATACCTGTTTAGTTATTTACTTTCAAAATATTAAATAAATATTGTTTTATTCTGATGTGGGCCTTTGGCCAGATATATATTTATTTAATTTTGTTCATCTCTGTTATTCTAAAGGGATCTGGTCCCAGAATAAAATTATTTTTCTATTCTATTATTAAGATTATCTTTATTATAAAAAATTATTCCTTTACAAAATAATTATAAAAAGATATTAAAAAGTGTTATATTAAGGCTAACTTAAATATCCTGATATTATTATTTCGTGGGGAGCGGGGTAGGTCAGTATGTAGTGCGCTGAGTTGCTGAACTGAAGGTCACGGGTTCCAATCCTGCTCTGGCAGGTAAATTACTGAATCTTTTAACAGCCACAGATGGACCTTTTAGGACGTTTAAAACCCCCTGTTGCTCACCCAGCCTCTATAAGGTGGGTACCCTTAATCAGGGAAATCATCTGGAGGTTGAGTGTGATCTCGCATATTGGAGAAAAGAGCTGCAATACCGTTGACTAAGTAACAGCAAAGTCTCCAAGGGCTGTAACATTTTTTTAATTTACTGAGTAATTTCAAAGTTTTATTTTTCTTGGCAGTTTTATTCCATTTTATTTCTATGATTCTAAATACACCTAGTCCCAGAATGTAGTTATTTTCATTCTTGCCATAGTGTGAAGTTAAAAAAAAAAGATTTATTAATCAAATATTTTTCAGGATATATGTTACATATATTTATATGCGTATTAACACTTTTTTTTCTAACAGTTTTTCTTTATAGAGAAAATAAAAATTAAATCTAAACATTAATGGGTTCAAATTAATTAAAATATTATGATATTTTATATCTATTTGACGGTATTATTGATATATTGTTCATTACCACCGCAAAACCTCTCTAGTCACATTCCATCTTTCAATCTCGCTGCTGTAGCTAGCACATTCCTCAAAGATATGGCGTACTTTAAGCATTATATTTTGTTACATTAATTCTAAAGGAACAATTTTAAAATGATGAAATTTCCATACAGACCAATCACGCTCGTCAAATACTTTCTGTAGTAATCATGATATACATTTTTAGAAGTGTAAATACGAACGAGTTGATGTGATAATAAATTATGTTACATAATAGCACTTAAAACATACGCTTTCCTCCTTAATCTTTATAAACAATTTTAGAACTATAATTAGAAATTTATCTTACTGATAAGATCAGTTTGGAAATTTTATTTAGTTGTTTGCTTGGTGGTATTAATAGAAGTTTTCAGTTGATGGAAATCAAATTAAATTATTTAACAATGTATATTTAATATTATTATATAAATGTATACTTATTATAAACTATAGTAAGCCAAATCGACACCCATTTTAAAATTTATAGAACTAAATACTCACTTAAATTGCCACGGGCAATATTTTTAATCCATCCAGCAGGTGATTCTTCTCGTTTCCACCGTGTAGTCAAATTCTTTGCCTACGTTTCGCTGGCCATACTCCAAGCTTCCTCAGGGCTTAATCTGAGACTGAAAATGTTCTTAAGTCATCTTTTGCACTAGGCATAAAGAAACCGTAAGAAACACCTGATGAATGGATTATTTATTGAACTGCTCATTTGACTGTACTACTGTTTGTGCATATTGTATAACTGTTATATACATTCTGTATAACTGTAATATAATTCTTTTCTGTAGTTTATATCGTATTAATTTTTTCCATATAGTATAAGCAAGAAAAAAAATTCTATTCTTTATTCCAGCATTTTAATTTGTACTTATGCAATTTTTCGCCTCATTCTCGCAATGATTTTTTCTTTCCCACAGTTATCATGTATTTTTTAAAAACGTAAAAAGCACTGCAACTTTTCCACCTGCTTGATTTTTTCCTATTCTACAAAGAGCTCTCTGGGGTTTATTTATAATAATAATAATTTATTTATTGATAGACAACAATTTATTTTTAATATTTTTTTAATCTTAAAATCTTAGAAAAAACGTGAAAATTGAGTGTAAGAAACATATATATTTTCTGAAACTTGTTTATTTTTTTTAACATTTGAGAATTTTTAATAAAGAGTAATTAATAAAAATAAAACATTTTTCCATAAAACTACAACATAATAATAATAATGAGTAGCTATAAAGAACAATAATCACTTTAACACCTGAATATAAAAAAATAAGGATAACACTTTTTTTTTAAATTCTGTTTATATTCCATTAGATAAGCCTTAATATAAAATTTATTGTTTTTTTGTTTTACAAATAATCATAAAATATCAGTTTTCTCAAAATTAGGGAAGGCTTTTCGATTTTCTGGATTGATTATTGTTAATAAACTTATAATAATTTGAAAATAATATGCTTAAGTCTTACTATATTAGTTTATTTGAAGATTAGAATCACTCTGTGAAAATTCATAAATATTTATTCTGTTAGATTCGCTTTTGATAATTTCCATCAATAAACGAAAAGAGATTCCACTATCAATAATAACGACATTTTAATAAAATATATTGAAAAAATATGGAATAAAATTCATTTGTATTAAGTATTGTAATAAGTAAGCGTAGTAAGTATTGGAATAAAATAATTATTCCAGATTACAATTGCTGATTCTGACTTAACGATATTTTAATATTTTTGAATTACTCCTTCATGATTATGATCATAATTCTTCGTGAGAGATCGTGACTTGGTTCTCCAACAGGTTCAAAGAGTCCCAGAACTTCTCTTCACCCAATTCATCGACCAAGTGTGGTACCTGATTGGAAGGCCCTAGGATATCTGTGAAGTATAGCTTTGGCAGGTTATCTCGAACAGTTTGTGAATCCAATTTTCTGTAAAATAAAATTATAAATAAATTATTCTTTATGTTAATAATAATAGTAAAATTATTAGTGAACTACAATTAAGAATAATATCAGCTGTGTTTATTTAACCTTTCCCAGCTGTTATTCTGTAACCTTCACAATAAAAAATCAATTAATAAGAATGGATAAGAATTTGGGTGGATGAAAAACCGATCCTATATTGTCATATTTCTATTCCGTCTGTTAATTTATCTTCATATCGATTTATATTCCATTACTATTCGATCTATTCAATAAAGTACTTACCCGTTGATTGCGAATGAAACCCACAAATCAACCATATCCTTCGACATTAGCCTATCTGACTCTGTTTTTTGCGTGTCCACTCCTGTGGTCGAAAGTATGTACATGATATCATCTGCGTGAGAAACACCTGGAATGTTATGGCAATTAATTCCTGTTAGAAAAAAATATATATTTAGCTTATTTTGAAAATAAATTACGGGGAACATTATTCACGTACCTAAATCTTTAGAGCCTCCAAAGACTTCTGAAAAGCTGTTCTCCCCCTTGTAGGAGAAGCGATAAACGTAGATCGGAGAAGAATGCAGGTTAGCATGGATTTTGGCAGTTTTAGCGATTCCGTGAACGAATAACCTATCGCCGATCAGCTGAAACAGGTAGGGAGGTTATTTCCCTCTCGAATAAAATGAATAATAAAAGAATAATAAGGAAGAAAGAATAGCTATTGGAATGTTTAATCCCTTACTGTGGAGTAATAACATATTAAAAACTTAGTCCAAAAAGGGAAGCTCAGTGCTCTAAGAATACATGTAAGTTGGGTTACAGGAGATCTGCTGAAACATGGAACATTCTTAAGAATCTGAGACAGCAGAGCAGAAATAAAGCCAATATACAGCTAATACCATCAGAGGTATATGTGTAGTATACAATTTACATAATTACATATCTTGAAACCCTGTTAAAAATTATTACTTCAAGATAAAGTAAACTGTATCAAAAGTTATATTATTTGTTTTTAAATAAAAATTGTCTTTCATTATTTCTTTTGTTTTTCCTTACCTTCACCAAATTCCCAACGCCTTCGTTTGTGTTGAGATCTACATTGTAGTATACTTTTATCTTCTGAGTAATTTCTTGTTTAGTTTTCTTGCAGGGTGCTGTGTTGTTGTAATCCAGTACAGAAGGAAGAAGTTCATCCCATCGCTCATTGATCTGCTTTAAGTTTTCAGGTTTACCGACAATCTCTAAAATCATTAATATTAATGCTAAATACAAATTTCAGACGTCCTTACATTTATTTACTTAAATAATGTTTCAATAAGCTTGTCTGTATACCAGGTAGAACTGGATACCACCCAAATTATAAACATAATCTTACAAAAAATCGGGTATTTCTTTTTTAATTTATAATATTTTTGTATTTCTGGTCAAATAAAAAATCTAAATTTGCCTCTAAAATCATTGAAATTTCAGAAATTCTTATGTTTAATTGTATTTCAAAAATGTTCTCTATTCTGATAAATATGACTTCTCATATTTAGATTTTAAATTATTTTCTCAAGTACCAAGTGTCATGGCCGCAACTAATGTTCACTCGTTAAATCGCTCTGTGCTTGTTACATTATTACAACAATAGTTCTCAAAATAATATCTCCAAACTGTGTCAGAAGAATCCATAAGTACTTTAAGACATTTATTCACGATCAGTGAGGTGAGTGACTGTATTAAACAATAAAATTCAGCAAATAAATTGGTGACTGGCTGCTGAAGCTAGCAACGTGGCCAATAATCCCTACAGGTGACTTACAATATTTACCTTCTCTAGTTCACGGTCAAGGCTTGGCAACCAGCCTCTCGATCGAATCCCGCATTCATCAACTTTTTTTTTTTTTTTAAACATATGTATATATATTTTTTATTATTATTATTTAAATATGAAAAGTTTTTTTAAAATTTATTTCTTTATTTTTTAGTGACTGTTAGATTTAATAATTTATTTCAAATTATTTTAATCGTATAATTATCCAATGTTTAACATGCAAATAGACAATTCGGGTAGTGAAGGTTCGGAGGCAGAGACTCCATTTTCGGAAATAAGTGAGACCGATTCGCAATACTTAAAACGAAGGACACTCCAAAAACGTCAGAGAAAGGCAACCCCTGGCTCAGCGGGCAACTCACCCAACACGAAAAAAAATAAATCGGCTGTGACAAAAAAGCCAGTGACAAAAAACAACAAAACACCGGAGCCTCCCATAACCCGCAGCAAAACTACTGCAGTCAATTCTAGCAAATCTCCAATCGCCTCAACTAGCAGCAACCCTGGGCCTACAGAAAGCGATCGTGACGAGAACCAGCAACACCAAGGGTTCATTGACCCTAACCCTCCTATTTTTGTCACAAATATTACAAATTTTTATAACTTCGCTCAAGAAATATCTGAGCTTATAGGACAAACTAATTTTAAATGTTTTTCTAGAGTAAAAGACATTAAAATAAATACATCCAATAAAGATACATACAAAAAATTAATTGATCATCTTACAGTGAAGAACTATGATTTTCACTGTTACCAACTAAAACAGGATAAATCGTACAGAGTGGTTTTAAGAGGACTACACTCTTCAACGCCCACAACAGCAATCAAAAGTGACCTCGAAGAAATAGGTCACAAAGTAAGAAATATTTCGCCAGTGTTTCATCCCACCGAAAAGTACCCCCTTCCATTATTTTTTGTCGAACTTGAACCAGCTCCTAATAACCCAGAGATATTTCAAGTTTTAAGACTGGTATATTCAATAGTAAAATTTGAAGAACCTAGGCGTAAAAATACCATAGTCCAGTGTACTAACTGTCAAGCCTTAGGTCATACCAAGACGTATTGCCATCACCAAGCTATGTGCGTCAAATGCGCTGGACAACACTCATCTGACACTTGTCAGAAATCGAGAAACGAGCCTGCAAAATGTGCTCTTTGTGGTGAGGGTCACCCAGCGAACTACAGAGGCTGTTCAGTCCATAAGAACTTTCAACATCTTAGAACCAGAAACCATCAAATAAAAAGTCAAGAGAAAAGCACAATGCTGGCTCCTGAAGTTGACAATACTGCCACCTTTCCTGAATTGCCTAGACCAACCGTAGTACTACCGTATACCACCGTAAACCCTACAAATAGACTTCCGGACAACAAAACCTTGGGAACCTCAAGCATTCAGCAGCAGCCTCGAGCTCAGACGCCTCATACCTCCCAAATCAAATCTCAGCATTCCTTTACCAAATCCCAGACCTCCCAACCCAAGCCTCGGGAACCCATATCCAAGCCCAAGGCAGCCAATCCCAATCCTCAACCTCCACGTCAACAAATTCCTCCCTACCATACACCCTTACGGGTCAAATTACCACCTCAACAACCTTCCAATCACAACAAACAAACAAAAGCTGTAGTTCATCAAACATCGAATGAAAACTCAGCACCTCGGGTACAACCCCCAGCCAACCATCCATTACCCGTTAATTATCCCTATCAAACTCAAGTCTCATATCCATTCCAAATCCAAAACCCAATCGACTTAAACACTACCCTGTCATCTTTCCTGAAAGACCTTCAAGAAACAATCAAGCCTCTCATCAACCTACTCACGAGAATCCTTACCGAAGTTCCATTTAATTACCCACGATGAGCATGAAGCCCCTAGCTATCGTTCTGTGGAATGCTAATGGACTGCATACTCACCGTGACGAACTTGACTTATTTCTACACGACAACCAAATAGACATTGCTTTACTTACTGAAACACACTTTACTCACCGCACGCATTTCTACATACGAGACTATATCACTTACAGATCAGATCATCCTGACGATACAGCACATGCCGGTTCTTGTATCCTTATCCATAAATCTATACCACATTCTCTTATTCCTTCTACTCCAACTGACGCCATTCAATCAACATCAGTAACCATTTCAACTAGTCCTTTCCATATAACATTCTCAGCTGTATACTGTCCTCCTGGTATCCCCCTTTCTTATAACATCCTCGAATCCTTATTCCAATCCTTCGGACCGCGGTTTATTGCCGGAGGAGATTACAACGCCAAACATCAACGATGGGGTTGTCGAACATCCAATTCCCGTGGTAGCATCTTATCCCAAATTTCAACCTCTAATAGTTTCTCTATCCTCGCACCCATAAACCCTACTTATTGGCCTACATCCCTCAAAAAACGTCCAGATATTCTAGATATATTTGTTTCCTCACAGATTTCCTGCAATCAAACTGCTATAAAATCCCTGGATGACCTTTCCTCTGATCACAGTCCAGTTCTGCTTCAAGTGCATTCGATTCCCATTCCTAAGCCCTCTCTTCCCCGACTGATTACAGGACGTGTAGACTGGGATAAATTCCGATCAAATCTAGAAAATAATTTAGACCTCAAAATTCCGCTTAAAACAAAAGGAGACATTAATTCTGCAATAGACAAACTAACAGAAGCAATACAAGTCAATATAAAATATAACACTTTACCAAGTAAAAATCATTATCAACAGAATAACTGGCCACTTCATATTCGCGAGTTATTAAAAGAAAAACGACGGGCAAGAGCAAAGTGGCACCGCACGAGATATCCATCGGACAAGAGCCATTATACCAAACTGACCAACAAATTAAAATCAGAGATCAGAACATTCAAAATTCAAAATTTGTATTACCGTACAGAAAATCTCAGTACTACTGACAAATCCTTATGGAATACCACTAGAAAACTCCTAAACTATAAAAAATTCAACCATCCACTTTTAACCGAATCCCAAACCTGGTCAAGATCTGATGAAGAAAAATCACAAATTTTCGGCCAGCACCTATTCAAAACATTTAACCCTCATCCAGATATCCTTAATCAAACCCACTCTGAATGCATTGGAGCAGAATTAAGTATTCCTCTTCAGTTGTCCCCTCCTCCTAAAGCATTCCATCCTTCCGAAATATCAAACATTATTCATAGATTACCCGCCAACAAAGCCCCTGGACACGACCTAATCACATCCCAGATTCTAAAACGCCTTCCTCGGAAAGCGATCCTACTCCTTACATATATATACAATGCCGTACTCCGCACCACATATTTTCCTGATTCCTGGAAATTATCCATAATTAAGATGATTCCAAAACCTAAAAAACCACCAGAACTCCCATCCTCTTATCGTCCTATATCTCTCTTGCCCATAATGGGGAAAATACTTGAAAAACTCATTCTGAAACGTCTTCATCCTATCATAGAATCCAATCAAATAATCCCAGATCACCAATTTGGTTTCCGAACATCACACTCCACCATCCAGCAATGCCATCGTGTGGTGGACGTTGTCTCATCTGCATTAGAGCGCGGAATGTACTGCACGGGAGCTTTTCTCGATGTAGAGCAGGCTTTTGATCGAGTCTGGCATCCAGGACTGCTGTACAAACTCCGTAAATTCTTACCTTCAACTTACTTCCTTATTATCAGTTCCTACCTCAGTAATAGAACCTTTAAAGTAAACCATAATTGTTCCTACTCTTCCCTCTTCACCCAGTCTGCCGGTGTTCCTCAAGGTAGTATCCTGGGGCCCATCCTATACACGATATATACAGCTGACATCCCAACCCATCCAAGCACTGTCCTCACTACTTACGCTGATGACACATGTGTGTTATCAGTTAATAAGGATCCATTTGTTGCATCCCAATCTCTTCAATCCCATATCTCACACCTACAAGAATGGTGTCAAAATTGGAGGATTAAAATAAATCCTAACAAATCCCATCAAATTACCTTCACCCTTCGTCGTAAACCTACGAATTCCTGTCCTACTGTATCGTTTAATAATACACCACTGAACCCGGTCGAACAGATACGTTACCTAGGACTCCATCTGGATAAACGTCTCACTTGGAATCCTCATACAAGACTGAAAAGACAAGAAACTGCTCGACGTTTTCGCCAACTTCAACACTTACTGGACAAACGCTCTAAGCTACCAATTAATTACAAAAGACTTATTTACATGACAGTCATCAGACCTATTTGGGCATACGGAGTTGAGCTTTGGGGCTCTACTAAACCATCCAATTCATCTCGTATCCAATCCTTGCAATCCAAAATCCTTCGTAAAATCCTCAATGCTCCTTATTATGTCACAAACAAACTCATCCATCATGATCTTAATATCCCATATGTTACTGATTTGGCCCAAACTAGATACCTATCCTTCCATAACAAGCTCCATACGCACTTGAATCCGCTAGTCTCTCAGCTTGCTTCCCATACTATTCCTGATAACCCTCCGAGGCGCCTGAAAAGAAGATGGCCTCGAGATCATCTACTATAGAACTTTATTGGAGTGCTATCGATGGGTAGTTTCTCCACAACTGTTTTCATGTCATATTATACATTTTTGCACATTTACTTGATATAATACCATTATAGTTGTAAATATCATTGAATTAAATAATAAAAAAAAAAAAAAAAAAAAAATTATTTTCTCAATTTAAAAACATTGCATTGACACTGTGGAAAACAATGATTGTTTTTAAATGCATTTTTCACCCATCCAGTTTTATTCTGTTCTTTCTATTTTGTATGTATTTTTAAGTTGACAAATGTTTCCTTCCTTTACAAATTGCTGGGGAAATAATACAGAGAATTTTATATTACTTTTTATTTATTACTCCTAATTTATTATTTATAGAAAAGTATCAGATCTGATTATGAAAGATTACATATAATAAAAATAAATTATTATTTTTCTTCTTAAAAATAAACTAAATCTTCCAAAAAATTTCACTAATAAAAAAAAAAGAAGAGAATAATATAAAAATAATAAAATATTTTAGTTGATTGCGTAACACTATATATGTAAAAAAAAATTTAATATTTTTATATTGAAGAGAAAATAATTGTCCAGGCCGGGAAATATTTTCTCTTCAATATAAATCTTTTCTCTTCAAAATAAAAATATTAAAAAATTATCGCCATCATGAAAATAATGAATATAAAATAACGTAAAAAAAAAATTCATTCATCATTAATAAATCGAATAAGCTGTAAAGTTTAAGTCTGATAATAAAATTTAAACCAACATTTGTAGTATATAATAAGTAAAAGTGAAATAAGCTGAAAATATGGAGAATGGCAATAAATATTATGACATTGATAACATTTAGAACTTGATAAAATAGGACATAAATTCTTATGGTCACTTGTAAGTATATGTCAAAATTAAATATACAATATATACAAAAATATGAATTTTAAGAAATATATTAAATATTATTGTCGTTTAAAATGTAAACTATTTAAAAATGCAGTATGTTTTTATTTCAATTACTTATATTTGCAATAGGTAAACCATTTTATTATTAGAAGACATGGGGATACCTCTGAAAGTTTCAAGAATATAATGCTAGAAACTTATTTTTGAAATATTATAAATTCAGGTGTACATTTTTAATGGTTCATAGATTTTATGTTAACTTTTAAGAAAATTAAAGGGGTATTGTTAATGGATAGGTATTAAGTTGGCCTAAAGGCTGAGATGTTGTGTCAGCCATTAGATGAATGAAATAGCTTGTCTTTATAGACATATATACTTTATTTTTTATAATTACAAGTATTTTTAATGCTTGTAATCATATCATAAAAATGCAACTAGTATTTACTATATTAGAAATATTGTGATAAGTATTTCCTAGTGTGTAAGATTGTTAGGGCGAGATAGTTCGCGTGATGGTCGCTACAAAGCGCTAGTAGTATCAACTTAGTTCGCGTGGGTGCCGCTAAATTTATTGTCGCGGTCGTAACTGTTTTGCATAGTTATGTGAATTTTTAAATAGATACTTTGTTGTTGTTGTTGTTTAAAGTTGTTAATTGATTATTGTTTTGTTATTATACTAATGAATACCTTCGTATCTTTGTTTTTTACCCGAAATAATCCATTAATACAGTTTTTTATGGTTTAACTGCTGTAAGATATTCACAACATTATTAATAATCATAGTTTGATTTAATTTTATATGATATTACCTGCTCCGGGGTAAAGCCCTTCGTCTTTAGCGAAGGTAAATAGTATAGGGACGTCTGCAACCTTTCCTTGTTTGAGGAGGTTAATCGGAGTGTCTGGGAGAAAAGAGTTCGGACCTGGAGGTTCGACGACCAAGGCGTAAGGAGAGAACGGGTTGTAGAGCCAAGTCTAGAAGAAAAAAACATAAATCATAGTTATAAATTACAATGTAAATCATAAAATATCTCTATACATAATACTATCGTCTGTGTCAGTCGTTTTGAGATGCCACAAGTATCGTGTTAATGGCGTACCAATAAGCTCCTAGTTAATCCTACAATATGTTCTCCGGGTCGGTTCCTGAGACATCTAAGCATCGTTGGTGTATCTTCGACAGGACATCCTAATTGTCTAGCCACGTAGAACGCTTTTCCTCTGGCGTTTTCAGCAAAGGTCCAAGGATTCAGGGATGTACCGCTGGCACAAATGGCTGCTTTGTAAAGGCCTGAAAAATATATAATAAATTTTAACAATGTATTTATCATTGGTATGTGTTTATTACAGGGGTTATTGGTCCATTACTAGAGGCCCCGTATCCTCGGGACAACTGGCGGTTAGGCTATACCGTCCAACCTTGAGTATTCTCAGGAAAGGTGGCCCGGAGGTGAGTACAGTATTGCCTTGTGTATGAGTAGTGCGCAAAGTGTACGGCCTTGCGTAAGCCTTGTAGTGAACTCAGGAACCCGGGAGATTGGCCAGCGGGATTCAAAGAAGAAACTACAGCAAGCTTTCGTTGAATGTGAAGAACAGCTCCTCAGGAAAGGTATGTCAATCAATACGTCCAAGGTTAAAGTGATGGATATGACGAGAATAGAAGAGGAAGAGGTCCAACTGGTCTACATGGGAAAAGTTCTTGAGGTGGTGAAGGAGAATATACCTACACGAGTATCAATGACTGGTGAGATAGACGCTTTGAATCTCCAAAGCTGGAAAACTACCAGATCACTAACACTATCCTCGACCACTGTGAAGTGGATAAGAAGACAAATATGGATGTTTATATGTATGTATACCTATACTCACTTATGGCGAAGAAAGCTAGACCATGTTGGACAGACATGACAGTCGCATAACTGCAGGAGAAATGAGGTTCCTTCGTAGATCGTTGGGGAAAACTAAGAACAATCGCTTCAGTAGTATAAGAGAGCAGCTGGAAATACCTTAACTCAAGACCACTTTGGAGAAGAGTTAATTCAAATCAAGAGCGAAATTAAGGTGGGACAGGGGGGCACGTCCCCACCCCCACCTCCCAGACGGTTCTTTTGCTTACCTACCGTGAGGATTCCATTACAGTACATAGTTATAGGCAAATTACATGATCATAGTTGTTAAAATATATGAATAAAATAATAGAAAGAGCATGAGTGAAACTCTTGTCCATTTCTGGCTGGAATTGCGACATTTTTTCGTTGCGTCCCTTTCATGCACTTGCAAATGAAATATCTCAATATCTCCAGCAGATGCTTACAAATGAGGAACGGTGCTGCCAAATATTAGCATTCTTTGTCAATTGCTGTGCACGTTTCCAGTGACTGCTAGCACTGCCGTGGTATGTTTCTCCACCTTACGCCGATTAAAGTCATATCTTCGCAGCAGGATGACAGTAGATCGTTTGAATGGACTGGCTTTAATGCATATCCATCAAGAAATTGCGGCAAAAATGAACGCTAATGAAGTGCTGGACATCTTTAGCAGGAAACATAAAAGAAAACTGTCTATATTAAAAATGTAATTTTTCTATTGTTTTGATAATTTAATAAACCTTCGAAACCTTTCTATAAATACTAAAAGTTTATTTATAACAGTTATTGTTGATTTTTTTGCCCGTCTGCCCGTTGTGGCCCTCCCCTGGATCCGCCCTTGATTCGTGTGGTATAGGTATGTTTGCTGAATGGACGAAGCAGAGACCGAGAGGATTTGGCGCTCCAAGAGGATTCTCGACGCTAGGAATTGCTTGAGGGGAAGATGAAGAATAGGAACGACAACTAGTTACGACAGTTAATTATTAATAATAAAGACTCTCTTTATTCTCTAGACCAGAACCCATAATGTCTGGCATACACCAAATTAGGAAAGGTTTAAATGTTAGCTAACATTTATTTTAATTGGTGATACTTCCAATAGACTTTCAGGTTCAAGAATAATATACTTACCCTTGCTAAGAGGAGACAACAGATGGTAATGGACACTAGCGCCTCCTGCGGAGAACCCTGCAATCGTGACTTTCTTCGGGTCTCCGCCAAAGGCCGCAATGTTCTGTTGGATCCACTTCAGAGCCAGGACCTGGTCCTTCATCCCGTTGTTACCTGGCAGAATGGAGTCCCCAGTACTCATGAAACCTATTTAGTGGAATAGAACAATGATGGATCATAATTGTCTAAAAATATAATGGGCAGTTCACAGATAGCCATGGCAGTACCTAGAGGTCCGAGCCTGTAGTTCATGGTGACCAAGACAATATCTCTCTCCATGAGAATCGAACCTCCGAACACGCTTGAAGTCAAGAACATGAACGCTCCTCCATGGATGTGCACGATAACGTCCAAAAGTTTGTTATCTGCGCCTCCTCCATCGGTGATCTTAAACATTTTTAATTTTCTTTATAATTATAATTTTTAAATATTTTATTTTGGAAGAGATATTTTTACAAAATAAAATAATTAAAAAATTATAATAATTATAAATGATATAATGACATAAGTCAACAAGATCCTACTTAAAGTAATGCTCAATGAACATTCTTCCCCTTGTATACATCGCAAATTGCGAGAACACGGAGATATGGGATCAGTGAAGAGAATGGATTTGTCCGACCGAGATGCGAGCCAGGATACCTCAAGTGGCAGAGTACCACGACGGAAACATGGGAGACCCGGGTTTGAATCCCGGTCCTTGACATAACTTTTCTCTTCAAAATAAAATATTTAGATTTTTGTGTTCTTACTTTCAACGGTCACAAAAACTATGTTAAAAGATTAAAATTAAATTTTATCATAAAGCAAAACCTTAAGTTCGAATTTTGCAAAAACCTTTAACAAAAAATACTTAAATTCTAATCTTTTAATCTTTTCTTCTTTATCGAACTGCTAATGATAGACGGAAGTAAAGGAAATTTTCCCAAAAAAAAATTCAATGTGTCGCGAATGTTATATGATCAAAAGTGGATAACTCCAAACTTTCAAAAATTATTTTTCGCTAGTTTAGTCGAGTAATTTTGTCTAACATGACACCTATTTCTCAAGGTATTAGTCAGGTTCTGACTCTGGATTTTTTTTAGCATAAACCGGTGAATATGAAAAGTCAATTTTGATATTTTAAAGTATCCGCTTCTGATACTAAACGCCTCATATATTGAAATACCTCAGATTAATACCTTTTTTTAAACTTCGCACTATAGCAAGAGAGATAGGGAGAATAGTAAAGAACTATAGTCAAGTATAGTTTCTAGGTTCATTTAGAATAACAATACTAATCGGTTGATACAGAATTTAAAAAATCTCAACCACTGTAACCCATGAAGCCCAGGTTCATTACATGGAAGAGAATGATGGCAATTTCACGGACACACCTGCCAAGTTTTTTCTCAACTACGGATAACCACATTTATTATTTATTATAGAGCTGGGTTTCCCTTAGTAATTGATCAGCCACAACCGGATGCGCACCCGGGACCTAAAGCATATCAACTCAGCGCACTACAGGCTGAGCCACACCGACTCAAAAATGGAAACAAAAAAAAGTTAACCTGTATCTGAGATCACACTCAACCGGTAGGTTCTTCCCCGATTAAGGGTATCCAGGTTATATAGGCTGGGTGAGCCCCAGGAGAGTGTGTAGATCCTATAGGGTCCCTGATCCTAGATTGTAAGCCAAGTTATATTAAGCATCCTGGCCTTTCCACATCATCTCCCCTCGTTAAAATCACCACTGACATACTGCCATGGACGAAAAAAAAATAACAGTAATTCTACTCGACTTTTCTAAAGCTTTCGGATCACTGAACCATTCTATCCTTTTCTCTAAACTAAAATCTCTTTTCTTTTCCAACAGTTCCATACTCTGGGTCCAAGCTTTCCTCTCGGATAGGAATCAAGCAGACTCTATCCCTAATCAACCACTATCCTCTTTCCTACCGCTGAACACAGGAGTGGCCCAGAGTTCCAGTATTTCCCCACTCCTTTTGAACTGTTTCATTAATGACCTTCCCAAATAAATCATCCACTGTCCCCACCATCTGTACGCCGACGATTCCCAGATATATTTGTCCTTTCCTCCATCTGAGATAATAGCTGCATTTTCCAATATTCAAGTTGGCCTAGATAGGGTCAGTGCTTGGGCAAACTTGTATAAACTGTCGTTGAATGCTGCGATAACTCAGGTCATCCTAATTGGTTCCAACACCCTTCTTAAATCTATCAACTCACTTCCCAAATTAACCTTAAATGATCACCCTTTTGCCTTCAGTTCCTCTGTTAAATACTTCGGAATCATTTTCGACCAATCCTTCTCGGGGAAACCCCACGTTGCCCTAATTTCCCGCCGAGCAATAAGCTCTCTAAAGTTACATCACCGTTCCAGGCATCTTCCAACACCACCTTCCGTAAGCTCCTCATCACTTCTTTTATCTTTCCACACTTCGACTATGGTTGTGTGGCATTTGGTGGCCTCTCGATCAGGCTTCGATTTGTCTTCGACGCCCCGAGGAGGTTTCATGTGTCCCGCCGTTACGTTGAGTTTAAGTGGCTTTTCCCTTCTATCCGTAGACTCTCTTTCCTTGGTTCTTTCTTATATCAAACTATCAACTCACAACATCCATCTTATATCTACAGTCTCCTACAACTCAAATCCTCTATCCAATCCCAGGGCACAAGATCTCGCCCTTCTGATCTTTATATAAAACCATAAAACCATAAAACCAAAACTTTTGAGCGTTCCTTTCTCGCCCGTTCTATCTCTCTTTGGAACTCACTCCCACTCCGTTATGCGTCTTCTTTAACCCCATTTAAATCCAAACTTTTCCTACATCTACTAAATTCCCAAACAGATACTCTATAATCAATAAATAAATTATAGATATTGTTACGGGCTACTGGGTGTAAAATGGACTAAACTATTACTTAATTCAAGAATCTAATATTTATTAACAAATTAGAAGGAATACAATGAGATTATTTAAAACAGTTAAATTATTATTACTAATATCAATTTACAATAATAATATTCTACTAAATGTTATCTAATTTCTAAGATAATATACAAATAATATAAGATATTGTTTATACTAAGTAACTAAACTATTTATATAAATTTGTACAAATACAATAATATTACACTATAGTTTACAATTACAAATTAACACTTACAGTTCGCTAACTAAAGTCCACCGACCGTAAGACTCTCCAAATATGACAAACTGCCACACAGTTTATTACACTTATTACACGGCCACTAATTGTCACTGTTGCTCACTAAGCACTTATTACAGACTGATACTAATACTAACTAACTCACACACACTGCCACTAGTTAACGACTGCTACTCACTGGCTTATTACTGACTGGCTTATTACTGACTGGGCCGGCCGAAAACGCTGTCCTTTTTATGTAGGCAATGTAGGTCGGGGTGGGGCATTACTCGGAACAAGATCGAGAACCATCCAGGTTGAACGAGATGGGCCTCGGCAACTTCTTTAATCCCTTCCGCTTAATCCCATTGTTTGCCTAATCCTCTCAGCCGGTCCTCCTTCCCGCTCTGACCGTAACACTGCCCCCTCCTTAAAAGTGCTCTGCCCCAGAGCATAGTCCGGAGAAATCGGGCGGTTATGAGCTTCCCTCGATGGAGACGCATTTCCTTTCCAGGGGTTGAACGTGCACACCAATATGGCGACTCCAGAGTTGGCGAATATCTGTTCAAGCATGTTCCTGACAACCTTCCACTCCATGCCGTCATATCCACAGCCCAACTTAGGGATCGCGAGCTTGGTGACACGCAGTCTCAGAAGCTTACTCCGCAGGTCGTCGAGGCTTCGCCGCAGTGCGTCATATGTGGGCTTCTGATCAGTAGGACACTTGGTAACTAAGTAGAACAGGTGTCGTCCTTCGTGCGTATGGTGGAGTGCTTTCCCGACGCTTGGTCCTTGGCGTTCCAGTTCCTTAGTTCCAGCAAACTTCTTCCTGAAGACCGTTGCAATCCCTCTGGAAGTCCTCAGATCTTCGGCGACACAATGGGCCAGAGAATAGTCCGCGGGTAACGAGAAGATATCTCTGTATATTGTCTGAGTTACTCCACGGGAACCTTGTACCTTAGGTTGTGCAACTGATACCTTACTGGCCTCCACGTTGTTGAGGTACCTGACTTGCTGGTCTTTTGTCGGGCCATGGTCTCCTTTGTAAGGGGCCAGTCTATTATAATGGACTACCCTGGGTTTTCCTTTTGGCTGCTTTCTGATCCTATAGATGACGTCGTTTATCCTATTGATGATCTCAAACGGGCCATCCCAGGAGTTCAGAAGTTTAGGTGAGTAGCCTCGCCTTCTTCGAGGATCATGTAGCCAGACCAAATCTCCAGGTTGGAATCCACCTTTCTCTGCCCTGATGTCGTAACGCTCCTTCATTCTGTCACTGGCTCCCTGGATGTTTGCACGAACCTTCTCGTGGATGTTATCCATCCGCTTCCGTAGATTCGTGGCGTACTCCTCTCCGGCAACTTCCTCATTAGGCTTGAACCCGAATTTCAGATCACAAGGCAAACGAAGTTCTCGGCCGAACACCACATTTGCGGGTGTCTGCCCCGTTGCTTCATGGATTGAACTGCGGTAGGCTAACAGGAATAGGTGAAGATACTGGTCCCAGTCTCGCTGATGGTCGGAGACCACCTTAGACAAATATCGACCCATTGTCCTGTTCATGCGCTCCACCATGCCATCCGATTGAGGGTGAAGAGGTGTAGTCCTCGTCTTCCGTATTCCCAGTGCTTCGCACATCCCGGAGAAGACTGCAGACTCGAAGTTTCTTCCCTGGTCAGCGTGAAGTTCCATGGGTACTCCAAACCGGCTGACGAGCTGCTTCACAAGCACGTCTGCAACGGTGACTGCCTCTTGATTCGGAAGGGCATAAGCTTCCACCCACTTAGAAAAATAGTCCATGGCCACGAGAATATATCGGTTACCTTCGTCCGTGACAGGGAAAGGGTCAGCGATGTCGATCGCTATCCTCTCGAACGGTGCTCCCACGTTGTACTTCTTCATAGGGGCCCTCTTTCTTCTTGTTGGTCCGTTAGAAGCCGCACAAGTCGCACAACACCTGCACCAGTCCAACACATCGTCCTTAAGGTTTGCCCAGTAAAAGCGTTCACGAACTTTTTCCAATGTACGGTGAACTCCAAGATGGCCGCCAGTTACACCGTCATGTAGTTCCCTAAGCACTTCGGGCACTTTATTCCTTGGAACGATGAGCTGTAGCCTACGCTGATCTCCTTCCGCGTTCTCCAATGCCCGTTTCAGCAGCCCGTTGTCCACTAAAATGGAGTTCCATTGGGCCCAGTACGTTTTTACATTCTTCGACATTGGAGCAACATCCTGCCAGGCCGGTCTTCCTCGCCCCGATATTTTCCATTCCTTTATTTGTTTTAAGTCCGGGTCCTCGTCCTGTCACACCTTTGACACCTCTGCATCTTGCCAACTGTCGATGACAACTGTAGTCCTCAATACCGCTGCCTGCTTCTCTTCTTGTCGAGAACAATGCTTGCAGCCTTCTTCACAAGATCTTCTTGACAGTGCATCCGCATTCCTGTGGCTCGTTCCAGAACGATGAGCAGATTCAAAGTCATACTCTTGAAGGCGCTCGATCCACCTCGCCACTTGTCCCCTGGTGACTTGAATCGCAGCAGCCACATTAGAGCCGCATGGTCGGTTCTCAGGAGGAACCTTCGTCCGTATAGGTATTTATGAAAATGCTCTATTGACTTTACTACTGCCAGAAGCTCTTTCCTTGTGACACAGTAGTTGCGTTCCGGAGCTGAGAGTGCTTTGCTGAAATATCCAATGACCCTTTCTTCTCCATCTTGGATCTGAGAGAGGACGCTTCCAATAGCGATGTTGCTGGCATCTGTGTCTAGAATGAACTTGCCCTCAGGACGTGGATAGCTCAGAATAGGAGCACTACTCAATTTGCTCTTAAGCTCCTCGAAGGATGCTTGGCACTCGTGATCCCAATGGAAAGTCCTTTTCTCCTCGGTAAGCCTGGTAAGCGGTTTGGCGATATTAGCAAATCCTTTCACGTACCTCCGGTAATAGGTGCAGAGCCCGAGAAAACTTCTCACCTGGTACTTATCTCGAGGTACCGGCCAGTCGGTGATCGCTGCTACCTTCTCTGGGTCGACAGCAACTCCGTTGTCTGACACAATATGCCCCAGGTAGTTGACTTGCCTTCGGAAGAGATTACACTTCTTCGGGTTCAACTTAAGGTTCGCTGCACGCAGTCGTTCGAAGACCTTCTCCAGATTCTTCAGATGGTGAGCGAAGGACTTTCCCAGCACCATGATGTCATCTAGGTACACCAGGCATACCTCCCAAGAGAGACCTCTAAACACATTTTCCATCAGCCTCTCGAATGTGGCAGGAGCATTGCAAAGCCCGAACGGCATTACTGTAAACTGCCAGAGCCCAGTGCCAATTGAAAACGCCGTTTTCTCTTTATCTTCAGGTGCCAATCCAACCTGCCAATATCCACTGCGGAGATCCAAGGTAGAGAAGAGTTTACACCCCTCCAGGGTGTCCAGCGTATCGTCAATCCTGGGAAGCGGATAACTGCCCTTCTTGGTGACGTTGTTCAGAAGACGGTAGTCTACGCAGAACCTCGTTGTGCCGTCTTTCTTCTTCACCAATACGACAGGAGACATCCAGGGGCTACTCGAAGGCTCAATGACACCATCAGCCGCCATCTCCGTTATGATCTTCTCGGCGTCCTCCCGTTTGGCTAACGGCAGCCTCCGCGGGACCTGTCGGATGGGCTTCGCATCTCGGGTGTCAATCCTGTGCTGGACGATATCCGTTCTGCCCCGTGGTCCTGGTCCGATCTCGAAGACGTCATGCCATCGGATAATCATGTTCTTCACTTCCTCGCTCTGTTCAGGTGAAAGGTCGCGGCATGACTCGTTAACAAATCCTTTTAGTTCTTCTGGCAGTCCTCGGAGCTCGGTGGGACGACGTTGCAGCTGACGAACCACTGAGGTAGCGGTTGTACACTCTCCGACCAGTGTTCCTTTCTTCAGCATTACCGGGAAGCTGTTCAGGTTCATTAGCCGGATTGGAGTGGTCCGTCCGGCCTTGATGAGAGACCTACCAACCAGTACGCCGCGTCTGATCTCTTGTTCTTCGTGCGTTCCGGGTTCCAGTAGTACACATTGACCCTCTGGTAGATGTCCTTCGACCGTCCCATGCGTCACGATTAAGCTCTGTGCAGGTAAAGTGGTGTCTTCTAGTAAGAGCACTCGTGCATACAGATCCTTTCCCTGCCGAAGGATGACTTCCTCGTCTCCCATCGTCAACACACCTTTCGACATGTCCAGCTTGATCCCGTATGCGATCATGAAGTCCATGCCCAATATGACATCTTCATCGATTTCTGCCACGAGAGCGCGGTGCTTCAGATGTTGACCCCCGATGTGGAAGGTGGCATCTGTCTCCCCGTAGACCTTGGCTGGCTGTCCCGTTGCAGTCCGTAATGCCCAAGTTGTTGGTAAGATCTTCTCAGCTGGAAGTGTCTTGGAGTTCAAGATTGTCATGCTCGCGCCGGTATCCACTAGAAGGCTTCGCAGCTGCCCGTTCACCATCCCATCAACGTAGAAGCTGTTCGTTCTGCTTCCTATCGACGCAACTCTGATGGCCTTCCTGGAGGCTTTGACGTTACGGGTTGGACATTTGCTTCTAGGATGTCCAAGCAGGCCGCAGCCCCAACAGCGTATCTCCTTCTTATGGGTCCTGAGAGCATCCAACACTTTCGTCACAATGTCTTCGATGCTAGGGACCACATTAGGTTCTGCTTCTGCTGCTCGAACTCGCGCATGGCCCCGTACAGACTGTCTAACAGCTTCAAACTCCATAGCCTGAGATAATGCGTCTCCCAACGTTTTCGGCCGGGCGAGCTTCACTGCTTGTTGTGTCTCTGGGTCCCGAAGTCCATCCAGGAATTTATCGACAGCCAGACTCTCATAGACATAGTCGGTGACCAATGGGTAGGCGTTCCTCACCAGCAGGGCAATATCCGCTTCAAATTCCTGCAGCGTCTCGTTGTCCTTCTGGACCCTGTTTCTTAGCTGTGAGCGATATAGCTTGTCCATTTGGCGGTGGCCGAAACGCATTTCCAGTCTTCTAATCAGTTTCCCGTAGTTGGACCGCTCCGACATGGGCATTCCCTGCAGCACTCTCAAAGCGTCTCCACGCAAGGCCAGGCACAACGCTGAAGCTTGGGTCTCCTGTGACCACCCGTGGATCGAAGCCGCTGTCTCGAAGAGAGCCATGTAGTCCTCCCACGGCGTCTTTCCGTCGAATACTGGAATGGTGTTGTGGGCTGGTGGCGTCCCATTATTGGCGGGCAGAATGGTTTTATGAAGACTGACCTCGGGGGAACGGTCGATGTCGTTCGTCGGTGGGTTGCTCATGCGTCCCTCTAGAGCCTCTACTCTTTGCCTAAGTTTGCTTTCAATTGAATTCAATTTTTCTCCTAACCTAGATTCTACATCAGCTACTTTATTATCTACATCGGCTAACTTATTCTCAACACTTTCCATTAACTTAGTCTCTAATGTGCCTAATTTAGACTCTAGTTTATTTTCTACATTGCTTAACTCATTTTTAACAGAACCTAATTCATTTTTAAAAGTTGCAGACAATTTGCTTAAATCGGTTTCAAACAGAACATCATCTGGATTTTCCCCTAACTCTACAAAAAATTGACGCAAGCGATGTTGCAGTATACTTTTATTTCCGGAAGAATCTAGATCACGTTCTTCTAATTCCCGTTTTAAATCCGCAACTTAATTTAAGACTTTGAGAAGCCATTTTTCATACAGTAGCCCAATAATTACTAAATGCAAGACAAAATAATAAGTAATATAATAATAATAATTACACAAAATCCCACTTCTGACACCAATTTGTTACGGGCTACTGGGTGTAAAATGGACTAAACTATTACTTAATTCAAGAATCTAATATTTATTAACAAAGTAGAAGGAATACAATGAGATT
This sequence comes from Troilus luridus, assembly GCA_964056705.1. Lineage (NCBI taxonomy): Eukaryota > Metazoa > Arthropoda > Insecta > Hemiptera > Pentatomidae > Troilus > Troilus luridus. The sequence continues at coordinate 136,350,934 of OZ057413.1, read as the reverse complement.
ATTTAAAACAGTTAAATTATTAAACTAATATCAATTTACAATAATAATATTCTACTAAATGTTATCTAATTTCTAAGATAATATACAAATAATATAAGATATTGTTTATACTAAGTAACTAAACTATTTATATAAATTTGTACAAATACAATAATATTACACTATAGTTTACAATTACAAATTAACACTTACAGTTCGCTAACTAAAGTCCACCGACCGTAAGACTCTCCAAATATGACAAACTGCCACACAGTTTATTACACTTATTACACGGCCACTAATTGTCACTGTTGCTCACTAAGCACTTATTACAGACTGATACTAATACTAACTAACTCACACACACTGCCACTAGTTGACGACTGCTACTCACTGGCTTATTACTGACTGGCTTATTACTGACTGGGCCGGCCGAAAACGCTGTCCTTTTTATATAGGCAAGGTAGGTCGGGGTGGGGCATTACTCGGAACAAGATCGAGAACCATCCAGGTTGAACGAGATGGGCCTCGGCAACTTCTTTAATCCCTTCCGCTTAATCCCATTGTTTGCCTAATCCTCTCAGCCGGTCCTCCTTCCCGCTCTGACCGTAACAATATATTCAACTTGATCGATTGATGAACTACTTTAAATATTCCTCACTCATAATGATATCATTTTTTTTATTATTAGATGCTATTATTTATTCACTTATTTTTCCATTAGCCTATTTCTGTTTATTGTAAATTTGTCTGTGTTTTTATTTTAATTTTGTATCACATTTTCTGATTCTCTGCCAAAACATACCTGTTTAGTTATTTACTTATAAGATATTATGTAAATATTGATTTATTTTGATGTAGGTCTTTGGCCAGATATATATTTATTTAATTTTGTTCATCTCTGTTATATTAAAGGGACCTGGTCCCAGAATAAAATTATTTTTCTATTCTATTCTAAGTCGATAATTAGCTACCAAAAGGATTTTTTAGTAATAATATTTCTTACAATTTAGTGAAGTGTAAATGCAATCGATTAAGAGACGCTCTTAGCATTATTTATTGATTAATAATTTATTTAATAGTAACGATACCGCTGGAGTGTAGACGTTCAAGTACAAGCAGTCCTCTGAGCCCATTATGGCGAACGGTGTGTTGTACGAATCATGGTTTAGCTGAAGGCATGGAGGTGGTTCCCTGGTCGCGTTGTAATAGTCTCCGATCCAAGGGTCTGCAGGAGAAGGTTCCTGAAAAAGCAGAAGCAAAAAATTAATAAATATATATATAACTAAAAATATCTCATGTTTTAACTTCTTTGCAATAAGTAGAGAAAGCATTGGAAACTTTTTGTTTTCATATTTTAAAGGAAATGTTCGTTTTTTCCATACCTAAATCCATGAGGACTACGAATAAAGAACTTTGTTCGTACATTTTTACCCCGTACCTGAGTACATGTGCATAACTGAACATTTTCTGGTGTGGTTAATCAGACAAGGCTGCAATGGGAGTTCTAAATTTTGTCTAACCAAGTACAATTAGGATAAGAGTCTTTAACGAGTAGTTTATACCACACTCGAGTCCTTATTTTACGTGTCTTCCTAAGGACGCTTAAACCAATTGTTAAAAGATTCTAGGGCCACATGCCAGGCTGCATGTAGGTATTAAAGGTGCTTGACTCTGTTCGTGTAATCGTATTCCGCATAACTCAAAATATTCTATGTTTTCAATATTACTAGGTTTATGAAAAATCTAGTTTATAGTCTAAAACGCAACGGTTGTTCAGGGAGATAATTTGGAAGATACGTAGTAAGGTCCAAAAGTTTCCCTCTATATTCTCCTCTAAGTTCAACACACTTAATAGAACGCTTTGGCAACATTTCTATACCATGAAAAAAATAATTCTTTGTTAAAAAAATGTTCTTCCACTGCTGCTTGGAGCTCTTCGTCGGTGTTAAATCGCCAAAATTCATTGCAGCGGTGAACTCGTTCCTGTTTTTTGAGCAGCTGAATGAATTTTTGGAATCTATCTTGCACTAACGTTGTTCATAAGCAAATGTTCTTTGATGATCCCCAAAAGACTTGTTTTTGAAAGCCCCAACCTCTCTGCTATTTCCTTGGTTTTCAGTCGCCGGTCGGACAGCAATTGCAGATTCCACAAGTTGGGTTGTTTCAGAAGTGACAGTTTCCAATGGGCGACCGGGACGCGGGTCATCTTCTAGATGTTCTCTCCCTAACTTAAATAATTTTCCCCATCCCTTCACTGTGGAATACGAGGGGGAGGACTGTCCGTATACACAATTCAAGCGCTCTTTAATTTGCGCAGGAGTAAGACCCTCTTTACATAAGAATTTAATAAACGCTCGGTACTCGAGTTTGAACATTGTAAAAATGGGGAGTTTCCTTAAAGGCTGCACACTGACTGAGAGGACTGAGGAAGTGCGGGCGATGGGTATGGAGTGGCCAGGCATGGACCTGCATAGCCGTGCAGGTCCCGGCACGATTGAAGGAGGGGAAGCAGGACAGGCCGGGAACAAATTGACCTTACTAGGTATCATGCTGAATTGCCTGGTTTTTCCTGCCAACTTTATAGAGACTAGGAGCGCCCCAGAAGGAGCTACAGATCCCAGATGGTCGATGTTTAGTTTTTTAAATAAAATCATTTTTACTGTTGACCATTAAATCATCACTGAAATTAGCCCCTTTCTTCAAGTTTATAATAGAATTTCATAAAAAATAATACAAAGCTTTTCAAATTTAACGTCACTTTATGTTGCTATGGCTAATCGGACGATGATACAGTGGGCGCTCTAAATTTAGCCTATCCAGGTTTAATTAGGATAGGGATTTTTAACGAGTACTTGACATCTTACAGGCTCGGGACCCCCGTTTAACGTCCCTTCCGAAGGACGGCGTAACTAAGGATTTTTTACTCCCTATAAAAAATCCTAGGGCCCCCTGCAGGGCTACGGACTAGGTAGGAATTATAGGGCTACAATTAGGTATTTTAGATCAATTAACTGCTATAAATAAAATATTAGGTTTTGATTAAAATTGGAAATCCGTCAGTGTTAATTTACTTAAATCGGTAAACAGATTGTTTCTGAAAAACAAGACAAATTTAATTGCATTCAGTTTATGTTTGTGGAAAAAAGTCTTCTAATTTCTGCTACAGGCAGCAAACGAAAGTGGCAATAAATTAAAGTCCTTTTTAAGAAGGACGCTTTTTAATATGATATAAAAATCTCCATTTGGCGTCATTTTCTAGTCAAGTTAGTCACTTAGTTGGACTTTTTCTGTTTTTCCCATGTTTGCCTTTCCCTATATTTCTCAATTATAATAAATTCTCAAGGTGATGGTGAAAGGAGTTATGGGAAGTGATTGTTGTAAAATAACTGGATGGAAGGTTCTGATGCATAATTAAATAAATACATACGCACATATAATACATTTATATGTTTTTATTATAAATATTATAATTACTTGTTATTATCATTATAAACATCTGGTTATTGACTTCCGTTATTGGTCTCTACTAGAATTGATAATCTCAAGTGGTACTTCACTTAAAGGACTTTTATCAATTATCTCGTCTTGGAGAAGGGATTATTTTTAAATTTAATGTTTAACAGTGTTATATAAATACGAATAACATATTATAAAGATTTAATAAGGTTAATAAACCGCTAATGTATATTAAATGAAACTCTAAGCTGCCAATTACCGTCTAATAACTGTAATGGAAATGTAGGAATCGTTAAAGTCGTCTTGAAATTTTCTAGTTCAACAGATTTTAGACTATTGTATGTATATATACTCATATCTAAACTATCTAACTATCAGTCTCTATCATGTACTGAACCCAATAACCTTCATGGGTTATTGTGGCATGGGTTTATATATTATACTACACCGCACATTTGGTATGTATGAAAACGCCTACAAGATGTATAAACAGTTTTTTTATGTAATATTGAAAGTTTCTTTTATTAAATAGTCCAGGCAAAATAAAAAACAATACCACTACTATTTGAAGGATATTACAAGGGAAAAAGAAAAAAAAATATGTATGTAAATATTCGGGATTTTGCTACAGTTTTTCATAGCGTCTATACCAGAGTCGGATGGTAGGGAAGTTTGGCATTAAGTATGATGAGTTTTTTTTGTTTTTTCACAAAAATCTGAACTATCATCTTTAGCAAACAAATAAATAAAACTTTATTTATGATTAAAGAAATTAAAATATCTATAATAGTGACACTTGTCATTACTTTCAGAGTCAGTAGACGGGAAAGCTAAATAGAGGGGTATAGCAAATGGAATTCTTCAAGGTGAGCGCGTGCAACCTTCGGGACAAGATTTAATATTGCAAAGCATATATTGAAAAATGTACACGTGCAATTAAGATTATGATTATAATTATTGTTTTTAGTATTTTTTTTCGTCTTTCGAATAAGATAACATGAGGCAAGTACTTACCTTGAACCTGTGCTTCCCTACCGGCGGCTTGGCGTAAGGAATCCCCAGGAAGGTAGCGAAGGTACGTTCTCCTACGCTCTTGTCCCAGAAGCCTTTGAGAGTACCCTGCTGAAGAAGTAATTCCGGTTGGCTTGCGAGTACCAAGCTTTGGCACAGTACCAAGGTACAGAGGAAGGCAACGTGCAGCGACATAGTGTATCAATAGAACTGCCACGGGCTCTGAGTAAACCAGATCAGACCGTCACTTGGACAACCTTCACGACGATATCTGTGGTGGAAACGAAAGCTTAAATTTATTTAGCACCTTATCGAATCGTCAAGAAGAGTAAACAACTAAATATTCTCTTATCAGTACTAAGACACATTTCTAATTCTTCACTTTCTTTGTTTAAACATTTTTTTTTTGTAAACTGTTTGTCAATGTTATACACCTGTTAAATATCTGTGAATGTGCTTGTATGAATCTTTGTTCTTACTATATTTAATACGGCCATAGAAGATTTTTATGTAGCTTTTAGGATTCATATTCTTGATGGGTCGTACAGGATTAAGCATTTAAAAGTTAAATCGCCTTGAAAATTGATTTTATTAAGACAAATTTTATTAGTACTTCCCATATTTATGTAATATAATAAATTTATTACATTCAAATTAAAACTTTTATTGAGAATTTGTATATAAAAGTCCTGATCACTAAACTCTTGTAAAATCTTTTATTGTACAAGATCTTATGATAAACTTCATTAAAGAACTTATGATTGTAAAAAGATCTAACATGCAAGTCTTCCATAAACTTAGAATATGGCTTTTTTTTTCAAAATAAAACTGCATATTGATTTTAGAGCTGTGATATAATGCATACAACTGTATTCTGATTTTCGTCTTCTGTTCTTTATAGTTGGTATTTCAATGCTCTAATTCAAAATACCATGAAATGAAAGTGCTGCTGTATTTACATTCCTATTGACACCTTCACGATTAGAGATGAATTGTTTAATTCTGATTTCCAGTAAAATCAAAAACATTAAAACAATTAACCTCTCTTCATAAGAACTAGTATTTTTATTGACCATTTGTTTTTGCTGTGAAGACCCAACAATACAATAAGGGCACTATATTATAATCGCAGGTTAAAATTTACAATAGAAATATGTTATTCAATATTAATTTCACTTACATCTTTTAGTATTTCTAGATTAACTCCTTTCCAGTAATTAACCACTTTGTACAGGAAGTCCAACCGATTCGGAGAAAAGGTTTTGTGTGGATCAAGGTGAGAGACATCTACATCTGTAGTGTCTACGCATCACCTAGTGCACCACTAGAAGAATTTGAGGCTCTGCTTGATGGCATTGAGCATGAACTGCGACATCGGCATCCTCTTATCGTAGCCGGTGATTTCAACGCATGGGCTACTACATGGGGTAGCAGATGTACCAACAGGAGAGGCGAGTGTCTTCTTGACACGTTCGCTGCTCTTGATGTTGTTCTCCTTAACACCGGTTCTACTCCAACGTTCTCTAAAAATGGCAATTCCTCAATAATCGATTTGACTCTTGTTAGCGCAAACCTTTGCTGTCGGGACAATTATTGGCACGTCAGTGACCGATATACTCATAGTGACCATCAGGCCATTTTTTTCGAAGTCGTTACCCCAAATGGCGCAAGAAAAATGATTAAAACGCAGCCAGCAGCAGGTTGGAACCATAAGTCTTTCGAAAGAGATTCCTTTGTTATCATGATGCAGGAAAGAATCGAGTTAAAAGGAACGGCAGACGACAGAGCAAAGCAACTGATGGAGTTTATTACTGTGGCATGTGATGCATCAATGACCAGAATTTCTAGGAGAAATCGGCACATGGCAGTGTATTGGTGGACCGAGGAGATTGCTGTTTTACGACGAACTTGTCTTCGTACCAGAAGATTAGCTCAGCGAGCGAGGGGCCGCTTATTATACGATGCTCGAAAGCAAGAGCATAAACAAGCTAAAAGGAACCTAGTTAAGGCAATAAAAGACAGTAAACGCAACTGCTGGAGGAAGATGTGTGAGGAGGTAGACAAAGACACGTGGGGAAGGCCCTACAAAACAGTTATGGCAAAACTGAAAAGTTCAAACTTGTCGCCCCCGAGCTCTTTAGAAAAAATAGTGGCAGTGCTATTTCCAAGGCGCCCGGAAGTCCACTTTGACAAGATATCTATGCTGGACCTGGAATCAGAAATCACTGAGGACGAATTAGATAAAGCAAGCAGAAAAATAGGGAGCTCTAAAACTCCGGGGCCAGATAATATCTCTAATCTCGCCTTGAAAACGGCTATTAGAACAAGGCCACAACTCTTCTTAGACGTGTACAACTGCTGTCTCAGTGAAGGCGTATTTCCAACACAGTGGAAGAAACAACGGCTGGTTCTCCTTCCAAAGGGAAAGGGACCCCCGGAAGACCCCTCATCTTATCGCCCAATATGTCTTCTAGACACTGCTGGCTAGGTATTGGAGATGATTGTTAATGGTAGGTTAAATGAAGTCAGTGAAGGACCCGGAGGATTGTCCGATAACCAGTATGGTTTTCGGAAGGGCAGATCGACAATCGATGCCATTGATTTTGCAATCAGAGCTGCTCGGGAAGCCATAGCGGGAAAAAGGTGGCGAAGAGGCGGTAAGAAATACTGCGCCATTATAACGTTGGACGTTAAGAATGCCTTTAACTCAGCTCGCTGGGATAGTATCATGGACGTATTGCGAAGGATGGAAGCCCCACAATACCTTATGAAGATTATTGAGAGCTATTTCACAGATAGAATCTTGATGTATGATACAGAAGATGGGTTAAAAACATACAAGGTCACGGGTGGCGTTCCTCAAGGCTCAGTTCTAGGGCCATTGTTGTGGAACATTATGTATGACACCGTGCTTAGACTGCCCCTGCCAGAGGAAACTACTACCCTCGGGTTTGCAGATGATCTAGCAATAATTGTTCGAGGGAAACTATTAGAGGAGATTATCTACAATGCGAAAAAAGCAGTCCTCACCATTCGTGAATGGCTCTCAGCGGTAGGCCTCCAACTTGCTAATCATAAAACTGAGGCAGTTTTAGTAACCAGTAGGAAAGTGAGGGAGATAATCAGTCTGACCGTCGGGGAGTTTGAAATTTTATCAAAGCCGTCTGTTAGATATCTCGGAGTTCAGATTGACGCCAGACTCCATTTTTATGAACACTTGCACCAAGTTAGCACCAGATCAGCGCAAGTGATTAACGAATTGGCCAGAATTATGCCGAATATCGGTGGGCCAAGGGAAAATCGAAGGAAGCTTCTAGCTACTGTAGGCAACTCAATACTTTTGTGCAGTCTTATGCTCGTAAGGTTGTCAGTGTGTATCGAAGAAGTGCCACGCGTGTAGCTCGAGCTTTTCGCACTGTTTCCCATGATGCTGTGTGCGTAATAGCAGATATGCCTCCGATAGATCTTTTGGCAGATGAACGCAGTCGGATTTTTCGAAGGAAACGAGAAGAGCCGAATGCGCACTGGGTAACGTTGACTAAAGATGAAAGAAGTCATACCCTTGAAAGATGGCAGAGACGCAGGAATGCCTCACCTTCTGGAAGATGGACACACCGTCTGACACCCGATATATCAAAATGGATATCCCGCAAACATGGAGAGGTAGATTATTATCTCACCCAACTGCTCACAGGGCATGGTTGCTTTAGGGCCTACTTGGCTCGCTTCGGAATAGAAGACCGAAAATCTTGTCCTACTTCTGATCCCGTGGAGGAAACAGTGGAACATTCGTTCTTCTGTTGTCCAGGTTTTTCTCAAGAAAAGGAAGAGCTTGACATAAAATTCGGAAAGAAGTCATCGCCGGAAAATATTGTCACTTTGATGATGGCTAGGCAGGAGCATTGCAGTGCTGTAGCAGACTATGCAGCGCAAATCGGAAGAAGGCTCAGAATACAGGAGCGAGAAAGGAGAGGCCAAGCTCTGGCTAATCCGACATAAGTTGTCCAAAGAAGAAATACGCACATAGCCCTTCTGCCACCCCACGAAGTAATGCTTGACGGCTGTTCCGTGGGATGGTAAAAGGAGAATTGGGAGGTGGTTTTTTAGTGAGTAGGAATCTCACACTGTTGTGTTATTACACTTCGTCTTATGAAAGATTTTTCCCCTACCCAGAAAAAAAAAATATATATATATATATATATATATATTTTGTATAGTTCCCAATATTTTTTATAAGTGGGTTTTTATTTTAATCATTTTGTAACCTATTTCACTCTACCCAACTATTTGTATTACTATAAATAAATAAATAATAAAAAAATAAACCTCTTCACAAAAAAAATTAAATATTACTATGTTAGGATGTAAATAGTTGGGGGTGCAGTCAAGTAAAACACAGCAAAATAAGTTAATCTTATTCTATTTTGTATGTGCCGACGTTTCGACCTACTGTGTAGGTCATCATCAGGGCTATGAGAAAAGAGACAAAAACAGAATAGACTATAAAAATACATAAGATAGAGATACAGAAAACATAAAAAAATGTAGAGATATAGAAAAATTGAGCGAAAAAAGTGAAGGATATATAATGAAAGGATATATGAATAAAGATGATTACATAGTAGATGTATAGAAAGGTGATCATGCAAAACAAAATACAAAGAGAGAAATGAAGTTAAACAGAAAAAATAAAATGAAAAAGATATAAATATAATGAGTATAGAAAACTTAGTATAATAAAGGTAGAATTGTATAGCAGGGAAAACAAAGTATGAAAATAGACTCCTGGGGAGTATCATAAGTAAAATGAAAGAACATGAAATAAAAAATAATTATGATACCTAAGAATAAATAGAAAAGAATATTGTAGAAAGTAAAGAATAGGAATCTCATGTATGACAGGTAGAGAAGTAAATTATAAATATAAATTTAAAATATAAGTATCATATATTAATTAAGGTATACAATAGGAATGATGTTATATTATATAAATTAAGAAGTAAGTATAAAAGAAAACTATAGATGAGAGATATAAGATATCAGTTAGTGAACAGAGATATATTATAAAAAATAATGATATTTTATAATATATCTCTAAAAATAATAATATAAAAATAATATGCATTATTTTTTATAATATATCTCTGTTCACTAACTGATATCTTATATCTCTCATCTATAGTTTTCTTTTATACATACATCTTAATTTATATAATATAACATCATTCCTATTGTATACCTTAATTAATATCTGATACTTATATTTTAAATTTATATTTATAATTTACTTCTCTGCCTGTCATACATGAGATTCCTATTCTTTACTTTCTACAATATTCTTCTCTATTTATTCTTAGGTATCATAATTATTTTTTATTTCATGTTCTTTCTTATTATTATCATTACTGTTATTATTTTGGATCCATTTAATTAATTTATTTATTTTTGTGTATTGTTTATTCGAGCTTGATGAAAGTATGTAATATGGGTTGAATCGGTTGCTTCCTAATAAAATAACTTCACTATTTTAACAATTTTTTTTTATTTGAAAAGAAAAGATATGCCCAGGACCGGGACTTGAACCCGGGTCTTCCAGATCGCTTGTCTGGGACTCTACCATTTGAGCTATCCTGATAGAGTCCCAGACTAGCGATCTGGAAGACCCGGGTTCGAGTCCCGGTCCTGGGCATATCTTTTCTTTTCAAATAAAAATATTTAAAAATCAGTGACATTTTATGTTTAAATGTGTATGATATAATGTCATTTTACAAACAAATGAAATTTAGTTATTTACTTAAAATTGAAACTAATTTTAAACCAACCTTACTGATTGGGTTGATGCAATTTTGATTTCGATTTAAATAATAAAATCATATTATCATAGTTGCTTTATTATTGGACTCATATCTTTAGAAAAAGGCGATTTATTATTTTATTTGTTTGTGTTTTATTATACATGTTAATAGGTGGTTAGCGAATAGTTATTTTAAGTTGATACCGTATTATATCTGTATATATTATATAATTTATTTGTTTTATTTTATTAGTTTTGTTATATATTTTATATATTATATATCTTTTTGTGAGAAGAGACGGGATGGTTGACTGGAAGATAGACGTAAGGAAGAAAATAGTTGGGGGTGCAGTCAAATAAAAACACTAAATAAGTGGTTACTTATTTAATTATGTGCCGACGTTTCGACTCACTTTGTGGGTCATCTTCAGGGCTATGGGAGCAGGAGACTGGAGCAAGAATTATATATATATATATATATATATATATATATATATATATATATATATATATATATATCTTTTTATTGTAAATTTGTCTGTTCTTTTATTTTAATTATGTTTCACATTTTCTTATTCTCTACCAAAACATACCTGTTTAGTTATTTAATTTCAGGACATTATGTAAATATTGTTTTATTCTGATGTAGGTCTTTGGCCAGATATATATTTATTTAATTTTGTTCATCTCTGTTATTCTAAAGGGATCTGGTCCCAGAATAAAATTATTTTTCTATTCTATTATTAAGATTATGTTTATTATAAAAAATTATTCCTTTACAAAATAATTATAAAAAGATATTAAAAAGTTTTATATTAAGGCTAACTTAAATATCCTGATATTATTATTTCGTGGGGAGCGGGGTAGGTCAGTATGTAGTGCGCTGAGTTGCTGAACTGAAGGTCACGGGTTCCAATCCTGCTCTGGCAGGTAAATTACTGAATCTTTTAACAGCCACAGATGGACCTTTTAGGACGTTTAAAACCCCCTGTTGCTCACCCAGCCTCTATAAGGTGGGTACCCTTAATCAGGGAAATCATCTGGAGGTTGAGTGTGATCTCGCATATTGGAGAAAAGAGCTGCAATACCGTTGACTAAGTAACAGCAAAGTCTCCAAGGGCTGTAACATTTTTTTAATTTACTGAGTAATTTCAAAGTTTTATTTTTCTTGGCAGTTTTATTCCATTTTATTTCTATGATTCTAAATACACCTAGTCCCAGAATGTAGTTATTTTCATTCTTGCCATAGTGTGAAGTTAAAAAAAAAAAGATTTATTAATCAAATATTTTTCAGGATATACGTTACATATATTTATATGCTTATTAACACTTTTTTTTTCTAACAGTTTTTATTTATAGAGAAAATAAAAATTAAATCTAAACATTAATGGGTTCAAATTAATTAAAATATTATGATATTTTAAATCGATTTTACGGTATTATTGATATATTGTTCATTACCGCCGCAAAACCTCAATAGCTACAGTCCATCTTTCCACCTCGCTGCTGTCCTAGCACATTCCTCAAAGATATGGCGTACTTTAAGCATTCTATTTTGTTACATTAATTCTAAAGGAACAATTTTAAAATGATGAAATTTCCATACAGTCCAATCACGCTCGTCAAATACTTTCTGTAGTAATCATGATATACATTTTTAGAAGTGTAAATACGAACGAGTTGATGTGATAATAAATTATGTTACATAATAGCACTTAAAACATACGCTTTCATTCTTAATCTTTATAAACAATTTTAGAACTATAATTAGAAATTTATCTTACTGATAAGATCAGTTTGGAAATTTTATTTAGTTGTTTGCTTGGTGGTATTAATAGAAGTTTTCAGTTTATGGAAATCAAATTAAATTATTTAACAATGTATATTTAATATTATTATATAAATTTATACTTATTATAAACTATAGTACGCCAAATCAACGCCCGTTTTAAAATTTATAGAACTAAATACTCTCTTAAATTGCCACGAGCAATATTTTTAATCCATCCAGCAGGCGATTCTTCTGGTTTCCACCGTGTAGTCAAATTCTTTGCCTACGTTTCGCTGGCCATACTCCAAGCTTCCTCAGGGCTTAATCTGAGACTGAAAATGTTCTTAAGTCGTCTTTTGCACTAGGCATAAAGAAACCGTAAGAAACACCTGATTAATGGATTATTTATTGAACTGCTCATTTGCCTGTACTACTGTTTGTGCATATTGTATAACTGTTATATACATTCTGTATAACTGTTATATACGTTCTGTATAACTGTTATATACGTTCTGTATAACTGTTATATACATATTGTATAACTGTTATATACATTCTGTATGACTGTAATATACCGGTTTTCTGTAGTTTATATCCTATTATTTTTTTCCATATAGTATAAGCAAGAAAAAAAATTCTATTCTTTATTCCAGCATTTTAATTTGTAATTATGCAATTTTTCGCCTCATTCTCGCAATGATTTTTTCTTTCCCACAGTTATCATGTATTTTTTAAAAACGTAAAAAGCACTGCAACTTTTCCACCCGCTTGATTTTTCCTATTCTACAAAGAGCTCTCTGGGGTTTATTTATAATAATAATAATTTATTTATCGATAAACAACAATTTATTTTTAATATTTTTTTAATCTTAAAATCTTAGAAAAAACGTGAAAATTGAGGGTAAGAAACGTATATATTTTCTGAAACTTGTTTATTTTTTTTAACATTTGAGATTTTTAAATAAAGAGTAATTAATAAAAATAAAACATTTTTCCATAAAACTACAACATAATAATAATAATAATGAGTAGCTATAAAAAAACAATAATCACTTTAACACCTGAATATAATAAAATAAGGATAACACTTTTTTTTTTTATTCTGTTTATATTCCATTAGATAAGCCTTAATGTAAAATTTATTATTTTTTTGTTTTACAAATAATCATAAAATATCAGTTTTCTCAAAATTAGGGAAGGCTTTTCGATTTTCTGGATTGATTATTGTTAATAAACTTATAACCATTTGAAAATAATATTCTTAAATCTTACTAAATTAGTTTATTTGAAGATTAGAATCACTCTGTGAAAATTCATAAATATTTATTCTGTTAGATTCGCTTTTGATAGTTTCCATCAATAAACGAAAAGAGATTCCACTATCAATAATAACAACATTTTAATAAAAGATATTGACAAAATATGGAATAAAATTCATTTGTATTAAGTATTGTAATAAGTAAGCGTAGTAAGTATTGGAATAAAATAATTATTCCAGATTACAATTGCTGTTTCTGACTTAACGACATTTTAATATTTTTTAATTACTCGTTCATGATTATGATCATAATTCTTCGTGAGAGATCGTGACTTGGTTCTCCAACAGGCTCAAAGAGTCCCAGAACTTCTCTTCACCCAATTCATCGACCAAGTGTGGTACCTGATTGGAAGGTCCTAGGATATCTGTGAAGTATAGCTTTGGCAGGTTATCTCGAACAGTTTGTGAATCCAATTTTCTGTAAAATAAAATAATAAATAAATAATTCTTTATGTTAATAATAATAATAAAGTTATTAGTGAACCACAATTAAGAATAATATCAGTTGTGTTTATTTAACCTTTTCCAGCTGTTATTCTGTAACCTCAATTAATAAGCATGGATAAGAATTTGGGTGGATGAAAAACCGATCCTATATTGTCATATTTCAATTCCGTCTTTTAATTTATCTTCATATCGATTTATATTCCATTACTATTCGATCTATTGAATAAAGTACTTACCCGTTGATTGCGAATGAAACCCACAAATCAACCATATCCTTGGACATTAGCCTATCTGACTCTGTTTTTTGCGTGTCCACTCTTGTGGTCGAAAGTATGTACATGATATCATCTGCGTGAGACACACCTGGAATGTTAGGACAATTAATTAATAGGAAAAAAATATATATTTAGCTTATTTTGAAAATAAATGAAGGGGAAGATTATTCACGTACCTAAATCTTTAGAGCCTCCAAAGACTTCTGAAAAGCTGTTCTCCCCCTTGTAGGAGAAGCGATAAACGTAGATCGGAGAAGAATGCAGGTTAGCATGGATTTTGGCAGTTTTAGCGATTCCGTGAACGAATAACCTATCGCCGATCAGCTGAAACAGGTAGGGAGGTTATTTCCCTCTCGAATATAATGAATAATAAAAGAATAATAAGAAAGGAAGAATAGCTGTTGGAATGTTTAATCCCTTACTGTGGAGTAATAACATATTAAAAACTTAGTCCGAAAAGCGAAAAACAAAATGCGAAGAGGGAAGCTCAGTGCTCTAAGAATAAATGTAAGTTAGGTTACAGGAGATCTACTGAAACATGGAACGTTCTTAAGAATCTGAGACAGTAGAGCAGAAATAAAGCCAATATACAGCTAATACCATTAGAAAACTGGACAAACTATTATGAGAGTTTATTAACTGAGAACCAATTTACAGGAGGAAATGACCGAATCTCTGGGACATGTTGAGGAACCAGTTACAGAAGAAGATGTAAGAACAAGTCCCCTGGACCAGGTCTAATCAATGTGGAATTAGTGTCATCCTTGCCATTTTAACTGAACTACTCAATAAAATAATAAAATACTCCATATCGGAAGAGATGATAATAGGTCACATTACCTCCATTTATAAGAAAGGGGATAAGACTCAATTGACTATTTACAGGAGCATGTGTGTTAACAACACAATAATGAAGGTATACGAAGGGGTACTGAATAAAAGAATAGGGGAACAATTTACAACTCCAGAAGAACAATGTGGTTTTACTACGGGGGAAGTAGGAAAGAACTTTGAGGCAGCTTCTAGAAAAATGTGATAGCAAACAGGAGCAGCTTAGCCTACTAGCATTTGTCAATCTTGAATAGTGATCCATGTAAACTTCTTTGGGAGTGCATACATAAAGCACACATTAATGACCCCTTAATCTGTGCTGTTAAACATATCTATGATAATGGCATATGTCAAATAAAATTTGTAATCAAACTATCCCATAAATTTCCAAGTTCTATAAGACTTCTTCAAGGATGATGTATGTCACCTCACTTACTTACTTACTCCTCGGCACTATGGCACCTGGGCCTCATCCACCACTGCCAATCTCCCTGGTCCATAGCTAGTCTTCTCCAATGTATGACTTCAAGCTGGTGAAGATCGGCCTCAACATCATCTAGCCATCAAGTACGGGACCTTTCTTTGGGTCTTCTACCACTGAGCTTCCCAAACAACAGTCTTCTGGGCATTCTTGTTTCCGGCATCCTCGCCACATGGCCCAACCATCTCAATCGAGCTCTTTTTATGAAAGACACTAAGTCTGGTTATTACAGATTATCCCTGGTCATAGATGGGTCCATAAATCCACCGCAGTATTTTTCTCTCCCAGTCATTCACCATTATTTCTGTTTTTGTTATTCAGTGCCCGTCTTTCACAACCATATGTCGCTATTGGCCTGACAATGGTTTTATATAATGTTATTTCAGCCCTTTATGACATTTCCCCAGTTTTAAGAGCCTTTTGTATTGCATTGTAACAGCAATTACAAGCAGCAAGTCCCGGTTTTATATCCTCCTCTTGTGTGTCACCATTGCGCCCCGATATTTAAAACTCTGTGTTTTCCCAAAGTTGAACTCCATAAATGTCACCTACGGTATTCAAAATGTTTATTCAAAGTGCTACAACTGAGTGATCGAGGAAATGTAGAAGGACGGGGCTCCACTTCCACTGTTATGTAATGACAATAAAATATTACATCATTAAAAACTTTATTATATAGTAGGGAGATAATATTTTTGTAATGGTGGACTTTTATCAGGCACATTTATCAGAGGTATATGTGTAGTATACAATTTACATAATTACATATCTTGAA
Organism: Troilus luridus; assembly: GCA_964056705.1. Lineage (NCBI taxonomy): Eukaryota > Metazoa > Arthropoda > Insecta > Hemiptera > Pentatomidae > Troilus > Troilus luridus. Next base: position 136,334,793 of record OZ057413.1, on the reverse strand, counting down.
ACCCTGTTAAAAATTGTTACTTCAAGATAAAGTAAACTGTGTCAAAAGTTATATTATTTGTTTTTAAATAAAATTTGTCTTTCATTATTTCTTTTGTTTACTATATTAATTCCTGTCCTTACCTTCACCAAATTCCCAACGCCTTCCTTTGTGTTGAGATCTACATTGTAGTATTCTTTTATCTTCTGAGTAATTTCTTGTTTAGTTTTCTTGCAGGGTGCTGTGTTGTTGTAATCCAGTACAGAAGGAAGAAGTTCATCCCATCGCTCATTGATCTGCTTTAAGTTTTCAGGTTTACCGACAATCTCTAAAATCATTAATATTATATTATATTATATCATTATAAATACAAATTTCAGACGTCCTTACATTTATTTACTTAAATAATGTTTCAATAAGCTTGTCTGTATGCCAGAAGTCGAACTGTATACTGTATACCAGGTAGAACTGTATACCAGCCAAATTATAAACATAATCTTACAAAAAATCGGGTAATTCTTTTTTTTTTTTATAATATTTTTATATATCTGGTCAAATTAAAAATCCAAATTTGCCTCTATTTTTCTAAAATCATTGAAATTTCAGAAATTCTTATGTTTAATTGTATTTCAAAAATGTTCTCTATTCTGATTTATATGACTTCTCATATTTAGATTTTAAATTATTTTCTCAATTTAAAACCATTGCATTGACACTATGGAAAACAATGATTGTATTTTAATGCATTTTTCACCCATCCAGTTTTATTCTGTTCTTTCTATTTTGTATGTATTTTTAAGTTGATAAATGTTTCCTTCCTATACAAATTGCTGCGGAAATACTACAGAAAATTTTATATTACTTTTTATTTATTACTCCCGATTTATTATTTATAGAAAAGTACCATATAATTATCCGATTATGAAAGATTAGATATAATAAAAATAAAATATTATTTTTCTTCTTAAAAATAAACTGAATCCTCCAAAAAATTACACTAATAAAAAAAAAGAAGAGAATAATATAAAAATACTAAAATATTTTAGTTAATTGGCCAACATAATTTATGTAAAAAAATGTTTTAATATTTTTATTTTGTAGAGAAAAGAATTGTCCAGAAATAAATATTTTCTCTTCAATATAAATCTTTTCTCTTCAAAATAAAAATATTAAAAAATTATCGCCATCATAAAAATAATTAATATAAAAGAAATTAAAAAAAATATATATATTCATCATTACTAAATCGAATAAGCTGTAAATTTTAAGTCTGATAATAAAATTTAAACCAACATTTGTAGTATATAATAAGTAAAAGTGAAATAAGCTGAAAATATGGAGAATGGCAATAAATATTATGAAATAAAACATGACATTGATAACATTCATAACTTGATAAAATAGGAGATAAATTCTTATGGTCAATTATAAGTATATGTCAAAATTAAATATACAATATATACAAGAAATATGAATTTTAAGAAATATATTAAATATTATTGTCGTTTAAAATGTAAACTATTTTAAAATTCTTTATGTTTTTATTTCAATTATTTATATGTACCCTAGGTAAACCATTTTATTATTAGAAGACATGGGCTATTTTTGAAATATTATAAATTCAGGTGTACATTTTTAATGTTTCATAGATTTTATGTTAACTTTTAAGAAAATTAAAGGGGTATTGTTAATGGATACATATGAAGTTGGCCTAAAGGTTGAAATGTTGTGTCGACCATTAGACAAATGAAATAGCTTGTCTCCATAGACATATACTCTTTATTTTTTATATTTACAAGTATATTTAATGCTTGTAATCATATCATAAAAATGCAACTAGTATTTACTATATTAAAAAATATTGTGATAAGTATTTCCTAGTGTGTAAGATTGTTAGGGCGAGATAGTTCGCGTGAAGATCGCTAGAAAGCGTTAGTAGTATCAACTTAGTTCGCGTGGGTGCCGCTAAATTTATAGTCGCGGTCGTAACTGTTTTGCATAGTTATGTGAATTTTAAATACATACTTTGTTCTTATTTAAAGTTGTTAATTGATTATTGTTTTGTTATTATACTATTGAATACCTTCTTATTTTTGTTTTTTACCCTAAAGAATGCAATAATACAGTTTTTTATGGTTTAACTGCTGTAAGATATTCACAACATTATTAATAATCATAGTTTGATTTAATTTTATATGATATTACCTGCTCCGGGGTAAAGCCCTTCGTCTTTAGCGAAGGTAAATAGTATAGGGACGTCTGCAACCTTTCCTTGTTTGAGGAGGTTAATCGGAGTGTCTGGGAGGAAAGAGTTCTGACCTGGAGGTTCGACGACCAAAGCGTAAGGAGAGAACGGGTTGTAGAGCCACGGCTAGAAAATAAATAATATTGAAAGAACACACCCTACAAGTTTCAGGTCTCTACGATCAGCGGTTTATGCTGTGCGCTCATCCGTCAGTCAGTTAATCAGGACAAAGCATTTTATATGTATAGATAAACCTTATGAAATAAATACAAAAATTGTAAAAACGTGCTAAGCAATATAATAGAACTTAAAAACATTATAATGCACCTGCAGACTGCTTCCTCTATTTAATGAGTCTGTTTGAACTGTTGCTGTGAGATGCGCTGCGCTATATCTCTTGTTTAATGCGACCTTTCTTTTGGTGTATGTCCTGAATTGGCGATACGTTGACTGTTTGGTTTTTTGAAGATTTAAGGCTTTGTTTTTTTGAGGTTTTCAATTTCATCCTAATAATAATTTTATGTCCCTTTTCAAATTGTTTGCTCATTTTTATTAAATTATATGAAAATAAAGGAGGTTGATAGTCCTTTTATACGTAATCTCTTTATAAATTAACCTGGTGTGTGTATATAAATATGGTTATAATAGGAGTGTTTTTTTGGGTTGGGTATTGTGGCCAAGGCTGAAGGCTTGTGAAATCGAAGGTTTCATTTAGAGAAATGTAATTCTAAACTTATTTTGTGGCCAACTGATCTCAGATAGGAACACTATACTTGTATTGACGTGGGTGTTTTTAAAAATAAATTATGTACTTTGTTTCGCCAATATAAAGGAGTAGCGTCTTATTATTTATATAATCTGGAAAATTATAGATATTATAATCTTGTGCAAACGGATTTTATCTGTGTTCTGGATTTTAGAATTGGATGATCGTGTTATAAATGTAGGTTACATACTTTAGGAGATGTAGCACAAACTATATGGGTTTTTTATTTATGACATTTTAAACAGTAGATATGTAACAGCTGATTTTAGTACTAAAAAAGATGCCCTAGGAGATTTTAAATCTAATTCTCTACAACTTTCATATTTAACATATTTTTTCCGACGCGATGTGATTTGAAATCGATATTATCAATTCTTATGCTTTCAATCGGTTTGTAGGAAATAATTTTTGAACTAAACAATGGATTGATATTTAAGTTATATTTTCAAAAAGTTTTGTTTAACTGTATTTTCATGGATGTTCAGGAACATACCTTTATGTAAATTAATTTTATTTTAGTTGTTACTAATTTTTAAATATATTCATTTGAAAAGAAAAGATATGTCCAGGACCGGGACATATCTTTTCTTTTCAAATGAATATACCTTTATGTAGTTTCTGAACTCCGCTATTATTATGCTTAGTAATAAACACGGGGTTGTTGTTGAACATAGATAAGCTCACTGTTACATCTAGATATGATAAGTATAAAATAGAATCACATGATGAAATAATATTATGTTAAGAAGGTGTGGTAACCAAGGTCGTAAAGGCGTCCCGTTGAGAATTCGTAAATGCTGCGTCGCCGATCAGAATCCTGCCTCGCGTTTAATTTATTTAAACCTAAGGAACGCATCTTGACCTTCCCGTTGTAGTTGGAAAGGTAGGTAATATTTTAAAATAACCCATTCTGTTTGAGGGTTAGAAAAGAACTTAAAAGGACTAGAAAAAAAAAAGTATCGTATCATGGCGTACCAATAAGCTCCTAGTTAATCCTACAATATGTTCTCCAGGTCGGTTCCTGAGACATCTGAGCATCGTTGGTGTATCATCGACAGGACATCCTAATTGTCTAGCCACGAAGAACGCTTTTCCTCTGGCGTTTTCAGCAAAGGTCCAAGGATTCAGGGATGTACCGCTGGCACAAATGGCTGCTTTGTAAAGGCCTGAAAAATATATAATAAATTTTAACAATGTATTTATAATTGGTATGTGTTTATTACTGGGGTCATTGGCCCATTACTAGAGGCCCCGTATCCTCGGGACAACTGGTGGTTAGGCTATACCGTTCCAACCTTGAGTCTTCTCAGGAAAGGTGGCCCGGAGGTGAGTACAGTATTGCCTTGTGTATGAGTAGTGCGCAAAGTGTACGGCCTTGCGTAAGCCTTGTAGTGAACTCAGGAACCCGGGATAGTGGCCAGCGGGATTCAAAGACGAAACTACTGCAAGCTTTCGTTGAATGTGAAGAACAGCTCCTCAGGAAAGGTACGTGAATCAATACTTCCAAGGTTAAAGTGGTGGATATGACGAGAATAGAAGAGGAAGAGGTCCAACTGGTCTACATCGGAAAAGTTCTTGAGGTGGTGAAGGAGAATATACCTACACGAGTATCAATGACTGGTGAGATAGACGCTTTGAATCTCCAAAGCTGGCAAACTACCAGATCACTAACACTATCCTTGACCACTGTGAAGTGGATAAGAAGACAAATATGGATGTTTATATGTATGTATACCTATACTCACTTATGGCGAAGAAAGCTAGACCATGTTGGACAGACATAACTGCAGCAGAAATGAGGTTCCTTCGTAGATCGTTGGGGAAAACTAAGAACAATCACTTCAGTAGTATAAGAGAGCAGCTGGAAATGCCTTAACTCAAAACCACTTTGGAGAACAGATAATTCAAATCAAGAGCGAAATGAAGGTGGGGCACAGGGCACGTCCCCCACCCCCACCTCCCAGACGGTTCTTGTGCTTACCTACTGGGAGGATATCATTACAGTACATAGTTATAGCCAAATTACATGATCATAGTTGTTAAAATATATGAATAAAATAATAGAAAGAGCATGAGTGAAACTCTTGTCCATTTCTGGCTGGAATTGCGACATTTTTTCGTTGCGTCCCTTTCATGCACTTGCAAATGAAATATCTCAATATCTCCAGCAGATGCTTACAAAAGAGGAACGGTGCTGCCAAATATTAGCATTCTTTGTCAATTGCTGTGCACGTTTCCAGTGACTGCTAGCACTGCCGAGGGATGTTTCTCCACCTTACGCCAATTAAAGTCATATCTTCGCAGCAGGATGACAGTAGATCGTTTGAATGGACTGGCTTTAATGCATATCCATCAAGACATTGCGGCAAAAATGAACGCTAATGAAGTGCTGGACATCTTTTGCAGGAAACATAAAAGAAAACTGTCTATATTAAAAATGTAATTTTTCTATTGTTTTAATAATTTAATAAACCTTCGAAACCTTTCTATAAATACTAAAAGTTTATTTCTAACAGTTAGTGTTGATATTTTTGCCCGTCTGCCCGTTGTGCCCCTCCCAGAAAAATCCTGGATCCGCCCTTGATTCATGTGGTATAGGTATGTTTGCTGCGAGGACGAATACATACATAAGAAACAGTGAAGGTGTCGCAGAGTTTCTTACCAGAACCTAATACAGGGGATTGGAAGTAGAAGAGGAAAATCCCTCCACTGAATGAAACGGTTAAGCAGAGACCGAGAGGATTTGGCGTTCCAGGAGGATTCTCGATGCTAGGAATTGCTTGTGTAGAAGATGAAGAGGAACAACAACAATTAGTTGTTAGTAATAAGGACTCTCTTTATTCTCTAGGCCAGGGCCCATAATGTCTGGCATACACCAAGTTAGGAAAGGTTTAAAAGTTAGCTAACATTTATTTTAATTGGTTATACTTCCAATAGACTTTCAGGTTCAAGAATAATATACTTACCCTTGCTAAGAGGAGACAAAAGATGGTAGTGCACACTAGCGCCTCCTGCGGAGAACCCTGCAATCGTGACTTTCTTCGGGTCTCCGCCAAAGGCCGCAATGTTCTGTTGGATCCACTTCAGAGCCATGACCTGGTCCTTCATCCCGTTGTTACCTGGCAGAATGGAGTCCCCAGTGCTCATGAAACCTATTTAGTTCAACAGAACAATCATGGATTATATTTGCCTAAAAATATAATGGGGAGTTCACAGATAGACATGGCAGTACCTAGAGGTCCGAGCCTGTAGTTCATGGTGACCAAGACAATATCTTTCTCCATGAGAATCGAACCTCCGAACCAGGTCGAAGTTGCGAACATGAACGCTCCTCCATGGATGTGCACGATAACGTCCAAAAGTTTGTTATCTGCGCCTCCCCCATCGGTGATCTAAAACATTTTTAATTTTCTTTATAATTATAATTTTTAAATATTTTATTTTGGAAGAGATATTTTTACAAAATAAAATAATTAAAAAATTATAATAATTATAAATGATATAATGACATAAGTCAACAAGATCCTAATTAAAGTAATGCTCAATGAACATTCTTCCCCTTGTATACATCGCAAATTGCGAGAACACGGCGATATGGGATCAGTGAAGAGAATGGATTTGTCCGACCGAGATGCGAGCCAGGATACCTCAAGTGGCAGAGTACCATGACGGAAACATGGGAGACCCGGGTTCGAATCCCGGTCCTTGACATAACTTTTCTCTTCAAAATAAAATATTTAGATTTTTTGGGTTCTTACTTTCAACGGTCACAAAAACTATGTTAAAAGATTAAAATTAAATTTTATCATAAAGCAAAACCTCAAGTTCAATATTCTCAAAATCTTTAACAAAAAATACTTAAATTCTGATCTTTTAATCTTTTCTTCTTTATCGAAACACAAAAGATAGACAGAAGTAAAGGAAATTTTCCAAAAAAAATATGGATAATATAAAATTCAATGTGTTGCGAATGTTATATGATCAAAAGTGGATAACTCCAAACTTTCAAAAATTATTTTTCGCTAGTTTAGTCGAGTAATTTTGTCTAACATGGCACCTATTTCTCAAGGTATTAGTCAGGTTCTGACCCTGGATTTTTTTTAGCATAAAACACTGATTAAAGTAGCGATGAATTTTAAAAGTCAATTTTGATATTTTTAAGTATCAGCTTTTGATACTAAACGCCCCATATATTGAAATACCTTAGATTAATTATACCTTTTTTTTCAACTTCGCACTATAGCAAGAGAGATAGGGAGAATAGTAAAGAACAATACTCAAGTACAGTTTCTAGGTTCATTTAGAATAACAATACTAATCGCTTGGTACAGCATGAAAAAAATCTGCACCACTGTAACCCATGAAGGCCGGGTTCAGTACATTGAAGAGAGTGAAGGCGATTTTACAGACACCACAAAAATATTGAAATTCATGGATAATGAGAAATGGAAATGGATAATTAGATTTTTTTTTTCCTGTCCTTAGGCTCTAACTAAATGTTTGTATTTTCAAGCGCATGTATTACAGTATTGAAAGACCATTATGTATGTTTGGTCCCATAAAAAAGGACTTTCGGTCCAAATTTCCTGCTTCTTCCATAGTTGAACTATAATTATACCAGATAATGATTCCTTTTTCTATACTTCCCTTTCTGATATACATACTTTATGTTTCTTATTAAAATTTACTTTTTCTGGATAAATAGCCACTTAGCTCACAATCCATTCTCTTCACTCCAGTTCATTATGAATTTTCATTAGTTTTTCAACAAAAAACTGCCATGTTTTTTCTCATCTACGGATAACCACATTTATTTATAGCGCCTGGGTTTCGCCACAGAAGGGTCTGGAGATCTCACTGGGTCGATCTATGGCTCTTTAAGTAATTGATCAGCCTCAACCGGATCCGTGCCCGGGACCTACAGAAAGCAACGCAGCGCACTACAGGCTGAGCCACACCAACTCAAAAATAGGAAAAAAAAATTAACCTGTACCACTATAATCCATGAAGGCTTTTGGGATCAGTACATGGTACATGGGATCAGTGGATCAGTCAGTTGGGATTGTACTGTTTCTGGGACACGCTTGTCCAGGGAGGTGATTTGTCTCTACTGTACCGCTTCAAGCATAAGGGTTGTCCAGGGAGTGATTTAGCTGAGATCACCATCAACTGCTAGGTTCTTCCCCGATTGAGGGTATCCAGGTTATAGAGGCAGGTCTGTGGATCCATAGGGTCCCGGGCTTTTGTAAAGTAGAAAAGACCCAAACGGAGTTGCATTGTGTTGATATTCCTTAGATTGCAAGCCAAGTTATTTTAAACATATTTGCCAAGTGGATACCTAGCTGCCAAAAGGATTTTTTATTAATAATATTTCTTACAATATTGTAAGAGATGCTCATAGCATTATTTATCGATTAATAATTTATAAAACAGTATCGATACCGCTGGAGTGTAGACGTTCAGGTACAAGCAGTCCTCTGAGCCCATTATGGCGAACGGTGTGTTGTACGAACCATGGTTCAGCTGAAGGCATGGAGGTGGTTCCCTGGTCGCGTTGTAATAGTCTCCGATCCAAGGGTCTGCAGGAGAAGGTTCCTGAAACAGAAGAAACAAAAAATTAATAAATACATATATATAACTACAAATATCTGAATAACTTCTTTGCTATAAGTATGTAAGCATTGAAAACTTTTTGTTTTCATATTTTAAAGGAAATGTTCGTTTTTGCCATCCCTAAATCCATAAAGACTACGAATAAATAACTTTGTTCGTACATTTTTACCCCGTACCCACATAACTGAAAATTTTCTGGTGTGGTTAATCAAACAATGCTGGAATGGGGGTTCTAAATTTTGTCTAAGCAGGTATAATTAGGAAAAGAGTCTTTAACGAGTACTTTATAACGCACTTATTTTGCGTGTCTTCCTAAGGACAGTTACCAATGATTTTTAATTATTAAAAAATTCTAGGCCCACTTGCCAAGCTGCATAAAAGTATTGAAGGTGCTTAACTTTGTTCGTGTATTCGTATTCCACAAAACTCAAAATCAAACGCATGGAAGCGGAATTTTGTTTTTAATATTACTAGGTTTATGTAAAATCTATTTTATAGGCTAAAAGCTAACGGTTGCGCAGGGAGGTGATTTGGAAAGTATCATGTTCAAATGCCAGGTTTTTCCTGCCAGCTAATAGAGACTTGATGCGCACCAGGAGGAGCTGCAGATCCCATACAGTCGATCTATGACTTTTTGAATAAAATTCTTTTTATTGATGACCATTAAATGATAACTGGAATTAGAATTTCATAAAATATAATACAGAGCTTTTCAAATTAGTTTTTTGTTTGTTCATTTAACGTCATTTTATGTTGCTATGGCTAATCGGACGATGCTACATTGGGAGCTCTAAGTTTTGCCTATCCAGGTTTAATTAGGATAGTTATTTTTAACGAGTACCTGACATCGTACAGGCTCGGGATCCCCGTTTAACGTCCTTTCCGAAGGACGGCGTAACTAAGGATTTTTAACTCCGTTTAAAAAATCCTAGGGCCACCTGCCGGGCTACCGACTAGGTAGGTATTATATGGCTACAATTAGGCATTTTAGATCAAATAACTGCTATAAATAAAATATCAGGTTTTGATTAAAATTGAAAATCCGTCATTGTTAATTTACTTAAATCGGTAAACAGATTTTTTCTGAAAAACAAGATAAATTTAATTGCATTCAGTTTATGTCAGTGGAAAAAAGTCTTCTAATTTCTGCTACGGGCAACAAACGAAAGTGGCAATTTTCTTGAAGGACATAATTTACCTGCATAAAAAAGCATGTTGAAATATACAGTAAAACATTCAGGTTTTTTATTTTAGAGTAATATGCTACTATATATACAATTTTAATTAAAATTGAAATATTTGGAGTGGTACGTTATTGTAAGTTCAACAGATTTTGTACAAAAAAGACATTAAACATAATCATATTAATTAGAATGCACTATGAAAAATCCCTAAAAGCGAGGCAGTTATTGTTTGGCTGATTCAGGAGTCATTAGTACACTAAATAAGATAAATTGCAACACATCTCACATTAACAGCAGTCCAAACAATCTCATCAAATAACCTTACTCTAAGACGTTCAACCCACGATAGGTTGCTCAAATGCTGTCTCTATTTGACTCTGTTTATTATTTGATTGGGTCTGTTTGGACTGTTGAAGTGAGATGTGCTGCACTTCGTTTGTGTTACTTTTCTATTGATGCATGTCCTGATCATGCCTGGATTCGCTAAACATTGACAGATTGGGTTTTTCGAGCATTCCAGAGACTCGAGACTTTGCTTGATGGGATTTTTCCTGTTTTATTCTGATTAATATTTAATGCCTCTCTTTGAGTTTCTGCTTAAGTTTATTTATATATGATTTTTGGTAGTGTTTCATTTGAAGTCATTTTTAAGAATAACGCTTTTTAATCTGATCTCCATTTAGCGTCATATTCTAGTCAAGTTAGTCACTTAGTTGGACTTTTTCTGTTTTTCCAACATATTTGCCTTTCCCTATATTTCTCAATTATAATAAATTCTCAAGGTGATAGTGAAAGGAGTTATGGGAAGTGATTGTTGTAAAATAACTGGATGGAAGGTTCTGATGCATAATTAAATAAATACATACGCACATATAATACATTTATATGTTTTTATTATAAATATTATAATTACTTGTTATTATCATTATAAACATCTGGTTATTGACTTCCGTTATTGGTCTCTACTAGAATTGATAATCTCAAGTGGTACTTCACTTAAAGGATTTAAAAGATATTTATCAATTATCTCGTCTTGGAGAAGGGATTATGTTTAAATTTAATGTTTAACTGTGTTATATAAATACGAATAACATATTATAAAGATTTGATAAGGTTAATAAACCGCTAATGTATATTAAATGAAACTCTAAGCTGCCAATTACCGCCAGATAACTGTAAAGGAAATGTCGTCTAAAGGAAGTATTTTAATCTCAACAATTTTCTAGTTCAACAGACTTTAGACTATTATATGTATATATACTCGTATCTAAACTATCTAACTATTAGTCTCTACTATGTACTGAACCCCATAACCTTCATGGGTTATTGTGGCATGGGTTTATATATATTATACACCGCACATTTGTTTGTATGAAAACGCCTACAAGATGTATAAACAGTTTTTTATGTAATATAGAAAGTTTCTTTTATAATATATTCCAGGCAAAATTTTAAAAAATACCACTACCATTTGAAGGATATAGTATTCATTAAATATTAAGAATGTAATGTTTCTAAACCAACGGTTATGCAAGGAAGTTATTTTGTTAATATCTTATTTGCAAGGAAGTGATATGTCCGAAACCATGCTCAAGCGCTAGGTAATGCCTACAATATCAACGGAAACTATACACCGTTAAGGTCTATATAATGTTAGTTCGCGAAACGTATGCGAATGAAACAAAATATTTCGTATGGAAATACAAAAGTTTCATGGGACATAAAATAATTGAAAAAAATCCGAAGTTTCAAATAGAACAGAAAACAAAAAAAAAAAGAACAAAATGAAGCATATCCTGAACTCACATTACAAAAAGACAACAACCAGAAATAGCATCTCACCACCATGCCGACTCAAATAAAATTAAAGGACCTTAAGAACGGTTACTGGAAAACGACACAAAACGATTATTTTTAAATCCATGGAGGTTTTTTGGTTCAGTTCATGGTAGGGATTGTACTATTTTCAGACAACAATTATGCTAAAAAGTTATTTGGTCAATATCGCACTCGACCTGTTCGCTTACAAGGGTAACCATATTAGAGAGACTAGGCTAGCCCAGGAAGGTTTCCAGATCCACAGGGACGATTCTTGGCTGATAGCATAATCAATAATTTATCAGTCTCAGCCTGTTTAGAATCCAGCCAAAGATCAGTAACTTATCGCCCTATGTATTGAATTATTCCCATAGTTAACAAAATAAGATATTACAAGGGAAAGAGAAAAAAAAATATGAATGTAAAAATTCGGGATTTTGCTACAACTTTTCATAGCGTTTATACCAGAGTCGGATGGTAGGGAAGTTTGGCATTAAGTATGGTGAGTTTTTTTTGTTTTTTTTCACAAAAATCTGAACTATCATCTTTAGCAAACAAATAAAGAAACCTTTATTGATAATTAAAGAAAAGAAAATATCTATAATAGTGACACTTGTCATTTCTTTCAAAGTCGGTAGACCGGAAAGCTAAAGAGAGGGGTGTAGCAAATGGAATTCTTCAAGGTGAGCGCGTGCAACCTTCTGGACAAGATTTAATATTGCAAAGCATATATTGAAAAATGTACACGTGCAATTAATATTATGATTATAATTAAGGTTTTTAGTATTTTTTTTCGTCTTTCGAATAAGATAACATGAGACAAGTACTTACCTTGAACCTGTGCTTCCCTACCGGCGGCTTGGCGTAAGGAATCCCCAGGAAGGTAGCAAAGGTACGTCCTCCTACGCTCTTGTCCCAGAAGCCCTTGAGAGTACCCTGCTGAAGAAGTACTTCCGGTTGGCTTGCGAGTACCAAGGTCTGGCACAGTACCAAGGTACAGAGGAAGGCAACGTGCAGCGACATAGTGTATTAATAGAACTGCCACGGGCTCTGAGTAAACTAGATCAGACCGTCACTTGGACAACCTTCACGACAATATCTGTGGTGGAAACGAAAGCTTAAATTTATTTAGCACCTTATCGAATCGTCAAGAAGAGTAAACAACTAAATATTCTCTTATCAGTACTAAGACACATTTCTAATTCTTCACTTTCTTTGTTTAAACATTTTTTTTTTGTAAACTGTTTGTCAATGTTATACACCTGTTAAATATCTGTGAATGTGCTTGTATGAATCTTTGTTCTTACTATATTTAATACGGCCATATAGATTCATTTTTCTACCCACAGAGATTATGTGTTTTGATAAGAGATAAGGAATTTTCCATCTCCTAAAAAAAAAAAGATGGCGCAAAACAGGGAGGTTTTAAATTATTGTTTTACAGTCACTTTCTGATCACAGTGTATTTTGATATTATCTAGTTTGAAGATTTTTATGTAGCTTTTAGGATTCATATTCTTGAAGGGTCGTACAGGATTAAGCATTTAAAAGTTAAATCACCTTGAAAATTGATTTTATTAAGACAAATTTTATTAGTACTTCCCATATTTATGTAATATAATAAATTTATTACATTCAAATTAAAACTTTTATTGAGAATTTGTATATAAAAGTCCTGATCACTAAACTCTTGTAAAATCTTTTATTGTACAGGATCTTATGATAAACTCCTTTAAAGAACTTATAATTGTAAAAAGATCTAACATGCATGTCTTCCATAAACTTAGAATAAGACTTTTTTTTCAAAATAAAACTGCATATTGATTTTAGAGCTGTGATGTAATGCATACAACTGTATTCTGATTTTCGTCTTCTGTTCTTTATAGTTGGTATTTCAATGCTCTAATTCAAAATACCATGAAATGAAAGTGCTACTGTATTTACACCTTCACGATTAGAGATGTATTGTTTAATTCTGATTTCCAATAAAATCAAAAACATTAAAACAATTAACCTCTCTTCATAAGAACTAGTATTTTTATTGACCATTTCTTTTTGCTGTGAAGATCCAACAATACAATAAGGGCACTATATTATAATCACAGGTTAAAATTTACAATAGAAATATGTTATTCAATATTAATTTCACTTACATCTTTTAGTATTTCTAGATTAACTCCTTTCCAGTAATTAACTGCCGATGATTAACCAACATAAGAATACATAATCAAGCAGGTACCAACTGTTGAATGATTAAAAAAAAAATTACTGATTGTTTTCACAGGACAAATAAAGGTTGTGAGTCCATGTCTAACACTCTGATCCCTTATTGCACTAATCATACCAAACATCCCATGATAACTTTATTTATTATTCTTATTAATTACTTTAATTTTTTTTTATATTGATTTCTTATATAATTTGCTACAATACACATAAATTATATGCTGTACCAAATAGACCAGTCTCAAACCGAAAACAATTACAATTGAACAAATTTAAATGTATCTATACAGAATCCTAATATACAATGAAAGAGAAAAAAACTCAACAGAGAAAACAAAATTAATAATAATAAAATAAACAAAAAATGGAACTTATATACATATATATATTTACATATATTTTTTGTATAGTTCCCAATATTTTTTATAAGTGGGTTTTTATTTTAATCATTTTGTAACCTATTTCACTCTACCCAACTATTTGTATTACTATAAATAAATAAATAATAAAAAAATAAACCTCTTCACAAAAAAAAATTTAATATTATTATTATCATTATTGTTATTATTTTGAATCCGTTTAATTAATTTATTTATTTTTGTGTATTGTTTATTCGAGCTTGATGAAAGTATGTAATGTGGGTTGAATCGGTTGCTTCCTAATAAAATAACTTCACTATTTAAACAATTTTTTTTTAATTGAAAAGAAAAGATATGTCCAGGACCGGGACTTGAACCCGGGTCTTCCAGATCGCTTGTCTGGGTCTCTACCATTTGAGCTATCCTGGTAGAGTCCCAGACTAGCGATCTGGAAGACCCGGGTTCGAGTCCTGGACATATCTTTTCTTTTCAAATAAAAATATTTAAAAATTAGTAAAAAATAAAATAAAATTCATTTTTTTTTTACTTCCATCCGGGCCATTTTCTCCTCCGTTGTTATTTGGTAAACTAATTATTATTCAATATTATGTTTTATCTTTGTAAAAAAATTTTAATGTCTCAAAAAGCCAAATTTATGTCGTTTTTCAAACCTGTATTGTTCGACTGTTCTCTTTTTGTTTTATTTAAAATTACCTTTATCATTATTTTTATTCAAATAAACAACCTGATTGAAGATAGAAATCATAATTTTTCTTTTTTTCTAATTTCCAGTCTGCCAATGATTTGATCTAAAACTGGAGGCCTTCTATCAAGGTCTGAAAATAAAACAATTTATTGTATAGCAGACACTTTTCTATCTAAGCTGTTGTTTCAAATTGAGAGGAAATTTTTAAACAGTAAAAAATGTTGGCTTTTACACCTAATCAGGTAAAATTGAATGGCAATGATAAATAAAATGTAATACAAATTAATTAACAAGATAAAAAGTAATAAAATAATATATTTATTAATTACATTTTTCTAGGCTCAAATCCTGTTTAGAGCGAATCCTCTCTTGATAGACACACCTCCCTGATGATTATCTCTTGTACAGAATTTTTTTAAACTTCCAAATTTATCATATACCATATGCATAGTGTTGAAAAATTATCAAATATTAAATATGCTTTTACATATTGATATAAATACATACATGCATTAGAATATGAACATTTATATTAATGATATTATTTTTGTTCAAATAAATAGGATGGCAATCAATTTATTGTTTAAACCTCAAAATCTAACATTATCATATCATTAAAAAATTTAAGGTTATTCCTTTGTATTATTTAGTACATTAAATGGGGTCTGGTCATAAATCAGGGGAACACAAAGTACATGTCCTTTAATTCTCCCTGCAGGTCATTGTCGATTGAAGATTGGACTCTATCTCGCAGCAAGGACTTAAAGTACTCAAGTGTCTATATGAATGAGGATCGACAAGGATATAGTAATAAAGATATCCAGAAGAAGGAAAATCATTAGGATCTTCAACTAGGTCCTTTGGATTAAAGGGATCTCGTTAGAAATGAAAAAGAAAATATATCATTCTTTTCTTCTGGGGACAACACTATATGGGGCCAAAACATGGACAGTAAAAAGACAAGATGTCTGTAAACTGCTCTTGAGATGGTCTTTCTAAGACGTAGCTATGGCATCTCAAGGCTCCAGCATATGCCCAATAGTGTCATAAGAGAAACTACAGGGCAGAAGAAGAATATATGATACAAATTAATGACCAGCAAGCTTCCTTGGCCACCAAATGGGAATGAGCGACAATAAATGGCCAAAGAAACTCTTCCTATATAAACCAAATTATAGAAGAAACAGAGGAAGACATGGATGGAGGATGTGAGAGAAAGATTGGTAGCAAGATGGCTGCAATAGAAAGAAGAAGAATGGAGTGATAGGAAGAATTGGCAGGAAAAGATTTTGGGTATCGGGATACATTAATTGTAAAAAAAAACGAATAAATAAAAAACAATATTCCTTTTTTATTATTTTAAGTGATATTAAAGGAATTTAAGGATATATTGAAGGATTTATTTTTATTTTTTCTCTCACACAGGGTTTACATTTCATGTTTTTCAGTTGGTTCCACCTTTCCTCATTATGATTTTAACATAGAGTTTTAAATACCTCATACACTTTTACAATTAAAAATCATAGAGATAGCTATTTAAATTATAAAAATTGCTTTCATTGTAGTAAGCAAAATATTGAGTATGAAAGACTCAATTCACAGTTATTAAAAATAAAAAAGTTTATAACTACTAAATATATAATAGTGCAAAAATTCTAATTAAAAACTTTATTCATTAAAGTTAATAAACTAGTTTTGATACATGCATGAATTTATTCATTTTTTAATGAACACATATACACCTCTCCACTTCATTGCATGTCTTTGCAATGAATAAATCAGTCTAACCATCCATGTTCATTGAAGAGAGGTTTCACAGTAATTTTGTTGGTAATCTTTATTTTTCAATTTTATTTTTTTCTTATTATAAGTGTAATTCAAATCGTATGATATCAGTTCCAGTCAGATTAATTGGAAAATATTTATATACACAATTTACAATTCCTGGTGAGTCGGAACAACTGTTTCTATATTTTCTCTCAAGTTTAAAGAGTCCCAAAACTTTTCTTCTCCAAGCTCATCAACCATCGTCAGGACATGTTGGTTCGGCCCCTGGATGTCTAGGAAGGTGATTTTTGGCAGGTTCTCATTGACGGTCGGAGCATTTATTGTGCTGTAAATAGATTTCATTGAATAAATACCTTATAAAAAATAAACGAATTGGTTCTTCAGTTACATATTTTAGGCTATTATCAGAACATTTTGAAAAGTCTTAGAAAAACCTGTACAACAACCCATGAACGGGTCTGGGGTTCAGTATATGGTAGAGACTGTACTGTTTCATGGAACAGTTCTGCAGGAGGTGATTTGTCCTAGATCACGCTCAACCGCCAGATTTTCCTCCTTATTTTGGGTACCCTATTTTTATAACATTTTATAGAGGCTAGGTGAGCCCCAGGAGGGTCCTAGATCCTATATGATCCATCTCCATCTGCTAACAGACTAAATAAAGTCTTGCCTGGAGTGGGGTTTGAACCAGCGGCATGGCAACTCAGTGCTCTACCACTGGACCATTCCATTCCCCTTAAACAGCCTTAATTATCTGTAATCTATCCACCTTTCGACATTTCACTAAACTGGAAGTTGTAATTTATTTATTTCCAATTGATAATGATATTTCTAATAATATGAATTTTATAAAAATATAAATTTGATTACCTGTTCGCTGCAAACGAGACCCACAAGTCAAGTAGTTCTTTTGATACTTGCCGATCTGCTTCAGTCTCTTGAGTATTCATCCCTTTTGTAGACAAAATATAGTTGAAGTCATCTCCATGGGCAACTATTTCAACATAAATTATATAATTAAGGAAAATATTTAAAATAATAAATGTGTATTGAAAAGATATTTGCCTACACTTGAAAATACATGAAGTTCTATTTTTTATACAGTTTATAGAATATGTTAAAATAAAACAAAAACCTGAATTTGGAAGCCAAAATATAAAAGTCCATAAGATATTTGATTAAATTCATTATAATTTGGCAGATAACAAATAAGTGTACATAACATATTTAGGTAATGGGCAATGTAAAAAAATGTCATGATTTCTTGAGATTATTTTGGAAAACAGCTTGAGAAAATTTAATTACAAGGCAGTCCTCCTCAAATACTTTGAATTCCTATTAATTCAGAATGCTAATAAACCATAAACCCAACGTTTGTGCATATAAGTAATTAGGCCAAGAACTCACTGAACCAATTGGTTTTTACCAATTATGGGCACCATCTTTGTAGGGCCTAGGTGATGACAATAGACTCAGTAGATCCAACGAAATAGGTCTACATTTGTTTATAGCATAAATAATTTATCTGCCAAAGCTGGAATTGAGCTTTGGACCTAGAGATTTGTAACCTGAGTATTGAGATACCCCATTCCTGCCAGGGATGTATTGTTGTAAGAAATGATAAAATATGATGATTAAACTATCTGATGTTCATCTAACCAATTATTTACAACTAGTTGAGCGAAGCTTCAAGCTGTGTTAAAAACCAACACCCTGCGCTAGTTGAATCTCTACCAGGCATAGAGTTATAATTTTTTTTTTTTTAAAGAAAGCTTTACAAACTTCAGATAAGTCCCATTATACAGACTTAAGAAAACTTTCTTAAACCAACCAAACTACTGCTTACTAGTCAATGTTAATTATCATATATATTTTTTTCTAAATATTTCAATACTTACCATAATTTTCTGACATTCCTAGCATGGATACATAGGAATACTTCCCCTTGTATGAGAACCTGAGCAAATAAACAGGTGAAGTATTGACATTGGAATGGAATCTGGCAGATTTAGCTATACCTGTACTGCATATTCTGTCAGACAATACCTGAAACAATAATCTGGTTTCATGTCTATGAAACTATCAGTTTCGAAATAGACTCTTGTGTAATAGTTTTTAAATTATCTTACTTAGTAAAAACATTATTGTTGTAATCAGGTTGGTTGTATGTTGCATAAGTCCAGTGATGTGCCAGTTGTTAGTAGTGTATTAGATGTGGTTTTTATTTTCTATACATGTTCCAAGTGTAGTCCGAGATAACATACATAGTTTTTCAAAGGTACATGTTCGTTGTCGATTTTTATTGCTGGAGATAAAGATAATGTGTCTCAATATTGTGACTTGATTTTGTTTTCTCATTTTTAGAACCACTTTTCTAAATCAAATAGCTGATATAGGAAGACTATAAAGGCTATGTTAACATCTTTGTTACATAAAAGAATGACTTTATCATAAACATCTAATATGTGGAGAGAGATACAACATAGTTGCAAATATAAGTACTTGTGTGTTAGCCAGTCTTCAGGAACTGTTATCCGCCTTTGTTTATAACCTCAACACTGATAATTCTGATACCGACAACGCCTATCTTCTTATTAAAGTTAATGGAAATTTAAATATACAAAATGTAATAATATAAGGCTAATTCTAGACAAGGAAAACACTAAAAACAATTTAACAATCCATACACAAATAACTCAAATGAAACGAGTTATAAGGGGAGGTTTCATGGAGGCCGGATGATACACAAGTACCTAATATAATAATAGAGAATAAATAATAAAAGTGTCATTAAAAAAAGTTCCTAATTATTACCTTCACGATATTCTTCTGTCCTTCTTTGGAATCTACATCCATGTTGTAATGGCTTTTGATCTTCTGAGATATTTCCTCCTTGGTCTTACCGCTAGGTACAGTGTAATCGTAGTCCAACAGGTGTGGCATCAGTCGTTGCCAGTCATTTTTAAAACCGTTACTGAGTTCGGGAGTATTAATTAAATCTGTAAAGGGTATATAATTAAATTAATTAATTTCATAACAAATTAAGGGTAAGTTTGATTATTACCGTATGCTGGAAATAGTCCTTCGTCCTTGGTGAAAGTAAATATTATCGGAACATCCGCACCCTTTCCTTGTTTGATGAGATTTATCGGAGTGTCTGGGAGGAAAGCGTTTGGACTTGGAGGTTCGACAACCAAAGCGTAAGGAGCAATCGGGTTGTAAAACCAAGGCTGGAAAAAAGGCAATTGTAATAAATTGTTATGGTAATTATTGGTTGTGTCACATCCATATAAAAAGTTGCGTGGTATGTTAGAATAAAGCTATTATATACGGATTGATAACGACCAAGTCTATCACGTAACGACACACCCAACATATGTACATATGTGTAAATAGATAGATATATTGTGTTGTCCGGAAAATAATCCAGGATTTTATGTTTTCATTATAATACCTCTCCAAATAGTAAACTGTTTATCCTTATTAGAATTTTGACTTTTATAAATGTAAACACTTGTTAATTCTCTCTCAAACTAAAATGTTTGTTTTCCTCTGTAGCATTTTACTTCTTAGAAATAATTCGATCTTTACTGGCTCTCAAGGCGTGATTTTTAAATAATTTTGTTTCACGGATTCAAACTCGGCCAAACGGCGAGAAATATTAACTAAGTCTGGGGCGAAAGCAGTGTGAGTGCATTGTTCAAGCTTGAGCCTTGAAGACAAAGAAGGCTGTGGAAAAGTTCTTGATGACGAGGTTCTCTGAGCTATGGAGGAAGAAAATTCGAGCATTGGCAGGAAAACTCGAAGTCAGCAAATCAACCGTCAATGACCATCTCAAGGCGATTGGGAAGGCGAAAAAGCTTCAAAGTTGGCAGAACTTCTTCCACTTTGTCTTCAAGGCTCAAGCCTCCCTTTCAAAATCTCAGGAACCACAGTTGAACAGCCCACTCTCTTGTACTGCCTTCGTCTCAGACTTCCTTTGTTATTTCTGGCCGAGTTTGAACTCGTAAAACAAAATTATGCTTAACACGCTATGAAAACTCGGTAAAGACTGAATAATTTCCGTGTAGCAAACTATTCCAAAGGTGAATAAGCATTTTTGTATGAAAGATGATTAGTAAGTGTTTACATTTATAGAAGTCAAAAGTCCACCAAACATAAAAAGTTTACTATTCGGAGGGGTATTATAAAGGAATCATAAAATCCTCCATTATTTTCCGGAAAACCCAATATATATATAAATTAAATTAGGATAAGAAGTACATACCAAGAAGTACTTGGTAGTTTCGACAATGTGTTCTGCAGGGCGTTTCCTAAGACACTTGACTAGTGAAAGAGAATCTTCGACAGGACATCCAAGCTCTTTGCCCACAAAGAAGGATTTTTCTCTAACGTTTTCCGCCATGGCCCAAGGGTTCAGGGAAGAACCACTGACACAAATTGCTCCCTTAAACAGACCTGTAAAATATTGCAGATTAAATAAAAATGATATTAATATAATTACTTAAACGTATTGTATAAATGAAGTTGCAAACAATTAGTGTGCTTTGCCTTGTCAGTGTCTTTGGACTGTGAAAATGGCACGTTCCTCAACTTTTAATATATTCATAAATCATTTACTCATCTTCTGCCCAGATGGTGCCTTATTAGGTGTAATATCAAGGTGTTTTCTGTTATTTCATAGACTTAAAGTTTCTTTTTTGTTTTTAGTTCCATTTATATATCAATTGGAAAATTCTATCATCTCCTACTTTTTAACCTGGCAAAGTGTCACTAGAAATTATTTAAAATAACCTGGATGAAACATAGTCGGGAAGCTAGCCACTGCACAAGCAAAACTAACATAAAACATTGAATTGAATTTTTGTTATGCAAGTTTACATTGCGACCCAAACATCTGGACAATCCTGTAGGCTAAAAATAAAACAGATATACAGAATAAGAGATACGAGTATAGACAAAGTAAGAATACAGAAAATAACATGAAAATTGAAAGCCAAGATGGCTAATAGAAATAACTACGTATTAAGGCTTAAGATCTAGACCTGGAGGTAATATATCACTGAGATATCTCATTCCAACGTTGTTTATACTAAGATATAGAAATAAAATTCAATAGTAATTTAATGCAACGCAGAGAAGAAATAAATTGTGGAGTAGGTCGAATGCATACGAAGGCTCCAAATGTTATAATATTGAACCAATTTTGTTTTTAAAAAAACATAACCTCAATATATCGCCCAGGCCATCGCAAAGTATCGAATGAGAAAAACACTACTTTTCAGGGGAATTAAAAAAAAAACAGTCTCAATGTTCAATAAAAATTAGTGCCTATAGTCAAACCAATGAGATTTGTTTTACATTGTTTTTTTGACTGATAGCTGCCTCTATATGAATTTTATATCAATTATCAATCTTAAAGCAACTGCTGTAAGTCGAAAACGAAAACTGTGTTTTTTCACATTAGATACTTTGCGATGGCAGGGACGAGACGATAGCTAAATATTTTGTGAACATTTTAGTTATAGTATTGGTGAAATATTATCAGTGCTTATGTACGTACTTATCCCATCTCCAACTTAACTTACAAATGTTGTATAATTATATGTTACGACTAATAATGCACTACCTAACATAACTTGAAATAACACATCTATATTCTGCTTACCCTGACTAAGAGGAGACAAGACGTGATATTGAACACTTGCAGATCCTGCGGAGAATCCTGTAAGCGTGACACTGTTCGGGTCTCCTCCGAAGGCTGCGATGTTCTGTTGGATCCACTTCAGAGCCAGCACCTGATCCTTCATCCCGTTGTTACCTGGGACGGCTGCGTCACCAGTGCTGAAAAAACCTAGAGGAAGGATCATCAGTAGTGATAATAAGTAGTCTTAATATCAGAGTGAGACATAAGATGTAAGATTGCCAACCGATGTTACCTTGGAATAGGAAGACATTTGAGGAGTAAATTCATTGTACGTGTTGTACAAAGCATTGATAAGACCAGTTCACGGGGTCTTATCCTAGTTCTAGGAGAATCGATCAAAAATACTTCAGGAAAGGTAATCAAGAAATATATAACCTCCTTGGTGAACCTGATGTTGCACCATATAAGGCTGGGAAGATTGTGGTGGGCTGACCATGTGGCTCGACTTTCATGGGACATTTATAGGCTTCGAGGAAGACCGTGTCTTAGATGGATAGATTGCTTTATGGACTGGAGATCTGCAGTCCAACAACATCCAGGCCGGTAGACATTATTGGAGGAGGCCAGTAATGATCATAAAATTTGTGTCATTGGAAGAAGGGAGAATGGCTATGAAACGTGTCCGGTAACTTTGATGGAAGAAAAATCTCTTCAGAGATTCAGTGGGAAACAAGGACTAGAGTCCTCTGAAAAATTTGGGAGATTATACAAGGCAGAAATGCGGAACATGTGTCCGATTAATAGATTTTAAGTGACAACGAATCATCTCTGAAAACATAATAAGCGTTGACCCGAATGATAAAGTTTCGAGCGTAGACCGTGACGTAAGCTATAGGATATCGATCAGGCGATGGGTCCCTGACCCAGGAACCACTATGTTTGGTCAATATTGTTATTATGACATTGCTTATTAAGGAGTTCACTGCCACAACAAGATAAGGTTACTTCCTGGGTCTAACCAGGTGCAATCACCCTTATCCCTCCCACATCTCCTATCCGTAGCTGTAGAATTAAGGGGTTTTGTCTACTGTTAGAGTTAGTTACTTGTAGATCACTAAGATTTGTAATGCAATCTGTACTTCTGCTTAATAAAGTGCTATTTAAGACTGACTCTCTATTCGACTTCGATAACTGGCGCTCAAACAGGGACAGCACCAACTACTATCGTAGCTCTGCATCGCTATTTCCTGAAGAAGAAGATTCCTATGCACTGAACTCATCGTAAGGTTGTACAGCAGGTCTTCTCTTCGACTACTTCCAGGGCACACTCAACGAATGGATTTGGAAGAAAGAAGTCGATAATTGTAATTAAATCTTAGTCATCATCATCATTCGTGGCGCTACAACTCCTGTAGAGTCAAGGCCTCCTGCAGCTTGGTTCGCGAGTTTTCTCTATTGGTTGCCACTGCTCTTCAATTGCGGATTCCCAAGATGGACCTGGCATCCACCGCCA
This sequence comes from Troilus luridus, assembly GCA_964056705.1. Lineage (NCBI taxonomy): Eukaryota > Metazoa > Arthropoda > Insecta > Hemiptera > Pentatomidae > Troilus > Troilus luridus. Next base: position 136,310,949 of record OZ057413.1, on the reverse strand, counting down.
CTCCATCGATCCATCGGAGCCGAGGACTTCCCACTCTTCTGCACTTTCAAGGGCCAAATTGAAGAGAAGGCATGCGAGGCAATCACCCTGTCTCAGCCCTTTGTGAGTTTCGAAGCTTTCAGTCAGGTCACCTTGGACACGCACTGTGCATTGCACCTTCTTCATCGTAGCCCTAATCAGTCGTATCAGCTTCGGTGGTATTCCCATTTCCAGCAGCTCCTTGTACAGCTCGTTCCTCTTTATACTATCTTAGGCCATTCGGAAGTCAATGAACAGGTGGTGTGTGTGTGGATATTATACTCCCTGCACCTCTCCAGAATGCTTCTAATAGAGAATATCTGAACTAAGGTAGACTTTCCTCTCATGCAGCCCATACGTACTTTCCTATATTCTGCTCGGCAAAAGGAAGCAGTTTTTTATAAAGTATCCGAGAGAACGCCTTATAAGCACTTGGTAAGAGGGATTTACCACGATAATTATGGCTATCAAGCACATCCCCTTTCTTGTAAATCGGGCATATAACTGCTTTGCGCCACTCACAAGGGATTTCCTCCATCCTCCAGATATCCATTATTATATTATAGAGGACTTTGACTATTTCTTCTCCTCCATACTTAACAAGTTCAGGGGAGAGTCTCTACAGGAATTTATTCTAGGGTTGAATGTCTGTCGGCTGTTGTTCATTTCTTGGAAAAACTTTCTCATTTCATTATTAGTCCGAAGTTCTTCCATCTGCTGGAGGCGTTCCCGGTGCCAAGCCCTCTTTTTCCTCAGGTGGGGGCTTTCCCGGTTTCTCTTCCCTTCTTCTGGATCTGTATTCCTCCACTGATAATTAAATCTTAGTACTTCATTGATTTTAAGATATATCACTTTTATTTTTTTTTCATTATTAATTATTTTGCCAAATACTCTTGAAACTGTAACATTATCTTCAGACATGAATCCATTTGAAATTAAAACTTCTGGATTATGATCATATCCCTCATTTCGATGGTAAACCGCATAAATTATTAAAGTTTGTATCTGCGGTACAAGTAAAAAATATTGTTTGTATGGAAAATAATTCCTTAAAAGAGACCAATGAAAAAAGATTGTTAACTAAAGCTCGCCTTACTGGTGGGGCTGATTATATAAATACAACATGTGAGTTCGAAACAATCGAACAATATATAAGTTATTTGGAAAAAACTTTTAGAGATTCAAGATCAATCGAACAATTGACCAATTAATAATGTGTTAATAAGACTGACTCTCTTTTCGACTTCGATAACTCGTAGATAGGAAGAATTATGGTTGCATTTGGTGATCCATGGACTAAGTTATGTAAAGTTTTGGGACAAATAAATGGGTGAAATATTGTTATTATTTAATTATATTAAATATTAATAATATTATATATTATGGTATTAAGGAAAGCTTCGCAAAGAGAAGTCTGCAATGGAATAGAAGTAGAGAAATGGTAGAAGATCGTACGCTGTGGTCCGGGCTTTACAGAAAGAAACCTCACACTGCAGAGCGGTAGAGAGGAACGACTATGATGATGATGATTTAATTATTTAAGACAGAATGGTGGCTAAAAACTTTTCCTACCTTGTCTTATGTATATACCCCTTGAAATGATGACAATGTTCTAAGAAGGAGAAGACAGGGTTTACTGACCTAAAGGCCCTAGTCGGTAGTTGAAGGTGACCAGGACGATATCCCGGTCGAGGATGTAATCGGGGCCCATCTGGACGGAGCTCCAGACCATGAAGCCTCCTCCGTGGATGTAAGCGATCACGTCCAAGGGTTTCTCATCCCCAGCTGTGTTCAACTGTGTGCAATATATTATTAAATAATAGTTTATTAATATTATATCATCAACGAGATTGAAGGTTCATTCTACTGAGTTTATTTACATAATACAATACTCAAAATGCAGCAAGAAACCCCCAAAAAACATCCCAATACCTCTAAGGCCCGAATACAACTTCTGAATCATTTGGAAGGTTTCAGGACGACAGCTAGAAAAGGTTTTATATGAACAGCTGATAAAATACTATTAATAAATAATTTATTAATCCTAAAACACAACGGAAATTAAAAATAAAGCAACTCTAAAACAGAAACATAAAAATTGTATCAAAAAGGGAATTACAAGTGCAATAGAAAAAGGAAAATATCTGGAATACAAAGGAAATGTTTAAAATTAACGTTTTCGACAAAATATATTAATAAAGGATAACAAAATATTTAATTACTTCATATATATTTTTATTTTTAATTTGTTTTATTTAGCAGTTGTTTTATATAACCTTTTTCAGCTGTTGTACTGTAACCTTCCTTATGATTTAATAGTTACTTTTGGCCCTTGGAGGTGGTGGAATATTTATCTCTGGTTGGTGTCTTGCTTCATTTTGAGATTTGGATTTTTTTTTTTTATATTATTCTTTTTCTGCCCTGATGATGCATGGATAGGCGAAATATTAACAGATATTTTGTTTCCAGTTTATATTTTTGAGACTTTAGGCTTTTTTTGGTATTTTTTGCTTCAGGTACACCAGTTACTTTTACTGGTTTAAAATAAATTATTTTAATTACTGAACAATGATCTGTTCGTACAGATCTATAAACTTTTCTCAAACATTTTTTTTGGAGCTATTATAATTATATTATATATAATTCAAAACCTAAAAAATACCAGAAACTTTTTAATAATTAAGGAATACTGACAGAAATGTGCATTTTTATTATAAATGTATGGTTTTGATGATGACCTATGCATGTCTCATATTATTAAATAATATTCATTAGCAATCATTATAGTTATTGAACTGGTAATTTAATTTAATTTTAATGAATGATTAAAGAATGTTAATTTATTAAAAGTTACTGGTGTACCTAAAGCAAAGAAGGGCCGCTTTTTGTTATGAGGTTTACCAATCACTTCTTAATAAGAATGTTATGACTCTTTTGAGCTTTTGCTCTTCTATATTATTGTATAATAACTATTATATACTATAATATACTGTATAGTACGAACCCTAGGTGTGAATACGTTGACGTAAAGACAGTCCTCTGAGCCAAACATCTTAGGCGGTGTTTTGACTGAGAAGTAGTCCAACTGCAGGCATTTCGGGGGGTGTCTCGTCGCGTTGTAAGTCCCCAACCACGGACCTGCTGCGGCTGGCTCCTGCGAAACAGTAAATATATATTGTATATTACCTTCATATAGCGTTTTAAATGCACAATTACAATTGTATTATAAGCTTAAGTCCAGCTAGACCCGTTAACATAGAAGAGGGTAGTGAAAGAACTAGAAGATTACAGTGTTGATGAGTGAAAATTGTGAGGAGTCGCCTGATACAAAACAATTAGAATCCCGATAATTCGTATGGTCAAGGGACTGATGATTTGGTACGAATTATCGGGAATACCAATTATTGGGAGTACAAAATAAAAAAACCTATTAATGCAATTTTTTTTAATCTATCGAAACTTCCATCACTTGCACGAAAGTCTTCAATTCCCATTTTTCTGTGAAAACTCGGGCTTTTTCCCTTCAAATATTACTTCCAACTGGTACATTAGAATTCCTTGCTTGTACGAATCACTTTTTTAAGTTCTCTACAAGTCTGGGAAGTGATTTTGTCCTTGTTTTTCAAAATTGATGTGATCGTGGAACCAGGGACGATGAAATGCTTGGATACGTTAATTAGCTTACAGCCACTGGTCACGGCGTTTATGATTTGTTGTTTCTCTTCAATAGAGACGCTAACGTATTTTTGAGGCATGATTACGTGTCATAACGGTAACAAAAACGAGACTGAATTGTAAATAAAAGTGTGATTGTAAGAAAAGCTTAATAAAATTCCTAGAACTTCCCCTCTCTACTCCCCTAATTTCCTTTGAGTGAAAACAGTACGAACTACTTATGAGATTTCTTATAAAACATGTCTCCCTCACTCGCTATCCCGTAAAAACCAATAGGATCTACTGTGCCTCTAAACAGTACAAACATACTTGTGTATAAAAACAATACAAATTGAGTGATTTCCTAGAAAGCATTTATTCTCATTCTGCTCCCTGGCATATCTGCTTCACTGTTCTCTCCCTCCCTTTCGAAAACAGTACTAAGTAACGAGATTTTAAAGCTGAAAATACGAATTACATGACGTTGTAAGTGACCTCGAACATAATAATAATACGAATTATCGAGGGGTCTGAAATGCATTGATTTTATACAATTTATCGAGATTTTCTCTGGGGACCGGCAAATCTGTACGAATTAGCCGGAAATACGAATAATCGGGATACGAAATATCGGGATTCCACTATCAGTATTTTTTTCTCTTTAAAATAAAAATATTTTAAAATTTAAGCAATTCATAAAAAATTATCAGGATTGTTTTAAAATATGGATCAGAAACCTTGTCTCTGTCCAGGTAAACCTGTTGTAGTTCAATGCTCTTTGAAAGGAAAATATTAAGAAGGATGTTAGGAAAATGTTCACATAATGGCCATTTTATTTTTATTTTTTATTATTTTAACTTTAAGGAGTCATTAATTGTGTTGGTATCTATAAGAAAAATACTCGCTAAATTAAAGCGAAGGTTAATCGATGTAAAATAACTTGTCTTTGATATTTTATGGCTTTGATGATAATAATAACAATAACAATAATAAATTCAACAATTAATTATAAGGCTTTGCAAACCCGAAAGTTCGATGTCGATACCACCAAACTCTGCTTACAACCTTCGTCCACGGACCACTACCCAAATTCGCCAGATCACTCTTAACGCAATACATCCATCTAACAGGTTTATTTCAACACTGGGGACGCTATCACTTCAAACATATTTATTAATTATATGCTCTGTAGGTTCACATTGTGTTATCTCCTAAATTCTCCAGTTGTTTCTTCCTGTTTTGGACCTAATATTCTACGTTATACCTTAAGATGTCGTTCACCCCTCGAACTTAACGACCAAGTTTCACTTCCATCAACAACAGTTGGAAGGATGATTCCAAACTTCGTGACCATCTATTATTTTAAGTTAACCTTCTTTTTTTTATCACTTAACTTTGGAATTACTTTGTATTATATATATTATTTTATAACTACTAACCTTAAACCTGTGCTTGCCGACCGGAGGCTTGGCGTAGGGCATCCCGTAGAACGCTGCATATTGACGCCCACCATAACTATTTTCCCAGAGGCCCTTCACAGTGCCCTGTTGAAGTACCACCTCTGGTTGGGTAGCCAGTACCGTGGTTTGGTACAGTACCAAGGTACATACCAAGAATCTCAGCATCGTTACTAATGACAAAAAAATCCTAAACTGCTGAGTGATATCTAATATAAATAGATTTATCATAATATAAATACTTGAATTGTTACATAAGCTAATCACTTCTAAATGCCCTTATCTTAAACAGATATTAAATTAATTTTTTTTCATAGCATCAAAAAAATTATTTATATCTCCTGGATGAGTTAAGATAAAAATGCTGTACAACAATATTATTTATTTAATTTTATTAGTTATTGATTTTATTAATTTTTAAATATTTTCATTTGAAAAGAAAAGATATGTCTAATTTCTTTTCAAATAAAAATATTTAAAAATTAATAAAATCAATAACTAATAAACTGGACAAATATTTTCTTTTCAAATAAAAATATTTAAGAATATTATTTATTTATTAATTCACCAGTTAACGATTTAATGGATCGTTGTTCATTTTATATTTTTAATTTAAATATTTTAATTATTTCTAATAAGACAGACTTATTAAACAACTTCATCTGAATAACTATGTAATTAACCTTAAAAAAAAAAAAATAGGACAGACTTATTAAACAACTTCATCTGAATAACTATGTATTTAACCTTCAAAAAAAAAATAATAAAAAAATAAAAAATAAGGCAGACTTATTAAACAACTTCATCTGAATAACTATGTAATTAACCTTCAAAAAAATTTAAAAAATATAAAAAATTAAGACAGACTTATTAAACAACTTCATCTGAATAACTATGTAATTAACCTTCAAAAAAAAAAAAATAAAAAAAAAAAAAAAAGTACTGCTACACCTGATACAATATTAGGGATACTAATAAGCTATAAAGGGGAAGAAGATGGTCCGGGTGGAGGTAAAAAAAATCTCTTATGTATATTAATAACTGTTTATTTGGAGCCGACGTTTCGACCCACATCGCAGGCCTTCTTCAGGGCTATTACAGTTGGATCACACTTGACACTAGACAGACTACTTTCACACACTGACTACACTAGCAATATACGATCTACTTAATATAAATACCTATATTGAAAGTTCAATATTTAATTTTGTATTTGCAGTTCTATTCTTGAACAATTATGTAAAGATCATTCAATTCATGTAACTCTAAGACTCTTGAGTACACTGAGTGTAACCTTGTTATCTATCTTATCATTGATTCTTGGTAACCAGGAACAGGTAAATATAACTGGTTTTTCGGTGGTAACTAGTGACTGGTAATATAACAGCCTGATGTATCCACCAATAAAACTTTTCTTTGGGTGCAAAGTTGTTAACAAAACACACTGCCAAATTTGAGCTATCTAGTTATCTCCCATATACAATTATTGTCTAATAATAACTCGCTGAGACAACCAATAATTTAATATTTATAACATAAGTGGAACTTTACTTGAAACACCGACTGTGTATCTAAATTCAACCAAATATTTAAAAAAAAAAAATTGGATGTTATTGGGAAAGAATTAATTATTTAAGTGTAAGAAAAAGATGTAATGGAAGGAAATACAGAATTTTTTTTAGATTTATGTGATAAAAATAATATTATTTTCGAAAAAGGGAACGCTCAACAGAGACATCAAATAAATGTTAATACATAAGTGGAAAAATTCCAAATAAAAACCTTAAGTCTCTAAACTAAAACAGGAAATTAAAAATATTGGACAGGTATTTTTAATTTCCTGTTTTAGTTTAGAGACTTAAGGTTTTTATTTGGAATTTTTCCACTTATGTATTAATATTATTTTCATTAAAAAATATACATAAAAGACCATTACAATCCAAATAAAATATTACAATTCAGTATCATCAGTTATTTCTGTAATATTAACACTCGATGATGTTTCTGATGGTATCAAAGTTACAATAGGCCGATGGTAACTAAAATAAACAACGAAAGTGTTACTTTTAACGTTATGGAGGTGTCTTGTAAATACTGCATCTATTGCTGTGCCATATCTTGTTGTAGATTTCCTTGGATTATTATTAATATACAACTGAAAACATTAATATATGATATATAACTAATTGATAATAATATACAATATACAACTAATTAATAATAATATACAATATACAAATAATTAATATAGAACTGCGAGTCGAGACTTAGCATCACGCTACACATACAAGGAGCTGCTCAAAGTGTTCGCACCGTGATGGTGTACATACTAGCAGCTGCTCGGAGTGTTGCATCACGCTATACACACACAAGCAAAGCGGTATAGAGTAGAGAGAGAAGCGTCGTAGTAGCGAGAGCCGAGTCGGTCGGTGGGCGGAGCTTAAGCGCCGCAGAAGCCACGGGGCAGCTCAAAGTTGCCCTCACTCGCCAAACGCTCCATTAAATGTTTCACATCAAAAAAATTATATAATTTATTTATTGAAATTTACAACTGTATTATAACAATACAACAAGTATATTAAAGGCATGATACTTATTACCATGAATAAGGACATATAGAGAAACTACCCAGTTGTACTACTCAAAGTACAAATACAACTTAAAGGTCACGAGGCTATCTTTTTTTCAGATACCTCGGAGGATTATCAGGAATCGAAGAAGTTGCTAGGTTTGAAACTTTGGGAGGGGGGTTGATCAGGAATAAAATTTGTCATGAAAGGATTGATAACGGGTTCCGGCCAAATAAGGAATAAATGGGACATTAAGTTCATTATGGATTACTTTGTTCGTTACAGAGTAAATAGCATTGAGGATTTTCGATGGTAAGGATTGTATGCGAGAGGAACTCGATGGCTTAGTGAAGCCCCAAAGTTCTCCTTAAGTCCAGATCGTTCTAAAGATTGTGATGTATAAGAGTCTTTTGTAATTAATTCAGAGCTTAGAGCGTTTGTCTAGCAAATGTTGAAGCATCCTGAAACGGCGAGCTGTTTCTTGTCGTTCCAGTCTAGTATGAGGATTCCAACTAAAATGTTTGTCAAGATTTAGTCCTAAGTACCGGACCTGTTCTACAGGAATCAGTGGGATTTTATTAAACGATACAGGAGGACAGAAGTCATTGAATTACGACGGAGGGTAAATGTGATTTGACGGGATTTGTGGGAATTTAAATATTTAACTTTAAAATTTAATAAACCTTCAAACGTATGCAATAAAAATACCAGAACGAAGGCTTACCTTCAGGTATTGTATCCGTCGAAAATCACTTTGTATCACTTTGAAAACATGAAGCGAAGACAACACTAATAACAAGAGGTTTACTTGGACAAGCAAGCTGTAAATACCACTACGGCGATATGCTGATGAATTATTACGTAGTTAGCGTAGGTCGTGTAACCAACTCCAAGGTCAAAGATAAATACATTGCTTTTAAAATACCATTATGTTTTTTTTTGAAAACATAACGAGCTAAACAAATGAGCTTATATCAAGATATAAATTTTCAATATATCATTTACCATGTACATAATTTGTTAGACTATTTATACTTTAATAAGATCCAATTATTTAGAGATTTTATAATATTTTAAATAATTAAACAACAATATAATAAAAATATTCGCGATTACAATATTTGGTAATTATTCCGCTGATTGTCGCTTCGAATTGAGTCTCAACAAGTTTTAACTTTTCATTCGTTTCCCTTTTATTATTTTACAAAAAAAAACAAGTTAGCTTGAGCTTTAGTATGGAAACGAGAGTGTAATTATGGGAAATCTGCAAACTTAGGTAATCATTTCATCAAGAAATGAACGTTTCAACAAACATCTATACTTCAAAATGTTAGTTGAAACTTTTATTTCTTGGTGAAATCTAGGTCATTACCCTTAATTTTATTCTCTTTTCCATACTAAGCATCACGATAACTTGTATTTTTGGAAAATATTAAAAATGAAGCGATTAAAAAGTTAAAACTTGTAACCGAATTCGAAGCGAGAACCCGCGGAAGATGCCCAATATTTTCATTATTGCGTAAAAAAATGTGGATAGGTGAATTTTACCACGATTCCTACACCGACGTTATTATTTAGTGAGCATTAAACACAATTTACAATTACATGTAAAGTATCATTTCAGGTTTATCAATTATACTTAAAATTATATACATTATTTGCATGTATACGTAACAGTTAAATTAAAAAGTAATTCGTTTTTCGAGATAAAGCACTTTAAGATAAAAATCTATTTACGTTATACTAGTTACGTAACTACATTATATATATATATATATATATATATATATATATATATATATATATATATATATTATATCATATTAAATTACTTACAACTTACTTGATCATGTAATGACCGGAACTCTAATCGAAGGTGCATAACTAAATGTTAACCTGAGAGACCAACGAACTAAAGTACAGAAGTATCTTTCCAAACTAGTTACTTATAATGTATTCAGTATCTTTGAATGAGTAGTATATGTCTTCAGTTTTTATACTACACTTCCAAATGTTTAGGTTATTTCTGCATCTCTGGTGAAGAAATTAATAAATAACTGGTCAGATAGAAATTAAATATAACTTTGGTAACCATTCTGATGATGGGAAAAGATAACTGCTTATTCTGTGGGAGCAAGTGACAGGTAAAAATAACTAGTTGTTCGATAGAAACTAGTGGCAAGTAAAACGAACTGGTTCGTGATGGGAATAAATAAGTTATTTTTCGATTGGAGCTAGTTACAGAAAAATATAACCGGTTGCTCGATAGGAACTGATGACAGGCAAATATAATCGGTTATTTGAACAGTTGAAACTAGTACTACATAGATAGAACTAGTTGTTCAACTTGAACTAGTGACAGGTAAATATAACTGTTTATTATATCCTTTACTTTGATTATTAAGGTTTATCGTGCCAAACTTCTTGCTTATGATCAGTACTAACCCAAAAAAAAAAAAAGTTTATTATTATTATTTTTAGTCGAAAAGTTTCCTGAGTGGAAGTCGCTAAGTATAGATGCTTCACGTTCAGGCTTCTCTTTTCCCCAGCAAATTTTCATTCTTGGCGAGAATTCAACTTTTCTTTTTAAAGGTTTATTAGATAGAAAATTATTTTTAAATTATATTAATGCTGGAAAATTAAAATATAACCATAGTTCACAATTTCAACAACAGGTAGCGCTACTAGTACGTCATGCACACCTATATTTTTTCCATTGCATTTTATATTACATTTCATTTTATTATTGTTTTGCTCTAAATAACCGCAATAGTATTCAATGAAGTCCTAGTTATGACAAAATCCATTGGGTTTGTCAATTTGTTATTAGGTAAGAAATAATCTTATATCCAGTATACTTCCATCTTAAACTGATAAATACTTCTATTTATAACCATCCAAATTGACTGATTCAGAGTTCTGTATTTCATTTAATGGTATCTGTTCTCCTGGTTGTTGCTTTGAGTTGATTTATAATATGTTTTAACTGTTTATTCCTTTCATTATTAATATTTTCCAAAATTACAAGTTATCATGAGCTTTAGTGTGGAAAAGAGAATGTAATTATGGGCAATGAGTAGATTTCAATAATCATTTCACCAAGAAATAAAAGTTTGTACTAAACGTTTATTTCTTGATAAAATGATTACCGAAGCATACACATTTCCCATAATTACATTATCTTTTCCATATTAAAGCCCATGTAGAATATTAAAAGGAAAACAAATGAAAAGTTAAAACTTTTGAATCAACTCGAAGAGACAACCTACAGAATAATTACCCAATTAATTTATTTAACGTATTCAATAATGAAAAGAATACAAAAATAAATTATCTATGTGAATACGTGTTATTATCATATTATTGGTCATAATTTCTTATTCATTGTAAGTATCAGTATAAAATATTAAAGTTTGCAAAAGGAGTCTTAATCAATTTATAATATTTTCATTTAGTATAAAGTTAAATTAATTCCTATAAAGATAAAATAGAACTGCATTAAGTTTGATAATACATACTATTAAATGGTAAATAAACAGTAAAGCATACCTATGAACAAAATAATTGAATAACAGTCATTTTGTACACTATCATTTTATACTGTCAGTTATAACGAATAACAAATGGCCTTCTGTCATATGGAAGTATAAGCATGTTTATTTAGATATGAAAGTATGCTATCTTGAAATTTATATGCAAGAAGTAAAATAAAGTTATAGACAATTTTATTTAAGGCAGTAAGAAAACATAAAATTAAGAAAGTACATTTATATTATATTGTAGCCTTTTATGCTTATATTTACTTAGAACTATAATTTATTGTATAAAGCATTAAGACAGTCTATAATGATGATTTTTCTACACATAAATTACTATCAGTTACAAAATAATCACAAAACAGTATTTCTTAAAACTAAATACTTAATCTAGAAAGTATTTGACCATTTGTAAGTGTTTATTCCAACTACAAAACTATCCTTTAAAAAATTAACTACATTTCATTATTTTAGTGTCGCATATTTTTTTGATTTTTCATAACGCTGCATATGCTTGTAATTTAGTCTCCAGCATGGATCCAAACCTTTTGTTTACTTTATAGAAGTGGCCAACCTGTCGTTCCTAAAAAAAAAAAAACACAATAATTAAGACATTTCTATTTATTACAATATTAAATATAATTTTAGATTTTCATTTTACATAATAGTGAAAACCATCACTATTAACTTGTCAAAACTACAATAAAAAAAGAACCAATATTTTTTATATATCAATTATTATTATCTTTATATTATTTGCATTATTCAGTGATCGAACAATCACAAAAAGGTATTTCTTAAAACAAAGTACCTATACTAGAAAAAATTAACCAACTGACAAAAGTTAAATATTGATTAAAACAGATGCTTACAGCCCAGCAGGTGGACTTAAGATTTTTTAAATAGAGCTAAAAATCCTTGGTTATTATGTCCTTTGAAAATAAAAGAAAATAATGGTCCCGAGTCTGTGCTTGTTAAACATCCCTATCCTAATTATACCTGGATAGGGAATATTTATGACTATCATTACAGCTCTGTCGAATTAGCCATACTAGCATAAAGTGAAATTAAATAAAAATAAATACAATATATATACATAGTTTTAATATTACATCAAGTTTTAATATTAATAGGTTGTCATTCCAAAGTCAAAGTGCATATTTGAAAATTGGTGGAACCAAGAAGGTTGGTTATCAACAAGTTGATAAAGTGCAGTAGCTCATTTCATAATTGATCAAAGATTGTATCTTTAATTATTGAAATAAAAAAATCAGTGAAGCATTTAGAGAATTTTTGAAGATAATAGAAAACCTAAAGACAAAATACCATCATTTTTACAGCACCACCAAGACTTTTGTACCAATGTATCAACTTACTTACAATACGACAATACTTTTAAATAGAAATGCATACGAACAAAAATGAAGTCCATCTATTAGATTGTATTATTATTTTATTTTCAGTTTATTTATAATTATATTTATATATTTATTTTTAAAGTGTTGCTTACCTGAATAAACGGTGCAGCATTGCGGAGGTGATCAGCAAGATTCTGAACCATTCTCAGCCTCTCGTCTTCAGGCATAGTATTCCACATTAATCCTGGTTGGCTGTAGTTATCTTCGTTTGAGGAGTCATACCTAAATTTGGCATTTAAGGTATTTATTGATAACAATAAATGATTAAATATAAATGAAAAACCTTAACCACTTCAATCTATGAAGGGCAGAGACTGTACTGTTTTTTGGATGACGGTTGTGCTGGGAGGTGATTGGTTTTAGATAACTCTCAACTGCCAGGTTTTTCCCCAATCAAGGTACCCACTTTACAATAGAGATCGGATGAGCCCCTGGAGTGTCTTTAGATCCCTCTGGGCCCATCGATGACTGTTAATAGGTTAAATCATTTATTTGCCAGGTGGGTTTGAATCTGGGGCCTACAGCATATCAATTGAGCACTCAACTGCTTGAACTAACCCGCTCATGCCTTTATCTCACCTGTTATATTTCTTTAATAAGTTATATGCATTAGTACAAAGCAGTATATGCAGATTTAAATTTTAGTTTAATTCAGTTTTTTTTTTAGTCACTGTTTTACAGTTTGATAGGCGTAGAGGAAAGCTAAGGGATGTCCACATAAGATTTTTTATTTTTAAGATTAGAGTATTTTTTTTTTCTTATATCTCGTTTGGTAATAATATCAACATATTTTAGTTGATGTAATGAGCTTTTGCGTTGAAGTTGGCATTATAATTAAATATATAGCGAAATATTTGTTATCGTGCTAATAGAGTAAAAAAAATGTGTTGTAAGTGATTTCTGTAACGCCGTTGACTAATATAATTGTTTTTGTTCTTTTATGAGAACATTTTTGACTGGATGTATCTTGAGAAATAAGCATAACTCATTTTATCTGTCCCTAATTTGTAGGCCATCTTGAGGGCAGAGGGATGTAGTGTCTTAGAGAAAATACATTTTTTTATTTTATTCATTGTAAAAGAAAATAATATAATCTAGTATTAGGGCTGTAAGAACATACTTACAGCCCCGGTGAATAAGTTAGAAACAGTTATTACTTATATTATAACTCCATTTAAAGCCAAAAACTTCGAGAATGATACAATTCTGGTTATCTGAAAGCATTTAACTCTTTCTGGACAAAATCCGACCTAACCAATTATTCACTGGGACTGTAGATATTTTCTCCTTATTTAAAATATAAAGAAGACAAATAAATTAATAGTATTGAAATTAGTTATTTATATATAGTCAATAAAAAAAAATTATAATATTAGAAAAATAAATTAAATATTTGATGATAAGTATAACATTAATCAATAAAAAAAAAGGTTTTTATATTTAATAATCAAAAAAATTAAACATAAGTCGGGAGTGTAGTCAGTTTAATAATTTATATACCAATGCCACCCCTATTGGGGAAAAAGGAAAAAAAAAATACTAACAATTTACACATATTTATTTTTGGACAGATGTTGTGGGCTAAAAGTTAGGCCGTAACATCTGTTCAACTATCGTCATGGCAGATGAATTTTGAGACAAAGGGCAACTGAATAAATTGTAAAATATTTATTCGAAACTGTTATTTATTCAGTTGTCCCTAGGCTCTACATCCATCTACCCTAAGCTTGAAATATCGTCACAAAGTAAATAGATGTAACTTATTCATGTCTATAATTTTATTGTCTGCATACCCGACCATAAGCTACATTTCTCATTCGTACAAACATACTCCTTGCGACACCGATTTATTGTTTAGTGGATTTACAAGTCCAGATTTTGTTAATGATATATTTTGTCAATTATACCTACTAATATTATTAGTAATAATTATTGTTACTAGTATTTAATAATTATTATTAATCATTAATACCTGTCTACATCCCCAGTGGTAGAGAATGGTGGTGGCCTAGCCCTCTCGCTATTGAGCATGGTAACGAAGCTGTTGGGGTAGTAGTTGGGAGCTCCGTCCTGGTTTTCCCTGACGCACATCTGTCCATCCCTCTGGGTGTTGAATACGTGCCTATTGAAAGGCGTATTTATGGGTATTTGTTCGTAATTAACCCCAAGTCGGTGAAAATGAGTGTCCTTGTAGGAGAACAATCGTCCCTGAAATAAATTCAATAAGGGTATTTAAAATCTTATTTAATATGTTACAATAGTGGCCTAATGAAAGTACTGCCATATCTCGCTAAATATAATACTGCTATAAGTTATATTACGCTTGATTAAGAGGATATGAACTATAAGTAAGTACAGACACATCTGGCATATGACTCCTGTTCGATGGCCTGATAATGTAAGGGTTGGACTCCTGAAAACAGAATAAAAAGAAGCTGTCCAGCAAGAACAGGGTGTTGAGAAATGCAGTAAGAATGTAATCAAGGAATCCCTGAAATGGAAACAGGAATGATAGGGAACTTTGGAAAGAATTGACTTAACTGTAAACCTACATTGGAAAAGCCCGATAATAGAAAATCAAACTTAGTTTAATTATAAATGTTGGAAGAAATTAAAGTAAAAAGAATATTGATAATTAAATTGATAACTCAACAACATTTATATATTTATTTGGTTTGCTATGTTTCAATAATACTCAATAACATTTAGATTAATAGTGGGCTAGTGGAAGTACTTCCTTATATTGCTAACAATTGTATTATAATCTACAGAAGTACTTCCATTTATTGGTAAATATAGAACTGACTCATCTTGTTGAATTTACTTGTGCTATCTATGGTAAAATTAAGTAAAAATGATTTTCTTTTTTTTTATGAAATATCTACTTATCTTGTTGGTTGGCATATATTTTATTTATTTAACAAATGATGTTTAAAGTTATTGGGAAATCAAAACTATATGGGAGTTTGACCAACAACTTTTTATTAGAATATATAGATTTTGAATGTAAAGCTGAGAATGAATTGATAGAGAACTGTTATGAATTGTTTTTCACCTTGTATTATTCAAGTTAATAAACAAATACCTAACACTTTTTAAAACAATTGAGTTAAGAAAACAACATGGCTGCCATATTAGTCAAGTCTGCTTAACTTGAGCCTGCTATTGGACTTTAATAGACTGCTTGCTATTCCTAAAACTCTTGAGTTCTTTTCTGTTCCTTTCTATTTATCACAGAGTATATTATTTAAGTCTGTAATACCAACATTTCTGTAAGTATCCATGTATTTCATCTTATCTGTTATTTGCTTTTATTCCCTTTTTTAGAAATGGCTTTTTCTGATAGTTCTTACCTGAAGCATTTTATCTGGACTTGGTTCGACTCCTGGTACCATGTGTCCTGGGTTGAAGGCGAGCTGCTCGATGTCGGTGAAATAGTTGCTAGGGTTTTTGTTCAGTGTAAATGTACCGACCTCTATCAGAGGGAATTCGTCTTCCGGCCAAATCTAAAGAAAAAAATATTATTTAGCTTATTAATTTAAATAGCAATATCTTCGGTTCAGCTCCTGTCTTTTTAATCTGATCATTATGAAAACCATTTGAAAAATAGGAATGAGGATATTTTAATATTTTATCAAAATTTATGATCCAGATCTAAGAAACAATGGTATACCATATATTTTTAAAATGTCTTTACTACTTTAATAACTAAAATGTTTCATATTATATATAAGGCATACAAATTATCAGTTCGGAAATAATTCATGATAATGGTATTATTTTTTTAACCTCTTCAGTTAAGGCCTAATATTATATTAGATTTTTCCACTCACAACAGATCTAAAAATTAGAGTTAGTAACAGGTAATTTAATGAAAAATGATATGGTTTAATAAATTTGAAAATTAGATATTATGAGAAACATAATTGGATCATCCACGACAATTACTCTATGAGTGTTTCTCGTAGACATACCGTTTCTTAGCTCATGTCTCATATATATAGTCTCAGTTGTTGACTATATCGGAAAAAATAATCCCTATTTCATAGCGATTTTCACCTACTCCACTTAACTAAATAATTTTGCTGTGTTTTTCATTTAGCACAGAATTATTTTATTAAATAGCATTTTAGATTAAACATTTTTGCTTCTAAGGCCTGAAGGAGGCCACCACTTTGAGAGAAACCCTAAAATAACTGAAGAGATTAAAACAATAAAAGCTTTATCATGAATAATTTCTGAATTGGTTTATTAACAATTGGTCTAGTAAAAATAACTGTTAGTAAACTTAGTTTGAACATTTCAACTGTATTATACCTTGGTAACATCGAATGGGTTCCACCTAAACTCCTCAGCTTCCTTGAAAGTCATGACTTGGATGTAGAATGTCCATGTTGGGAACTTTCCATCTGCGATGTTATTGTAGAGGTCCCTGATTGAGTAGTCTGGGTCACTTCCGGCCAACTCTTGGGCTTTGTCGACTGGGAGGTTCCTCTCTCCTTGTACTGGCTAAAACAGGATAGATGGTTATTAATTTAGCAACGAATGGCATAGTTATTGGAACAAATAGCACAGTAGTTGGACAAACTACATTGTTGCTTTAAAAACTGACATCATTGTTGGAACAAATAGCACAGTTGTAGGAACAACTGACATTATTGTTGGAACTAATGACTTAATTGTTGGAAGAAATGACAGTTGTTTGTTTGGGACAAATGATAGTACTTGTGAATTAGCCGGTACCCATGAAACCTACCTCCTTATCTCATATGAGCTTTTCTTATCACTCATCTTATTTGTATGCTATTAAATTGTTTTTGTCTTTTGTCTTATTTTTTTTTATTTTCTGTTTTAATTTCTTAATTGATTATTATATTTAATTATAATTTTTTGACTTAATCATTTTGTTACTCTCTATGTAAAATGAAAAGGATAACATTAGGGGGGGGATAGTTGTCTTTAAAAATAGAAGCTGTGAAATAGCACCAACAACAACTGAATTTATTGTTGGTTGATATAAGATATTAACATAAAATTATTGTTGGAACAAATGACACAATTGTTGAAACAATTGACGTTATTGTTGGAACAGAGGTTGATAGATGTGACTTAGCCAGTGCCCATGAAACGTTATCTCCTGTAACCTCTTCTTATTTGAGTTATTAGCGTGTGCGTTATTGATTGTTTTTGTTTGTTTAGTGTTTTTGTCTTGTTAATTTTGTTTATTTTCTATTTTAATTTCTGTAATTAATCTTAATCCATTAGTAATTTAAATGAACACAATAACACTTTGGGAATAGCTATCTTTAAAAGAAGAAGCTTTGAAATACTTTCAGATGTTCGGAATAAAGAATAATGATTGCGGGGCGAACTGTGGTCTAGTGGTTAGCACAACATACAACTATGCCCAAGATGGCGGGTTCATAGCCCGGCAGGTGGGCCTAGATTTTTTAATGGGAGTAAAAAATCCTTAGTTATACCGTCCTTCGGAAGGGACGTTAAACGGGGGTACCGAGCATGTACGATGTCAGGTATTCGTTACAAAAACCGGGTCTTTTTCGTTTAATGCACAATTCGGTTATTAAAAAAAGTAACTGTTATTAAAAAGTAACACGTGATATAGTTACAACCTCCATATCAGTAGAACATATGACTACATTTCTTAGTTTCGTTTAAAACCTAATAATGGTTATGTTAAGGTTATACGAAGATTTTAAAGATTTGGACCGAACCATCGCATTCTTACAAGAAAAAGGCCTCATCCATAAAGAAAAACTATGCCGGAATGGACATTCTATGAAGTTGCGCAAGAGAGATGACCGGTACAGATGGCGGTGTCACAATGCAAGTTGTCTTTTGGAAGTAGGACTCAGGGAAGGTACGTGGTTCAACGGTTCAAAATATCCTCTGAATAATGCAATTCTTTTTATTTACTCATGGACCAAGAAATATACAACAACGTTATTTTGTAAAGACGAATTGAGTATGTCTGCAGAAACAGTAACAAATTGGAATAATTATTTGAGGGAGGTTTGTGCTGATTCGCTACTTAAAAATCCTATCAAAATAGGAGGATATGGTATGACCGTCGTGTAAATTGACGAGTCTTGTTTTACAAGAAGGAAACATAATGTCGGACGAATATATCCCAACCAATGGGTTTTTGGTGGTATTTGCAGGGAGACGAAAAAATCTTTCATATATTCAGTGCCCAACAGGAACAAAGATACTTTAATAGCGTGCATTAAAGAATGTATTCTTCCAGGAAGTGTTATAATATCAGATTTATGGAAAGCTTATTCCACTATAGAAAGAATAGAAGGGTATGATTTTAAGCATTATACAGTCAACCATTATGAAAATTTCGTTGATCCTTCAACTGGAGCGCACACTCAGTCGATAGAATCGTTATGAGCCGCGGCCAAAATAAGAAATAAAATAGAAGCTGGAACTAGAAGAACAATGTTGGATTCATATCTCTGTGAATTTATGTGGAGACAAAGGAATATGGGGAAAGACCTTTTTGAGGTTATATTGGAAGATATCGCTTCATTTTGGAAATTAGAATAAACCATATCATTTGTGTTAACAATTATAGTTACTTTATATTAATCACGTGTTACTTTTTAATAACAGTTACTTTTTTTAATAACCGAATTGTGCATTAAACGAAAAAGACCCCAAAAACCCTATCCTAATAAACCTAAAAATTTAGATCTCCAATGTAGCATAGTCCAATTAGCCATAGCAGCATAAAGTGACGTTAAATGAACAAACAACAACAAGAATAAAGATTTATCAAATGGATTTTGACAAGGATAGAATGGATAGAAGTGTTCATCAAAATTGTATGACAGACATTAATATAAGAAGAGGAACGTGGCCAGAGGGGTCTAGAATTAGCATTTTATTTCAATCTTATAGCATGTGTTATTAATTAATTATAGCATGTATATTTCAATCTCCATTATTATGAACATATAAGGTAGGTTTTATAATTATCAGAATTATCAGTGTTCAGGTTATAAACAATGGTGGATAACAATCCCTGCATACCGGCTAAGTCATAAGTACCCAAATGACAACTGCCTCTATTATATTTTCACACGGTTCATCCCTTACCTTGTAGTGGAACTTGCAGTAAACAGCTTCGTTTTGCTCATTGACCAGCTTGAAGGTATTGGAACCATATCCACTCATGTGTCTGAAACCATCTGGGATGCCTCGGTCAGAGAATAGGATCATCACTTGCATAAGAGACTCAGGTCGCAAGCTCAAGAAGTCCCAGTATGTATCATAGTCCTAAAAGTGTAATTATACATAAAATATTATTATAATAGTGATAGAAAGATTGATATATATTAACTTAAAAAAGTAATTTATTTTAATTATAAATTATATTACCATCTAAGGAGCTCACTACTAACACAGAGAACAAAAGTCATGCTGTATAAGACCCTGATTAGGCTATTCCTGACCTACGCCTCTGAAACATGGAATTATCCAGCCAAGGAAAAAGAGCTGGCTGTTTTCGAAAGAATGCTGCTCCGCAGAGTTTTCGGAGCTTTTTGTGTAAATGGTCAATGGAGAAAGCGAACCAACCGAGATGTTTGGGGAGCCCGACATCATTATTTGGATAAAAATTAATAATTAAAGTGGGCCGGCCATGTGGCGAGAATGAGTGAGGAGGATCCCGCGAAGAAGCTGCAGGAGGGAAAGTAGGAAGAGGAAGACCAAGGCTAAGATGGGAAGATGGAGTGGCACAGGATGCCAGGCGCATCTTAAATGTCCGCAACTGGAGGGCAGCTGCATTAGGCTACACCTACATTGGATCCGGTGCGATACGATGAGACGTCGCTAGAAAACCAAATATATCGAGAGCGCCTACATTGGATCCGGTCTGAACCGATCCATTTTTATCCGACCGATTTAGTCGCTCGCGGAAACAAAATAGTTTATTTATTTAGATAGAGCCGCCTGGCGAAGGCTCCGCGAGGAGGCTAAGACCCACATAGGTTTGTAGAGTAATATTGTTGTTATTGTTAATTATATTATTTTAAATTATTATTTTCTCTCCATAGTAACTATTTAACAGGAGCATTTATTTATTGGAACATTTCATACACGTGTATACTCCGTACCTTATAAAAAATATTTACAATATAAAATCATAACATAT
Source organism: Troilus luridus (assembly GCA_964056705.1). Taxonomy (NCBI): domain Eukaryota; kingdom Metazoa; phylum Arthropoda; class Insecta; order Hemiptera; family Pentatomidae; genus Troilus; species Troilus luridus. Next base: position 136,290,117 of record OZ057413.1, on the reverse strand, counting down.
CATGGGGTTACTAGTGAAATACATGATTTAGTCAAAACATGATTTTGAGGAAACGACTATGAAAAGAATACTAGAGTAGTTAGTCTGAATACAAAACAATGAAAGATATGACTTAGTGGGTTTCATCAATGGAAACATCTCTTACAGGTAGCACTGCAATATGTAATTACAAATAATGTATACAGAGTATTATTAATTACTTTATATTAAAATCAATTGAATCATCAACCATGATTCAAAACAAACAAATTAAATTACTTTAGTCTCTTTTTCTTAATCTTCGAATTTGAAAGTAACATGGAAACTAACTAAAAGCATTACCTCTTTACACTTATATTAAATTTTAATCATCAATAAATAAAAGATACAAAGTGACTTTAATTTCATTTGTTCGTTTTGATAAACTTATTTTTTAAGTTTAACAAATCATAAATCATGAAAGAACATTGAAAATCGACTAAAACTGCTCAAATTTTTAAAAGTTATGAATTATTTAATAATATTAATATTTCTACTTTGCTAGACTTTTTCCACGCCTCAGTTCTTGTATTTACGTGGAGAGGTATATAGAAGACGGCTTAGGGAAAACGAGGAAAAATCTGACCGACTTAAAGGGAAATTAAAAAAAAAACTGGGTTGGAACGCTCATTACGACAGATCGTTAAATAGTTTCCGACAAGTCAACCGTCAGATAGAATTCCAGGTGTCCTAGCTTACAGAGGACCGATAAGGCTCAATAAAAAATTATATGCCTTTCAAACATTATTGGGGGAAAGTAACGTCCGAGGCGTAGGTGGCAGAATCGCGTCTAGGGTGATCTGAAGAGGTTAGGTCGTAATCCACGATGGTGGTGTCGCTAATCATGAACATACTTACATTGCCATAACTGTATTTAAAGTGTTTATATCAGATGATTATATCATACTCATGCATTGTAGCCTCATTTATCAACATCAATTATGTTTTTTTGTCAAATAGAAAATAAGATGCGCCCTCAATTAAGGGCTAAGTCACCCTCGGTCTTCCCGTAACTGACTTAAATCTTAAATCGCGAAGATTTTTTATCCTAAGGTTTCCTCAGAATGAGGTTTCCTTCAAGCAAAAAATTTCATTTAATTCCTTTTTCCATTTTCTTCTATCTTGTATATCTTCCTTCTTCAGACCATGGTCGTGCATACTTTCCTCAATTCCTTCTATCCCTCTTTTTCGTGGTCTCCCTCACCGTTTCCTCCCTTCCTCCAATTGAAAATTTAATTGTGCAAACTTTCTTCCTTCATTCTTCTGAGATGACCATACCATTCCAATCCCTTTTTCTCTATGTTTTGTTGGGTTTGCATTCGCTCTTTAATTTCGGTTAAGGTCCTTCTTTCTAGCCTCGATACCCTGGCTCTCACCCTATAGTCCATCTCAGTACCAAGTTGATTTTTTCCTAGATCAGCGCTTACCGTCCGATATATAGCGATATCCTTTCAATTATGGACTTATATTTGAGTCTCTTCATACCTTTCGTCCCATTATTACACCAAAGGTCCGAGTTAAGCGTACCGATTGCTTTGCGGGTTGTGTTTAACCTTCGCTTTATCTCTTTTTAATATCCTTAGTTAAGCAACCAAGTGCTCCAGGTCATAAATGACCGTGTATTTAGTTTTGGTGAAGTTTATCAAAGATCTTTCATATATTAATTACATATGGTTCACTATGTATGCTGATCAAATGGTTATCTAGAAAATATGCTATGTATAATGACACCGCTTGAAGTTCTAACCATTAACCGTTAATCCAGGGAACAATTCTGCATAACAAAGTTTCAATTATAAGGTGCCTTAGCTTACTAGCGGTACGATTATCGTGACTGATCCAACGAGATCCGCCAAACTAGCGAGGTAGATGTACTCATCAACGAGGCTAATAATAATATCGAAGCCATCTTCCGTTAGTCAAGCCAATTTATTCACGTAGAAACGGGATTCTTAACTGCATACAAGGGTAACATGATTTTGAATTGATTGCAGAAAAATACTGTGTTCCGGGATATTGAGAATGCCTTACGTGACCAAAATTATAAGCTATTATTTATGGCATATCAATTTAGATTACATATAATATATATTTCCTGTACCACTACAACCCATGAAGGGTCTTGGTTTCTATACCGTTTCAAGGACAACGGTTATGCAGGGAGGTTATTTGTCCGAGATGACGCTTAAGCACCATATTTTTTTACCAATTAAGGGTCCCCACATTAGAGGCTGAACGCCCACTAGGAGGGTCCTCAGATCAGATTAAATAATTCATCTGCAACAGCTGGACTTGAACTCGGGACCTTTGACGTAGCATCTCAGCGCTCTACCGAATCAGTTTTCCGAGTAAGGTTTAGCGAATAAGGAACTTGGACCGAATAAGGCTTAGCGAACCCGAAGGCTCGATGCCGATACCACCAATCTATGTTTACAAACCTCCGTCCACGGAGCACCACCCAAACCCAAACCCAAACCCGCCAGATCACACTAAACCTCAATCTACCCCTCAGATGCTCCCCAGTCGGCACAGCGGTTATTAACGTTTTTAGGGATTCGTTCGTTACTAAACCTTATAATCGTTATTACGGATAACGCTGTATAAAGCTCAGGCGGTAGAGCGTTGAGTTTCTATGCCGAAGGTTCCAAGTTCCAAGTTCCTTATTCGGAAAGCTCCTTTCCAATAAACTATGAATGTTAAGTATTATATTACAGATACCGGATAGCGATTAAGGAACTTAGCGAATATTATTTAATATTCGTTCCAAAAAAAGGATGAAATCACTGGGGAATATAGGAAATTACATAACACGATATCATATCTTTATCTATTATAATATATTATTATATCTAACGTTATCCATAATATATATATATTTATTTTTTTCTGTACCACTACGACCCGTGAACGAGTCCGGGGGTTCAGTACATGGTTGAGACTGTACTGTTTCATGAACAGTTGTTCTGCAAGGGGGTGACTTGTCCTAGGTCACGCTCAACCGCCAGGTTTCCCCCTTATTATGGGTACCCTATTTTTATAATATTTTATAGAGGCTGGGTGGGCCCCAGGAGGGTCCAAGATCCTATATGATCCATCTCCGGCTGCAAACAGACTAAATAAAAGTAACTGCCCGCAGCGGGATTTGAACCAGGATTTCCGGCATGGCAACTCAGTGCTCAACAACTGAGCCACTCCGCTCCCCGTTATCCATAATATAACGTTCCTAACTTATTGGAAAGGAGTTTTTGAATAATGAACTTGGAACCTTCGGATAACTGAATTTGGATAACAATTCAGTGCTCTACCGACTGAGCTTTCCGGTCCATAAAATATATAATGCTTATATCTTTTAAATATATAGTTAATTTCCTATACATATGACCCCTAGAGAGAATTTCGATAGAAGCAGTAGGATTATGTTAGTGCGGCCACTTGCCCTGCCGAACTTTTTTTTGTCAATAATTACGAACGTTAAAGATGAATTCAAGGAGTTAATTAGCACTAATTCCGCTAGATGGAACTACTTTGGCTCCGTGAATTGATAAAGTCTCAGTACTCTTAAGTTGTACCTAAACAACCTTTTTTTTTAGTTGTTTCTCATTCCAATTTTTTAGAATTGTGTATTTGTGCCTTTCATTCGTCGCATTAGTGGTACGAAAACATATCTACTAAATTCAGGTTATTGAGATATATGTGATATCTAACATTATTTTTTAGGATCACAAGATCTTATGTCTGCGTTGCCTGGATATGTGTATACAACTTTTTGCTTTCACTATAGTTTCTTTTCAGGTATTTATCAATATTTCGTTCATTTTTTAAAAAGGACAAATTCGTTTATAAGTTTTTTGTCGCTGAGGTGTTGAGTTATCTGCAGCATTCGATGTTTTACTTTATAGTGCAAAAGTTTGCAAGAAGTAAAGCATTTTATTTTACGTAATATGTTAATAGTGAATGAGACAACTTACAATCAGATGGGTGACAGGATTCCTCTTCTGGGAGTGGATGAACGAAAAGAAGAGCAGAGGGTCTCTGACGAAGAATACTGGTGTGTTGTTTCCCACGAGGTCCCATATCCCTTCGTCTGTGTAGAACTTGATGGCGAACCCTCTTGGATCTCTGCAACAAAGACCTTTATATAATGCTCTATTTATTTAGTATTGGTACTAAAATTAGTAACTGAAGGAAGTTTAAATTCTTCTTTCAAACTAGGCAGATCAAGAAATTCAGGAAGTCATCAACAGTAATAACGTCAGCTTTCAGAATAAAAATAATATACACTGAATGTATTATGAGTATTTTATTTTTTATTAATTGTTATAATTTTCAAATAAAAATTATAACAATTAATAAAAAATAAAATAAAATATTTAATAAATAATGACGTATCATAAGTCAACAAGATCCTAAATAAAGTAATGTTCAATGAACATTCTTCCCCTTGTATACATCGCATATTGCGAGAAAGGGGATATGGGATCAGTGAAAAGAAAGGATGTGTCAGGACCGAGAAGCATGTCAGGTTAGCTCGTTTGAGAGCACCACGCTAGAAACGTGGGCGACCCGGGTTCGAGTCTCTGTATATATCACAGCCAATCAACATTTATCTTAAGTTATAACAAAAATAAGTTTTATCTCCAGCTGGTACAAAAACATGTGTTTTTGGCTAAATTAATTAGGACTGAAGTAAGTCTTTTCTCACTGTGCATTAGAAATTGAGTCGAAAAGTCAACTTCATTCTCTAGGGAATAAAGTAAAAATATGACAACCTAATTCGTCTAAATAATGTAGGTTTTGTACTGAAAAATTTCAGGGTTAGGTTGGTACACCAGTCACACCGGCCATTAAAATCAGCTGTGTTTTCAAAACACCAAAACTGATAAACAGAAGTTCATTTGTGTAAGTTATGGATCCACCACATATTGTACAAGAAGCAAATAATGTTATTTAAAATATATTTCCAGCTAAATCAATATTGTAAATCAAAACAACAAATCATAATTGTAATAATTGCACATTTAATTTCAGTATTTGAATTTATTGTAAAGCATAACATAATATAAAATATTATAGCGTATAGTTTGCCTTTTTACATCTGGAGATAAAATCTTGTATGCCCCTCGGGACTAAATTGATAATTATTCCCAGCAATACTTTACTCCCTCGGCTGAGCGTCGTGAGTAAAGATAATTATTCCCTCGCATTCGCTCGGGTACAAACTTACAGCTGAGGGAATAATGGACTTCATTAGTCCTTAGGTGCATAAATAACTATTAAAGAGCAGTGTATGTTATAGTATCTTAAAAACATTTTCAGGGGTGTAAAGAATACACATACTTCGGTACGATTTGAGAGAATGGTTTAAGGATTTCCTATTTTACGGTTTATTTACATAAAAATAAAGGAGACCTTATAATAACAATGTGGTATTTGTGAGGAATATCATACTCTACGAAAATATTGAACACATATCAGATTCCTTCACGAAATCGATTCTTCCAGTGTAACTAAGCGATTTTTTTTTTTTGATTTTTTAACTGTCATACATTACTTACTTGGTTAACAGAAATTTATCTCAGGGAACTGTAAATTACAAAAGTCATTACGGAACAGTTTATCTCAGATAATTATTAAGGATGAAGATGTTATATTTAAATACCAATTGAAAACTTTAATCTCATAAGAGGAAAGAAAAAAAAAAGATCCGATATAATAAAGAAAAATTGAGCGATGAGGGGGACACAACACGCAGGGAAATCGGTTCATTCAAGTCCAAATACTATAAAACAAAATAAGAAGACAAAAAGGAGACTGAACGAATGTTTTGTCTTTAACTTCCATGTACATCTGTATTATTTACTATTTATTATTAAGTTTACATACCTGACGGTATCAGCGCTACCTGATTCACGAATGACCGTAGAGAACCTGACTGCTATGGTTGTCTTCTTGCCGATCTCTGAGAAGATGGAGGCCTTGGTGTACCGGGTGATGTCGTTGGTCACCACGAAGAACCCGAAGGCTCCTGAGGAGAAGGAGATGAAGAAACGTTTAAAGCAAATTGATAATAGATTATGTTTATAATAATATATAATTTATGTAATATGGTGTGGGAAAGGTTAGTAAATAAAGTATTGTAGAATAAGGAGAACCTATATGAAGGCTGCGTGTGATCTCAGTCAAAGTGATCCCTTTGCTGGACTACCATTGGGTTTGTAACTTTACAGTCATTTAGTAGAAATAACCCGTCCTTAAAAAATGCAAGAAACGACTTCATACTCCAATGTAGGTGCTGAATCCTGGAAGTAGAGCGCTGAGTTGTTACGCTGAAGAGCTCGGGTTCATCCGGTTGTTACAGATAAATTACTTTGTCTGTCAACCACCACTGATGTGCACTATAGGATTTACAGACCCAAACCTAAATGAACTGGGGCAAACCTAAGTATCGTACGTGATCACGTACATTCTCTAACATGTATTAAACTAAAGAAGACCCTTCATGAGTTGTAGTGGTATAGGTAATATCTCTCTATTCCACCCCTAACCACCCATGCACCACCATCTATACCTTCACTGACGATACAGCCATTATTTCTTCTCACAGAAACCCAAACCTAGCATCTATTGCTCTTCAGAGTCATTTATTTGTTTTAGAAAAGTGGTTCTTTTATTGGCAAATCAGAATAAAGGCCTCAAAAATCGAGCCACGTAAGCTTCTCTCTACGCAAAACTTCGTGTCCACCAGTTAAATTGATAGCGACGAAGTACCTTTCCAAAAACTATATGCGTTATCTTCTGGACTACAGTCTTCACTTGACTTGCGGAACAAACGACTTATCTATAACAGTATACTAAAACCTGTTTGGAACTTTGGGGTTCAGCAAAACAAGTCCACATACAGAAGATACAAACAACACAGTCAAAATTTCTCAGAAAACTTGTTAACGCGCCATAGTATATTTCGAATCACACCATACACAACGACATGAACATTCCCATTATAAAGTCAAGTATTCTTAACAAATACATTCCACTCATCGACACAAAATCACCCAAATCCACTCGTACTTCCGCTTTCCTACTCCCTGTTACCTGGACTTGATAAGCAAAGATTAAAAAGACATTGGCCAAGAGATCTACTCAACTATTGATATTTTTATTCCAAAACTTGATGTTCCTGAAAAAAAGCTAAGAGAAAATTTGCTGGGTGAAAATGAAAACTAAATAATAAATAATAATAAAATATTCACATTTTCCATTTCCATAAAAGAAATAAAAATAAAAATATTTTCTCTCAACACATCGAACTAAGATTTCGATGTATCGATTTGTACTCTTTGATCTACTCAAACATCTATTTTAATTGTTTTATTTTTTTTACTAAGGTAATAAAATAATTAAGTTCGATGACTTCGCGTTTAGAAAAAGCTGTGAACGGGGCTGTTTAAGAGATCTTGACCTTCAAGTAAGAGAAATATCAAAATGCAAGTATTTAAGGTCAAACTGTTACCGTTGTCAATTAAAAAAAATCTCCCGGGATTGTTGTACCTGTCTTAAAAAATAATTAGTCCTTTTTTTTTTTTATTAGAAATGTTTATTAATGGATATTTAGACCATTTTTTTTTTATTTAAAAAATATCCGAAGTGGATAACTGATTACTTCCTTGTCTCTCCGATTAATTTATAAACCTGGGGCCAAAAAAGTGGTCCTGAATCAAATTAAACCCCACAGAAGCTGCAACAATTATTACTAGAGTGATGAAGGGATAAAGTTTTTACGCTTAGAATAACAAATATATTATCTTTTTTTTTTTTTTTTTTTTTTATTTAATTCAATGATATTTACAACTATAATGGTATTATATCAAGTAAATGTGCAAAAATGTAGAATATGACATGAAAACACTTGTGGAGAAACTACCCATCGATAGCACTCCAATAAAGTTCTATAGTAGATGATCTCGAGGCCATCTTCTTTTCAGGCGCCTCGGGGGGTTATCAGGAATAGTATGGGAAGCAAGCTGAGAGACTAGCGGATTCAAGTGCGTATGGAGCTTGTTATGGAAGGATAGGTATCTAGTTTGGGCCAAATCAGTAACATATGGGATATTAAGATCATGATGGATGAGTTTGTTTGTGACATAATAAGGAGCATTGAGGATTTTACGAAGGATTTTGGATTGCAAGGATTGGATACGAGATGAATTGGATGGTTTAGTAGAGCCCCAAAGCTCAACTCCGTGTGCCCAAATAGGTCTGATGACTGTCATGTAAATAAGTCTTTTGTAATTAATTGGTAGCTTAGAGCGTTTGTCCAGTAAGTGTTGAAGTAGGCGAAAATGTCGAGCAGTTTCTTGTCTTTTCAGTCTTGTATGAGGATTCCAAGTGAGACGTTTATCCAGATGGAGTCCTAGGTAACGTATCTGTTCGACAGGGTTCAGTGGTGTATTATTAAACGATACAGTAGGACAGGAATTCGTAGGTTTACGTCGAAGGGTGAAGGTAATTTGATGGGATTTGTTAGGATTTATTTTAATCCTCCAATTTTGACACCATTCTTGTAGGTGTGAGATATGGGATTGAAGAGATTGGGATGCAACAAATGGATCCTTATTAACTGATAACACACATGTGTCATCAGCGTAAGTAGTGAATATATTATCTGAACTGAATAATTAACAAATATATACATTATCGAGAAAGGCAATTATCAACCTTAATTCGACATATAATATTCAATGTTATAATTTATTTTTGAATTTGGTTTCTAATTCTACCGAATTCTAATTTCGTCCACGTCCTCTTTTCCATTAATTTTTAACATTTTATTTATTTTTTAATAATAAAAAAAATCATTATTTACATCCTTCATAAAAGTAACCTAATTATTGCATTCAACATCAGAGCACAACTAGTACAGACATGAAATAGTGTAAAGACAAATCACAGTATACATTTATAGAAAAATATATTAACAAATAGGTTATTAGATCCTAAATAAAGTAATGTTCAATGAACATTCTTCCCCTTGTATACATCGCATATTGCGAGAAAGGGGATATGGGATCAGTGAAAAGAAAGGATGTGTCAGGACCGAGAAGCATGCCAGGTTAGCTCGTTTGGGAGAGCACCACGTAGAAACGTATAAATATAAAAAATTATTATTTACACATTCCTTCATAAAAGTAACCTAATTATTGCATTCAACATCAGAGCACAACTAATACGGACATGAAAAAGTGTAAAGGCAAATCACAGTATACATTTATAGAAAAATATATTAACAAATAGGGTCGTTTTCGTTAAATTTCCGCATTTCTAATTAATGGTTAGAAATTTTTTTTTTTTTTTTTTTAAATGATTTTATTGAATTGTACAACTGTAATATTATACATCTAGTACAAAGGCTGTATGAATAAACAAATGCATGAAAAGACGTGTAGAGGCACTACCCATTGGCAGCACTCTAATTACGTTTCTATTATAGAAGGTCTCGAGGCCATCTTCTCTTCAGACGCCTAGGAGGATTGTCCGGGATGGAATTGGAACCAAGGATGGAAACTAGTGGGTTTGGATGGGCCTGGAGTTTATTATGGAATGATAGGTATCTGGAATGGGCTAAATCGGTAACATATGGAACGTTCAGGTCATTATGGATGGTTTTATTTGTGACAAAATAAGGAGCGTTTAGGATTTTGCGAAGGATTTTGGATTGCAAGGATTGAATACGAGAGGAATTTGATGGTTTGGTGGAGCCCAATGGTTAGAAATAAAACGCAAATTATTAAAAAAATAACTACGTTTAATAACAGTTATTTTTAAGACCAACATGTTACTTAATACTTTTTAACGAAATAAGGTGGTGGTATATTTTTTAGTCCAAGAATAAATTAATGTCTAAGTCTTATTTATTGGAACTTTAGGACCAGTGGGTCTTTTTCGCTTAATCCCACTATAAAAAAATGAAGTTATACAAGAGTACATCCACAACAGTGGATTCGGTGGGATATGTCAGGGGAAAAAAAGATTTATGTTAGTGCCGAACAGGAATGAAAACACACTATTAGCGTGTATTGAAGAATGCATTCAGCCCCTAACAATTATTATGTCTGACTTACGGAAGGCCTACTCAAAAATAGAAAAAAATAGTAGGATATGAGTACAAACATTATAGAGTCAACCACTCAACAAATTTAGTAGTGGATCCGTCAACTGGAGCGCACACGCGATCAATTGATTCCAATAATCCACGAAATCAATATAAAAAATCCAATAATTTCAGCTCAGCAACTCAGCTCTCTATAGACGAACGCTCCCAAAGATGCACGAAGCCTTTTTAAAAACTGTAAGAAGAAGTTTAAAGCCTCATAAGGCATTTTCTAATCTTAAAAAACAATATACATTCTTAATTTCTAACTTATAAATTCATTTAGAAGAACAGTAGTTGCTCCCAAATCTTCAAATATCGCTTAAATGTCAGGTAAACATGTCGAAAACGGGAATAAAATGTTTTAATTTTGTCGAAAAATATAAAGTCGATATATACATATCGTTCTAAATAAAGGAAGTATCGAAGATCCGATTCGATTTTGTTTTTTCTCTTCAATTACGTCTCGAAGGATCCGGTACCATTATATAATATAAAAAAAAATATCTTCAATGGCATCTCGGAGTTATTACAGTCCATTAGATAATCAGCACTTAGTTTGAGCAGGTGGCCTTCGACGACTGTGAAAATTGTTTCGCGGTAAAAAGCAACATTTAAAAAAAATAGAAAACAGAAAAAAACATCTTGTAAAATATATTTCTTGTTAAAGATATCTAAAATTTTATAGATTTTTCGAAGGATTCTTGGAAGGGAACATTGACTGTTCTATTGAGAAAGTAGAAACTGTCCCATAGCCTAAAAGGTAAGGCGTGCTGAGCCAGGTAATAAGAAGTCTCTTAAAAGGTTAATCGGAGCTTTTAGCTTGACAATTGACTTGGATTGACTTACAGTGGCGTAGCAAAGTATGTCTTCACCCCAATGCAATTAATAAAAAAAAAACCCGTGAAGGGTCTTGAATTCAGTACATGGTAAAGACTGTACTGTTTCTAGGACCAAGGTTGTGCAGGGAGGTGATTTGCTCTATATCACGCTCAACCACCAGGTTTTCCCCAATCAAGGAAACCCACTTTATAGAGGCTGTTTGAGCCCTGGAAGGGTCTTTAGATCCAATAGGGTCCGATCCCCGGGTGTTAACAGACAAAAAAAATTATCTCCCACAGCGGGATTTGAACCGGGGCCATTCGTCACGGCAACTCAGCTCTCAACCACTGAGCTACCCATAGGTCATGGGTCAGTCCCCCATCATAGTCATAATATGACCGTATTATTCTTAAGCCATCGAATTACTCTCTAATCCAATCCTTACAATCCAAAATCCTTCGTAAAATCTTCAATGCTCCTTACTTTATAACGAACAAAGTAATCCATAATGACATTAATGTCCCATTTGTTGCTGATTTGGGCCGAACCCGATATCAATCCTTTCATGACAAACTTCATTCCCACTCAAACCCACTAGTTTCAAACCTTTTCTATCCCAATAATCCTCCGAGGCGTATGAAAAGTAGGTGACCTTGTAAATTGAATTTATTATTTGATTACTACCACTGAGTAGTTTCTCTACCAATTTTTATCCATGCCATTACGTATCATTCATAATACTTACTAATTGTTATATGTTATTATTATAATACAGTTGTAAATGTCAATTAATATTAATTATTACGACCAGTACTCACCTCCGCCTTTGGCATGTACCACTCTCTCCGGGATCCTCTCCCTGTCGAAGTGCTGCATCTCCTCGATGAAGGGCACATCTTGGAGGAGGATCGGACCTCGAGGGCCGACCGTGAGGACGTTACCTCTGTCTGGGATCGGAGCTCCTGAGGATCTTGTCAAGGGAATGGTGAACTAAGTTGGAAAAAACATAAATTAATAATAAATGGTATCTATTTAGCGTTCTTTAAAAGGAATTGTAAGAAATACGTAATCCCTAGAGGGTTGGGCATAAATGAATGGTATGGACGATAGTTTGGTGTGAAGGTTACAAACAGCTGGTTGGAACAAAGAACTTTGTGTGAAAGGGATTTACCACTACCTCTATCACTTATTATGTTTTATTTCATTCCTACATTTATTCCAAATACATTCAGGAATTAATGTTTATTTTTAGTTCATTATTATACAATGCTAATTTATTTATATTTCAGTGGAAAAACCATCGGAAACCTATCCCACGGTGAGGATAGATTACCAATGGTGTGGATTGAGTGTGAATTTAAAGTACAGTGGTTGGAGACGCGGGCTACCCGAGTTCGAATCCCGGCCAAGACAAATCTTTTCTCTTAAAAATAAAAATATTTAGATATTTTGTTTTCGTCATAACATTTTCTCATAAATTTTCTCGTTGTATTTACTGCATACATAAAATGTTTTTTATATTTATATATTTTTGTTTAAGACGTAATAATAAACTAGTAATAGCTAAAAATCAAGGATAAGGACTGCTTGGATAGAGAGCTTTTCGGAAAAAAACTAAAAGAAGTTGGGGTTCTTGCAGGAAGGAAGGAGAGACGATGGAGAAAATGGACTAAGGAAGAGCGAGAGGAACAGTCCAGGAAGATGAGAGAGTATTGGAGTAGACGGAAGGCGGAGAGTGTGAAAAAGATTATTAAGTGATATTCGCGTGGTCCTTGCTGGCCGATTCGTGTAAAAAAAACAGTAACAAAGATTACAATCGTATGGAGAAAGTATGTTTATTATTATTACTAAATATTAAAATACATTTTTAAATTAATTATATGCGTATGGTTTGTTTGTCTGTTGTTTATTCATTTGACGAAACTTTATGCTGCAATTTATTATGGTAAATCATAAAGAAATCGGGCGATACTACAGTGAGCGTCTTAAATTTTTCATATCTATTTTTAGGATTGGAATCTTTAACTATTTACTGACATACAAAAGGCTCGAGACACCCGTTATACGTTCCCTCCGAAGGACGGCATAGACAAGAATTTTTCACTCCCTTATAAGGGGTCCTCTGAACCGATAAAGAAATTTTAACATATTTTTAGAAAATACACTCTAGTCAACCATTTTCTTTCGTCCTGGTTCGTTTCGTTAAGCAAGACTCGTTTTCCTTATTAACGGGATAGGTTGTAACTGTACGATAGGGAAACCTCTTTGTTCTTTCCTCCATTCCAATGTTCCTCCCGCAATCATTCCTGAACGACTTTCTGTTTGTCCTTGGTCAGTTCCATGACCTTTTCCTAAAGGCTTATTAAGACCTTTTCCATCATTTTTTGTTTAATATGATACATAACCATGTAGTTTTTAAATCGGCTGAAGATACGTTCAATACCCCAATAGAAGTTCAATGTTTACACACTTCGATACAAGTGGACATTAATCTCCTTGCAGAAGGAAGATCGGAGTAGACCATTCACTAACAACCGTTAGCTTCAAGCTCAAAGAAGTTGAAGAACCGGTCGGGTTGAGATTGGTCAAATTAGCATCGCGGATTGTCGGGGTCATCCGAGGGTCATTGACTTGTTTTTCTTTCTGATCTTGGCATTCGTTTCGACCACAAATAATTTCTTTCTGAATCCTATAGTAAAATAATACACCAAGAAAAAAGTTCAAACGCAATATATAAGAAATTATTTCCATAAAAAGATATATGAATCGTTATAATAACTATATGTGCAATATTTAAATGCATTTTAATAAACTCTTATAAGCCATAACAGCAATATAAAAATAATATATACCAAAAATAAAGATAATATACAAAAAATTACAAAACCACACACCTGTTGATCCCAATTTAGTGGTTTTTTTCAGAAGCGTGTTAATACAATATAGTCATAGTAATATACTAGCATAATGATGTTTCGTAACTTATTTCTACATCAATTTGTGAAGTTTTATAATTATAATTAATAAATGAGTATCAATTATCGGTATAAGACGGCGGTTCGTAGCCCTTCAGCTTTTTAAAGGGAATAAAAAATCTTTGGTTATGCCGTCCTTCAGAAGGGACTTTGGAAGGTGATGCCGAACATATACATAGGTACTCGTTAAAAATCTCTATCCTAATTAAACCTGGGTAGGCAAAATTTAGAGCTCCCAGTGTTGCATCGTCCGATTAGCCATACCAGCATAAAGTGGCGTAAAATGAATCAAAAAATAGCAACAACGATCATTAAGTCAAGAATCAATCATTTCATCAAGAAATGATTACTGTAACATTCACACATTTCTCAAAACAACACTGTCATTTTCCTAATAAAGTCAACACTGGGAGTATCCATGGCAACCAGCCCTGGCCAGAAGATTCCAGCTGTTGTTAGACTAATGTACATACTTATAACCTCTACTTAATGTTTATCTTCAAGTGTTGTAATTGTTATCAATTTAATACAATGTTCAAATATCTACAGTGCTTTTTTTATTTCTTTATAACCACTTTTTTTCCATACTAAGCCTCACGATTATTTGTGTTTTTCGAGAATATTAAAAATAAAACCAATGAAAAGTTAAAACTTGTTGTGACTCAACTCGAAGCGAAAACCTGCGGAAGACTGATATCTAAATGAGTCTTTTATGTTGACACTAGTCTGTAATATTAATGCCCATAATTATTTAACATTTCCTAGTCATCCGAGCAATTTTCGCAAAAAAACCTCGAACAAAGTCTGGGCAATATATATCTATACCAAACCATAAAGTAAAGGCAATTGACATAAATGATTAAAATCGGGTGCAAAAAACAAAAACAGCTATAGCGTTTTGAAGAGTATTACAACCCAAATTCTACGTGTCTTGGAACGTGAATATCAAAAGTTTGAGGTAGGGTTAAAATCTATTTTGTATTGTTCAATTCCATAGCTTTCAAAATAGAATTAACCAATAAAAAACATAATTGTAATCATTTGATGGCTTGTGCAGGTTACTATTCGGCGAATAACTCTTTTTTCTTTAAAAATGATAACAAAAACTGATGCCCCAAGAAAGGCTTCTGTGTAGCGTATTAGAAGAGTAAGAGTCGGGATATCTGGATTCAACTACAAAAGTATCAGATACAGAAAAGTATCGGTATCACATGTATTCAGATACAGGAAAATCAAGTATTTCCCATGGCTAGTAAAAGTATCACATACAGAAAAGTATCAGTATCACTCGTATCAGATACAGAAAAGTATCAGTATCACTCGTATCAGATACAGGACACCCATCTTAAATCTCGTAAAACTATTAGATTTATCACTGACAAATTGTATAATAAGTTCTGCTAATTTTGTGAAATCTTTGACTGCATCCTCTGACCAATTAAATCTATCATTACAAAAATAAATATTCTACAATTTGTAAAGTACAATCTTTATAATATCTAGTACCCATTTAGAACATTACCGATATATGTCTAGATCAAAACGAAGTTAAATGTTATATTGTTAAATTGATTTTAATTCGGAAACCACTTTATGCTAAAACAGTCCGGTTATAGCGGTTGAGACTAATACATCGTATACATTCAACCTTTCCTCGATTGCGTGATATTTATTATTGAATCGGCTCGTTGGCTAAATAACGGCAAATTTTCAAGACCTCGATCGATTTCTAAAAATTTCCGGTTCTGCTTCCATTCACTTATGTCCTTGGAGTGTTATGCACTTTACTTAGGTTGCATTCCATTCTTTGTGAATTAAATATTAGCAGTAACAATTTATTCTGAGATCAGATGTGAAATATCATCAGGGCAAGTCTGGATAGACTTCAAGAACTGGTTGAGCGATGTCACGATAGTAAGGCTAGAATCCGAAATATTTTAATTTGTCGGTATTTTGTAAACTTAGCCGTGAAGAAGACCTCCAATATGGGCCGAAACGTTGGTTTTCCAATAAACAGTTCTCCCAACTTAAGACATTTTGTTTATACCTACACCTCAGCTATTTTCTTTCTGTTAAAAATTAATAAGCCATAAGTGGAAAAAATCCCAAACAATATAGGCAGGACAAAATGGCAAACATGTTTTTGTCAATATTTGGAGGCACTTGTACTTTTAAACATTAATAACAGGTTGGAGGTGGGGTCGCCCGTGCTGTTTTGGTTAGAATAGCAACTTACTGTGAAAAAGATCGCGAACTCGCAGTCCGGCAGATGGCTCTACGATTTTTTAATGAGAGTAAAAAATCATTGGTCATGCCATCTATCGGAGGGGACGTAAAATAGATGGAAAAATTATTAGTTCCGAGCCAGTACAGTATGTCAGGTAATCGTTAACGATATTATCTGGATAGGAGAAATTTAGAACTCTCACTGTAGTATAGTTCGATTAGTCATAGCAGCATAAAGTGACATTAAATAAACAAACAGCATGGAGGTTGTAATAATTTTATATCCACCTGCTCATCAGCATAAATATTGAGTAAAATCTATCCTTTCATCAGGGAATTGAGAGACGGTCTGATGGATTTACGATCTCATAAATTACCCCATCGCTAAGTATCCTGTCAAACTTACTTGTTGAGATGGAAATAATACAAACAAATTACCGTTTTATCAAAAGTCTGTAAATATTTGCTATTTATTATTTACCAACACTTAATAATCCCTTTAGATCATTCTCTAAGCTTGTTTACTAACACTGCACTTCTTCAAAAACGCCTCAGTTTAGTTATTTATTTCAAAGAAGAAACATGACAGTGTCCTACGAAATTCTCGTAATTTTAAGACATTACTGGAATAAATTTTTTACAGCCGCTGAAGGAACTCGTGAAATTATTAAATATGATGGGGAAGGTGTCCTTGACCAGCGCACTGCGCGGCGTTGATTTGAAAAATTTAGCAGTGGAGATACGACGTTGGAAAGGAAGAAGGGCTCCGGGCGACCATTAATGGATATTGATGAGGTTCTGAAGGAAGGCTGTTGAGTCAAATCCGTCCACAAGTACTCCCGAACTTGCCAGGGAGTGTGGGGTGTCGAGAGATAATGTTAGTCGCCATCTTCTCTCCATGGGGAAGGTGAAACGGTATTTTTTTTGTATACACCCTATTAGTATCAACTTGTTAAAAGCAAAAAACCTAAATTAGTTATGTCACAGGAATCGGGAAATAATGAAGTATTAACAAGTGCATTAGTTAAGTACGAGCTTTGAAGATAGAAATGATAGAGGATATTTAGTTTATAAATAATCTACACAAGTGGAACATTCCTAAGCAAAACAAAGTGTTTGTTGTGCTTATTTGAGATTTTTTTTTCGAAGCAAACCATTTCACTCGGACGGAATGTTCATGAAACCACAATAATGGTTTAATGAGAATCTGTTACGTAAAAAAAAAAAAGATTCGATTCGCGAATTTATGGGACCCAGTTGACTGTTTTATGTAACACATCGACCATTGTTATCGTATATCCAAAGAGCTATTTTTTTATTTCGCTGATCGTAATGTCCTTATCGATGTAATCAATAAAATATAATCGATAACTTTATCATATGATCACTCATTTTTGTTTTTATTTCTAAGGGATTCAAATATTCATTTTGTATTTTGAATTTTCTTGTTATCTCTTTTGTAATATTTTTCAAAACTGTTGAATCGTTTTAAGACCGTTATTAGGTTTATTTAGGACAACATGCATCTTAAATCAATATTTACACTATGATAACTCGGATATTGACAAACATTCCAAAGCCACTGTACAAATATGTAGAGAAAGATATCATTAAACAATTTACTGATATGAAGACAACTTCCAAAGACTGAAACTAATCAGTTATATTCTTTTCAAGTGTGAATAGTTTCACAGCCCAATATCATATATCAATATTCCTACAATTAATAATATCAATAAAAGGCTAACATCAATTTACCAATTGCTATTTACAAACATCGTCCCACGGATTACCTCCAAGCCCATGAGACAACCCTTAAAAGTATCCTCCCAACTACGCCTCGGACGTTGTCCAGACGGGTCAGAACTTATTAACTTTTTACTAGGTTTTCCATACTTTTAAGTCTCACCAGTTTTACATTGGTACCTACTTCTGTATTTTTCATTTTGTATCTTACTTTTTACCTACCCTCACACAAGACTAAAAGGACAAGAAACAGCTAGACGCTTCCGACTACTTCAACACATACTAGACAAACGCTCAAAGCTTCAGATCAATTACAAAATACTTATTTATGTGACTGATATAAGACCTATATGGGCTTACGGAATTGAACAATGGGGCTCCACCAAACCATCGAATTCCTCTCGTATTCAATCCTTGCAATCCAAAATCCTAAACGCTCCTTATTTTGTCACAAATAAAACCATCCATAAAGACCTTAACGTTCCATATGTTACCCATTTAGCCCATACCAGATACCTATCATTCCATAATAAACTCCAGGCCCATCCAAACCCACTAGTTTCCATCTTTGCATCCAATTCCATCCCGGACAATCCTCCTAGGCGTCTGAAGAGAAGATGGCCTCGGGACCTTATATTATAGAAATGTAATTAGAGTGCTGCCAGTGGGTAGTGCCTCTACATGTCCTTTCATGTATCTAGTTAGTCATACAGCCCTTGTACTAGGTGTATATATTACAGTTGTACAATACAGCCCTTGTACTAGATGTATATATTACAGTTGTACAATACAGCCCTTGTACTGGATGTATATATTACAGTTGTACAATTCAATAAAATAATTTAAAAATAAAAAAACACTTTTTACCTTCTCATTTTTCTTACTTTTTATATTTCTTTACTTTATCACCTTTATGTAAACATATTCTGCCATTTTGTTATTCATACATATCTTTTATATTCTATCCGACGCTATATGTCTTTACTTTTCTTTAACTCTGTCTGTTGTTCTATAATTCTTAATACTGCAATGTTCTTATTGGTATGTTCTTTTTTTCCTTCTTAGCCCTGAAGATGGCCGAAACGTTGGCACTAGTAACCGATAAGTTTTTCTTATTTGGTGTTATTATTGACTCCACCCCTAGACTAATTGTATCCTTCATTATTAACTTTTTAGAAATTCGTTAATTACTAAGCCATACAACAATCACCCTTCGCAGTAATTTCAATTATATTTACAGAACGCTTCTCCGAAAAATGGAATAGATACCGATTTTAATTTTACCGAATGTTTCAATCACTCCAATGAGTTATTTTCAACGAATGTTGTTTGGTATATTTTGTTCGATCAATATGTTATTATTATTGCAGATGATGGAATCACGTCTTCTTGAAATTGATATAACACTGATGAGCTTAACTGCTTTATTATAACTTTTTCTCAAGTACTTCGTTTCGAACGGTTTTGTCAAAAACCAAATTGGAAAGTTCCAATAACCTCCTCGACACTTTCCGTGATTCGATTATTTAGGATTAGTGACAATATTCTAAGCAGATAAGCGTAAGATTCTGCGGTGATTATTACAATCCATCTTCGCCCATTGTTTTTGGATACGATACATCTTCAGGAATTACCTTGCGTATTCCATTCTTCTACTAACCGTTCATGCATCATGATATCAAATATTACTATCGAACTACCTGTTGTAGATATTTAAAACATCTCAAGCATATAATTATATCGAATGGCAATATTTAAGGATTTTCTGTTTCGCACAACGCTGGAGACTGGCTAGAAGCTTAGTGTGAACGATGGAGAAACACACTTTAGCAAGAATTACAATCCGTCATACGCCTTTTTTGTGGATCGCTATTATTACAGATTCTTTCTATTCTTACAATATTGTTTTCAGCTTACCAGATTTTTTTGACCAGAAACTCAGAAACTCCTATTTCCCAGCTCTATGTTATTAGTTCGCTAGGAATGCTGTCGATTCCCATCATATTTATTCGATTTACAGTTTCCTATGGTAATGTTAATCTCTAGTCAATTATTGTATTCCTGTTAATAGTTTAAACAAATAATAAACTTTAATATTAATCATATCGAATGGATGATACTTTACATCTTACTAAGTGATTTTAACATTGGATACAACGACAGCTACTACCGCGGTAGTTACTATCATGGTAAAGATTGTATAAGCACAGCGAAAGTGACAAGTGATAGTGACCACTCTTTACCAGTAAATACCGTTACCAGTCCTGTTTCCTTACACAACAGTTATTACCTATTGGTCAATGTAACAGTGTTATATTATTGTTATCGATCAGCTGTTATTGTAAGCATCACGTATACTAATGTTCTTGTCATTGTATATATGTTTATTCACACTGCAATGTGGGACAGTTTCTGTTACTAATCATTTACTGCATCTCACCTGAATTTACTCCGTGTCCTACTTTATACCCGTTTTCTTTTAAGTGATTGTATTTAGTTTTATAAGTTTCCTTAAACTTTTCTCAAGAGAAATCGATACAAAGGTAATGAACAAGAATGTTGCATTCTAACTATTTCTCAAGTATTTTGTAGTAGGATAATATTTGATAAAGACCCGGAAATTACATACAATTATAGACCCATTAGTTTACTTCTTGTCTAAACTGTACGAAAAAATAATAAAATATCGACTGGTCCAGCATTTAACAGATAAAAATATACTAATAAATGAACAGTTTGGCTTTCGGTATTTTCACTCTACAACCGGTCAATTGGCGAGAGTAGTTGACATTATCACTAAAAATTTCAACCTAAGAAAGCATACAGGCATGATCCTCATTGACATAGAAAAAGCATTCGACAGGATTTCCCCTCAGTTCCTCATCCACAAATTAATACAATACAATATCCCAAGGTACTTAATTCTAACAATATACTCATTTTTAAATAACAGAACATTCTTTATTTCATCAAACAATAAGCATTCAACAATTAGAACAACAATTGCGGGTCTACCACAAGGTTCCTGTCTCAGCCCAATATTATTTAATTTATTTATTAATGACATTCCAAAAATCAGTAATGTAAATATCGCACTGTTCGCCGATGATACAGCAATACTATCATCATCGTATAAGATAACCACAATAATTAAAAGGCTACAGGAAGCATTTTCCAAGACTAACAAATATCTGAAAAAATGGGGACTGAATTTAAATACTGACAAAACCGAAGCTATAATTTTCACAAAACGAAGACCTAAACTCCCCTCTACCATACTACTTAACAATACCTCGATACCTATATCTAACCATATTAAATATTTAGGAATCTCTTTAGACCGCAAACTAATATTCAACCATCATATAAACAATAAACTAAATAGTGCCCGTAGAATATTATATAAAATGTATCCCTACTTCAACAAAAAATCAAAACTATCGGAAAAAATAAGAAAATATTATATAAGGGAGTCATTAGGCCCATGGTAACTTGCGCATGCCCAGTCTGGAGTTTAGCTAGCAAAACACACATAAAAAAATACAGACCTTCCAAAACAAATGTCTAAGAATCATAAAAAACTATCCAATATATACTCAAATTAACACAATGCACAATGAACTAGATATCCCAACAATACATGAATTTATACACCAACAAACCCTCAGATTCTTCACCTCATGCCAACTATCAGACAACATACTCATTAAAGAAATAGGAAATTATACAAAAACAACAACACAAAAATACAGACACAAACGAACAAAACACATTCTACTATAAATAATATATATATTGAAATGAGTTCTTCCTTAAATCAATGTTCTTATATGCTATATAATGTAGTATATAATAATAATGTTGTATATAAAAATGTTTTGTATGTACTCTTATAAATGTATATCTTTTGTATAAAATCCTATGTACTTCTTTTTTCTGTTGGGTTTTTTAAATTTTTACCAACAACAAAAACTTATTAACCAAACAACCATGTATGCAAAATCATTCTCATTGTAAGGGATTATCCCACCAATGTTTAAAATGTATGTATATAAATTTAAAATTAAATAAAAATTGAAAAAAAAAATATATATATTTGATCGATAATCAAACGATTTCATCAAAAAACCTATCAGTATCTCACATAATTCAGTAGTATAATATAATGTGCCGGTAAAAGCAGATTGCTCAGTTGTTATCACAATATTTCTTCGTTTCATTTTTTGCGGATAGGTATGGATACAGATTTGTTTTCTTCTTTGGTATTTTTATTTTTATTTTGGGAGAGGGGTGGGAAAGAGGTTAGAGGCTACTGTAAGATCACAGATTCAAATCCGGCTGTGGTAGATAAATTATATAATCTGATAACAGCTACTGATATCATACCGTTGTCCTAGAAACAGTGCAGTCTCCGCCGTGTATTGAACCCAATACACTTTATAGGCATTAGTGGTGCAGGTTTTTTTCGTTTTTCTTTTTCTAAATATCAATATCGTCTTTAAGTATTCTTTTCATTGCAGCGCACGTTGATCTTGAAGTCTATTTCGAAACTTGACTAAAAGATCGTGCGTAAAGTCGATTCTAACTGAAGGTGAACTACACACTCCTGTAGAGATCGGATTTCATGCAATAGAAGTGAAACGTGCAAAAATGTGCAGACAAATAGCTAAAACCTGCATGTATTTGTTTCATCCAGAGAAAAATCTACTGATTTTGTCATCATGCAATTTTCTTTAACTTTGCTACTGCTTCCAGAATAATAAGTCTATTAATGAGCCAAAAATGGTATACATGTTTCATATAAATTTTATCATTCAGTTCTCAACATTCTGAAAACTAATTTTTGATCGCTAATAGTTGTAAAGTTGTGCCTC
This sequence comes from Troilus luridus, assembly GCA_964056705.1. Lineage (NCBI taxonomy): Eukaryota > Metazoa > Arthropoda > Insecta > Hemiptera > Pentatomidae > Troilus > Troilus luridus. Next base: position 136,267,309 of record OZ057413.1, on the reverse strand, counting down.
AGGTTCTCACGGCTTCATTCGCCTTCAATCTATCCTCCAATTCCCCCTGATCCTTACTCTCCCTCTTCTTCTTTTTTCATTAAAAACATGAAAACTGCCTACTATTTATATAAATGTTTATGTTTCTTCTTTCTGTAATAGAAGAACCTTGAGAATCTTCTTATTATGATAGTAATTTCAACTAGCCAAATTATTTTACTGTTAAGGAAGGAAATAGTTGGGGGTGCAGTCAAAATTAAACACTAAATAAGTGGGTACTTATTTTATTTTGTGCCGACGTTTCGACCCACTTTGCGGGTCATCTTCAGGGCTAAGAAAGAAAAACAGACAAAACAACAAAACCATAAAAATACATTGCAGTACCAAGTAAATGATAATATAAAAAAAAAATGTAGAGTAATAGAAATTTAGAATCAAAACGTGAGGGATATATATGAATAAAAATGTTACAGAGTAAATGTACAGAAAGGTGGCGATGTAAAAATTTACAAAGATAAAAGAAGGAAGTAAACGTCAGTGGGTCGAAACGTCGGCACAAAATAAAATAATTACCCAGTTATTTAGTGTTTAATTTGACTCCACCCCCAACTATTTCCTTCCTTACTTAGATCCTCCTCGCTTCTCATACTTAACTGTTAATTTATTTGCTGAACATGGTTGAATTGTTTTATAAACTATTACAACTTGTTGCAGATAAATTATTTAATCTGTTGAAAGCCTCTGTAGACCTACGGATCCTACCTGGGCTCACCCAGTCTCTGTTAAGTTGGTAACTTGATTGAGGGAAAAACCTGACAGTTGAACGTGATTTCGGACAAATCGCCTGCACAACCGTTGTCCCAGAAATAATACAGTCTCTACCATGTGCTAAATCCAAAAACCTACATGGGTTTTAGTAGACAAAAAAATGTAAGAAAGAATGAGTAATAAATTATTAAAAATTACCTTACGCCCTCCATTATAGTTGAGCAATTGGTTGGCCCCAGTGTCTCTTACTGTCTCTGTCAAAAAAAAAAAATCTTTGTTAAAAAATAAAAATATATATTATTAATTTCTCTGGAAATAGAATTTTGTATACGATTTTCTTTTATCACTCTTCTCTTCAGGTTTATTTTACTTTTTTTCCTCCATGCCGTTAATGAAATACCATTAATTGAATATTAGTTAGACATCTTTCGTTGGACTAATTAAAATAATTGGATATAATTTGACTTAATTATTGGAAGGAATGTGGAATGGAAAAAGAAAAACAGGTAAAATGAAACAGATAAAAATGAAAAACAAGGACAAAAGCTTGAGACATGACTTCACAGAATAACAAGCATTGAAGAGAGAGAATGGAGATATATTTGATTAGGGGGGGGGGTGATACAAGTCTGTATTTCGGAATAAAAAAATAACAGGTTGGGAAAAAGAAATCCATTATTTTCTCGGTAGATGGCCGTAGTGATCGATATCCCGTAAAGTATCGATCAAACAATTGCAAGTTTATGCTCGTTGTCAAGGTGACATTTCACACTAAAACAAATCGTAGGCTGATTTTCGTTGGTTCCATTCAGTTGTGAGTTACAGGGCCTTAACAATGGAAGTCAACAAAGAGAATATTCGTAATATTTTACAGCTTTTCTTTGATAGAGGCGAAAATGCAATCCAAAAAATTGTGAATGGTGTTTATGGTGCCGATACTGTAACAGCTAATTACGTGCAATTTTGGTTTCGTCGATTCCGTTCAGGCATTTTTGATGTTAAAGATGCACCTCGTACAGGCAGGCCCTTCGTCGAAAATGTCGATAAAATCACAGAAATAATTGAAGTTGACCGGCATGTTAGTAGTCGTAGCATCGCCCAGGAGCTAAAGATCGTCCATAAAACAGATTTAAACCATTTGCGCAAAGCTGGAATCAAAAAGAAGCTCGATGTTTGGGTGCCACACCAATTAACACCAAAAAACATGGTGGATCGAATTTCCATCTGCGAAGCCTTGGCCAAACGGAATGAAATCGACCCATTTCTTAAACGGATGGTGACGGGATGAAAAATGAATCACATACGACAATATTGTGCGAAAATGATCGTTGTCAAATCAGGTCTAACGTCCCGGAAGGTTCTACTGTGTATTTTGTGGGACTTGAAAGGAATCATTTATTATGAGTTGCTTCCGTATGGCCAAACACTAAATTCAGATCTCTACTGTCAATAACTGGACCGTTTGAAGTTAGCGATTGACCAGAATTGGCCAACAGAAGAGGTGTTGTGTTCCATCAGGACAACGCAAGGGCACTTAGTAGTGACTCCCCAGAAGCTCCGGGAGCTTGGTTGGGAAGTTTCAATGCATCCACCATATAGTCCGTACCTGTCACCAAGCGATTACCACCTTTTTCTCGAAATTCCAAAACTTCCTGAGTGATAAGAAATTGGGATCTAGAGAAGATTTTGAAAATCTATTACTAGAGTTTTTCGCCAATAAGGCCCAAGACTTCTTTGAGAGAGGCATTATGAAGTTAACTTTAAAATGGCAACAAATTATACAACAAAACGGTCCATATGTGATCCAAATAGGACAATCCGAAACATCTTAAATAAAGTTTTGAATTTCACGCAGAAATAATGGATTTCTTTTTACCCAACCTATTATAATGCTTTACCCTGATTTGGAATTTCAAGAAAATGTCTGGTCAAGAATGGTCTGGTTTTGGACAACTTCAAGAATAACAAGGCTCCAGGCTCAGATGGCATCCCAGCGGAGTTTTTGAAGATAGTGGGGTCAATACTGGCTGAGGAACTGACTCATCTGATAGTTAATATCTGGGAGACCAAAAAAATGCCGGATAGCTGGAAGGATCCAGTCATCATACCCTTACCAAAGGTGTTTCCACAAACTGCAGAAATTATAATGATTATTTTTATGTGAAAAGAAAGATATGTCCAGGACCGGGACTTCCCGGAGGGAGGAAGCAAGGGAACATTCCGGATGCGAGAACGCGGGGACTTAGGATCAGTGAAGAGAAAGGATATGACTACGACCGGGGAGCGAGCCTGATACAGCCAGGATGGCTCAGTTGGTACAGTCCCAGACTAGCGATCTGGAAGACCCGTGTTCGAGTCCCGGTCCTGGGCATATCTTTTCTTTTCAAATAAAAATATTTAAAAAATAGTAACAGATAAAATAAAATATATTATTATTATTTTTTTATTGTATTCATAATTATGTTTTTAATTAAGGAAATTCTATAATTCATGTAGATAATTTTCCTCCTTGATTTGCATAAATAATTAACTGGAAACATTAGATACAAATTAATGGTCAATCAGCGAGTCTCTTGGCCATTGTCTAATTGATATCTTCGTAATCTCACCGGAGGAACGAAAACATTGCGACATTCAGGACGAAGGATGTACTGAACTGAATAAATGTGGGCCTCTTCCAAGGATATCCTTCCCCAGGACATGCGATATATCCTGTCCAGATTATTATCTGCTTATTGCGAGTCCTTCTACGAAGAAAGTTGTAGATCCATTTCCTTCAAGCGTTATCTTCAAGACAAAACAGTTAGCAAACTGCTGGAGAACCTTAATCACGGTTCGGATAAAGATCGCTATTAGCAAGTCCAACAAGTGATATCTTCATTATACAATAGCTTTAACTGCTAAATAAATCGAAACCTATTCAGAGACTGTTCGTAGATCCTTCGAATGATTCTTCAGCTCATTACTTTGTTTTATTACTAAACCCTCAGAATAAGAAGGTTTTGGAAGATTTCAGGTATGAATTTTTATTTTCCAATTAAAATAGGAGATATTTTCTATTTCTTTATAATATTTACAGACTTTTGAACTCTGGAATTTGCTAAAACGGTCATTTTTTTTTTTTATGCACCCTATTGTTTTACTATGATGTTTTATTTGAAGTTGGATATTTACTAACTACAGAGAAGTCTAGGAAGCCAGGAGTGGCTTCAATGGGAGCTTTATCCAACCAAGTTTCCTCGTCAATCTACAAAGGGATGGTTGAAAAAAAAACCTATGAGCACATATATCCTAAACGGCAATTGTATAATATCCTCATAAAATATTTTATTATTTTTATATACTATACATGCAAGAATTGCCCCTCTCCAGTAGCAATCGCTACTTTGCCGAGAATGACACAAATCCCTCCGCTCAGTATTGTTAACTCTTTTTGGGCAAAATTTGATCTACCCAATTATTCACCGAAGCTACAGAATTTATATTGTTATCAAAAAATATATATAATGAGAAAATCAATACAAAAGTTATGTATGACATATGAAGTTATTGAACGTTTAAATGAAAACTAGATCAATAAATGTTTTAATACTGTGTATTTTATTTCCAAACCATGCCCTCTAAGATAAAGTTATTTAAATCGATTTCCTTTCCAAAGAGATAGTAAAATAGAGAAATAGCTTTCCACAGTTTAGTAATAGGGGCCAAACATGTCGAATGCAGTCCAGTCCGGTGCATTGTGCAATCGTCCAAACTGCTATTCTCACCTGCACTTTAAGGTTTTATGTTCTGATAATGCACCGGAATAGCTACACTCTCGTACATTGAACCAAAGAAAGTGAAATGGATTTTGGTAAAAATAGAGGGAAATGTGCTATACCTTTTGCTTAAAGCGAATATTTGTAAAACAAATACAGAACAACCAAGCAGGTCCTGAATATAAAGAAAGTGATTGGTCCAAAAAGAAAAATCGCGGGAGAAATTTTATTTCTAAAAACCAACAAAAAAACATTTACGTTAACATTAGCAGGCTGTCTATAAATTATCTGATTGAAACAATCTGGCCGCCTCTTTATCCGTCATTTATGACCAATTTAATGTAAGCGCCCCGGGTAACATTCCTAGCGTCCCTTAGGTTAAAGCGTGTTAACAATCTCAGTTGACAACTTTCATTCTGTACCACGGTTATCCCTTCTGTAGTACCTCAGTGTAAACAACTGGTAAATGAAATATTTTCTCTTCCTGAAAACACACTGGCATAGTCTCATTACTTTTAAGGTTGGATTTTACCGGAACTTTTAAGGATGTTCGCCGCTTGAAGTGAGGGAATTAGCTGTAGTTGTCGCATTTCTGGACATCATTTTCTTTTATGTCCGGCATGTTATTCCTGTATTCAGCAAGTGTAACATCTCTCCATCCGTACCTTTAATAGAATGTCATGCACGCGCTTCTCGATTTTTAGGCTTCCTTGCCTCTGTAGTTCAGCCAGCAGACCATCGATGTCTAATTTAAAACTCTTTTTATTGCCACTGAGGTATGTATAATCATTTGTATTGTGAGATCCAGCTGCTGTGTCTGCCAGATAGAGATCAGATGAATATCGATGCGATAGATGTTTAAGGCAGGGATACGTCTTAGCATGTACCCTGTTTAATTTGGCGATTGAAAATGCAGTTAGGGATGCGCGAATAGAAGTTACAGGCTCAATATATACAAGATGTATGGCCGGTCCTTACACATGTATTAGAAAAATGGAAAAAGATATGGCGAACATTGTTAAGGTTCACAGAATATTACGGCCCTGTTAGGAAAAGTAGTGAACAGAAAACACAACATAACAGTTAAATTTTTGGACTCTATTAAGATCCAGGTTTCAATTATATAAGATAGGCCGTACAGACGGATGAGAATGAAGTCCTAAAAAAATATTTAGTATTGAACCTGGAAAAATAAGGTCTAAAGACTGAAATTGAAATGGTAGGATTGTATGAGTTGCGATCCCAGATCTAACTGGGTACAAGGAATTAACAACGACCTTTGCCTGACCAACACTAGCTCTATGATATATCAGGCAATTATTAACTGTAGTGAATGATTTTGTACCCAAGGCGTTAAGGGATGAACTTTTACTGTATAATAACAAACAAATACTTACTTATACACTTACAGAAGAATAGTCAAAGATGTGAAAACAAGTTGTTGAGAACTGAACATTTTAGTGAATAGGCTCGTAATTGTAATAAATTCCAACCTTGTGTTAGAAAATTAAGACAGACAGTAAACTTCATCATGAATAGGGATCCTCATAAATTTTTAATAAGATGCTGGAAGCAATCCTCTGCTGTGTAGAAATATCTTTTTTATCCAAGTATAAAATATTTGACAATTTCTTATTTAATAAGAAAAATAATTAAGTTTATTTGTCTTTAAGAATGTCTAAAAACTGTATTACTTGGTCTATACTTGTATAAAGCAGCATAATATAGAAAGTTTCTTTTAGAGTGGATTATATTATCAAATAAATATAGTAAAAATAATGTAATATTAACAATGAACATATTATTAAAACAGGTAAACTGTATGCATAGGAATAAAAAAGTACAAAAAAGAGCAACTCGACAAATGCTCAAATACTATTATCTTTGTATCTCTTAATATTTTATAAGATTAGTTTAATATTATTAAACATTTGAGTAGATAAATCGTCCATTTATTTATTATTAAAAATTATAGTCGTTAGGGATTGTTTCTTGAATGAAACATTACACAACCTTATTCAACTGTTATAAAAATGGCTAATTGTTAAAACAAAATATGTTAAGGCTCACCATGCGTGTCTGGAAATTAAAAAAAAAATATTATTCCTTCATTATTAGTTCTTTATCGATAATTACGAATAAGTTACTAAGGATTGTATAAAATAATTTTAATTAAAATTGTGCTAACAATCAAATCAAGACATTTATATTAAATTGATCCAATTAACAACTACTGTGAAAACCGATTTACATATATTAGCATAACTAAGTTTTGTGGATAACCATTGCCATAACCTTCATCTTCCATTAATTATATTAATTATTAGAACAACAATAAAAAATAACAACATAACAAGCCACAATGATTACCAAACACTACTCAAGGCTCAACAAACTAAAAAGCTGTTACAAAGAGGTTAGGTTTTGGCGGTTGCATAGAGGTAGATAGCTATACCATTGAAAAAGAAAGAAATCCTGGGGCTGAGAGACCTCCAGTCGAGGGGCTGCCCACCCAGCAAGTCGAATATAACACCTGTATAATAAACAAGTTCATAATAACCACAATTATCTTTTATTAGAATTTATATAAGGCTTTAGAACAATACATGCAACAAAAAAACAAGAAATTCATGAAAAAAGTATTCCCACACCTCATTTAAACAATATATTTTGAAGTTAGTATTAACGCTCCAATATCATATAATATTGATTATCTAAGTTTGTTAAGAAATTCCTCTATATATATGGTTTATAACGTGATAACTACAGTGTTCGATTTGCTTTAAATTTGACATATAAGTTGATTGAACTAAAAAAAAAACTAAATGTATTTCAAAATGGTAGGACATTGAGACTCACATAACAGTAATGTAAATTAAACTACAAAAGTTTTAGATATTAGGAGAATTGTGTTGTTATTGATGTAACGGGTAAAAATACGTGTGTTTATATTTTTCAAGTGATAGTAGATAAACACACTGTTTCTGATGGGACTAATAATTTTACGATTTAAAAAAAAATGTTTAATCATTTATAAAGAGTAAACTATTTTCGAAATGAGTATCCCGTTTATGTTTTATTGACAAGTATTGATTTTATAAATTAATTAATATTTAAAACATTCATTTTGGGAGAGGTTGAAGCATCTGATTACGTGCCTGCTAAAAAGATATCGCTTCCAGAGATGTTATCTAAGAGATATATGTATACTGTGTATTAGAGTGTTACATTCATACCAAATAGTTATTTGCAACACTTTAACATGAAAACTTACATAACAGAGAGCACATACATAGATAGAATAAGGTACACCTAAGAAGATAGACACTATAGAAGATTTAGTTAAAAATGATAGTTACACACAGTATTTGTTGCAGAATGGCATACAAAGAATTAATCATATGCAACATATCGCACTATTATTTCTAAAGTGAAACAACTAAAAAATCTAAGATTTTTCGATGGTTTCATGGCCATTAAAGAGTTGGATACATACCTCTTTACCAGTCATCAAAACTGTATCAAGCTTCAGAGCTTGTGAAGCTTCAGAAGGCACTTGTGTCACTCTTAGTGTCCCAATGCTATTCCAAGCTCACTAATAGTTTCCCCCCATTTTTCCAAAAATGTAGGTTCTTTAGTTTTGTCACTTTAAAATAATACTGGGATATTATAGTTTCCCTAGGATTCAATGGCAATCTGGGATTAGGATTTCCTTTCGATTTAATAAATATTACATTACAATATCAACAAATTAATATCCCATCAGTGGGTCCTCGGTATGCCATTGAATCCTTGGTCATCCTAAGTTGTAGCTATTACAAGTCATGAAACTGAAAGTGTTAGTTATTTACCACAGCTGGAGAGACTGAAAGATTTATATCAGAAATATCCCAGCATATTAAAAGCGATTTGTTATTGCTCTGTCATTTTACAATTTGTCCTTTATATTAGGATAGAAAAGTATAGAAGAAAATCGTTTAAAATATTTATGTTCTTGCCTATTTTTATTAGTAAAACGATTATTGTAAGATCGTGAATGGTCAGTTACGATGTTTAATCTGACGTCATTGGTTCTTTGACGTGTAGGTAAGATATAGCATGTTGTTCTTTAGTTTAAAAAAAAATTGCAGTGATGCAGTTCCTTTTCCTATTTCTTTGGATTGTTTTTTTTCCACAACAGGTTCCTGTTCCGCAATTACCACAAGATGAAGATGACCTTGACTGTTCTTAGTCGCAGGTAGATGGAGTGGTTTTTTTTTGTTTTTTTCTACGCTTTCTGTTTTAATTACTAGAAACAAATAATTACATCTTTTTTTCTCTCTCAAAAGTCGACTAAATGGATATTTAGTTTCAATATTACAAGAGTTTTACTTATACCGTTTGGTTCCTATCAATAGCCCACCCGTACCCCGTTTAAGGCGATTCCAACACATTCCTATAAGCAACTCTTTTTTAAACAAATGATGGATGAGATACATGTACAAATATTAAATCATAAACAAAACTCGCAAGTACAGGATCCTGTATTATATTATTATCATTATTATTATATATTATTATGTCTCTATTATATAAAGTTGTGATATATTATCGGGGTTGCCTAGCAACGGGTCCTGCAACAACTTTTTGTTTAGTCTTTTATCATGCTCTATCAGTTACATTATAAATATTTTCAAAAATTGACAAATCACAAACTGAATTTTCGTGACTTCTTTAAGTCGTTACACAAAATTTATCAATATTTTTTAATATTAATGGAAAAAATTGATTGCATTGTTTTAAAAAATTAAACAAGCTACATTGTATTCCAATATTTTACTTTTTGAATCTTATTTCAAAACAGATAATAAAAAAAAATAATTTACACATGTTTTCTTACAAATGTATATATTTTTTTTATCTGTATAACAAACTTAAAATAAAAATACATATATAGTTGTAGGATTTTTAAGATGGGGGTTGGTCCGCCGTTGGGGGGGGGGCAGGGGCACTCCCTAATCGCTTATTATTTATTACTGAATCATACAAAATATGTTTAAAAAAAAATAATAACAATTAATAATTGACTAGTCAACATTTGATTCAAGGATTTTCAAAATGGATTAATCCATGAAATCTGAAAATCAAAAACTTTCGTGATCACACAATTTCCATTAATGGCTGCATTATAAATTTTTTTATTATGTATCATATATAATATGAGGTAGTAGTAACCTCGATTTTTAGCACGAATGCCATACCTCTTTTAGTGGGATAGGAGAAGAGAGTAAAAGCAAAGTCTCATTTCTGGTTTATTTATTTAAATTCACATAAAACTTTTAAATTCAAAAATAATTTATTTTTCGAGGAATTTATAATTTTTTCATTAAAAATCTTCAAAGATTGTCAAATGAAGTATCAGTTCCGGTGAACAAAATCTTTATTCGTAAACAGTTTTTGATTTATACAAAAGATCCAAGGACGTATGAATGTACATACAGCTGTCTAATCGGAACTATTCAAAATGGATTCAGATAGATAAATATAGCTCAAGATCGTTTTGTGAATAGAAAGAAGTAGAAATTCGTATTTATCGAGGTCGAAAAAAACAGAGGGTAGCAATAATGTTATCATAGACTTTAAAAAATAGGAATCCATGTTCAAAAATTATTTTAAATCAGTTATTTCATTTTTATTATTGAAAAAATAACAATTATAATTTAAGTTAATAAAATACGAATTAAGGTTCAAAAGGCCCTAGACAACTGGATTGTGTACAAGCAGGTCTAGAGCGACATTGAAGAGTTGTGTAACCAACAGAGGGTGACTGAACTCTCATCTCTTTTTATGCCATTTCTATTTGCCGTGTGCTTACTTGAAGATTTATAGTTTTATCTTTACACTTTTTATTATCTGAACCTCCGAATAGATCCAGTTTTCAAAGTGAAAATTCTCTAGACTCGTATAAAACAATAACTGATGAATGCTTATATACTTTTATTGTCACTTAAAATGTTGCGGTAAAAAGCCTTTCTTCAGTTTGCAGATGAATCGGTTTTGTTGGGTAAAGAAGTGATAATTACTTATTATTAATTAATTGATAATAATTGAAAATTCAAGCCAATTCGGTCCGTTATTTTGGTTTCAAAATGGATTAATTTCAAAACAATATAAACAGACAGACTGCACATCTCTAGTTAAGATATTTTTCCACTTTCCACCCAATGTTCGAATTCCATCACGAAAAATCAATGTTCTGCCAAAAGAAGAAATAGTCATGGGTTGATATTTTGTTGGGGTTTTTAATATTCGACTTTTCAAAATTCCACGTATCTTGAAACTTAAAATCTCAAATGTTCAATAATAATAGAAGTAAAAGTTTCAGTTAATCCAAATATTGAGGGGCGATTCCATTCCATTCGCAATTTTCTATCGATAAAATACTAAATTACACTCCCATCTCCTATTTTATTTTACTCTCTAATTTTTTAGAGACAGGTTGGTTAATTAGCCGAAGATATAACACTCGAAATCGTCGGAATTTTCCATCCTATCATTTCAAAATTCGAGTCGTGCTTTAATTTTTTTTTCTATATACAGGCTGTCCCATTTCAAGTGAACCAAACGTTTTGAACTTTTAAACTAAAAAAAATTCAGAAAAACGATTCAGGTAAAATTTGTAGTTATTGAGGCATAGTTTGAATAAATAAATAAAATATTTTTTGGTTTTTCACTTTAAATGGTCAATATCGAACTTCAAACAATGTAGTCTCCTCTTGACCCCCATTTATTTATATTTTTCTGAAATGTACAATCCAAAACATGGAAAAAATGTTTTAAGTAGAAAACATCTTTCATAGTTTAAGTAGAAAACTATAAGTTCACTATTTTAGTATACCTCCTTTACGAGGAAACGTAATGTAGCATTAAGTTATTTTATTTAAGAGTTTTTAGTCGTAATAACTTACTAATCAAGGTATTTTGAATCTTTCAGAAAATCTCTGGACATTTAAAAACCTTAATAAAAATGTTTTTCGATGTTTTATAGAAAATTTTTAAAAATTAAAATAACAGCTGACATTACGTCAGCTATTACAAAATAACTTAATGCTACATTACGTTTCCTCGTAAAGGAGGTATACTAAAGTAGTGAACTTTGAATGCTTTTTCTATTTAACCTATGAAAGATAGAAAAAAATGTTACATACATTTTTTCCGTGTTTTGTATTGTACCTTTCAGAAAAATAAAAATAAATGGGGGTCAAGAGGAAACTACATTTTTTGAAGTTCGATATTGACCATTTAATGTGAAAAAACAAAAAATGCTTTTTATTTCTTCAAACTATGCCTGACTAAAACATTCCCACGATATAAATTGTGGGAAGAGTATTGTTTTTCAAGTCAACGGAAACAAGTTTAACAAGTTGAGTCTATTACTAGTGGTTTTAAATTAGCTAAAAAAGATAAAAATCTTCTAATTAGCATAACGAGATCTAGTCCTCAATTATTAGCAAAACTAGTTTTTCGAATTTAGCATTTTTGAATCATATAATAGTTTCGAAAATAATATATTTGTTAATGTTTTTTACGAATTATTAAAAAATTACAATATTATTGTTCATGGAAATAAATTTTATCTTGTTACTTAGTTAGAAATAAGTATTTCGCAGATGACTTAGCTCTTTGTACTAAGGTCAAGAGTGGGTCGTTCCCAAACGTTCATTGTCATAAAAATGATACTGAAAATGTCTTGTATTTACAGTTAATGAAGTTGTTGAATTCAACTTTTTTTTTGAAAAGTATGTAAAAAATAAAGAGTACAAATAAGTGGAAACAGTATTAAGAAATTTTCTGCTACAATTTTATGGATCAGAAATTATTTAACAACAGTCTATAAATCCAATGTCGGATCTCCACGGTTACAGCATTGTTTATTAGGGAGGTCATTTTGCAATAAGTTAATTCATAAGAGAAAGTTTAATTTAAATGCAAAAATATGCATGCAACCTGTATCTGTATGATACATAAATTGCCATGAAATATGAACTGATCGTATAAATACAATTTGACATCTCATTGATGAACTGATGAGATAGGAATTAATAACAAGCATGAGGATATAAGAAGTATTCATTCAAGCAGCAATGAACTTCATCAAGACATCTTGAACTACCTTGAATTGTTTTGTTCACAATTTTTTTTTCTAGTTTACAAAGTAATGTTCTGTTAAAAATATTTTGATGGAAGAAAACATCACATATGTATTATAAGTTTTATTAATTTTGTTCTATATCTACTAAAATTCGTAATAATAGAACTATTAATAAATCTCGATTCTATAGGTATATATTTTAATTTAATTTTATTCAGGTTTATGTAATTTATCGTAAGTTTATAATTACATGTCATGTACGGATCAAATTTTTAGTTAACAATTAACTAAATTAACGCTTTGAGAAACAATTAGTTTTCTGATAAGGTTAATAAACAATTACTTGAACGACTATTCTAGAACTACTCACTAATTATTACGTAATGCAAATCCAAAGAGCTAGCTTGTTAGCTTACTTGATAAAGAACATGAAATAAAACAAATCAAGAATTTTCTATTCCGAAAGAAGTAATCATCATTTACCCTGTATCGTAATCGAACGTGCCCACACGATAATGAAAATTCATTTTTAAAATAATTGCAGGAGCTTATCAAGGTTGATCCTTACATAACTCAATCCGATTTGTAATTTTTTAATCATTGCTTTAATTTTTAAATATTTTTATTTTGAAGAGAAAAGATTTGCCCCCGGCCGGGATCAAATCTTTTCTCTTCAAAATTCAATCCAATTTGATTTGATTAACTTAATTTTATGTGAGGTTTTGCATTCCTTTATTTACTTACAATATTGTCTAACAAATGTATTTGATACAGATGCATGACCCGTTAGAAAATAATCTCTATAACTAACTCTAAGTCATAATCTTCTTCATAATTTTGGTGTGTTGTGGTATTCGTTGAGTTTCAGCAAAAAATAGTCCAATAACAGAAACTGACTTGGTAAAATACTGTCTAGTTAATAATTGAATAGCATCGGGAAAATTGATAAGTCCTTGTAAAGTTTTTAGTCTTAGTAACGAACAAAGGTTAAAAACCTTGTAAACGTCCGAGGATTAGGAGGATGATTGTATCAGGTCAATCTCGGAGATTTGGGTTTATGGAGAGAACAGCAATGGGTCGTATCGACTTCGGGTTCGCTAAGTTTATTATATTTTTTTTTTAAATCCTAATGTTAGCAAGTTCAATCAGTCGAGTGAACTATGTGGATATAAGCTACCAAACCAGTCACCTTATATCTTAAGATATTTATTAATATTATTATTTTTTTAAACAGCATCGTAAATGAATGTTATATGAAGCGCGCATCACAGCCGATTTTTTAATAATATTAATTCCTGAAATGAATCTAACAGTGATTAGAATAATCATGTTTCCGTTTTGAACTTTTAAATATATTAAGAGCGTGATAGATGCTTTTTAAAAAAAATAAAAAAGGTAAGCTCTGATGATTTCTGAATGCATCACCAATTTGTATCACATACATTGAAATCCCTAGCAAGTAAAGCACCTTATAAGTAGAAACCCTTATGGTTGGGGATACAAGGTCATGACAACATACACGATGGCTTACTACGTTCTACCGGTTTAAAGAGTTTTATACTTTTATGGTAGGACTAAAAAAAGTGCATTTTATTCTTCATGAACATTTTAAATTAGCAGGGGGAAAACATAATAAAGAATCTTAATACGTTAAAGTTTGATAATCAAATTTGATTTATGTGATGGTCCAGTCATTGTAAATTTAATTCTCTGAAAGGCTTCGACTCTAACATGTGAGTTTTCATCACGGGAGGTTTCTTCCGGAGCAACCAGCCATGATGATAATATACAAGTTTGAACCTGGACGTTTTTCAGAATAACAACACTGATAAAATATCAATTCTTCCAGGTTACCTCGTTTATATTTTTTTTTTAATTTTCTTTGTATTTCTCATTTTGTACTACTGTACTCAATTTTAAGTAATACCATAATTCAAGTTTTGGAATATCGTTTCACCTCACTTCTAGACAAAATATAGAATAGTGAACAACTCGTAAAGGATTGTATTAATCGTGTGGTATTAACTCGTAAAGACTGTGAATTGGTTAAACAAATCTGATAGCAAAAAAAATTAATGAAAAATTATCAATTAGATATTATACTTTAATAAACTAATGGTATTAATAATATCTTATTTTTCTTCTAATACTGAACGATTATTCTACCTGAAAGACCACAAGTATGCTTTTAATTATCAATTAGACATTTTACTTTAGCAAAATAAATATTTCTGACATTTTTTCTACTAATGTAAACGATTCCCGACTGAAAGCACACAAGTCTCTCAAGTCGAAGAGGATGTACTTACCATTCCAGTCGTGTGCTCTCAGCTCGACCTGGAGACAGAGGAGGATGACGACGAGACCTAGAAGAGACCTGGAGTACATCCTGGAGCTCTGGCAGCGAGTTCTCTTCTGGTAGGAGTGCAGTCTCCAGAGTACTCCCGCTGGGAGGGAGTCGATCCGGCCCGATCTGTCCCGAATCCTCATCCTCGCTTCGGCTGTTTCCTTTGTTTACATGGGTAAATATAATTTACAGGATTACGTATGTCGTTTATTACTTATTAATAACCATCTTGAATAAATATGAAACAACAAACAAATAAAATAAAGAATACACACATATATATATTTGTCAAAATGTATTTATTAAAATTAACAACTGTTTATTGAATACATCAAGTAAGTATAATGAAACAAAAATAATAGCACGAGATAAAGGCAAGTAGAGATACAACTCAATGGTAATACTCTTGAACTAAGAAGCTCACGAGGCCATCTTCTTTTCAGAAGCTTCGGAGGATTATCAGGTTTGAGGTTGCCAGGTTTGAAACTAGTGGGTTTGAGTGGGAATAAAGTTTCGTAGAGCCCTACTGCTCTATTCCTTAAGTCCAGATGGGTCTTTTGATTGTCATATATATGAATCTTTTGTGATTAATTGAGAGCGTCTGTCTAGTAAATGTTAAAGAAGCCTAAAACTGCTAGCTGTTTCTTGTAGTTTCAGTCTAGTATGAGGATTCCAAGTTAAACATTTGTCACACACATATATATGAATATAATTTTTACTTTTTGTTATTGAGATTTCTTCAGTTTTCTGTCTATTCTTTAAAACTCCTTTTGGAGACGTTTCGGTGCTATATTGGTTTCATCATCATGTCCTAGCAATGAAAAAATAGTCTTTTAGTGAATTACATTAAATAACACGCCATTCTAAATATAAAATTGAAACGTATATGATGTTAATGCATAAATTGTACTTACCAATTGATGACGAAATGTTATTATCACATCAATCAACTGTTCAAAACTTTCATATAATATGTAAATATTGTTTAAGAATAGTAGAAACCGACATATATTATGTATAATATAAGATATAGATATAAATTAGCTAGGGTACTGTCGATATATGTTTAATTTTTAAAACCGACCATTAAGGCTGAGATAAAAATAAATATTAATAGGGAAAAAATAATTTTCTGAAATGTAACCACCACATGAATAATAACGGTTACCTGTGGTTTAGCAGATAGCGTAACAGCCTACTATGCCCAAGATCGCGGGTGCGCAGAACGGCAGGTCTTAGGATTTTAGAGGGAGTAAAAAATCCTCAGTAGTGCAGTCCTTCGGAACTGTAGTTCTCCTCCTCCACAAGTTCAGGGAACAGGTCCTCGGTAATATCGTAGATTCCCGTTTTCCTGGATAACCTCGCTCGCAAGGCATCGGATGCGGAGCATGATGCTACTACATGCTCGGCAGTTTCAGGAACTCCACGCCTGGGGCAGTTGGGGTCCAGATCATATCCGTGCAGGTTTAGCTTCCTTCTGAAGCCCCCATGCCCCGTGAGGATCTGCGATATCCAGTAATCCGGTAAGACCCACTTGGTCCTTAATCTTAATTCGACGGTTGGGAAGTATTTCCTAAGGGATACCCTTTTCCGGATGTCACCCACCGTCCATTCCATTCCGTCAGTGAGTCCTTCCTGAGCTCGTCCTTCCATCTATTCGGGTTCGTCCGAATCCTCACCTGGATTCGCTCGGGAAGAGCTGCCAAGCCTCATCTCTTCACCTCATGCTTAGTGGCATCTTCGTCCACCAGGAGATCTACAGGCATACCTCCCGCCAGGATCTGGACCGCTTCGTGGGACGTTGTACTGTTCGCCCTCGTCACTCGCAGCAGAGCCGCTCTCTGTGCCGTTGCCAGATTTCTTCTTAGCCGCTGTGAGAGGTTTCCGCCCCTGAAGGGGGACGCGTACCTCAGGATACCCAGGGTGGCTCCTTTGTAGATTGTCATACTGACTGGGTACCTGAGGCCCCAAAAGGCTCACCCAATCCGACTAAGGCCGTTCATCGTCTAGCTCACTCTCGTCGCCAGGTAGTCCAAGTGAAGGGTCACGTCCAAGTTCCTTCCTATCCTGACTCCGAGGTAAGTGACCACCTCACTTGCCCTGATTCTATTCTGATTTACTTTGAAGCTGATAGGGTGAGCTCTATCTGTTTTTCCGCGCAATAGAACGGCCTGTATCTTGGCGGCTGCCATCCTTAGCGTCTTCCTCTCACACCAGGCTCCCACCAAGCTGGCACATCTCTCCGCTTCCACTGAGATCCGGGCTCTGTTGTTCGCGTAGACTATCGCGGCGAGGTCATCCACGTACGCCGTGGCAGGGAACCGCTCTTCCCCCAGGACGCCGAGCAACTCGTCGAAAACAAGCTTCCACATGGCCGGCCCTAAGACCGAACCCTGTGGGCATCCTCGCTCCACCCTGTCCTCGTGCTTGTGGTAGCGACCTCGGACTGTGACTCGTCTATCCTTGAGGTAGCTCTTCACCAGGGCGAAGATATTGCTCGGCGCCTCGTGCTTCTGGAGCTGCTGCAGGACGCTCGACCACCACACACTGTCGAAGGCGGATGATAGTGTTACGATTACGAGGGACAAGAGGGACCAGCTGAAGAGATTAAGATAAGCCGGAAGGGATCAAAGAGTTGCCGAGGCCCTTCGCGTCCAGCCTGGAATTGCCGAGACCCCCACCCCCCACCCCGACCAACCTTACCTATATAAAAGAGCCATCTGTTTCGGCCGGGTGAGTTAGTATCAGTCAGTAATAAGATAGTGAAGCCTCTGGCGAGAGCTTGCCCAGAGCGACCCTGAACGGTATACCCCAGGTATTCTTCCGCGTCTCTTCTGCTACGAATTCCTCCTAAGGATTTCATCTTTTCCGTACGGACCACGTCCCGGTAAGTAACAAACCTGCGCTTGTACTCATCCCGAAGTGCAGTGCGTCTCTCTTCGCATCCGCACTTCTGGTACAACTGCCGAGTCCTGTTGAGCTGTCTCTTGAGGGTGGTTAGGCCCGGCGTCCTCCATGGGACCGGTCTTCTCACCGTTGTCTTCCTCCGGAGGGATTGCTTCGCCGCGTCCCGGATGATGTCGGTGAGCAGACAAACATCGGTGTCTATTGATCCGTCTGGATACGACATCATCCGTTCCCAGTCGTCGTCCACGCAACCCATCAAGGTGACTCCTAAAGGTGGTCCAGTTTGCTCTTTTCGTCACAAAGCCTTTTTCCCCACCGTGAAACGATGGTTCGTCGGCCTCATCCCTAGTCAGGCCGAAGGCTATGGCCGCGTGGTCGGAACTCGTCTCTGATCTGAGGGTCCACCCCCTAACGTATTTTGCCATGGCGGGCGACGCAAACGTCACGTCAATCCAGCTGGGCCCCCTGAACGTTGGTGTATCAGAGGGCTCATTGAAGACCACCAACTGGTGACCACTAGCGAACCCACCAAGGCTCTCACCTCGCCGATCTGTTCTAGTAGACCACTGAACCTCCTCTCTGCACTGCCCAGAGCTATCACCCTCGACGTGAGATCAAAGCCCATGACCACTTTTCTTCGGCAGCACGGCTCCTGGACCGCTATTATATCATATCTGTGGCAGAGGGCCCTCAACTCCTCTACGACCATACGCCTCTGGGACTCCTTGATGTGCACCGGACACTCCCAGCTCCCTGCCTGGTGATTGGTATTGGGGAGTTTTCTTCTCACACAGTTTATGCCGGTGGGTATCTCGGTTCTCTTCTTGGGGCAGTCCCTGGCTACGTGCCCCAGTCCCGCACGTCACCTCCTTTTCCTTGGAGGTAGCCCGGAAGTGTCCATATCCCTGGTACTGCCGGCACCTCAGGGCGTCCAGGGTGTCCACGAATGTGAGGGACCACCACCCGCCGACCACCACCTCCTCGTTACGTACTTGATCTGAGGGTCCATCTAGAGGCTCCACGTCTTGGCGAGTACTCTCTTATCTTTCCTGCCATGCAGGCACGGACCTGACCCTCATGGACTGGGACTGCTTTCCTCTCCAGTTAGGCCTTTATTTCCTCATTTAGCTTGAGGTCCGTCCATCCTTTAGGTACGCCCCTCACCTCCATTCTTGGCCATCTTCGGTTAGCTTCCTTAGCCTGCAGGCCCGGTTCCTGCAGCCTTTGCGAGGCCACTATCCTCTCACCGGTCTGCCTATCTAGTACTATAATAAAGACCCCATCGTCCCTGGTAGCCCTCATTAGCTTTACCCCCACTCCTAGCTCCGCCGGTGATGGGAGCTGGTCGAGCACTTCGGTGGGGGTTCTCCCTTCCGCCCTAATTATAACAAAATATGGGGCCTTTATTTATCTTGGCTTTGTGGGGAGATTCTTAACAATCTCCGCCAGTGGCTTCCGTGGTTGCTCCTTCGGGGCCGGGTTAGGGTTTTCCTTCGGCCCCTTTTTCTTCTTCTTTCCCATCACCACCGCGTAGGGAGCCTCGTTCTCCTCTGGCGGCCCTATATTACCCCGTACCATTTTGGTGCTACAATGCCTTTGGAGCATTTCTGCTGGTGGTATGCCGCAGTATTTGCTTGTAGGGGCTTGCGGTTCCAGCAGCTTAGGGGCCTGTTGCTGATCCTGGGGGGTCACCGACGGGCCCAGCTCCTGTTGCCTGCGGGTTCTCCTTTCCTCTCATTGCTGCTTTGGCAGCCCACTTGCCGTATCACTACAGCCCGTGAAAGGGTATGGGGTTGCGCAGGAGAGGTGATTTGTCCTAGATCACGCTCAACCGTCAGATTCCCCCCGTTAGTTTGGGTACCCACTTTATAGAGGCTGGAGAGCCCCAGGAGGGTCCTAGATCCCATATGGTCCATCTCCGGCTGCTACCAGACTGAATAAAAGTCGGTAATTGAACCAGTATTTTCGGCCTGGCAACTCGGTGTTCTACCTCTGAGCCACTCCGCTCTATCTTCTGACTATTACTCAAGTATAATTAAATTAATGTAATATTAATTAAATTAATGACAAATAAATTTCATATTTATTAAGCAGCATAGTAAGCAAGAAGTGCTCTAATTTTGACCTCCTCTTCATGGTGGAAAATTCTCAAGTTATTTTTAGTATAGTATAATTATAAATATTAACTAATGGTGCCTGGAAATCAAATGCTAGAGAAAATATTTGTCAAACTTATTTTGTAGAGATTGCAACGTAAATCCCTCCTTGTATCTTTTCCCCGAAGCCAGTTCGGATAATTTAGGCTCTACTGTCTATAATAAATAAAGGATATCATTAAAGTCAATTTAGAAATTAGTCATTTTTTAATATCGAGTATGTGATATTTAAAACCATATAGAAAGCTTAGTGTGTCCAATGAATGAGTGTTGCCCAATGGTTGTGGCTGGTTGGATTAACTAGTTGTTTTACTAAAAAAGTTAAACACATGTTGAAACATAGTTTTTTTTTAAATTTATTTTGTAACTTTTAAAACCATTAGTTTGATAGGGTTTCGGAACTATAATTTCTGCTTTCTCTTACCTATATAATATAATAATAATACAAATGTCTTAATATTTAATATTTGTATATTTTCGCCATTGTGAGCAAATAATGACTAAAGATAAAGACTCCTCACAACCTTCGATATACTACAAAAATGCAAATTATGTTAACAAACGTATCACGATTTGAATAAAAATCACGTTTTTTCTTTTACAATTGGCTGTGCAATAATAATCTTCAATTCTTCTACAAACTTCATAAGGAACAAAATCAAAATAAATATGTTTAAATCAATGTAAAATATCAAATTATTTAACTAATTTATATCTTTAACTAGCTTTTGCCCAAGGCTTCGCTCGCGTGGAATTTGGTCTGCCACATAAAGTTTCGTGACAAATCATTTTAAATAAATAATTTAATTTTTTTTAACAATAAGTTACCCGTACTTACGTTACTTTTACTGGTTGAAAAGTCGCTGTTTTTAATTATTGACTAAAATTAAATGAAATTACCAGTTAATTTTCAATCCCGATCGTGGTAGCTTATGAATAGGTATCTGTTCCGCAGGGTATCGCTTCCAGTTGGGTTACAACCAGTTTTAACTTTTTATTCGTTTCCCTTTTAAAATTTTCCAAAATACAAGTTATATATATATTGTATAATTACTTATATTTATATATATATAATACATTATATTTTATACAAGTTTTATATATATATATCCGTAGCCATTGTCGTTCCCTTTTTGGCAGTCTTACGTCCGAGGCTGTTTTATTAGGTTTGAATGCTAATTTGTGATTTTCCTACGATGGGCTACAAACCCAACGCCGAACCCAACCTGAGAAATTGGTTTCAGGGTTTCCTACCCCTAGGAGGGTTGCCTTCACTTCGGCTTGGAGCCCCTCCTGCCATGAAATGCCATTTCCTGCAGTTCACAATAGTTACTCGGAACCACCTCTGTTAGAATTACCCGGGGAGCACCACGAGGAGGTAGAGGTCGGATCCCCCCTTCCCCGTTCCGAATAACAAAATTAGGGAAGCAGTAAACAGACAACTTAACATCCTGTACTCAGTTGAAACGAAAAAACTGAGTTGGTTTGGTCATGTTATGAGGACGGCGGACGACCGATGGCCTAAAAGGGTACTGAAATATGTACCATTGGAAAGGGAGAAGAGAGGTCGCCAAGAAAAGAGATGGATGGAAGGGAGTCCGGTAGCAATGGCGGCAAGAGGACTTAGAGAGGAAGACTGCTATGATAAAAAGAAATGGCGGCAGGGCTTATATGAATTAGGCTACGACATATGACACATTGTTGTATTAAAGTCGTTCATACATATATATTTATATATATTAGTTTTAACTAACATTTCGAAGTATAGTTGACATATTTGTTTGTAGAAATGTTAATTTCTAGAGGAAATAATTAGCGAAGTGTACAAATTTTCCCATATTTACATTATTTTTTCCAAACTAAATCTCACGATAATTTGTATTTTTGGAAAATATTAAAAGGGATGAACGAATGAAAAATTAAACCTTTTTGTGACTCAATCGGAAGCGACAACCTGCGGAATAATTACCATGAATAGTATATGAGATGTATAGGTTATTAAAGCAATATATTTTTTGTATAAAAAATTAAATAATGACTTAGTAGTTAAATATTCATGTTCCCAAGAATAAATGAAATAAATAATTGTTTTTCCTTTTGCTCTTCCTTTAATAACTCGAATTATATCTCCTCTTACATATTCCTTAAGAAAATTGCATCAAACGTACGACACTGCGAGCACATTTGCTGTCAATATTCTATCACTTATTAAAAAGTCTCGTGCATTTTTTTTGGTTTTGAATTAAAGAATATATCTCCAAGAAATTAATTTTAAGAAACCATTATAGATCAGTATTTACAGATGATTATTCAATAATTAAAAACAGTTCTTTCAATCAGTAGCAGGCACATCTAAAGGGAAAGAGACCAAAATGTTTTTAATTTTATTTAAATATCCCAACCTAAAAAAAATATCTGTTCGTAATTCGTAAATATTTATAATTGTCTTCAAAAATACATCAGTGCAATTATTGTAGTAATAATTATTGGATTAATTGGCATAATTTATATGAAATGTTTTACTTAGGAAATGGTACAACCACGAATACCGCTGCCTCCAAACTTCACGGTCACACTAGCACTATCTAGTGGAATTTATTGGGAGCTTCATTGAATTAAGTATAATATAAATTTAATAATAGCCATGGCCCGACCTCAACTTAATAAACTGTTTAGGTTTTTTTTTTTATCTCTTAAGTGATTGTAACTAGTAGAAATAAATAATAATGGTAAATAATATCTAATTAAAATAGTAATAATTTAAGTTTCAACTTCCTCAAGGTAGTATCCTTGGCCCAATCCTTTATACAGTTTATACAGCTGACATCCCAACTCATCCTAATACTATCCTTACCACATATGCTGATGATACATGTGTATTATCAGTCAATACCAATCCAGTTATTGTATCCCAAAGCCTCCAATCCCATATCACTGATCTTGAAGAATGGTGCCAGAACTGGAGAATTAAAATAAATTCTCAAAAATCCCATCAAATCACTTTTACCTTACGTCGTAAACCAATGACTTCCTGCCCTTCAGTATCCTTTAATAATATCCCACTTGTGCCTGTAGAACAGATCCGATACTTAGGGTTGCATCTCGACAAACGATTAACCTGGAATCCTCATACAAGACTGAAAAGACAAGAAACCGCTCGACGTTTCAGGCTACTTCAACACTTACTAGACAAACGCTCTAAGCTCCCAGTTAATTACAAAAGACTCATCTACATGGCCATCATACGACCTATTTGGACTTACGGAGTAGAGCTTTGGGGCTCCACTAAGCCATCAAATTCTTCTCGTATCCAATCCCTACAATCCAAAATCCTTCGTAAAATCCTCAACGCTCCTTATTTTGTTAAGAATATAGTCATCCATAACGACCTTAATGTCCCATTTGTTGCTGATTTGGCCCGAACCCGGTATCTATCCTTTCATAACAAACTTCATTTCCACTCAAACCCTCTAGTTTCAAACTTAGCTTCCTCTTCAATTCCCGATAATCCTCCGAGGCGTCTGAGAAGAAGATGGCCACGTGACCTTCTTAGTTGAACATGCGATTTGAGTACTACCAGTGGGTAGTTTCTCTACATGTCATTATATCATATCATTATGTATCACTCAGCCAATTTACTTGTTATATTATTGTAATATAGTTGTAAATATCAATAAATAAATAATAAAAAAAAAAAAAAGAAAAAAAAAAAAGTTTCAACTAGTTGCGACCAATTCCGCTAGGCAGCTCTAGTGCTGGACCGCGTATTGATAAGACGGGAAAACTCTGGAATTGTATAAAACTATGTAATTAGTAAATCAGTGAATCTAAATTTGGTTGATTTATAAAGGCAACAAAACAATCTTAATGTGTAATAGTTGTTGTTGACAATATTAAGCTACAAAAAGAATAGCTTGTAATGATACAATGAATAGTCTTTGTGATTAGAATTGGCAGTGAACGAATGGTATTTCAATCGATGTTATTCCTCTTAGAAGGTAAAATAACTGACCTGTTAAAAAAATATTGATATTGGTACAAGAGAAAAGTAAACTTATTTTTATTACTGTTGTTGAATAATCTTATCAAGAATTCAGTTATCTACTAATTAGTTGTTTTAAATATATCAATAACATACATCTAATGAGGTTAAATCCATTAATATATCGAAAGAAATCGATCGATGAGTTAATTATTGTGTTTAGAAAACTTTAATCCATGCAAACAAGATGATCCTGATTATTGAAATGTAGGAAAAGAACAGAGTTAATATCAATAGCAATTATCATCGAGCTGATAATTGAGTAGTAGCAGTGACTGAAAAAGCTAGCAGAAGAAGTTAAAGAAACCTTGTTTTTAAAGTTTAAAACAAATGCTAAAGGCCATGTAAGTTTTTTCTTACCTTTTTAATTTGAAAGAAAAGGACTAATTGGTGTTTCTAGTTCAACAGGTTTTTTTTTCTCATTTAGAATCTTTCCTTTTTTATACTTACTTATTCCTTTGTTAAACATCAGTGACACTGAGGCAGACTTGGAAACAACTTATTTTTTTGGCACTTGTGTATTTGTCGGTCTGCATGAAACCTTCCTCCTTATCATATAATCATATCTTATTCCCTGTAACCTCTTGGTATCACTCCTCTCATTTGATTTATTTCTGTGTGCGTTATTAAATTGTTCATATAATCTGTTCATTTTAAATAGTTAATAACAAATAAAGAATAATCAATATTTAAAAAAACAATAAAGAAATAACTAAATGAATAAAGACATTTATATAGACAATCAACAAAATCAACAACCACGTTTCCTCTCTATTTTAAACAGCATTAAGCTTTTTCATCCTCAAAAATAAAATAAAAAATCTCGTGAAATAAAATTGTTTTGTTACTATATTTCCATCTTCATATCATATCCATTATATTTTCATTAATATGAGTACCTAACAAGGTAGCTGTTATCGGTGTTCGGGTTACAAACAATATAGGATAACAGTCCGTGGAAACCTGCTAATTCACAAGTACCAATTATTTTTATTTCCTCAACCTGATTATAGTGATCTGATAAACAGTGAAATCTGGATAGCTGATCACTATGTAGTATATCGTCGCTTAAGATCCAGCATGACATAATTCAATTTTTTGACAAATTGAGTTATGTGGCTCTCTAATTTCAAATTTTCGCGCCGGTTGTGGCCGTAAACTCGGTTTTGTGATTGGGGAGGCCGTTCGAAAGATAATTCCAAGAATGACACCATAGCACAACCCAAATCGTTTGGCAGCATGACACAATTCATCAGTTCACAATGGAGTCTTCCCCGACATCCCACGTTGAGGTACGTAACTTAAAGTTTATCATGTTTAATCAAATATTATTGTCAGTAATATCGCTTTTCTCGCTGCTTGGAATGCCCAATAAGAGGATTTTGACAAGTGGATTTCTTAAAATCAATAATAAGTTTCAATCTGGACGTTTTAAGACTCGTAATCATTGCCCAGTTGAATTGTGCATTTATGTTTTAGTCTATCTACTGAATTATGTCAAGCTGTCATTGATTATTAGGTTATTTTTTTTTACCATAAATAGTCTCATAATTGATAGATTTTTGTATTATAATTATAGTACGGACATATACTCGGATTAATTAATATATTCATTATTATTTATTTATGAGCAATAGTAATAATATTAGCTATCATTTTTTTTAAAGGATGACTCTTTTCTTAACTACTTCCTAAATGATGAGGAGGAAGGGCCTGGTGATCCTAAATCGCTCGAAGATCTCATCGCCTCAGTTATATCAAATGAAGATTTAACCATCATTGACACAACTCGCAATGAATACAATATTGTTGTTTTGGAAGAAAATGAAAACATTGTATTAGAAGAAGATGAAAGGAAACACAATGAGACTGACAATGAAAATTATGTTGCTTTAGAGGAGATGGAGAGAGATAAAAATAAGACTGATGACTATGAAAAACATAATGTTGTTTTTGAAGAACCTGGTAGGGAACAAAATGAGACTAATATGGAGACTGAAATGGAGGAAGGCGTAGAAAGTAGTAGGAGAGAAAATAATGAGGCTGGCATTGATATAGAGACTGAAATGGAGGAAGACGAGGAAAGTAGTAGGAGAGAAAATAATGAGGCTGGCATTGATATAGAGACTGAAATGGAGGAAGACGAGGAAAGTAGTAGGAGAGAAAATAATGAGGCTGGCATTGATATAGAGACTGAAATGGAGGAAGACGAGGAAAGTAGTAGGAGAGAAAATAATGAGGCTGGCATTGATATAGAGACTGAAATGGAGGAAGACGAGGAAAGTAGTAGGAGAGAAAATAATGAGGCTGGCATTGATATAGAGACTGAAATGGAGGAAGACGAGGAAAGTAGTAGGAGAGAAAATAATGAGGCTGGCATTGATATAGAGACTGAAATGGAGGAAGACGAGGAAAGTAGTAGGAGAGAAAATAATGAGGCTGGCATTGATATAGAGACTGAAATGGAGGAAGACGAGGAAAGTAGTAGGAGAGAAAATAATGAGGCTGGCATTGATATAGAGACTGAAATGGAGGAAGACGAGGAAAGTAGTAGGAGAGAAAATAATGAGGCTGGCATTGATATAGAGACTGAAATGGAGGAAGACGAGGAAAGTAGTAGGAGAGAAAATAATGAGGCTGGCGTAAGAAAATCAAGAAAACGTAATAGTATTAGAAAATCTGTACCAGATCAATCTTGGTCCAAAGAAGAAACAAAGATAAAACGGATGAGAGGAGAAGATTACGTGGGTTACAGAAGAAAAGACAAAAATAGTAATAGAATAATGCTACACGATGTTCCAAAAAGTAAAAAAAGTATGGGACCCCGATGTGATGGTGCTAAATGTACTAAAAGGTCGAGGCTGTGTGGTGAAATCACAGAAGGAACAAGAGAAGCCTTGTTTAATTATTTATGGAAAAATAATCTGGATTGGAATAGAAAAAAGTTGTTTATATCTTCATTAGTGGCAAATGAACCCAAACAAGCACGAGAAACAGTGAAAACGGTTCATAGATCGGTTTCATACACATATCAATTAAAAGTTGGCCAGAGCAAAATCCCTGTTTGTCAAACAATGTTCCTTAACACTTTCGGTTTAAAAAATTCCACAGTGAGGCACTGGCTGAAAAATTATTCAAGTTCTTCAAGTTCGTTGGACAATAGCAGACAGGAATTGGATCTTGAGACATCTTCACCTGATAATCTTCCGCCGACCTCAAACATTGCTTCATTTTCTTCTCTTTTGAAGGAAAGAAATGCACACCTGGAAAATTTTATTCAAAGATTGCCGAAACTGCCTTCTCATTACTGTAGGAGTTGAACAAGCAGACTTTACCTTCAGCCAGACATAAAATCTTTTGGTCAGTTGTACAAGTTATATTGTTTAGACTGCAATGAACACAATATCGCTCCTTTGAGCCGATTTACATTTGACAAGCACTGCAGGTTGTCAAAAATCAGTGTATTTTTGCCTCGAAAAGATCAATGTGATACTTGCACCAAATATAAACATAGAAACATCTCAGAGCAAACGTACAATACTCACATTCAAAATAAAAATCGAGCCCGTGAAGAAAAAGAAACAGATAAACAATTGGCCGTAATTGGCCAAATTCACGTTCTTTGCTGTGACGTGATGGCAGTCAAACTTTTACCGTCCATGGAAGCTAGTTTAGCCTATTATAAAATGAAGCTAGCTACTCATAACTACACGATTTATAACCTACAAAATCACGATGCAGTGTGCTGCTGGTTCACTGAGACAGAGGGCACCCTGGTATCGTCGACGTTCGCTAGTTGCCTCATTGCGGAAATTGAACTGCTAACTGCTTCGGATGCTAGGGATGTTGTGGTGTACTCTGACGGGTGCACCAGCCAAAATCGGAACGTGGTGATGGCGAATGCATTATTAAACCTCAGCATGACCAAAAATATAAACATCTACCAAAAATTTCTGGAAAAAGGACACACCCAAATGGAGGCAGACAGCGTTCATAGCACTTTAGAGCAAAAAATGAAAGGTAGAGAAATTTACCTGCCTTACGAACTAAATGTGATCACTAAAGAAGCTAGAAGCAAGCCATTTCCTTACCGAAGCAAACTCATGCACCACAGTGACTTCAAAGATTATTCCAAGAAAGAAAACCATCGATACACTTCTATACGCCCAGGGAGCAAGACGAATGATCCAGTCGTGACCGATTTGAGGTGCCTTCATTACGATCCCAGTGGCATTATTCGATCCAAGTTGAATTATGATGACAACTTCATAGAATTGCCAAGAAGACCCAAAAATGTGACCATCACCAATGACTACCCTCAGCTGCATTCAAATTCGTTGCCAATTCCCCGTGACAAGTTTGAAGATTTAAAATCCCTGAGGGATTTAATGCCTCAAGAGTGTCACTCTTTTTACAATAATTTGCCACATGTCGAAGAAAGTATGAGGGAAAGAAAAAGACAAAACAAAAAGTAATGATTTTTTATGTTATTATTTTAGTACTTTAGGTTCGCTATTTTATTTTAGGTTGGCTATTTAATTTGTCTGAATAATATTATCTTTAAGCTGACTATTAATTTAATATTATTACAAAAACAAAGTGTGATTTTAACAAGACAATCTTGTGTGATTAAAAATAATGTGATTTTATTTAAAATAAGTTATGTTAAAAAATTGAAGGGTCTCTTTAAGAATTCTTTTGTTATTAAAAAATAATGTTTATTCTTATACCAACTTTTTAGGTTCCTATGCTATTTATGTTAGTATTCTCTTGCAAATTTTCATAATTTTTTTTTTTCAAGTAATTTTGTACGAACGTCTACAAGATTTTAACTTGCTAGTTTACGTTTTGTCCCATTTTTCTGTTTTTTTTTTATCTTATTTTGTTTAAATAATTTTTTGTCTTTTACTAAATCTACCCTCTGATTATAAACATTAATTTGCCAAATTATGTTTTAGCTGAGTGCCACAAAAATTATGTTTTAGTAATTTATATTAATTGTGTTTACCAAATAATGTGATTTTAACAAGACAATCTTGTGTGATTATAATGTGATTGTTTAAAAAACTTAAGGTTTGTTAAAAAAAATATATAAAAATCCTCTTAAGTACTTATTAATTGTTTTTTATTAATATACCATAATACCATAACAGCACAACTCGGACTAAAATTACAGCAGCACGACACAATTATGAAAAATTGTTAGAAACAAGATATTTTTCCGCAAAATTCGTATAAAATTATCAAGAAAATATAAAATATAAATAAAAAATCGAACTCCTCTAAAATTAATAGCTTAGTGCTTCAATAAACAAGTTATTAGCTCTCCTGAAAACTAATCAAAATTGAGTTATGTCATGCTGGATCTTAAGCGACGATATGGTGGTATGGTTATATATTAACTGTTATATTATTGCCACGCCTCTTTACTGGATTTATAGTTAAAAACATAAATAAATAAAATGATCTAGATAATAGAAAAAAAATAATGAACAAAATCCATAATTTGTCTGGGGCGATGATGGATATATATTTCAGGACTAAGCAAAGTTCTTATTCTATGTTGTTTTTATAAGGAACAATACAAAATGTGATGAAGGGATTTGGTGAAACAAACTACTTTTGAGAATTCAGCTGATCAATTCATAAAAAGATAATATATTTCCAGCAGACCTTAAGAAAAAGGTTGTGAAACATCTCATGAGGAAATTCCTGGTTCGATTCTTAACAAACTTAATATATAAATATTTATGAAGAAGACAGAGATAAGAGATCAGAAAAAAAAGTTGTTTGTTTAGAAAATCTTGAGAGGTTTTACGTTTATTAAAATAACTCTAGGTATATGATATACCTTTTTGTAGATATTGTAGAATTCCTATTGGTAATTCCGAAATGTATCTAATAAAGAGTAAAGTATTTTTTAGTTTCTTGAATTGCTGTTATAAACATTAGTATTGTCAAAAAATTGTTTTTATTTAATAAATCTTGTTAATATTAGTAAGGGCATGAATTATTTTTAATAGATCCTTCTGATATTACTTCGGGAAACCTGTTTTCTAGTATTTATTCAAGTTTAATTATATAGTTGTGATGAAGACACATAATATAATAGTAAACATTAGAAGTATTTTGATTTCTTAATAAACTATACCCTTGATGATGGACTATAGTATGGATACTTGTTATGAAATAAAAAAGCCCTGTAGATATTTGAACATTATATTAAAATGATAAAAATTACAACACTTGAACATAAACATTTAGTAAAGTTTATAAGTATGTACATTAGTCTAACAACTGCTGGAATCTTCTGGCCAGGGGTGGTTGCCATGGATACTTCCAGTGTTGACTGTATTAGGAATACGACAATACTATAGTAAATATCATTAAAAAAAACACTTTTTTAATTACTTAATGGTTGACTAGATAATTAATGATAAGGTAGACAAGGTGAAGGTCAAGAAATGGATTTAAAAATAGTAGGAACGGGTAAGGTTGTATCTATTGGATAATTTGTAGCTGATACTGAAAAGTAGTTGATACAAGTATCAAATACGGTCTAAATGTACCGGGTACGAGTATCTGTTCGATACTTGACTACACGATGGGGTGGGAGGTCCTACCAAGATCACCCCCCCCCTCTCTTTAGATACTTGTGTTCACTGACTAATCAGTATCAACTACTAGTCAGTATCTACTACAATCTCTACTCCCGCACCTGCTGCCTGCTAGACCAGATAGATCCGAGAGCTGTATTCAAGGCCTTGGTTGTTAGAAGCATCAGCTATTCAGTATTCACGAATATATTCACTACCTCATGCTATTTATTACTATAACATACAAATTAAAAATGGTATATATTTTTTTTTTTGTATCTACTTTCTGAATCAAATTGTGGGATTTAATTTAATATAGAATTTAGTTCTTAAACATTATATATATATATATAAATAAATTGTTCTATAATTTTTGAGCTTGAAAATTTTATTATCTCACTATAACTGTAGAAACTTAATATGTTTTTACATCTACTTTTCAAATATAAATTGGTAAACATTAGCTTTAAAATAAGATCAACAAAAGTGAACCTAACAAAATGCTAGTTGTTGGAGTATAGCAATAATAAATTTCTCAGCTAACGGAGACTAATGTACTGAAAAAAATAAAATAGAATGAATAAACAAATCGTTTAATTATTTTTCAGTTTTTTTTTTTAATTATTATTACAAGTCTATATGTTGACTGTGAAATTTTTTCTTAATTTTTATAATTTGAAATGAAAATTCCTTTTTCTACATTATCATACTATAAAGTATAGGCAATCGACACAGATGATTGAAATCGGGTGCAAAAAAAAATTGTTCAAAGAAATTGATAAATTTTTTCTCCAATTTTTTACTTTCAACAATAACAAATTTTACATTGTTTTAAAGAAAAAAATTAGTTTCACAAAATTAAAAAACAGCACCGAAATATGACAAGGATTATAACAGCTATAGCCTTTTAAAGAGTTTGTGGTTTTATGGGCAAATTTGATTTCGCGCAGTCAAAAAGATAAAATACCATTACTAGAAAACATCAATGTAGTTTACGACCTAAACTGTAACAGACACTACATTGGTCATAGGAGCGAGCACACACCTCAAAAATAGATTTTATTATCATAAAAGCAACTTAAAACCTACATCCACGTTATCAACCCATAATAAAAACGAACTCCATACATTTAATTTCGATACACCCAAGATATTACACAGAGAAAAAATACAACAAAACGTAAATACTTAAAAGCACTGTATATAAATGATAACTTGAATAACAAAGTAAACGACAAGAGGGAAGGAGGAGATTTATCAAAATATTACTCTTCCATACTTTTAAAACTAAAAGAACATTAAAATAAAATAAAAAAATTTCTACAAGTTATCAGTTTTCCTAATATAAAAGATGATTCAACCTTAATAACATAACATACCCATCTTCTCATATCCATCTATTAATTTCATTATCTTCACTCAAATTGATTTTTTCTGACATATACATATAAAATAGAATCGAACAATAGTCTTCATTACTTACTTATAAAAAGAAATTTAAAAAAATAATTTTAATGTTTTTAATTCTTAAAGTTGAAAATTAATGTATAACAAATATAAACTATAATAAGCCCCTGTTTTTTATCTGTTAATCTGAACTTGTTCAAAGTCTCAGGTCTGCTCATTAGGTGCCTCACTATGGGATAAGATACACCCGACATATTATTAATGAAAAAACAGAATTATTTTATGTAATGACAATTGGGACTATTATTTCAATGAGGATATATAAATACTATTTTTTTAGAATATAATTTTATGATACTTTGTATAAATTTGTAACTGCTTAAAATACTATAATTGTTATTTTTATGTAATTGTTTCTAATATTGAATTTTTCCTATTTATGCCTTTTACAGAAAAAAAAATGTATACCTGGTTGACTAATGTATTTCTGACAAAAGGAGTGTTTGATGGGATCAATGAATATTTAAAATGACCATATAGGTCAAAACGTATAGTAAATGATGAAATACAATAAAATGGACTGAAGGTTTTTTACATCACAAAGAAAAATATCTAATTAGATTACCCTTAAACCTCAATTCTAATAATTAATTAAATGTATTATATTATACTCTAAGACATATTAGGTTATACATTATTCCTGGATTTTTATTTGTAAGAGATGCCCTAAAATAAATAATTCCTTTATTATTATTATTGTTATTATATTTTTTCAAGATTAAGTAATAAATAACATTTAATCAGTTTTTTCCGGGATTTTACAACCTTGGGTCATTTGCCGAAACCCAATATTTAATCAGTTATAAACTAGTAAACATCGGTGTCTGTTAGTGATGGGCTTTACTGCTACTTTTCAGTAACAGCTCCAACGGTTACTGTGATTTTTGTTACCTGTGATTTCTTAACTGCTACTAACTGTGATTCGTGATTCTGTCGAAATACTACAAACAGTGATTGCGTCGGCGTACTTAATTCCACATCTTGAATAAAACGATCACAGGATACGCATTATAAGGATAGTAATTACTTTGACAATTGTATAATTGACAATAATCCTATCAATATACATAAAGATGGAATTATTTTCAATATCCTATATAACGTAAATTTTGCCCTTATGGTTTAAGTTGTTACAAGATGATGAAGAGAAGTATCATAAACTTTTATGAGTAAAAGATAAAAGAAAAACTAAATCCTCCAATAAATATTTTTATTATTCTAATAAACCCATTAATCACCAATCACCGTTCGCCGACGATCAGTTCCCATGTGTGAAGAACAGTTTGGAGCTGTTACCGATGAATTTGTAATCACAGGTCGACCTGTGACTTTTGAGTATCAGTGAAAAAGTAACAGTTCGTGATTTCTGGCCCATCACTAGTATCTGTATTATCACAAATCACAAAAAAAAACCTTGTACATAGGATGTTAAAAGTGATCGCAAGCACGATAACTTTGTTTTCATTAACCTGTTGTTGAAATAACGTCAAGAACGACAGTTACTGAAGAACAATAGTAATACTGACATTAACAACCTGTTATAATGTAGAGGTACACCAGTTACGTCAATGTGTTGAGTCGTTGAATTTGTCGGAAAGTAAAGGAGTTATTCCAATAACAGGTCCTTTCCGATAGTACGTTGTCACGGTTATTGATACTTTCCAGTAACGCGCTATTTCATTAGTACTTGTCTGTTAGGGCGTATATATTGTATGTAGTAACATTTCTCCCTACTTAAGGGAAACTTATCGACCTCCACCTAATTTTCTTCCACATAAAATTTTCAATACATCAAATATCGACAATCTAATATTAAACGTGTTATTTATAATTATTTAAAACAGCTAAAATGCTAAATTTTATATTTAAATGTATGTTTGGACCAAAATTTGTTTGATGCTTCAGGTAAATTTCTGTTTATAGTTAGTAACAGAAATTTATTATATTAAAATTACAAAAGTATGAAATAATTCGATCCTTTATAAAATAAAATTTTAGATATATTTTATTATCAAATATCTACTTTTTATTTCAATAGAAAAAATAGGTTAGGGATATTATTTAAATCTTAATAATCATATTCCTAAAAACCTGTACCTCTACAACCCGTGAGCGGGTCTGGTGTTCAGTACATAATGAGACTGTACTGTTTCTCTGGGGTGTAACAAAACCTTAAGTTCATAACATTTATTTAACCTCATCTACACATTACACGTTTCGACCAAAAGCATGGTCATTTTCAATATATTATTTCATCAGTCAACATCATAAAAACTCTATCTTTTCTGTAATTTAAAGATGTCATTATTTAGAACATGCTGGGTGCGTAGCATCCCATAGTCAGTTAGCTAATAAGTGTGTGGTAGAAACTTTACTGTTTCATGGACAACGGTTCTGCAAGGAGGTGACTTGTCCTAGGTCACGCTCAACCGCCAGATTTTTCCCCCTTATTTTGGGTACACTATTTTTATATTTTATAGAGGCTGGGTGAGCCCCAGGAGGGTCTTAGATCCTATATGATCCATCTCTGGGTGTAAACAGACTAAATATAAGTCTTGCCCGCAGTTGTATTTGAACCAGGATTTCCATTGCCATGCCGGCAATACTCAGTGCTCTACCACTGAGCCACTCCGCTCCCAATCATAGTTCTACTATAGTTAAAACATTAATTTTTAGATCTTTTTACCCTTTACTAAGAATGGGTTTTAAATTGTACCATGAATGATGCATATTATAAAATTAACCATGGATAAAATACATTTAAGTTTATCAAAACTAAGAAAATAACTGTACAAAAAGTTGGAACAGGATCTATTATCTTTTGCTTTTTTTTTTCTTAATATATACACACTTTTACTGTTGCAATATTTTGTATCTTATAACTTAATTATCAATTACTATCTCATTTATTTTTGTATGTTTTTAATTTTATATGTATGTTCCACATTGATTAAGGGAGTAAAAAATCCTTAGTTACGCCGTCCTTCAGAAGGGACGTTAAACGGGGGTCCCGAGCCAGTACGATGTCAGGTACTCGTTAAAAATCCCTATCCTAATTAAACATGGATAGGCAAAATTTAGAGCTCCCACTGTAGCATCGTCCAATTAGCCATAGCAGCATTAAGTGACGTTAAATAAACAACTAACTAACTAACACATTGATTAAGTATTAATGTATAAACACTATTTTAAATATACCATATCATCGCTGTCAAAAATAATACCGCCTATCTACAACTTTTTATGAAAATGAGTTAGTAACGGTAATGCATTCTACAGGTTGAATTACACACTAAGGAAGGCACGTATTAAGGTCAGCAACATGGCAGAGCATGATTTTTTGATACTTCTCTTCAAAAGTTCTGAAAAAAATTGCAAAGTCTATAGTCGGCACGGGTTTTTTTCTCTCCTGTAAAATAGCTCAGTGTCATTGTTTTGACAGCGACGATATATTATTTTTTAAATTAAATTTGCTTGGTTACATTTTGTGTATTGATTTTTAATCATATGTAATTGGGTTTGTCTCATACAAATTAAAATAAACTATACATTGAATCTTTAATTGTAATGGTTACTAGCTTACTAGCTTTCTTTTCAAATAAAAATATTTAAAAATTAATAAAATCAATAACTAATATAATAAAATAAATTATATTAATTATAATGACGTATGTCAACAAGATCCAAATTAAATAAATGTTCAAAGAACATTCTTGCCCTCGTATACATTGCAAACTTGCGAGAACGCGGGGACGTCGGATCATTGCAATGAGTAATAATCAATTTGAACTGAGATAGATAAAAACGTGATAGGACAACTAGCCTTTAAATAGCTAAGGGTTCTTGTTCTTGTGACTAAATTTCACATTTAATAATTAAGATTTGTATAGTATTTTTAAAAACATGTATTTAATTTATACAGCTACACAATATGAAAATGGAAATAACATAAAATATTAATTTTAAAAGAACAATGAAACATTTACACTTTAGAGATCAGTTGAAATTACAATTATCAGTAAAATATGCAATAAAGAGTATCAATTGTTATCAGGTGACATTGGCATATCCATCTGATGAATAATTTTGTCATTGAATTATAAAAACTAACATCATCAATATTGAGACAGCAATGAATTTCTTAATCATCACAAATAAAGAAAAATAAAATTATGTTTAAATAATTATTGAATTGGCATGATGAAAAGCTTAGCTAACATAGTGCCATGAACTGTAGAAAAATAAAAATAAATAAACTTCTGGCAGATGCATAAAATTTAAAATCAATTTTTAACACAAGCTGATAAAACAAACAAAAATTAAAACAGGTATAATAAAAATCTTCGAATATAAATATTGCATCACAAATAAAACTCGATTGCCAGAACTTCAAGGGCTTTATTTACAAAACTAGAACGTTTGTAGCACCCTTAGGCTGTTATGTATAGGTGTATAGGACAGATCAAAATTATACCTGTTACAATACAAATATCTTGTAACATGAAAGATAATTTCAGAAATATTTTTCAAAACTATTACTAAACAATATAAAACAAATTATGTACACATAACAGCACTACCAACTTAATACCAAAGGATTATTAATCCATCATTTCACAATATATTTTTTTTTTGTCTCTTTCTCTTTCAAACAACAAAGAATCGAATGAAAATCCCTTCTGACATCAAACATCAAATTAGAAATAAATATTTGTTCATAGACTCGCAAATATTCATAAACTCAGTTATATACATTTTATTGAATCAATTGCTATAGTTGTCGAGTCAGTTTGGCATGTTAGCTTGTCGTCTCAGAAGAATGTAGATCTTCTCTTTGATCCAGTCTTTGTTGTATGGGGCGTATGTGTTGGTACCTTTCTGGTAGCTAGAAAAAACAAAAAACATGTAGACAAATTATGAAGATCTGAACAAAAATAATTTGAGATAAATTTCTACATAAAAGACAAAATAAATGAAATTTTGAAGAAATAACTAACTATTTCATTCCACTTTCACAACCATAGGCTTGCTATGCTGCGCAACAAACCCAATTGAAAAAAATACTTTTTCTCCTCTCTCATTCTTTGTTATCCAATCTAAATTCTTAAGTAGTCATTTTCTTTTTCGGGGTATACTCTAGGTATTAACTTATATTTAAATATCTCAAGACGTTCATCATTCAATATTACTATTGGTCACATTTCTAGGCTAATAAAAATGGAATTGTATTTTTTTTATTTTCATAAAACTATTTAAATGTTCAAATAAAAAGAACAAAGTTTTATTGTCTAAAGAACGTGGGTAACACATGGGTTGGCGATTGAACCCACCTATGGGTTTTTATAGGAACATACACAGAATACTTTTCACAAAGTGACTTTAGAGTTTAATACACTGTATCTTTTCTAATATTAATAAAATGCTTAGCAAACCAGAAGGCTTGATGCTGACACTAACAATCATTATTTACAGACTTCATGGATTTCTGCCTTAGCTGAAATCGGTATAATTACCCTCAATGCAATCTTTCAACCTATTCCTCTATCTACCCCTAGGAAGTTTATTACCCGATTCAGCACTTATAAACTTTTTAGTTATTTCTCTCCCATCTCAACGCTATCAGTTCAATTATATTAACTGAAAGCAAGCAACCGTGTTTTGTTAAGTAAATACAGAGCATTCTATTGGAATTTACTCTGTACCCCCCCGCCTTAGCCTACCCTCGCATAT
Source organism: Troilus luridus (assembly GCA_964056705.1). Taxonomy (NCBI): domain Eukaryota; kingdom Metazoa; phylum Arthropoda; class Insecta; order Hemiptera; family Pentatomidae; genus Troilus; species Troilus luridus. The sequence goes on along the minus strand of OZ057413.1, from coordinate 136,229,428 downwards.
ATTTAATATTAACCTATCTAACTTTTAGCCTCAGAATTTAGACGAGAGCACTCAACAGTAGCAGTACTTCACTTCCATTGGAGAACACCATCATCTTATTACATCAGAAACAAAAATCTTTTAGGGATCAGACTTTTGAATGGTAAAAAAAAAAACTATTAGAATTTGACACCAACAATAAATAATATATTGTAATAACAATAATAATAAGAAGCTCAAGAAACCAGAAGGCTCCATGCCAATACCACTTATCTCTGCTTTCTACAAACTTCCACCCACGGACCACTACCCAAACCCAAATCTGCTAGATGACTCTCAACGCTATCCTCCTACCTACACCTCAGGCGTTTACCACATAAATAAATAATATATTGTTAAGATTCAAAATGGGTTGAGTAATAAATCGAAATATTATCGATAGTATACCAATATTGGAACACCATTGGGCTAATATGCATTTATGAGGAATTTAAATAAATGAAAAATATTCTAAAAATTATTAAATAATTATTTATTAATTTCATATTCGGGTTTGGTCAAATAAAACTGATTTAATATTCTACAAACGGCATTGCCGCCCACTACCGGCATCTCCCGCCATATTTCACCCTACTCAGCGATTGGGTGTCTTAGAGATAGGAGCACCAAAGTTATTGCTACTCTGCAACGGGGCGTCCAGGAGACAGGACCTCCCAGTTATTACCACTCTACCAGAGGGAACCATGTGTGCAAGGATCTTCAAGTTATCAACTCTAGGAATGGAAGCCAGGGTTCTCAAGAGGAATTGGATTATATTGTGATTCAGAGGCTGTTTTATGAAGAAGGAGTTTCAGGGCAGAGGTTTGATGATACATATGTAAGTGTTTATCTGAGTCATTGTGCTATAGAAATTGTGTTTATCTTTAAATTAGTTTTATTTGTCCCGAATTAAAATAATTGTCATTGAAACCACGGAGATTAAGATTTCATGTTCAATAAGATATTTTAAGATTAATAAACTGCTATGTGTAATAATTTCTCAATTTTCTGTAATAAAATAAATATAAAATCAATTTTTAATTAAGTCACGATATAAATTCTTTATAATACAGTATATTGTAATATACAATTTCCTAATATTGCTATGAATACAAATTTTTGGCTTCAGAAAGAGGGTAGTAAAGACAAATCCACCAGATAGCACTAGTGTGGTGCCCTGAACTAGTAAACCAACTCTATTCTTAGATAGTACCAAAAAACCTTTAGTTTTAAAAAGGCAGGATTGTACTGATTTCGTAACAGATAAACTTTGTACAATGATTATTATATATTTTGTTTAATTAATAATAGTCCAGGATCCATGGTCCATTTTTGCACTTGATGAATCTTTGTGAATAGCTTCGTTTCGATGAGACGCCCAACAATTTCCTGTGCGAAAATTCTCGATTGTGTTAGCTAACAGAGGTAGCAAGGATAAAATATGCCGATTTGATGATTCTCAAAAATTTATTACTAACTGGGATTTTTTTTGTTAAATATCTAGATAATTATCTAAATTGTTTGAAAAAATATTTGTCCTACAAAATGTATGGTTTGATCAAAGTGCCCCTCCTTCCAACGTGCATCGATAACGAGGTCATCAAAAATGATTACTAACCAGCTGTTTTATTTTGACTTCGTTAGCGATACATATTGGAGGGATCAAACCTACATATAAATAGAACTCTTTGATCAAACCATACATTTTGTAGGACAAATATTTTTTCAAATAATTTAGATAATTATCTTGAGATTTAACAGGAAAAAAACCCAGTTAGTAATAAATTTTTGAGAATCATCAAATCGACATATTTTATCCTTGCTACCTCGTTTAGCTACCACAGAATTTTCCCACAGGAAATTGTTGGGCGTCTCATCAAAACGAAGCTATTCACGAAGATTCAGCTTCATACTAATCAAGTACAAAAATGGACCAAGAATCCTGGACTATAAGTAAACAGTAATAAATATATTTATATAAAAATAAATCAATAAAAACATACACAAGGCAGGAAAGATCGGCAAGCTGATCAATGAAATCGAACAGCTGGCTTATATCATAGGTGATGGCAGGAGTGTTAGGGTTCTGCTTCTTGAGGTGTTCCTCGTATATCTTGCAAACCCCTGGAAAAAAAAAAAAGAGTTACAATAAGCTTACTGCCTTTACACATACATAGAAGACTATAAAAAATTAAAAAAATCAAACAATAAACTAACTTGCAAGATAAAATAATATCGAACATAATAGCACACATTAATAAACTTATTCTCATTATGTAATCTATGCAGAAATAGTCAGGAGAGGTTATTATTCTAAGGATCCATGCGATTTAGACAATGATATGAAAGAAATAATCATAATCACATAAGGAAATGAAAATATGTACTCGCATTAATAGATAATGTTTCCCATAATTTATTTATAGCAAGAATCGTGGAGAGAGAAAAAAAGCTGCTTATGTAAGTAATAGTTTATAAAATACAGGCTCAGGACTGCCTCACAAAAGGATGGCAAAACCAGCGATTTTTTACTCCCTTTAAAAAATCCTAAGGCCAACTCCCGGGCTGCAAACACACTATCTTGGACATAGGATATGAACCGATTATACAAACTAATTAATTAAGCACTTTAAACTTTGTGTACCCATTATATGCAATTTAAAATAGATAACAACAATGGCTACGAAGTCATAGCAACTCGTTTTGAATTAGCCAAAGGGATAGAAACTTTAGTTTCAACAAAGAATCAATACTTAACAACTGAAAATGTAAAAAATCAATTGAAATCGTAAATTCTAAGCTTTGAAGATTGGTCAATATAACCTCCCATGTTTATACACATTAGATTGCCATGTGCATTTATTTTAATCCATTACAGATTGACAATATTACAACATTCAAATAGTGACAATGAAACTAGCGGTTTTTGACATAATGAAAAATAAAGTGATCTAAAAGCAATAAAATTAATAATATCAATATCATTAAGAATTTTTCAGAATAACAGTCGAATAAATTAACTGCAATTAGAAACAAGAAAAGTGTTGAGGAATTTATATGTATCTCTTACAAAATACTAACATTAACCAATTATCAGTCAAATGCTTCGAAATCTATAATAAAAATATGATCATAACAAATAAACTTAATAGAAAATAATACTAACTAAATTAAAATGTCTACTTACCTTCCATACATTCATTAATAGATTCATAATCAGAATAAGTCCTAGTTTCAGCTTTGGGTCCAGGTTGAATCAGCATTATGGTGTGAGACTGCAAAAAAAGTTATGCAAGTATTTAAAAGCCATTTTTAAATAAACACAATAATAAATAAAATTTTAGAAAAAAAGAATTAATATACAACAGGGGGCGTTATAAATTGTTACAGTACAGGTTATAAAGCCGGGAATCATTATATAAAACTATAATATCAAAATAATAACGATTTATTTTGCTTGAATCTAAGAAACTTACCATTTTGATGTAATATAGCACAACACAATTGACAACGGAAAAGGTACAATTATTAAAATCAAACAGTTAAGGGCAGCAACAAGACGATTTGCAAACAATCCGACCTCTTATGAGTTCTCAATATTTCACTGCCAACTAAATAAACCACATGTTTTAATTGTTGAACTTCTTATATTATATTTGCATGATTTGAATTTTAGTTCTTAAATTAATAAAGTTTCTTTTCTTTTCTTATTTTTTAAATTAAAAGAACAAACAATGTTGCATAAAAGTTTGACAATATTTTTTAGTACAAGTTATATATTTATGAAATTATTCCCTCGTTTTTCGAACCAGTGGGGATATAAAAACTCCAACAATTGATTTGCAACAATCCGTAGAAGAAAGAACTTTTACATAAACAAATGAGGGAATTTATTAAACCATTATATTATTATAAGATAACTGAATAATACAAAGTTAATGTAGTAAAATTAACTATCAGTACAGATTTAAAAATTAATTTGTAAAATCAGTAGCCTATAAATACAATTGTACTAAATAAATGAGATTTTTATTTAAAACTATGCATGCATAAGATTCAAAGTTAGATTAATCAGATGTTCGTCTGCATTTGGCACAATTGCCAAGAAAGTATCTACAAATGCCAGGTCAGTTATTAGAAGATCTTTAAGAAGACAAAGTAATTAATAAAAATTTGCTGTTTATTAGTAATGTTTAAGTATCTATTCTTAGTTTAAACAGAGAAAATATTATTAACGTATGTTTTTGACGTTTTTATTGTTTAATTAGTTTTTAATAATTATAATTAATTCTTAATTAAGCATGGCTATTTATGTTTATTATATACATATATACAGATCTATGGAAAAAAAGAAAACCATATACTCAATAAATGCAATTGATTTTTTTTTTAACCTGGAACAAAAAATTGGCTAAATTTGAATTTCAAAATAGATTATTTATTTTGATTGAAAGAAATCATTTAAAAATATTAACTTTTTCGTAATCGAACAATTATAAAAGATGTTATATAAAACCTTATTCTATAAACTCTATGTATTAATCGAGCTTAATTTATAAACTATTTTTATATTTATGAAATAATGTTAATTCAGGCCTTTTTTACATTGCACTCAGTGACTTTATTGATCTATAAATTGTCCTATAAAATCTGGTACTCGAAACTTAACTATATATAACGAAATCCAACGACAATGAATATTCGTCTTTAAAAAAGCTCCGGTGGTACAAAAGCAAAGCATTTCTAAATAGCTTCTACGTTGTTGTTAAAATTACTTTGAATTATTATCAAATTTAAATTGATTCTTTTATTTAATTTGTTTATTCATTTTTTAGTTCGCAGGGATTATTTGTTATTGATTTTATTTAAAGGGGCCGATGTTCTCCCTCCCCACTTAAATTATTAGTGAGGGCGATCGCCACTTATTGGCACCTACTTTCTTTACTTCAGTTTTATTTAATATATACTCTGATTATATAGAGTATCTATAAATTAAACCACAAGTAAAAAACAATCATGATCAATTTCAAATATTCATTACAAAAATATATTTAATTTTAAATCATTTTTAAATATTTAAAGTATTTATTTGATGAAGTAATAACGTCGATGAATGGAAACACTTGATATCTTGAGATAAGTTAAGAGCTCCTGGTAAGATTTTCATTGTCTATTTAACGGATTCTTATGGATTCTTGTTACAGTAGCGCGGATTAACTTTGAAGGGCCTGTTTTTAACAATATAAGGATGAAGAAGATAATTCTTATTCCTAAAGAGATAAAGTTCTTATGATGTGGTTTATTATTATATTATTTCAAGATTTAGTTATATTGAAAACGTTAATATAACCCGTAAATTGTAATAAGTTTCAGGCACTTTTTGGTTGGATGGATGGATGGAGAAAAAGGAAGCATCTCTTCAGGTTTGGAAACATCTGAATAGTCATCTTATTGATGTATTTTACATTTAACACCGAAATGGGTAACACTTCAATTTTGATTACGGAACACAATTTGATTTTTAAAGAACATTTACAATTAGGCTTATTATTTATTAAAATGATACTCTTATTTAAACATATATTTTTAAATAAAAATTTTATTAAATAATTTAAATTAATTTGTATTATTGTATTTATTACAGATAAGAGATGGAAGGTAACACTGGAGAAGATAAAACCTCTCATTGATTCTAGTGTATCCCGCTGGAGCGCTAGTCGCCGCTTCCAAACTCCGTAAAATGTTACACATGTGATAATATTACTTATTTATAAAATTTTAACTCGGTTTTGTTAGTTTTTAGTCGTTGTATTAGTTTTTAGAAGGTTTAATTTGATAGTCGGAAGTTTTAGAATATTTATTTTACCTGTTCAAATGGAAGTAAAGCTGTTTCCAGTTGCAAGGTAGGTTCATATACCTGTCTAGTGCAGCTTGTCAAGCCTTTACATTGATTATATTTGCCGGTTTAATTAGGCACGGTGTTACCTTTCGTCAGGTAAAGAGACCGGCGAATCATTATGGATTGAAAACCAGAGTTTAGCCAGTGTTTGTTTAAGCAATCGCTTTTTTAGGTTAAGCTTTCCAAATGCTTAATTTTTGGCAGCCTTAACGCGATTTGGACATTTGCCATTTAGTTCAGCGAACTTTTAGCCACATGTGGGGATTTTCTTCTCAAATTAAGCCAGTTGGGTCATGATTCTGCCCAGGTGGGAATGAAGGGTATCAGTGTAGTCTGTTAGTGGTCTCTGTTGGATCAAGATGATAGTTGATTAGTGTCAAGAAATCGTATTTGTATCTCTAATCATTTTTCAGTGTTTGAACTGCTTTTATCTTTATTTTTGAGCATTCTGATAGAAAATGCCTCAAGAACCTGTCTTATCAATTACAGGTGAAACACATTTGAATACCTGGAACCTTATCATGTTTTTGTATGTTTAGGACAGTTTTTTCTTTACCCTTGTATTTCTGTGACAGTACATTACATTTACAATGTACTACTTTCATCCTCATTATAGTACTTTATTTGACACTTTAATTTTCATTTTGTGGTTTTAATGAGAAATGGTTTTCTGTGGTTTTTGTCCCAATGTCCATTTTTACATTTCAGTTATACTTTATTGGTATTTATAATTGTGAGTTATTATATAGAAAGATTTGGAATTGATAAATTTTTCTAATAACACCCTGATATTGATTTTTACCTCAGCTAACCTCCCAGTTACCTTCTCAAGGGTGTGACAGTTCTCTTCCAACAAAATGTCTTGTCATCTGGACTTAGTTTCAATATTTTTGAGAAAAAAATACTCAAACTAATGTTTCTAAGCCTTACAAATCATAAAAAATAGTAATAAAAGAGTCTTATTAAATAAGTTATTTTTATAAAAAATTATTTTTTATTTTCCAATACACACACTCAATGAAACATTAATAAAATAATACACTTATATTGTAGTTGATTAAATCGAGTATATTTAGTGAATCATTCAGAGTTGTAGAAGTCCTATATAAACACAAATATATCGATTTTTGAAAATTTTCGATCTTTTAATCAAATTTAAATCATTTTTAATAATATGCAAAGTGTGAAATTTTATTCAAGCGTGTAGAATATAATTTATTTCAGACAGATGGTGTTGCTAATCTTCCCATATTTCTTTCTTAAAATAACCCTCTCTAGTAAAAGTGAATCCTACTTCCTTTTGGCACAAGGATGTAAAGTTTTTTATTGTTTAAATTGATGTTTGCAATAATATAAATCAATGTATAACTTTCAAGTTTATTTAAGAAATTTTTAAAAATTTGAGGTGACATTTCCTTAAATATTAAATTGCTTTTTATTAAGATAGTATTGAAAATTATTTATTGCAACTTAATTATGTCGAGTCCCTAATAATACCAGTATTTTTGAGGTTTAAATATTTTAGATTTTAACTTAATAAACATTTTAATTTAATTTTATTTGTTACAAAATTTTTTTTCCCCAGACTACTGATCTGGAAGACCTGGGTTCGAGTCCCGGTCCTGGACATATCTTTTCTTTTCAAATAAAAATATTTAAAATAATTTATTATTTAAAGTATTAATAAAAATTGATTTTATAAATATTACCTTACCACTTTGCTTTTATTTTGAGATAGTAAGTCTCCATCATAAAATCATCACAACCTGAAAATAATTAAAATTATGTGGAAATGCATCGTTTTTATTAATGATTCTGTTAAATAAAATTCTACTTTTTCTCCCATTTTAAAGTACAACACGAATTGCACTCATACTGGTCGTGTTGCACCTGCTACTGGCACATTTTAGTCCATATGACTTCTATCGTATTCCGTTGTGTTAAAATAAATCAGTGTATGCTGTCGGTTACATGGCTTCATGAATATGATTTCATTTGAAGTGTATACTGTAAAGTTAAATATTTCGAGATATAAAGTTTCGGTGTAATTATTATTGTTGATCTGTTGTTATATAGGCCAAAAGAACAATTTTATTAACTTGAAAATATACTTTTCATAAAAGTAGATAAAAAAGTAATTAATATTTCTCACCTTTTAATAAAAATAGATTAAAAAATAAACATTTTTCATGAAATGTAATCGAAAATATCTTACTTAATATTCCCTATCATAAATAACTATGAATATTAATTTGGAGTTAATAATTGTTTACCGATAGTATATAAGATATTTAATGATTTGATTTAATCATATTTTAATATTTTTCTGACAAATACAGTCTTTCATCTCACCTTTTTAATGAATTTAGAGATGTATATTATTACTATTAGCCTTTATTTGAAAGATCTATTTTCGAGCATTTTTCTAACTTATTTTTTGCATAAGATATTTATTTTAACTGTGATTAGAAGACAATTAATTTGAATAGATAGTCAATACTCAGTTGTACAGTTTATGTAAAGATAAAGAAATGCTCTTTTTTGATATCAAGAATGGTTTTACGAGAGTGTCATAGGATGTTGACGTAAATTAACTTACCATCTGTACTTTCTTTGTATCATAATAAACCATTTATCTGTGCATTTGAGGGTTCTAGCTTTTGCTTATTATCCAGAGCATCTAGATTTTCAGTGGTATGGATTACCTTTGGTCCAATTCACTTCAGAAAAATAAGCCTTTATGGTATTTTTCCTCAAATAATATCCGTATGATGTTATGCCAAAAATCAATATAATTTTCTGTTAATGAGGTTAGATTTGCTGGAGGGCAAAATTCAACTTATTTCAGTCAGACTTTATTTATTCATTTGTTATTTGGAATTATTTACTGTGAAATTAGTGCCAACTATATGATATTTTGTTTTTCAATTAATGCCAAATTGTTGAAATTTCTATTTCTAATATAATATATATTTGCAATAGGATGCTTGGCCGAAAAAGGAGGTAAAAGCTACGAGATGGACGGGGGCGGTAGGCGAAGAGGCCCCACTGCCGAAGATCATGCCCTTGATCAGATCGCGAAGGAGGTAAGATCATTTTTGCTGCAGTATTGTTTATTGAAAATATAATTTTCTCAGTAAATTGCTAATTTCAGAACTGAGTTTTTGCAAAGATAAAATAATTTTTCAAAACATTAAAACTTAAATAAACCCTATTTGTTATTATTATTTTTTAATTCAATAGATATGAATTAAAATTAAATAAACAATAATAATAATACTTATAACATATTCGATTGATTATGGCAAAATTCATAAAGCCAATATATAAGTCAAATGATTAAAGGTCATTGTGTCAAGGAAAATGAAAGGCCTATAAAAAAGTTTTTTTAAATATGACGCATCAGATAAAATATGCGTATAAGAATTGTTTTATTGCTGATTACGATGACATAAGATGTTATGATAGTAACGTCTGCGATAAGAGTTGAATGAGAAATATTATTGTTTATACACAGAGATTTTCCTAACCTATGATATTAATTATTGTTTGCCTCTAGGTTAATTAAATTTTTGAAGTTTGTATTGACCTTTCGGGAATAAGAAATTCATTAATTAAAGAAATTAAATTTTAATTAACCAAGAACTTAAAAATATACTGATGTAATAAAAGATGAGGAATGTACAAACAAGTAATCATTTATTGATTGATATGATTTAAAACATTACTATTTTATGTGATCGTTTTAATCTAATTATCTATATGGAATGTTTGACATTTGTCCTTGAAGTTTTATGAATTATATTTTTATTAAAAATAATAATATTAGAAATATATGAATGATTATTTTCTGTTTTTGTTTTATTAAAGATTAAATTTTTGGTTGGATAAAAAATGAATACTTTAGAGGAGTGGTAGTCATCGAAGTCCATTTATTCTATAAAATTCAAATCAGTTGTTTAATTTTATTTGGTTAAAAATATATAATTAATTAATTAAACAGTAAAATTAATATCATATTTATCAGTTTTGAATAAAATTAAGGACTCAGGAATAGGATAGTAATAGGGAATCATTGGTGATTAATTATGTGTTTTGTTTTTTTAAGACAGAATAATTTGACTAATATTGTAACAATTTTTATTAGTCTCCTATTTCATGAATAATTCCCTCCTCATGTAAATTTTTTTCATGATAATTGATACCTCATAAATTTATATAGTCAATAAGTTAAATACAATGTAGAATACTCTTCTAGACACATGAGGAAATAAGAAACTTAATATAGAACTTCAGATTTGTTTAACATTTTCGACTAATGAATAATTTCTATCCATTAACAAAAAAATATTTACAGCATGTAAATATAATATTATTTCGTCATTATAATAACGGGTAGTATTTTAAAAATTATATTTATCTTGTTGTTGTTGACCTTCTTCTATTATTCTATTCAGTTCTTATTTATTTTTTAACATCCTATGTGAATTTATTTTTGTTCACTTGTTTTTAATATTTTATGATTGAAAAAATAAAGGAGTCTAACTATTTAGGTAGTTATATTCGACCAGGATTTTTATCCTTAACACTATTGCTTTTATTTTGGTTTTTAATTTTTTTTAAAAGTATTATACCTTAATTATAATAATACATTTTATTGTTGTTATTATCATTATTATTTTATATGATAATTTTCAAATATAAAAGACAGATTGAACTTGACTAATGATGGAAATGTATAATTGAAAATAATTATTACAAAATTATGCCAACTAATGTCAATTAGAGATAAGCTAGACATGGATTATATTTGAATCCAAATTTAAAAGAAAAATTTAATTATAGAAAAACAGAAATATTGTAGTGTAAGTTTAAACTAAGGTAAGTGATGAATAACTCATGATGAAGTCATGACTCATGTATTTGTTGGGCTGCCATGACAATTACAGATATATTCAAGTATATTAGCATCTTGTTGTTCTAGAAAGATTATAAACTTGTTATACATCCAGTCAACAATAAACAAGAGGATTCTTATATTATTTATTGACTATGAAAAAAAAAAAAATTGCTATGAAAAACGTGTACCACTGCATCCAATGTAGGATATTAGGCTGAGTATAGGGTTGGTACTGTACTTTACTGTTTACAAGCTGACGGTTTTGGAAGGAGGTGATTTGATTGAGATGGTACTCAGTCTCTAAGTTTATAGAGGCTGGATGAGCTCCAGGAGGTTCTCCAGACCTCCTCCAGAAGGAAAAAAAAAAAAAAAAAAAAGACCAGACAGGGTTGATTCACGCCTGTTAACAGAAAAAATAATTTATTTGTCACAGTCAGTCTCTAATATGGTATCTAGAGCTTAGTATCACGCTCCCAAAAAATAAAATAAAATAACCTGTAAGAAAAATAAAAGTTTATTTTTTAAAAATACAATTCTGGTTTTGTTTTTGTTTCTTTTTTTTTATTTAGTTGTTAATTTTTATTTCTTAATTGCTTCATAAGTTTTCATTTTTACAATTCATTCTTAAGCAATGTGAATTTGTTTTTCTTTAGTATGTTGGGAAAACATGTTACATCTTTTGTTTTATGGTATAATACTGTATTAAATGAAGCTGATTTAATTCTGTCAGGAATAGTGAGAAATTTTGAATTGAATGGAGATAAAAAAAATGTCATTAATTAATTTGTATGCCCTTATCCTAAAGTGTATTTGTGTTCTTATAAAATCTATTTTGATCTTTAAGTCTAATATTACTTTTGGGAGAATAATTCCTTATAAACCTGTGGAAGGGTTTTGTATTTCTATGTATTTGAGGTGTTAAGCCTATTTATGGGTTCAAGGATAAAACAAAATGATATTATGTGTGTAGTTTATATTATAGTTACATTTGATTAAATTAATCATTATAGTTATTAATAAAATAAATCTATAAATTTCAACCAATTTAAACTAAATTAAGAAAGGACAAGATAAAAAAAACAAAAACAATAATCATTATAAAATGTTTACAACACCAAATACAAAACAACTATTTTCAATATAACTGAATCATTCAAACATAAAATACAAAATACATTTATAATTATAAATTTAATTTATTATTTAAATGTAATAACATTAAATTTTGCTTTTTACTTATACCTCATATGTTACATGGAACAAAAAATATTTTACAATTATCTACAACTTGTTTAATATGTGTGTACAATAATAAATGAGTATAACGATTCAGAAAATGCTAGCATACTTGCATTTATTCATGACTTTTTGTTTTTAAACGCGTGCATAATTACATTTTGCATCAAAAACATTTGAAGAATCGATACAAGTTTGATGTATTTATTTATTTTCTTTATATATTTTTTTTTTATTCAAAGACTATCCTTAAAACGCCACTAAGGCTGACAAAACATAGTTTTGTTTTTGAAGACTACAAATGAGTTCTATGAATTTGTTTGAACTATTAAATTTTTCTCAGCCTTAAAATAAACGAGGTAGTTGACCTCTGGTTTAAAAGCCAACTTCTGCTCTGTGAATACTATTTAAATGAAATATATACTGTAATATTTTATTACGTTTTATATAGTAACAATCATCGCTTATAAACATTTTTTCCTCCTTGATAAAAAGGAACTGATGATACAACTATCTAGGATGTATGTATATATTCATATACATTTCACATTGTTCCATCAAAGTAAAAATAAAATTACAGATTAAATGTTAATTAAATTAAAGACCAACATTTAAGCTTTAATCTTATTAAAAAAAAAGATTTTTGATTCTGATTATTTGCTTCAAATAATTCTAAATTTATTAATATTTTTTATTATAATTTTACTGAAAATGGTGGATAAATTATCAAAAAAGAAAGATGAAGAAGAAAAGAAAGGTAAATATCACGATTACAATTTTTTTTTCAGTAATTTTATTTTTTTATTCAAAACAGATTTTAAAAATTAAATTTTTTTTTATTAACTTTAGATACTCCTGTTGAGTATACTGTTATGAGTACATAAAAATGATTTTTATTCTTAAAATAAAAATAGTTAAATCATGTTGATTAAATAAAGATGTTATAATATTATAAAAAAAATAATCCTACTTAAAGCCTCATTCGGCTCTGTATGCTAACAATCATTTTCTAGTAAAGAATGTCCTAATTGGAAAAGGAAACCCTTAGGAAGATATATGGTCCAATAATGAAAAATTATCACCAATTTAGATTTCAAGTACCAAAAAGATTTATGAGCTTTTAGAGAAAATTGACGTTGAAAAACATGAGGAATGGATTATAAAAGATTGATAGATATATTTTGAAAACAAAAAACCCTAATATAAATTGTTCACAGAAGTCTATAAAGACAGAAATCTAAATTGTTCACAGAAGTCTATAAAGGTCTAGAAACTTTAGGAAAAAAAATATTTATAATAGTAAGTTTCTAGAACAACGAAAACAATCCAATCCAATTAGAAATTGGTTCAAAGAAAGGAAGGACCATTAAAGACAGAAATCTAAATTGTGCAGGTGTGGTCTTGTGATGTTCTCAACTAATTAACAGGAAAAAAAAAATACTCCTTTTTATATTTTTTAATTAATTTTATTTCTAGCCAAGATATTGGAAAGTATTATAGTGTTTGTATGATGTAATGATTTGTATAAGGAATATGCAAATTCAATTTGAAGGCCAAGAAAACATGAAGATTTGAGACGATAGTTATTTTCATTTATGGATTGCCGACAGAGTTAGTGTTTTTTTAAAGTACAACATATATTTATTCATACAGTCCGTGGATAAGAGAAGCATATTTTATCTATAAATGTGGGATGAGTCTACAATAATACTGAAAGGGACAGAGGAGCCACCTGGCGGACTGCCAGGGCATCAGTCCATTTCCTGTATTCTTTGATTCGGGCGCCATTTGTTTGAGAACCTAAGATCTTTCCTCTTTGCTTGAGAAGGGGTTAGATCTTGGATGAGCCAAATTTCATAATTAAAAAAAAAACTTCCAATAAATTATTAAATTTTAATATACAACTTTTTCCACGCCGGCCCTAATGCCACTTTATGCTGGTTTAGCCAATCGGAGGTTGCTACAGTGGGAGTCCTAAAATTTGCCTACTCAAGTTCAATGGAAGTTTTTAACTAGTTACTGACATCGCACAGGCTCTGGGCCCCATTTTACGTTTCTTCCGAAGGACGCCCTAAACAAGGAAAAATCTCTTGAGAAAATCTTAGCGCCGCGTGCCGAGCTGCGAACTCACGACTTAGGGCGTAGAAGGTTGTTATGCTAACCACTACATTAGACCCTTTTAAAATACCTTAGGCGTTTTTGTTTTTTATTTTTATTTTCAATGTTAGCGGGCCCGTCTCACAGCCATACAAAATAGTTAGAATGTTAATAGAATCTAAAGACCCTAATAACCCAGTCGTTGTACATTTAAATTAGAGGGAAAAACCTTTGTCCTAGAAATAGTACAGTCTCTCCCATGTACTCAACCTCAAGACATGGATTGTAGTGGTACAGATTTTTATAGGTTTATTAAATCTCTTATGATCCTTATTTTGTAACTATAGATTGTAATGATGAGTTTCGACTATCGTACTTCAACGATCTCTGGGATTAGTACAAAATTTCAAGTTCAAAAACAACAGACGGTGTTCAAACGTTTTTTTTTTTTAACAAATCGTATTTGGATTTAACTTTTCTAAGTGTAAAACTTTCAAAGGCTTTTTGTTGAAAACGACTCGAAGCGAGACGCCACCCTGCACAACCCCTTCGTTCTGTCCCGCGCCAAATATTGAACGGACTCCCGCGGGGTTCTGAAGTGGCGCCAAAAGGGTTACCACCCCCTGCATGTCGAATAAAACTCATCGCCAAGACATCCTAGACATTGTTAGTATAATTTGTTCATGTTCCTATTTATGTCATTATAATTTTAAACAAAAAAATAATATTTAACTGTTTTAATTATGGCAATTACATATTTAAAACGTCTTTTTTCAATAAATTGGGGAAACTGGGTTAATGATCTCACGGTTAAATTCTTTAGATAAATTTAGTGCTAATACTACTTTAAGTATGTCCCTACAAAATTGACTCGAGGGAAGTTTCAGATTTGTTGTCATTTTGCGCCTTCACGAGAATAACGATATAACTCAAAAAATGGCATCGCAAAGTTTTATTTTGACCAGACATGGAACTTTCTTCAGTTCAATAGCTCTAATATGAGTTTTTTTTAAAGTTATGACATTGTTCTTTGAAGGAGCGTAAGTGAGCGAGTAAGCCGAGTGTGGCTTAGTTTTAAGCGGATATTTTCTTTATTGCTTATGTTATTACGCTGTTAATGAGCTCTATAGGATCCGGGGCTCACCCAGCCTCTATTAATTGTGTACCCTTAATTGGTAGAAAAAAGATGACTGAGCTTGATTGGTACAAATCACCTCCCTTCACAACCGTTGTCATAAAAACAGTACAGTCTCTACCTCGTACTTAACCCAATACCCTTTGTGGGTTGTTGTCGAACAGATTTTTCGTTTTGTTATAACTACATTTTAAGCCAAATATTACGATAATTATACGATTCCGCTCCCTTCAGAAAAAAATCGACGTAATAACTTTTTCATCGGTGCTGCACATATATGCTTTATATAATTATATACTTGCACTAGTATATATTAATTTATATAAGACCATAAGTATGAATTAATGCCCCGTTGAATTGAATAAGGATCATATTTCCGTTCCACCGCCTTTCACTCTTTATCTCGCAGTCGAGCTCCGCTGAGCGCGTCCGCGATATCCTCTTCGTCCTTCAGGTTTCTCCTCCGCGAACGATTGTTCCTCCGGATAATTATTTATATCTGTAGTACTTCCGCTATGTATGTGTCTGTTCCATTGCTACTTTGATACTCCCGAAGATTTCCACATGCCTGGTAATGGCGAAGTACAGAACAATGTTTGAGATGGATTCCTTGCCATTTCGAACAATTTATAAAAAGATTTCCAAATTTATAGATGTTGAAGTGTTTACTATGTACCAAGAGTTCCTGTTGAGACTACCGTGTTTAAAGAATTCATGACTCATACATAACTTATTAAAGTAACGAGAGGTAGATCGAGACGTGGAGGTAAAGATTGGTTTGGTTTTGGGGGACAATCCGAGGTATCGGCATCGAGTCTTTGGGTTCGCTTAGTATGAACTACTACTAGAGGATTTCACATTAGTTTTCTTGGCCTTCTATATTAATAATAAGGTTTAGCGAGCCCGAAAGTTCGATCCCGATACAAACAATCTCTGCTCACAAACTTCCATCCACAGTCCAATACCGAACCAATACAAAGCAATCTTCCCACGTACGCCTCGGTCTACCCCGCAGACGTTTACCAGTTGGCACAACGTTCATTAACTTTTTAGGAGTTCGTTCGTTACCGAGCCCAACAACAAAGTAATCTTCGCGACCCTATTACTTCAATTATATTACCCGGGTGCATGCTCCCCGATTCCGCGTTGAATAATCTCCTAAATTCTCCAAAGGTCTCGTGCTTTTTTGGCCCGAATATTCTTCGTAACACCTTATTTTACGAATACCTTAAGACGTTGTTCACACTTCAGAGATGATATTTTCTTCCTTTTTTTTCTGTAGAGAAGGGAGTTGAGTTGTTTAGTTTGTAGAGCGCTGTAGTTACTGAGCTGTTAGTTCGTGAATTTCTGACAGGCGTTGGCGGATGAATTATTTATTTTGTTATGAGCAGTGGATCGATTCTGTTATATCTAAAACACAGACTTTAATAAGTTGGAAGTTTAAATAATTGGGGGAAAATTTGGTGGTTGAGCGTTATCTTGGCCAAATCTCCGTGCACGACCGTTGGCTTAAAACAGTACATATATATATATATCTAGTTCGGAACCTAATAATGTTAGTAGTGGTACAGATTTTTTTTTTTGTAAGGGGATAGGACTCGCTTGTATATTAGGGGCAAGCGAAGATAAGGAGGTATGTCAACATATAAAAAAGTTACAACATGTATGTCGTTTTTCAATTATAAACCTTATGGTTATATAATTAGTAAAATATTGTTTTTTTTAATTCGTAAATAGGTGTTTACTTTAAGTTGAATATTAAAAGCCAATTTTTAAATTTGAATGAATGAAACTGGACTGCTGTAGAGGTGTCAAGGAAACAAAAACTTCAAGGTAATCAAAATAAAATGTAAACTTTGAAACAAAATTGAGTATGAAGGAAAAGCAATTATGAAAAACTGCATTAAACTGACTATGTCGCTAAAATAACTGTTTTGACCGAGCGTCTAAGAGTGGTAAATGTCCTATAATGATGTGTTTTTTTTTTAATGATAAAATATGTGTAATCTATATTTAAATGTTGATATCGATATATTGATATATAAGAAATATATCGATACTCTTCCAACCAAGCGGCGGACCGAGGAGTGAGGTAAGATCCGCCCGGTGACCTCAGAGCTGACATCACCTCCTTGGGAACGTCTTCGAGAAAGTGGACATCGGTTGCTACTCCTGCAGGCTGTGCAGTCTTCGCCATCTTGGTGTATAGAAAGTAGAGAGTGTGTAAGCAGTGATTCCTCGATCGTCCGTCAGCAGCAGCACCTTTTCTTCCGGAAGTAATTGCCTCGTGACATGCTCAGCGGATGGCCTAACCTCATCATGGCCGCCATTACGAGGTTTTGCACTAACAGTAAACCTGTCCTCTGGATGAGCCTCCGAGTTAATGAATTAATTTAATTAGTTCGAAATACCAGAGTCTTGAACCGTTAAGAAAACCCGGAAAGGGCAGGAAAGTAAGAACATTCTGCATTTTTTGCTCCCTTTTTTGCTGTGGAGGAAGTAGTGGATTCGCGAAATGGTCAATTCAAGATCACTACCTCGTTATCACCGCCATGTTGTGTAATTAGTTGAATACCACGCCAAGTGCGTTATATTCAGCTGTTATGTTCATATTTGTTGAAATTATTAAAATTACGACGGAATTATTAAAATGGACGAGAAAAACAAAATCAAACGGATTCCTCTACTTGAGGCCGGAATCTTACTTATAGATAGAAATGGAGATGTTTTCCGTCGAAGTGTAGGGAAAACATTTATTACATTACAATAATATATTACATTATAGAGTTACCATTTTATTATTACATATTCACTAGTTTGAGTATACAGGTTGGTGTTATCGGTATCAGAATTATCAGAGTTGAGGTTATAAACAATGGCGGATAACAGTCCCTGCAGATCGGGGACGAATGAAAGCTAAAACTTGTGACTTAATTCAAAGTGACAACCTAAGGAACTGAAACCATAATTTTAATTAATATTGTTTTTTTATATAGCAACTGCAATACCTTCACAAGAGACTTATAAACTCCCCAGGCGTTCTTTTCAGTCGAGGTCGAGTTCTAACTGTATATGTGTACTATTTATATTAATAGTGTGTTATCTCAAGTAACTTTAAATTACATCAAAGGAAAGGAGTGATTATTTTAATAATTACATTAGGTAAAAATTTTACCGTTAAATACAAGGCAGTTAGTCCCTCCGAATTGCGCTAGATAGCACTATGCGGTGCCGTGATTTGATAACACAGCAGAACACTAGAGTTTTATCAACAAAAGTTTTGGATTGACAAGGTTACTACATTCCTTAGAAAACATTAGCTCCAGTAAGAGGAATCTGAACTTCCGAAGAATGAAAAATATCTTTATCTGTATTTTGTTTAAGTTAATTTTAAAATAGTTGCTTTTCCTATTTTAGTTTCCCAATTAATTTTAATAGACAAAAAAATTGATGAATACTGTTGGTTTTTTTCCCATTTCGATCCTGTATTTGTGCGAACACAATTCCTCCTAAAGAAAAGATGTTTGTAAACTTATCAATCACCTCCAACCTGAACAACAAACCGAAATGGCGCATGTTGTAAACGTTTGTTGCCTTAGTGGATTCTTTCAGGAACATTGCTTGCATAACCAGAAACTATTCTACTCAGGAAATCAGTGAATGGGTCATTATTTTTTTTTTGTCGAGAAATATGTTTTTTTATTTAAGGATCATTGTCCTTATGAACAATATATATATATATATATTGCTTCCTTTTATATATATATATATATATATATATATATATATATATATATATATATATATATACATAAGGAAGCAATACCCCACGCCTACAATTCTTATGTATATGAAGATAGATGAGACACTCACAGTACGAGCAAGCCGGATCACCAAGGCCAAGGTGGTGTCTTCTAGGACCAATCGAGGACTGTGGAGCAGTACAAAGAGATTAATGAATTATTGCTCCGTCTAGATATTCAAAGTTATTATTAGAAGTATATCGGGGATTATCAGTGTGGTTTTAGACGAAACCGTTCAACTATCGATCAAATATTTTCCTTACGCCAAATAAAAAAAAAAACCTGTACCACTACAACCCATGAAGGGTCTGGGGTTCAGTACATGGTAGAGACTGTACTGTTTCATGGACAACGGTTCTGCAAGGAGGTGACTTGTCCTAGGTCACGCTCGACCGCCAGATTTTCCCCCCTTATTTTGGGTACCCTATTTTTATAATATTTTATAGAGGCTGGGTGGGCCCCAGGAGGGTCCTAGATCCTATATGATCCATCTCCCGCTGCATACAGACTACTTACGCCAAATACTAGAGACAAAATTAGAATACAATGCTGTCGTTCATGAGCTTTATATCGATATTAAAAAAGCTTATGATTCTATCGACAGTCAGATTATGTATAACGTATTGATTGAACTGGGTATACCAAAGAAATTAGTAAATCTGGTTAGGATGTGTATGAGGAAACTTTCGATAAGGTTAGAATCGATAATATTTGTTCGGAGAAGTTTGAGGTTCGTTCAGGTTTAAAACAAGGTGATTCGCTATCACCTCTACTATTTAATTTAACACTCGAGTACGTTATTAAAAAGGTAATACACAACGAAAGAGGTTTGAATTTGAGCTTGAATAGTGAAATATCCGTGCTTGGGTTTGCGGACGATTTGGTACTGTTGGGTGAGGACGAAGAAACTATTAAGCTAAATACACAAACGTTAATGAATGCTGCTAAGGGAATAGGGCTGTGAATAAATTCGGATAAGACTAAGTATATGGTCAGTAGCAGAAAAGGGATATTTTGGTGATATTGTTGTAGGAGGAAATAAGTTCGAACATGTGGAGATGTTTAAGTACTTAGGGTCAATGGTAACTGTAAAAAACGAAATTCAAGAGGAAATAAAGGCGGGAAATGCTTGTTACTATTCGGTCACGAAATTACTAAGCTCGCGTCTTTTGTCCATAAATCTATAAATCAGAATTTATAAAACAATTATCGTTCCATCTCTTCTCTACGGAAGTGAAACTTGGCCGCTAATTCTGAAGGGTGAACAACGTCTTCAGGTATTCAAAAATAAGGCGTTACGTAGAATATTCGGTCCAAAAAAGGATGAGACCACTGGGGAATATAGGAGATTAGTTAACGCGGAATTGCGAAGCATGCATCCGGTAAATATTATTCAGGTGATAGCGTCGCGAAGATTAAGATGGGCATGTAAAGTTGCTGGGCTTAGTAACATACGAATTCCCAAGATTAGTTAATAGGCGCTGTACCGTCCGAGGGATAGACCGAGGCGTAGGTGGGAGGATTGCGTTAGGAATGATCTAGCGGGTTTGGGTTTGGGTGGTGCTCCGTGGACGGAGGTTTGTAAACATAGATTGGTGGTATTGGCATCGAGCCTTCGGGTTCGTTAAGCTTTTTATTTATTAATTATTACAAGAAGTATATGTATCATATAAAGGCTCACACAGGCTTTATAAGGTGTGTATCCATGATTAAGGAAAACCTGGTGAATGAGCGTGACCTCAACTACATCACTTCCTTACACGATCGTGTACTTAAAAACAGTCTCTATCTGTACTTAAGCCAAAACTCTTCGTGGGTTATTGTGGTAAACGTTTTATTAATTAAATTTGGGAAATTTCTAAATCGTGATACTAGTTTACATTAGAAATAACTGTGTATTTGTGTCAGTAGCCCGTGCCCTGCTAAAACTAGTCGATTCTAATTGTTCTACTTTGACCACATCGACTATCACCAGTATGACATTACCAACTATCGATTACCTGGGTCTAACTAATAGATTCTTGTGGCTGGGGAACTGTGAGTGACTGATTGAGCTTCGAACCTACACCTGTCATTTAGTCGCCTGCTATCTTTGTCTAATTATAAAAGGCTAACTGAACCCGAAGGTTCGTTGCCGTCACCATCCATCGATTCTTCTGTCCACAGACTGTTGCCCAAATCCATACCCATAGGATCACTATTAATTCGATCCTCCCATCTACACCTCGGTATACCCGACGGTTATATAAATATAAATAAATACATATGACGACATTTGGTTAATTGAAGTGTTTTTTTCTCACTAATAATTTACACAGCTTTAAAACGACTCGTAAGTTCAGATAAACTGTTAAAAACCAATCTTCGCAATATTTGTGTTCAATTAGTTGAAATTGGGATATTCTTCTCTCTCTAATTGTTTATTTTAAAATAATTTAATGAAAATGAAATTGTTGTGGTTAAAAAAGTCCTGTACCACAACAACCAATGAAGGGTCTCGGTTGGGACTATTGTGTGCTTAGGACAACCGATCTGCAGGTAGGTGATTTGGCCGAGATCATGCTCAACAGCCAGGTTTTTTCACCCAATTAAGATTTGCTACTTTATAGAGGATGGGTGAGCACCAGGGGGGGGGGTCTTGATATACCTCATGGCCCATCCGTGGCAGTTCAGATCAAATAATTTATCTGCTACAGCCGGATTTGTAACCCGGCTCTTTGGATTTGCAGCTCAAGGCTCTACCACTGAGCAACCTCGCTCCCTTTTTGTTGTTTGGAGTTTTGATATTACTGTTTGTTTTCTTATTACAAGAACTTTTATAATATATTAATTGTATAATTTAATAAAATCTACAAATACCAAATTTATTTATTTAAGTAATTAATCCTGTTAAGGAAGCATTTGAGTGGTTTATTTTAGGGGCGTTCTTACAAACAAATCCTAATGAATCGAAACTGATCTAACCTGCCAGTTTGCATTAGATTAATATTCTATCAAACATTTCCTCATTACATATGTTAATTACTAACATTAATAAAACATTCAATGTTATTTACGTAAAGAGTTACAAAGAAATATGTTGTAAGAAACTGCAGATCCTTGAAGCACACAAGGTAATATTATTTTTAACTTCAACTAATCTAAGAATGCTTATTACTTTAAGTGGTTTTGGTACTTCTGTATTAAATACACCACCAGAAAAGGCCAATGTTGTACGCATGTGCAAGCAGTTACATTTTATAAGAGTCACATTTCTAACAGTAACAGTTACATTGTTTACAGATTCATTCTTCTTTGTTTCTTCCTGTGTTCTAGAGTTGTTGTTGTATCCTGATTTTTCTTTGTTGCTGATTTGTTGTTGGTTTGGTGGTTAGGGGTGGTTTTTATTTTAAATTGTTGATATATACCGTTATTTATTTCTATTATTATTATATTTCATTATGTTTTTGTATATGCTATATATTCAGTTATATTATTATTAGTTCTATTTATTTATTTCCATTATTATTATATTGCATGTGATGTTATGCAAATTCTAACCCCAATAAAAATATTTAAAAAGGTTATCCAAGGTAACTGTTAGAAATGTAACTGTTATAAAACGGAACTAGTTGCGCATTGGGCTTTTCTGGTGGTGCATCTAATAAACAAGTACCCTGGTTGTTTTCACAGGTGATAATGAAGGCATTTAAATGCAAATGTTTCTTGCTATTGCGTGGAATTAATTATACCTGGTCGGAGCATTGAAAATAAGTTAAAGTTCATTGTCAATAGTCAATAGTCATCATACGATTCTTAGATGATTTCTTGTCTGAAACTTCGATCGTAAAACCTGCAAAATATGTGAATCATCCTTCAAGATCTCGAAAAACAAGAGTTGGCTCCACGAATTGTATGCGGGTGGCCATTGGCCGAGCGTCAACTGTTTCACGGCCATTTGTCTGTTTTCGCGAGCATCAATTTTGTTTTATCTGTGTCATAAATCTTATTTAATTTATTTCTCATTATTTATCTCTTCGAATTTACATGTACAGTTTCCCTTGTTGAAAATAAGGTTGCCATTACTATTTCTCCATTCCCTGATGGTCTTGTTCCGAAGAAATTTATATGGGAGTTATTATTTTAGTGCTCTATTGTATGGGATTCGACCAAATACAAAAAAAAAAATACTTGTGCTCACGTTCTATTTTATATTTTCAGCTAACATGTGGTACAGCATATTTATTTTTCTTCTCAGCGTAGGGTTTGTTTTCGGCATGTGTTCAGTTGTTTTTTTTCCCCTGTTTTTTGTGACCATGCATAATTCGTTGCTATATTTGCCTACTTAATTTTTTCCTCCAGATATGATATACTTGCTCAGGCAGAAGTCACCAATTCTTTTTCAGAAATTTTTTTAAATTTAAGTTTTAAAAAAAAAGGCTTTAAATCCCCCTCAATAGTATGTTTTAGCTAATCTGTAGACCTGGGTTCAAGACCGCATATGACGATTAAACTATTTATTCTGTTAAATAAACAAATAAAGCCTTAGCGAACCTGAAGACTCTATGCTGATAGCACCAAGTTTTGCTTACAAGCCTCTGCCCACTGGCCCATCTTATTCTTCGCAACGCTTTCTTTTGAATAATATTAACTGGGCGGATGTTTAGCAATTCCGCGTTGTGTAATCTCCTAAATTCTCCATTACTCTCATCCTTTTCTGGACCGAATATTCTCCTCTAGACGTCGTTGATCATTTGTTCTTTTATCACAACTAAATCGATGCGATTGATGGGGTCTGGAATGTCAGTTACTCGTTGAAGATACCCATGTTCATTATAAGCGGCTAGAAAAAATGTAGGAGTTCCACCGTAGCAATTTCTGGTTAGCCATATTAACTTTAAAGTGTCCTTAAATCCATGAACCAACAATTAATTATTTTTTGCAAGTTTGTTTTTAAAATTAATGACAATTTAATAATACTTTATGATCCATGATACCTGGTAGACTACACTAATGGTTAACAAAACATACCTCCTCTCATATCATCTAAACTCCTCTTCCACATCGCGACAGTACTGGTACCAGTAGCGGCTGAGATATTGTGAGACATAGCTGGCTTTGCTCCAGACTAAAGATAGCCGCCTCGGGATAGCTCCCTGGACGACCAGTGCTGGCTGGAAAGCCTGCCATGCTAGTTCTTGCCATGACCGGGCTCCACTACGTCTTCAACTACCACGAGTGGGACAAGGGGGTGCAGCAGATCACCATAACCAGGGCCCATCATGTGCTGCTCTATACGGTAATCATCATCTTGATGTATATGTATTTATGTATGTTGAGTCGATATGAGCTGTGTCGACTGTACGAGGGGTAGACCGGAGCGTAGGTGGGAGGATTTCGTTAGGAATGGGGAGAAGTTTGTGAGCAGAGATTGGTAGTGTCGGCATCGAGCCTTCGGGTTCGCCAGGCCCTATGTATATATTAGCACACGACAACGATGTTTACCACTGTCTCTTCATCGATCATAAGGCGTAATAAACTATAGATCATCGGTTAAAAAGTAAACCTTGATCAGATCAATAATAATAATAATAATTACTTTCAATATTAAGTTTAAATATAACTATATATATACTTGACTTAAGGCACGGTGTGGCTCAGTGGTAGAGCACTGAGTTGCCATGCCGAAAATCCTGGTTCAAATCCCGCTGCAGGCAAGACTTTTATTTAGTCTGTTTGCAGCCGGAGATGAATCATATAGGATCTAGGGCCCTCTTGGGGCTCACCCAGTCTCTAGAAAATGGGTACCCAAAATAAGGGGGGAAATCTGGCGGTCGAGCGTGATCTAGCAGAAATCACCTCCCTGCGCAATCGTTGTCATTGAAACAGTACAGTCTCTACCAAGTACTGAACCCAAGACCCGTTCACGGGTTGTAATAGTACAGGTTTTTATAGAAATACTTATTTATCTTGTTAGTTTTATGAGTATAATTTATTTCCTCACAAATTCAGTGTTATGTTTACATAGCACAACAAGTTCATACTGTACTTTATTATACTTCCAACTTTTCCTTTTGTTATTTAGCAGTTGGTCATATCTATATATAAGTTGTTAAGTCGAATTTTCCCTAAAATGAGTTTCTTGTACTCAAGAAATCGTGTTATTTTCGTAAAAAACTACGAGAATGGCTCGATTCTACCTCCCTGAATACTATTCTTTCTAGACGAAATTCGACTTAAACCCTTATTCATCCGGGCTGCAGATATATTTTGTATAAACTAACTCGTATATGCCTGATAAATTTATTAAAGGTTATTATACTATTCGGCATTAAGTTGCAAATTTCGGAAACGAGGTAGTTTATTTATCACCCCCAATACGGATTTAGAAGACAATTATTTAGGCTCGTATGTATGATATTACTTGATAATGCAGTGCAAAAAGGCGCCTTTGTATGTATATCTCCAACGTGATTATGTTTTCCATGTATATAAAATATTTGTATAGTATTTCATAAATATTATATATTCATATATTTACTGCGATATAATATCCTGAAGAATGAAGGACCAGTCCGTTGGGTTTGATATGTTTTAATTTTAAAAAATTTCCCTCGTACCTCAGTCTGCCGTATTCCTTATGTTTCCGCTTTTATATTTATTTAGATATCACTTGAGCGGATATCATGTTACTGTGTTATTTGGCAAGAACGAAGACAGTACTGTGTATATTGGTTGTTGGTGGATCACCTGCAACTTTCGCCAAAATAAACACATTATCATAATGTAATCAAGTGTACGAAATCGACTCTAAATATTAATAAAATCTTAAGTGTACAGAAATTCTAAAAATAATCTTCTTTTTTTTAAAGGCAAAACAAAATACGGTCTTTTTCGTTTAATGCACAATTCGGTTATTAAAAAAAGTAACTGTTATTAAAAAGTAACACGTGATTAATATAAAGTAACTATAATTGTTAACACAAATGATATGGTTTATTCTAATTTCCAAAATGAAGCGATATCTTCCAATATAACCTCAAAAAGGTCTTTCCCCATATTCCTTTGTCTCCACATAAATTCACAGAGATATGAATCCAACATTGTTCTTCTAGTTCCAGCTTCTATTTTATTTTTTATTTTGGCAGCGGCCCATAACGATTCTATCGACTGTGTGTGCGCTCCAGTTGAAGGATCAACGAAATTTTCAGAATGGTTGACTGTATAATGCTTAAAATCATACCCTTCTATTCTTTCTATAGTGGAATAAGCTTTCCATAAATCTGATATAACACTTCCTGGAAGAATACATTCTTTAATGCACGCTATTAAAGTATCTTTGTTCCTGTTGGGCACTGAATATATGAAAGATTTTTTCGTCTCCCTGCAAATACCACCAAAAACCCATTGGTTGGGATATATTCGTCCGACATTATGTTTCCTTCTTGTAAAACAAGACTCGTCAATTTCGACGGTCATACCATATCCTCCTATTTTGATAGGATTTTTAAGTAGCGAATCAGCACAAACCTCCGTCAAATAATTTTTCCAATTTGTTACTGTTTCTGCAGACATACTCAATTCGTCTTTACAAAATAACGTTGTTGTATATTTCTTGGTCCATGAGTAAATAAAAAGAATTGCATTATTCAGAGGATATTTTGAACCGTTGAACCACGTACCTTCCCTGAGTCCTACTTCCAAAAGACAACTTGCATTGTGACACCGCCATCTGTACCGGTCATCTCTCTTGCGCAACTTCATAGAATGTCCATTCCGGCATAGTTTTTCTTTATGGATGAGGCCTTTTTCTTGTAAGAATGCGATGGTTCGGTCCAAATCTTTAAAATCTTCGTATAACCTTAACATAGCCATTATTAGGTTTTAAACGAAACTAAGAAATGTAGTCATATGTTCTACTGATATGGAGGTTGTAACTATATCACGTGTTACTTTTTAATAACAGTTACTTTTTTTAATAATCGAATTGTGCATTAAACGAAAAAGACCCCAAAATACAAATTCTATATCTTCGTTTTATGACATTTTTTTATTATAATAAGTGCTTATGATGTGTAGTTGTGAGCATAGCGTTGTAACCTTCTGCCTCCCCATATTCCTTAGTTGTGCCTTCCTTCGGAGGGTACGTAAAATGACGAAGACGAGCATGTTCTGTGTTAGTTACGCATGTTAGTTACGTGATGATCCATATCCTAATTATGCCTGGATAGGGAAAATGGAGAGCTCCCACTATAGCATTGTCCATAAAGTGACCGTCAAGCCATAGCATCATAAAGGAGCGTTAATTGAACAAACAATAAATGATACAGTAACAATCGGACTTATTTTCTAACTTGGCGTATAGCACATTATAGCAAGAGGATTATAAGTGCTGCTTACTTATGCACTGATGAAAATATACTGTAATCGATCTGCTGTCTCTTGAATCTTGAATCGATTGTAATGTTTGAATTAACGAAACGTTTACTGTTTGAAGCATTTTTCGTTTATTTGCTTTCATATATTTTTTAATATATATGTATATATATATATATATATATATATATATATATATATATATATATATATATATATATATATACTAGCTGACCCGGCCACGCGTTACTGTGGCTGTTAAAATAGTTTTAAAAATATCATGTTACAATTTCAATTATATAGAAACAATGAAGGAATTCAAAAAGTTAATTAAATAGATTATGGATTTTACACTTTATTCATCTTATATAACAAATAAATAATATACAATATTTTTAACTGATAAAACTATAAAAAAAAGTTTAATGAATGAGGAATATAATGGTTGATTTTATGGCTAGTATTATTGTTTTAAATTATAATAATAACATAAAAATCGGTCCAGTAGTTTCGGAGATTATTATATTCCGGTTATTTATTATATGATAGGGACTTAACTGAGAATCTATTAGTCCTACAGAGCTGCGGTTCGGCTCAAATTGTAGCAAATTAAATCTACTTTAAAAATGATCACTTAATTTTTTTTTCAAAAACGCACTGATTAGTAGATACATGTCAAAAACTGAAATAACTCCTAAAATTTCGAGATTTTTCGATCACCAAAAGTTTTTCCAGTTGCAAACTTGAATTTACTCTACTCATTCATGCCCTTACAGTATATCAAAAATGCAGCAGGTTAGAAAAAAATATAGTTTTGCAATAAAAATATCGCGGCCGTTAATCGAAATAAAATATAGTCTATAATTTAAGTTGTTCAATGTTAAATGTCTGTGCAAAATTTCATTATAATCGGTCCAGTAGTTTCGGAGATTAGCCCGAACAAACATCGTGACATGAGATTTTTATATACAGAGATATAGTTTTTATATGGCTGCTCCTTTCTTTTTATAACGCCTTTCTTAGGAAATGCTGTGTCCTGGAGTAACATTAACTATTTTATTGCTATCGAGCCCTGGAACTCCTTCCAGCGTGTTCTGTCTGATCCTTAGCTGGAACTTTAATAGCGCTGGCAGTTGGCCCGGGATTCCTGTGCAGGTGTCACTCCTATAGCTGAGCTTTTAGGTCTGGGCATTTATTCTACCTGGAAGAAGTTAGGGGGAATCAAAAAGAATATAAAAAATAAAAATAAAAGGTACCAGTATAACTCTGTTTGTTGGCGAAGGCGGACGGAGGATGGAGGGCCACCTTCACTCAATTAGTAGTTCGGTGATAGAGTGGTTATTATTCCCCTACTAGAATAATGTAAAGAGGTTGTGCTAGTGACAGTAGATTACTACAGATAGCAGCAGGGGAGGTAAAGTGGTTGGAGCACTTGTGGAGTAGTAGGCTCTACTGTCCCGTCCCCACTTCCACCATCTTACTCTACTCTATTCGTTTGTTTGTTGACTATATCAATGTAAAAAAATACAAGTTTGGTTTTAGCAGAGGATAGTGTGTCTTTCTAGCTGCTTCTGTGCTTCGGCCATTTTAGTTAAAATTTTAATATACAATTTTATTTTGTAAGTTTATTTATTGATATTTACAACTGTATTACAATAATACATCAATTAAGTAAATAGGCTAAGCGATACAAATGACATGTGAAAATGACAAGTAGAGAAACTACTCACTGGTAGTACTCAAATCACAAGTTCAACTAAGAAGGTCACGGGGCCATCTTCTTTTCATACGCCTCGGAGGATTATCGGGAATTGAAGAGGAAGCTAGGTTTGAAACTAGAGGGTTTGAGTGGAAATGAAGTTTGTTAAGAAAGGATAGATACCGCTTTCGAGCCAAATCACCAACAATGGGACATTAAGATCATTATGGATGACTTTATTCTTAACAAAATAAGGAGCGTTGAGGATTTTACGTAGGATTTTGGATTGTTGGGATTGGATACGAGAGGAATTCGATGGCTTAGTGGAGCCCCAAAGCTCTACTCCGTAAGTCCAAATAGGTTGTATGATGGTCATGTATATGAGTCTTTTGTAGTTAATTGGGAGCTTAAAGCGTTTGTCTAGTAAGTGTTGAAGTAGCTTGAAACGTCGAGCGGTTTCTTGTCTTTTCAGTCTAGTATGAGGATTCCAGGTTAATCGTTTGTCGAGATGCAACACTAAGTATCGTATCTCTTTTACAGGCACCAGTGGGATATTATTAAAGGATACTGAAGGGCAGGAAGTCATTGGTTTACGACGTAAGGTAAAAGTGATTTGATGCGATTTTTGAGAATTTATTTTAATTCTCCATTTTTGACACCATTCTTCAAGATCAGTGATATGCGATTGGAGGCTTTGGGATGCAATAGCTGGATTGGTGTTGACTGATATAAAATTTAAAGTAATTTCTAATTTAACACGTGCTGGTATTGCATCTCTCATGAATGTGTCAATTTTCTGAATATGGGGCTTAATTAAATTCAGCAGTGTTTCAAAACTATCAGGTGTCATTCTCAAGCACATTTTATATTCATCTGGGTCTTCCAAACCCAGTTCTCTTAAAAGATAAGTAGTTGCTCCCCAATTTATCACGTATCTTAATCCAATCCCTTACACAAATTCTTTTTTGCCTAATAGTTTCTTCCTCTACAACTTCATTTAATAAAATATCTGCAGCTGTTACTATACATTTTACAACAACGGCTCGATGTTTTTGCCTAACCCGCTTGCTTATTATTACGCTCGTTAAATCGAACTATCCTTTCAAATTACTAGCAAAAGTGAATACAGTTACTCTACCGAAATGAGCAAAGTAGAGTATTTTAGCAAAAACGTATGCTAGTGAACTCTAATACTAACTATACCAATGTAACCCCGGCTTTAAACTCCAAAATCCTCCATACTCTTTACTTTGATAAGAACAAAGTTATCTTCAATGACCTTAATGTCCCATTTGTTGCCGATTTGGGCCTAACTCGAAATCAATGATTTCCTGACAAACTGGATACCCACTCGAACCCACTAGCTTTAAACCTAGCAACCTCTTCAATTCCATGCAATCATCTGAGGCGTATGAAAAGAAGATGGCCTCGTGACCTTCTAAGTTGAACTTGTGATTTGAGTAATACCACTTTGTAGTATCTGTACTTGCTTTCATCTCATGCCCTTAGATATCTTTCATTAATATATGTTTAAAAAATTTACATTTAAAAATCCCTGTTTCATTCATAGGACTAAAATTTGGAAATATCCCATACCTTGTCTAAATATATGTATATATTTTATCGTTCTGTTCTGATGATCCGTTATGTAGGTATACTGACCCAACTCCTCCGAGGCGTCTGAAAAGAAGATGGCCTCGTGATCTACTAAGTTAAAGTTGCTATTTGAGTACTGCCACTGGGTAGTTTCTCTAATTGCTTTTGTATCGTGCCATTATTTATCTTTCATTATATTTACTGGATGTATTCTATTATACAGTTATAAATTTCAATAAATAACTTAAAAAAACAAAAAAGAAACTAAATCTTTATTTTTATACTTTCCTTGATGTACTTATATAAATAATTGTTATAAATAACTACCTCATCTTAAAATATTTTGCCTGCCCTTCGCGACTTCCCACTCGTTGCAGAGGAGTTGGTTCTTGGCAAAACATCTCTCCGGCATTGTTTTAATTAATTAGGCGAGTAACGACGACAGGTAATCGAGAACCGTTGCCAATGCGACGGCCTTAGTGGTAAATTTGTATTATATATGATATAATATAATAATCATAATTAGGTTATAAGTGAAGGGAGAGTATGTGTATTCTTCGGATAACCTTGCATAAATCATGCATATTTGTTTACGAAAGTTTGTCGCAATCTTATTTGCCATTGTTATATTAGGATAAATATCAAAACTACTGGATGTAGGTGGGAGAATTTTTTTATATTATTGTTTATTTTTACCTTTTATGCCATTTGTAGGACACCCATACTCAACTGTTACAATCATTATCACACAAAGGAAACATAACAATTTAACTGAACATAATGCGTAATACTATCTGAAACACACGGGTTAGGTTGAATTTTAGGGTCATCTGTGGTGTAGTGTTAGCATAGCAGCCTTCTATTCCCAAGACCGTGGGTTCGCAGCTCGGCAGGTGGCCTTAAGATATTTAAAACGGAGTAAAAAAATGCTTGGATTCGCCATCCTTCGGAGAGGAAGAAAAATGCCGGTTCTGATTTTGCGTGGTGTAAGGCACTTGTTAAAGATCGCTATCCTCATTATGGCTGGATTAGCAAAAATTTAGGACTCCCGCTGTGACATCGTCCGATTAGCCATAGCTGTGTAATATGTGTGCATCCAGGAGAGGTTCACACATGAAGAGCTTAGATATAATATATGCTAAACGGCGTATGCATAATATTCACAAATAAATATTTTTGTTTTAAAGAGAAAAGATTTCTCCTGGCCGGTTATTCGAACTCGAGTCGTCTGTGTCTCCGTTGCAGAGCTCTAAACCACTGAGCTACCAGGGGTCGTTTCCAAGTCAGACAAATCCGTTCTCTTCACTGATCCTATCTCCCCGTGTTAAAAAAATATTTAAAAATAATCACCATCAAAATAACAATTAATAAAATTAAATTATAAATAATATATTGACTTAAGTCAATAATATCATAATTAAAGTAATGTTCAATAAAAATTCTTCCCCGTGTATAAATCGCAAAAATTGCGAGAACACGGGGATATAGGATCGGTGAAGAGGACGGATTTGTCTGACTTGGATACGACCCCTGGTAGCCCAGTGGTTTAGAGCACTGCAACAGATATGTAGAAGACCCGGGTTCGAATCCCAGCCAGGACAAATCTTTTCTCTTCAAAACAAAAATATTTAAAAATTATTTTTTAGATGGAGCCACTATACAGACTACGTATGTTACAAATGTTCTTTTTTTTTTTTTTCATTTTACTTGTCTTTAACTCATTGCGTATTATTCGTTCTACTCGCTTAATTATAATATAATAAATTATAACATAGTTGTAAATTTCAATAAATAATTTTAAACAAAAATTATATACTCCTATTGGAAAGCCCTATTTATAGATTAAATATCTTTATCGTGGCGTTGTTGGGTTTTAATGTTTTTTATTATATCCTTCTATTATTGTTTCTTTTATTAAAATTATTCTTGTATAACTAATATTCTATTATATTATACTAATTATATTATTTTACTCGCTTAAACGTGTAAATATAGCCGGTGCTAACCATGACAGTGGCCTATCCATTAGGGGGATGGGGGTTTATTTTGATACTCCAGTTGACGGGCTGCCCTCTGCCATTTGTACATCCTGTATTATTTCTGTCCTGACACCTGTACTGTCGTAGAGCATGTCTCCTTTTTGGAACGGTTTTTTTTAATATCCATATTCGTTTATATTTACAGCATTTCACTAAATATAGAGTTCAGTTATGTAAAAAATAATAAAATCGGTGGGGGATGGAGTCAATAAATTGTACGCCAAATAAGTTTAACTTATTTTATTTGTGACAACGTTTCGGCCTAATTTTTAAGCTACCACCTGGACTGAGAATTTAAAAAAACATAACTATATAACAGTAACAAAAATATATAAACAGATATGATAGGAATGATAAGAAAGAAATACAAAGAACAAAAGATTAATTATGAAATATTTGATGAGAAATAATAATTATGGAAAGAAATTTAGAAAATAATAAATCATTACAAGAGAAATTATTTTATTACAAAACATAAATTGATAAAATCATTTGTCTTATAATTCTACTATGTTTTATTACCTTCTAAATTTCATTCCATACTTCGCTACCTTAGTATTACAAGGTTGTGTGTTACAAAATTGAAAAATCAGAGATTTTGATACCAAATGATTCTGTTGGTCGAAAAGTATGCATGGATCTTCAAAACGTCAAAAAATTGCGACCGGGTATCATCCAAAGATCAAAAATAAAAAGATACTCAGAATCTTAGATATCGTTTTTCTCATTTTCATTTATGTGTATCATACAACTTTGTAGTACTGAGGTTGCTACTTGTTATTTCTCATTAATTATTTCATAATTAATCTTTTGTTCTTTGGATTTCATTATTGTCATTCTTATAATTTCTGTTTATATAGTTATTCTATTCTGACGGGTTCATAGCCCGCTGTGATATATAATTTTTTAATTTACTGACAGCCATGTATGAAGGATCTGCAGACCCTCGTGGGGCACATCCTGCCTCTGTAAAGCGTGGAGGTTCATCGTGAATCACATCCATTGTCTTTAGAAACAGTATCTCTAAACAGGTGTCTCTACTATGTACTGAACCCCAAGATTTATGACTTGTTGCTGTGGTACACTGTTTGTTTTTTTTAAGTTACAGAAAAATCAGTAAACAAATTTCTGTCTTCACTTTCGTTTTATCTCTTACTTAACATTAACGGATTTTTTTTTTCTTTCTTAAATTGATGTCTAAAAGAAAGGATCAGTTTAAAAATTCTGTATTATTATTCGCTGTTTCTGTTGTGTATCTCGTGAAAAGAAAATGGTGGTTGTTGGTTCAAATTGAGAAATTTACGAATATATACAAATAGGCTGAACGAGTAAAGATTGATTTATAGCCCGTCAATGGGTGAAAATATTTGTGAAGTTTCCAATTTCTGATTAATTTTGTTTTTTTGAACCACAAAAATACATTCGTACGTTCGGAAGGTATAAGAGTAAAAGCGAACGAAAACTAGATTTTTTTTTCACTATTCTTGTTTTAAATTGTCGGAAAATTGCCTGAATCTTAATAAAATCATAATAAAAAAACGTTGTCAAAATTTGTTGAGTTTTCATTCATCTTTTCCTTTATATTATGGATTTTACATGTTTATATATGACAATTTTCCAATTAGATTTTTCAAGTATGCTAACAGAAAAATCATTGTAATTATTTTCTTAATTGTTATTTTTTTTTATTAGCTAGCTGGTTAGCTTATCTTGTAGGCCGCGGTTTTGCTGCACTGAAGGCCCCAGGTTCAATACTAACTATGCCTTATAAATTACTAAATAATTTTACAGCCGCGGATAGACCCTGTGGAATCTATACAGATGAGGCTCACCTGTTCTCTATAAAGTGGTTACCGTTAATTAGGGGAAAACCTGGGGTTCTAGCTTGGTCTTCATCGTCTTCGGCAAATCAACTCTGCGCAACAGTTGTCCTAAAAAGAGTCCAGTCGATCGAAATCTGAACGAGACCCTTCGTTGGTTGTAGCAGTAGGTTTTTTCATTAGTTTCCCTTAAAAAGTCTTATACATTTTTCAATTATTTATTTTATTTTTTTATAATTATTACAATTTTTAAATATTTTGATTTTCAATAGAAAGGATTTGTCCAGGACCGGGATTCGAACCCGGGTCGTCTGCATTTCCGTTGGAGTGCTCTGCCACTTTGAGCTATCCTGGCACGTACCTCGGTCAGACAAATAATTTCGAATCCCGGTCCTGGACAAATCTTTTCTCTTCAAAATAAAAATATTCAATAATTTAAGTTCTCAATATTTCATTGTATACTCAAATCTCCTAATTCCTTCAAACTACCGCCAGTTTGAAGCTTGTTCTTTATTAAAGACATAAAGATAAGGTTTTAATTAATCTACACTTATGATTAATTACATAATATGATGGTTTATTTATACTTAATGTGTTGTGATAAAAAATAATAATAATTCATGATGATTTACTTCCATTTTTCACAAGAAATTTAAAAAAAAATGTATTTGTTACGTACTATATTTGTTATGCAATATATTTGTTTTTTATTACATTTGTTATGTATTAAATACTTTGACAGGTGCTATTAGGAGATAAGATGTGTTCAATAGCTCTCTGATAACAGAAACAGTATTGAGTGTTCACCGGGTTCAATATTACATTGTACCGGTTCAGGCAAACTCTCATCTTCTATAACATTATAGCAATATCAATTATTGTAGCGTGGTGCAAAGTCTTGTTGCTGTGTCTGCTTTCTTGTTCATAGCTTCGTGTTGTTTTCTTTCCATAAGGATTAATATCGAAAAGAATATTTAACTTAGGTAAGACTAACTTTATTTATAGTTTTAATTGCGCATCCTCGATTCATTTGTTGTTTTTTTAAATTGGTATTATTGCTATTTTATTAAAGTTTATTTATTATCTATGACGAATGGAGTCGGTCTCGTAATACCAAGTAAAAACGGGTAAAAAAAGTCCATTTTTTAATATAATAACCAGCAGATGTCCAGTAATTTCGCTGGTATTTATATGTTACTTAATATTTATAGATAAAATGTAAAATGCTTTATGTAAAAATATAGGAAGCTTATATATGAGCGATAATGTAACCTACACCTACTAGTTAAGTAAGAAAGCCTGATTAAACGATATGTTTAATAGTCATATGTTATAATTATTTGTTTTCTCTTTATATTTTCGTCCACACCTCTCGAATACAAGTAATTGACAATTAGCGGATTGGCTCACTGCACTACAGAATGATATGAAAGGCATTACAAAGAACAGTACCCTGCGGTACCTCTCCATTGGCTTGCTTTAATTTCCTACTGTAATAGATCCCTCACTGTTATAATTATTACATCATTAAATTGTAAAGAAGAATCTTGTTTAATTCTATTAGGTAAATAAGACAGAATTACAGTGTAGACCTTCCAAAGTCTGATAAAATATTAAACCAAAGAGCAAGTTAGTAACAAGTAACATAAATTAGTACTGAAATACAATTAGATATAACTACCTGAATAACTTAATTAAAAATATTATTCTTAATTACAATACAATGTTGTAACAATTTCAACATGTGACTATTAAACATCTGTTAAAGGTTCCTTACTTAACTAGTAGGTGTAGGTTATATTATCATTCGTACATAACCTTCCTATATAAAGTACACTATTCCTATATACATGTTTGTATATTAGACATCTCCTGAATTTTTGTAGAGATATATTCCGTTTGTTACACAAAACGCAATCCCGAAATTCTACGCTGATCTTTCATCCTTGTAATAACTAAAAATAATTTTAAAAAAATTATAAATAACAGAAACTTTTAGTAATATTAGAAAAATTATAATTTTCTGAATGTCGATGTTATGAATTCTATTATATTACCTTAATCCTACAGATATTATTACAGGATAGTCACTGTGGATTTTATCGATATTATTATTATGAGATTAGGAAACATTTATGTTGTTAAACGATTAGATAATAATGTTAATATTACAATACGCGATTGTCTTATAAATATGTTATAGTTTTTTTTTTTATGTATATATATTATAGTTTCGTAAATTTTCAAAGTGATTTTGTAAGATCAGTGAGTTCCATATGCAGTGTTTATTTATTTTTAGCATTTTTAAATAATTGAGAAAGGTAAAATCATCTCAACATAAAGTCAAATCTTGCCATATAACAATTTTGAGGCACGTGATAATACTGTAT
This sequence comes from Troilus luridus, assembly GCA_964056705.1. Taxonomy (NCBI): domain Eukaryota; kingdom Metazoa; phylum Arthropoda; class Insecta; order Hemiptera; family Pentatomidae; genus Troilus; species Troilus luridus. Next base: position 136,192,441 of record OZ057413.1, on the reverse strand, counting down.
TTGCGACTACCAAATTCCTCAGACATATAGATCACGTTATCTGGGCCTGATAACTCAAGTATGTGTATGAATCGAAATGTGTTTTAAAAAACGGGCTTTAATTATTCTCGAAATTGTAAATTAGACATAAACAAGACCCGTACGCTCCACAAATTTACCTTTCGCGTGTTATAAAATGGTATTGTCTTTTCTACCTAAATTTGATGTTTTGTTTGTTCTATTTGATTAATTTATTTTAATTTACTATTTACTTATCTTATTATCGAATTTACTCTGGAATACATTCATTATTCTAAATGAATACATTTATTTATTTTAACAAGAAGTGTAGCATCTTAAAGGTTGAGATAGTTTTGTAAAATTTTCGGACTTAGTAATGAACGAATTATACAAAAAAAAAAATCAGTAAATAGTAAAAAAGGGCCGAGGCGTAAATGGGAGTATTGAGTAAAAGGTGATCTGACGACTTTAACGGTTAATAGCCGTTATAAAGTTTGTAAAAAAAAGTTATGGTATGGCATAGAGGTTTCGGATTTGCTATTCATTTTATTATTATTACTAACATCGACAAACTCTTAATAATTAATATAATAAACTTTTAATAATTATTATTAAAAATAAACGAAATTCAAAATATACTTAACACGGGCACTTGGACGGCTATGGATCTTATGACACATAATTTCATTTTAAATTCCAATTTGACATTTTAAATGCTCGCAATAATTCCCATTAATTTATATTTCTCGTAATTATAGTCTAGTATTAATTACAACATTGTCAATTAATATTGTCAGGTAATTACTAAGCTCGCGTATTTTGTCCAGAAATCTAAAAATAAGAATTTATAAAACAATTATCGTTCCATCTCTTCTCTATGGATGTGAAACTTGGCCACTAACGCTGTAGGATGAACGTCTTCAGGTATTCGAAAATAAGGTGTTACGTAGAATATTCGGTCCAAAAAAAGATGAAACCACTGGGGAATATAGGAGATTACTAAATGCGGAATTGCGAAGCATCCATCCGGTAAATATTATTCAGGTGATAGCGTCGCGATGGTTAAGATGGGCATGTAAAGTTGCTGGGCTTAAAAACATACGAATTCCCAAGATTAGGCGCTGTACAGATCGGGAAACGTTTGAGGGGTAGACCGAGGCGTAGGTGGGAGGATTGCGTTAGGAATGATCTAGCGGGTTTGGGTTTGGGTGGTGCTCCGTGTACAGAAGTTTGTAAGCAGAGATTGGTGATCGCCACTTGAACAGGTGATAAGATTAAATTCCTAACATAGCGCATATAGCTAGCTAGGTATTGGATCTCAATGAATCATATGAACCAATGAGTCTCTTTTTCCCTGAAGTTGCACAAAATAACGAAAACGGTTGTGAATTGTATTTTAAATTATATTAAATGAAAAACTATAATTCGAATCAATAGGATTTTTTATGTTTAACCCTCAAGTTCTGACATAGTTTTCCTTGCGCTAGTTCTGACACCTGTTCCCACGGACCACCTGATTTATAAATTCATTAATAAACCCAAAATAAAATATTTAAGCATTTGATTGCTTGTTATTACTTATATCAACCTTCTCGCATGCTCCAAAATCAACGAATATATTTTTTTTTTCAAATTACTGTAAAAAACAAAAAACAAATGAGACAAATGAAGGAAATAGTGAAAATCAAAAACTACATATTTTAAAACTTGTGCATTTTTGACAAATTAATTACAATATATTTCATCTTGATTTTAAATAATTAAAAACCTATTAATGAAAATAAAAATACTTTTCAAAATTAAAATTATTTATTGTGGAAGAAAATGGTCCGGGAAGAGGTCAAAGAGGTCAGAGGTGACCTCTTTCCGGACCATTTTCTTCCACAATTTTCATCAAGGTCAACCATTTTCTTTCAAAATAAAATTATTTATATTTCTAATAATCGACGATTTGTCGTGATCACTTTCGGTGTTTTCTATGTCCTCAAGATCTGGTTCGAAAATATCAGTTTCTTCTTTCTGTAAATTTCTCGAATTGTTTTTTATGATTGGAACGGGAGAAACATTGTTAAATAATTAATATATATATATATATATATATATATAATTTTTTATAATAGAATATCTTTTCAGGGCCCTACACCACTACCTTGTGCGCCTATCAAACTATATCTGATGGCTAAATAACCAACCCTAACACCTAAACGTTACAATTATCATTTCTGCTGCTCCGAAATGTCAGCCATTTTGACGAAAAACTGACGTGTAATTGAATGTTTTGTCCAACTAGACATTTAAAAAATATCTTTTTTTATTGTAAATATTATGTAAGAAGTAAAGTCAACGCCCCGATAAACCAGAACTAAGAGGAAGTTAGTTCCGGATTAAAAGGGTATTGTTATCTCATCGTCTGGAACTGAATTAATTAAATTTAGGCAACTATAAAAACAAGGTTGATGTTAATCATTCTAATATAAAAAGAGGAAATAATTAAAAATTATTACAACAGGTAATTTAAAAAAAATAACCTTCTTATTAGCGATTCTATATTCATAATCTCTATCTCCATCTGCATATTCGGTCAAGGTCAGGTCAGAACTATTATACGTCCTGTAAGGTTACTTAGGTAATCAATGAAGAATATAATAAAATATGACTATAATATAATATAATAATTATTATTATTAAATGCTTAAAGGTTATTATAGGCACTCAATCATAGGTTAGATAGACTAGGCGTATTGGGGAGAAGCATTATGAGGAATATTTTGGGTCGTATAAGAAGAACAGAAACCTGCAAATTACGAAGCAATGATGAGCTATATCAAAACATTGAAAAAATAACAGAATCGATAAGGAAAGAAGATGTTTTTCGGATATTTGTACAGAATGTATGACAACAGGCTGTAAAAAACGATCTTGGTGGCCTCATCCGAGAAATAAAGAATGATTTTTAAATACACAACATAAAATCAGAAGCACAGAAAGATGCCTTCAGAAATATAGTGTTGGACTTGGTATTTCAGTGTGTGGGCAATAAAAGAACAGGCAAGAGGTGATCGGAAGAAAGAAGGAATAGACAAGTGAAAAGATGAGAGAATATTGGAGGAAATGAAGCAAAAGATGAGAAGGGATTGAAATTGGGGCGTGGTCCATAGTTGGCCAAAACGGAGGGGGGAAAAAGACTTAAACAACCCGAAGGATCGATACAGATATCATTAATTGCAGTTTACACTCTTCTATGGATTACCACCACAAACCAAATTGAGAGTATCAGCTTTTAACCCAATCCTCCCATCTACGCCTTGGTCCACCTTTCGGGTTCATTATATTTTGAGATTAAATAACTTTGATAACTTTAGTGTTTGTGTAACCATGTATAAGAGTGGGTTGTGTAATTTTTTAGCTTTATAGGTAATGCAAAAGAAATGTTATGAATTCCCGTTACCTCTAATAAGCTACAATTTAGTAGGTAAAAAAAAATTTAAATAGGCAGTCCTGAAGACTGAAACAACTATGTTCTTTTTTTAAATTTCTAGGTTAATTTTAATTAATCAAATTTCATTATGTGTAAATTAAAATTATTATTAACATGACTATGGCTTTCAAATATATTGACACTCCGAACAAGTTATTCGAGTTATCAACCAATACATATACATTAATTTTATTGAAATATTAATTAATATTTAGTTATATTATTTATACCATGTATTTGTATTTATTTGCTTAGATTTTATTTTCATTTTTACCATTATTACCAGCAATCCATAATGTCACATTTGTTGCTGATTTGGCCCGAATCCGATATCAATCTTTTCATGACAAACTTCATTTCAACTCAAACCCAATAGTTTCAAACCTCGCAACCTCTTCAATTCCCGATAATCCTCCGAGGCGTCTGAAAAGAAGATGGCCTCGTGACCTTCTAAGTTGAACTTTCAGTTGAGTACTACCACTGGGTAGAGTCTCTACTTGTGTTTATTCCGGGACATGATTTTTATATTTGATTATATTTACTTGATGTATTCAGAATACAGTTGTAAATTTCAATAAATACATTAAAAAAACAAAAAAAAACAACATTATTACCATCATTAAGTAAAACAATACTTAGGTCATTTTTGCATTTCATCATATCATAAAATAAGGCATTTGACAATTAACAAAAAAAATATTTTAGTGGAAACGAAAAGTTCAACCAGTTATTGATGTTTCAAGTTATTATTAACATCAACTACACAACCATTAAACGACATTTTAGATAAACATAATTATTTTTATATCAACGGAATTCTCACCTTTAAACTAAATATAATTAGAAGAAATTGTATAACTCATGCACTGGCAGCTAAGTGTTGCCAATCTCGAGCATGCTGCTGACGCGAAGCCACAAGTTTATTCCCCACCACTAGTCGCTAAACGCAGCTAAAGAAGTTGTGGAATTTCATTGACCTTATTGACTGATATTTATTTATTAGAAAGTTAATCAATTTTTGATCATATTGTCTATTTAATATTTTCATAATGTCTTTCATAATTAATCCTCGCTTTCCAAAACAACCTTAGATAGTGTCGTATATATTTAAGCGAGATGGAATCTGTTTTCTAATGCGTTCGCTAGAATGCGCAGCTATCTCGTTTATTAATTAACTTTTTATAGTTCTCATCTAGCTTTCAGTATCAGTCCGATAAAATAAATTATTTAATTGTGTCGAGAAAATAATTAATATCGTATTTGAAAGTTGTATATAGTTGCTGAAAATGATCTCATCTATCTTCAATTCTCTTTCTAATATATATTTTTTAAAACTGGTGCTTTATGCTTTTGCATGCCATGTAGAAAAAAAAACCAAAAAAAAAAAAAACCGTACGACTGCAACCCTTGGAGGATCTTGGGTTCCGTACATGATAGAAACTGTACTGGACTGAAGCTGTCCTTGAGCAACGTATGTGCAGGGAGGTGATTTTTCCTAATTTGTACCCACTTTATAGATCCTGGTGAGCCCCAGGAGGTCCTTGGATCCCTAAGGATCCGTCTCCCGAGTTTTCTTTAATCCGTACTCCATATTTTGTTTAAGAACCAAATTATAAGAATCATTTAATATCTCACTTCTAACCCTGAATATATAATATATTGAGTATCATCCTGATAAAAAAAATTATTTAATAGTTTTAAGAATATAATTACTTTCTTATTTAAGATTTTACTCTCATAAACGGCTGGTGATAATCATCTTGCTCTTAGCTATATTATCTTCTCTGTTCTGATTTTTTTTTTACAGTATGTGCTATATTGTTTTTTTTTGTAGAAATGTCTTTTTTTTTAGTTATTTAATAGCTCGTTTCTAGCCTCGAATATATTACCGAATCTTCTTTGTTGAATTTTTTTATTATAAAAAAATTTCTTAGATTTAATTTTTTCAATTTTGAATTTATCTTATTATTATTATTCTAATTATGTTTTTCTTGATTCTAGGTATGGATCTCTTATTATCTTCAAACATGATTTTTTTAGTTAGCAGTAGGTAAGACCTATTTGAGTACATTAGCTTTTGTTTACGATTATATTTAAATTTTAATTGAAAAAGGGAAAGGTCAACAGAGACATCAAATAAATGTTAATACATTAGTGGAAAAATTCCAACTAAAAACCTTAAGTCTCTAAACTAAAACAGGAAATTAAAAATACCTGTCTTTTATGTGAGGTATTTTTAATTTCATGTTTTAGTTTAGAGACTTGAGGTTTTTAGTTGGAATTTTTCCACTAATGTATTTAAATTTAAATTTTAATGAGTAATTATAATCCATATATTGTGTGATGTTTTCACGTTAGTCATATAATGGCCATTACCTTAGACAAACCAAAATGGCAAAATAATAAATACATAACGGTTTTTAACCGCTCAATAAACTAACCTATATACATTCTGTTATTATTATTACAATTTTTATCTTGAAAAATATGAAGTATATAACATATATGTATCATTTATTTCTCCTTCAAGAATTATGTTACGTTTAAAATAGATATCAAATTCAGACCTAATCAAAACAGTCAGTAGAAAAGTTCATAAGCTAAAAAGGTGTGGTAGTTCATTTCCGTTTCATTTCACTATTTCCGTTTGAATTAAAATTTTTTCCTTCGATGTGTTAAAAGTAAAATAAACAGCAAATATACTTTACATTAAGAAAATAAACCGCGGCATAGATTTTGACACGATATAACTGACCATAAAGCAATATAGATACTTCGGAATTCTCAATTATACAGAGAGGTTTCTTATCACTAGTAAATTAAATTCAGTGACCATTTCTACCTATTGTTAAAAACGACCATAAACAAATAAACATTACTTTGCATTGTAAAAATAATACGTATCATCTAGCAGTAAAATATTTTCTAAAATCACAAACTTAAAAATTTGCTTTGAGAAAACTTTGATTTATCCAGTTTTACTGGAAATTCATTCAATACAACCAATTTTCCCTTAGAAGCCATTCACTAACGAGACGCCTTATAAATACAAATTATCGTAATAGTGCCATCTATCTACATTCGTGTTTACTAACTATCTTGTATTCAATTGTAAAATTTGTAGTTGAATATCATTAAAATTATTACTGCTATAATATCTAAATTATTATTACAGCTCATTCACCATCACTCAAGAGGTTAATAAAGCCTGTTTAATCCTATTCAGTGAAGATAGGTATTTTAAATTCTTAATGCTTTAGGTACAAATTTCCTAGAGTTGTCTAAGTCGAAGACAAAAACAATTTTAAATCATGTCGAATTATATCGATAATAACTTTTAGTAATATCAATGATTAAGAATTTTACAGTTGATTTCCTAATAGAGAAATAGTACGGAGCTCTGAACTGATAAGGCAGCATTAGTCTAGAATTGTACCAAGGCTTCTAATATTGCTTATTTTGGATTATATTTATTTATTTTTAGTTTGTAGTTTTTTTCCTTATTTTTAATCCGGTATAATATACTTGTGAAAATTGTTTATTGTTTCACAAATGACTTCATTATAAAGCATTTGATTTAGCAATGACTTAGTTATTGGTAATTTTAAAATTGTAAATCAGTTCCACAAATTGTCGCATCAATTCAAGTCCTCAGTCTAACTTTTCATTAGTTTCTTTTTTAATTAATATTATCTACAATTCAAATAATTGTGAGGTTTAGTATGGATATAAGAGTGTGATTATGAGAAATGTGTATATTGCGGTCATCATTTCTTCAAGAAACAAACGTTTCAACAAACTATCTTTATCTATAAGGAAGAAGCGACAACCTGCGGAATTACCTTCATTAATTTATTATATAGCTTCGAAAATAAATATAATTTGGATCCCTTCTATTTTCTATTTATTGTATCAAGTATTTAATCAGCTTACAATTATTATGTGCTAGGGATTGATGGGTTGGGCACCCAAGTCCCTCATTTATATCTCAGACTTTCTCTACAATTGTCTTAGGGACAGAGCTAATTGTAGCTTGCGAAAGTGTGTTTCTTCATCTCTTGTTCTCTGAGCCTCTGGTCTGTGTCTATTGCTCTATGACGCTTCTGAAAATCCTTTAACATTCGTCTTAGATTTTATCACATTCTTCTGACGTTTCAAAGATATTATTCAATATAAAAAAATAATAATCAAAAAGCGTTTATTAATTCATTTAGCGTCACTTTATGCTGCTATGGCTTCTCGGACGATGCTACAAAGGGAGCTAGCTCTATATTTTGCTTATCCTGGTTAACGAGGACCTAATATCGTAGAGCCTCGCAACTCCTATATTAAGTCACTTCCGAATGACCGCATAACTCAAGATTGTTTACTCCCTTTAAAAAATTCTGGGTCTCCTGCCGGGGTGTAGTAGGTTGTTATGCTATCCACTATATCACAAGTGATCCCTAAAGCTGAACCGTTTTTAGGAGGAAGTCGAAATAACCATTGGGAAATTTAAATTTTACAATGTACATCCGTACTTATATAACATATGATTCCAGTCTCCCCTGTATCGAAATAAATGGCGAAACAAAATGAACACTGAAAAAGGGAAAAAAACGGAATTCGAGAGGAAATAAAGTCCTGATTAAAGCCGGTGAATACGTCGGTATTGGGCCATAGCATCAGCAAAGTTTAATTCTGTAGTTTGTTCTGTAAATATAATAATGGGCTTGTTTACAAGGTTCTATGATTTCTTAAAAAACATCAAGATACGAATAAAATGAAATATTCCCTGTTGGAAAATTAGGTATTCCGTAGAATATTTGATTGTACAAATGTATGGTCCTCTTGAGAATTCAGAAGGTTATAAAATGAGGATCAGCAAAGGCATACACTCTGTTATTATTTGAAGTGTTGGGATTAGTAATGAGCCAATCCATAAAAAGTTTTTGAACATTAAATTGAATGGTAATTATCTGAAGGGTAGGCAAAACGTAGTCGGGAGGATTGTATTTACGATGATGTTATGAATTTGAGTTCGGACATAATTTGGTGGACGGAGGTGTTAAAACATCTGTTGTATTGGGATCGAACCTTCAGGTTCGCTAAGGTTTTTTATTACTATAGTCATCTATATATCATATATCTGTAGCAACAATTCAGAATTGCGACAATACCACCAATTTTGTTCAGTGAAATTCAATATTGCTTCCATAAACGATGTGGTTTTCTTTTCGTGACACCATTGTAACAATGTGGCGTCGGGTTGACTCCGAAATTATAAAAAGCTATTTTAAGGTTGTGCAAATGTGGTTGGGAAAACTAAAATATAATACCGAAATCAGAAAACCTTCTGACTTAAATCTAACGCTAATTAAATCTATTTTCGTTACCACACTTTCAATTACCCATTAGTTTCTTGTTAATTGATAACTTTGAACGTTGGTTGATGATCGATACAAATGATTAAACTTCAATTTGCATCGCCATCGATAGAATTCATTGCCCTTTTGATTCATTAATTTACGAACTGTATTTTATTAGTTACGATACTAGCGACCCACCCCAGCTTTGCTCGGGTAATAAGGTATAATTTACATATTAGTAACAGCACATAATTTATTTGTATAATGTATTTTTATTTTTTTTATCACGTACCGGCCACTAAGGACCACGTGAATAGCATTGGTTAAGCTTCTTTGGAAGTCTTGATTTTCTTTCTTCCCGTATCAGCTAGTGTACTTTATTATATAGAAATTATAAAAATAAAAACCTTTTTTTTTCAAAATCTCTGTTTATTCATAAAATATTTACATACAATATATATACGACATATAAACATATAATATATTTTTAATATCAAAATAAAAACAAAACCAAATATTTCGTTTATCCGAATTTATTATTTTGCACGTTAGATAATTGCGCGGGATTAGGCAAGCAGCTTCTTCGGTAAAACCCATCGATATTCCAATCCATTTACACAAAGCCTCGACAAATTATATACCTAAACCTTCCTGGTTAATCACTTCATCTATTGGTGAAAGTCCGTAGTTATTGCGTTTAACGCGAACAAACGCGGGCGAGGACTTTGTTTTATAATATGTATAGATATGTTTATTACTGAGATTATTTGGGAATTTTAGGTGGAATGTGTGGTAGCCAAGTAACATGTGTAAAATCTAGTTCAGCGGTTGAGCGCTTTGTTGCTATGCTGATAATATCTCGGGTTCTAATCTTGCTGTGACATTATTATACAAGTTATTAATTATAATAAATTATTAAATCTTAAACAGATAAATAGCAATGAATATACCACGTGAGATCTGCAGATCCTCACTCAGTATCTATCCAGTAGGTATTCTTTATAGGAGAAAAAACTGGCGTTTGAGAGTGATTTCGGAGAGAGGTCATCTGCCTTCACAAATTATGTCTTCTAAATAGTACAGTCTCTACCACGTACTGAACCTATGACCCTTCATGGGTTGCAGTGGTATAGGTTAGGTTATGGGTATTAATAGGTAAAGTATAGGTTATTTTAATATATGATTCTACTAACCTATGTTACTCCTCGCAAGTCCGGTGCTTATGCTCAAAATCTCACTTACCAACCATTCGTTATATTACAGATTCTCCCTTTTACATTACTAATAAATCATTACAGAAAGATCTCAATATACCACTCGTGACTGTCACAATCAAGAAAAACTACAACAAAATTTCATGATTCACTTGCTGGACATCAAAACTTACTGGTACAATCATTACTGACAGACACATTACCACAGAATCCGACAAGGAGACCGAAACTTCTCTGGACCCGGGATCAACTATAGTGAGATGGGGCGACCTGTGGTCTAGTGGTTAGCGTAAAAAAACTACTAAGCCCAAGATCGCGTGTTCGTAGCCCGGCAGGTGGCCCTAGGATTTTTTAATGGGAGTAAAAAATCATTGGTTACGCCGTCCTTCGAAAGGGACGTTAAACGGGAGTCCCGAGCCTGTACGATGTCAGGTACTCGTTAAAAACCCTTATCCTAATTAAACCTGGATAGGCAAAATTTAGAGCTCCCACTGTAGCATCGTCCGATAAGCCATCGCAGCATAAAGTGACGTTAATTGAACAAACAAACTATAGTGAGATGAACCACGCTAGGAGTGCCTTCAATGGGAGGTTTCTCCATACACGCTTCCACGTGAATCCCTTAGGAGAGGTTTTCAAAAGAAGATCGCATATACGATATGTGCCAAATGGCATTTGTATCATTTCTTAAATAAACATTTTTATTATTATTATATGATTCTTTATAACACCAGTCTGATGAGTTGATAGCACCTGTTACCTATTTAAGACTTATCAACGTAAGGGAGATACACTAAGCCATCGAATTCCTCTCCTGTTCAATGCTTACAATCCAGAATGCTCCTCACTCTGTTACGTATAAAACCATCTGCAATGACTGTGAAGACGCATTTGTTACTGATTTGGTCCGAACTCGATATCAATCATTTCATGACGAACTTTGTTCCCTCTCAAACCCGCCAGTTTCAAACCTTCGATTCCCGACAATCCTCCGAGGCTTTCTAAAAAAAATTATATATAGCCTCTTGAGCTTCTGAGATAAATATATTATTTGAACACTACTAATGGGTAGTTTCTGTATTTGCCTTTGCATACTTGTCAATATATGCCATTTAAAATATTTCTTTGTATAACTTAATACATAAAAATATTTTAAACCTAATACATATATATTAGGCTTTTCACCTCATTATCATTGTTAATGAATAAAACCAAAAGAATAAATGAATTTCCTGTTGAATAAAATAGCTTAACTTCCCGGTTGTAGCCTGGGGTTCAATGAGAGCAATAGTATTGTCCTACGTCACAATCCGGTACACAATTTGAATATTGTTTTTAATTATGTTAATCGTTCTATAATTACGTATCCATTGTTGTTGTCCAATACTTAAACTAACAAAATTTTAATGTATATACATACTCATACCTTTTTGGTATGTAATTGATTAAAAATAGTCTTTCACACCTATTGAGAACTTTAAAGAAATATTTCCTTGGGTTTAAAGTAAGTAACATTGTTACGACTGGAAATGGGGAAAACCCTTATCAGTTGTAATAACTTCGGGCTTATCACCGCTGGGAATGCGGTGGGTTGGGCCACCCTGTGACGTCACGAGCTCTTTCGTCTATCTTTAGTTGTACACTTCACTGATACCTCTTTGGATTTCGATAGTATCGATACCGAATCGTTAGTAACTATCTATGGAAGTCATTAACGAATCACCTGTTATGTTTGTTTCTTAAGCCTTGATTTATTAATGTGCTTTTTTTTATTTCGTATTTATATTTATTTTTTAATAAAAAGCTGATAACTTTATATCACACGATAGCTAAATGATCTTCTCTAATTGAAATTAAAAAAAAAATAGAAAAAAAGAAATTTATTCTCTTTGAAAATCCCTTTTTAATTTCAACAGAAACATAACGCCAAATATTAATACAATATAAGTAATTACATGATCGGCCGAACATTTAATGTACAATAATATGTATTGGACATTTAGTATATAGTAATATGTAAAGATTTTTTTTTATTTGTCCGGAAGATTAGATTTTTTTAAATACCTCTCCTGATACTTTTTCAAACAAAAATGTTTGTCTACCCCTGTAACCCTGACGTTTGGCTACTTGGAAATAATTTAGTCTTCACTGAAATCTCAAAGCGTAATTGTAGGAAAGTTCTGCCAACTTATAATCTTTTTCACCTTCCCAATCGCCTTGAGATTGTCACCAGCGGTCGATTTGCTGACTTCGAGTTTCTCTGCCAGTTCTTGAACAGTTGTTCTGGGATTTTCTTCCGCCTAAGCTCGAAGAACATTGTCATCAAGGGCAGAACTTCTTCCACAGTCTTCTTTGTCTTCAAAGCTCAAGTCTCCTCTCAAAATCTCTGGAACCACCGTTGAATAGTGCACTCACTTATACTGCCTTCGCACCAGGCTTCATTTTTGGAAGTCGTAAAACAATTTATACAAAAATTAAGTTTTGACATAGTGGTAAAGACTGAATTATTCCCAAGTACCAAAACGTTACGGAGGTAAACAAACATATTTGCTTGAAAAATCATTAAAAAGTGTTTACATTTACAAAAATTGAAAGCCCAACAAACATAAACAGTTTACTATTTGGAGGGGTATGTTAAAGAAAACATCCTACATTATTTTCCGGACAATTCAATATAATACGAAAAATTTAAATAAAAATTTAGTTATAGATAGAAACCTAGTCGATATGGATTCAGTTGTGTTCAAAATGAATTTGTTCTTAGTAATTCGAAACTATATAATATTGATAGAAAATAGCTTTATTATCTCAATTAATTAATTAATAGCCCATGGTAGAAGGGCCTTATCTCTTGATCCTTTAAATACAGGATGTCTTATACAACCCATGTATAAGAGGCATGTCCTCCATCGGCAGGACAAGAACCTTCCGAGGGTCGCTTCAGGAGTCCAGTTACCTAAGGAGTAGGGAAACTCCCGGAGACAGGATCCTTAAGGATTCCACCTCAACACTGTAAAAGGACCTTGAGCTATCTCGTAAGAATGCCAAGGATTACGTCGTCACATTCTTAAGCTAATTTCAGATCATAACAACTGATGTTATATCTTATTAGATCAAAACAATACTTTGAATATTTACAATATCTAAAAGTTTAATACATCGCTTCTCCAAAAGAACAACATGACTCAACAATTGTCGAGTTAAGTCTTCAGTAGCAGATGTATGGGCTGAAGCTTTTAAATTCAGGAAGGACATACCTGAGACAAGATATTTCATTTCCAACATGTTTATTTCCATAAGTTGAAATAAAAAAAGTTTCAAACTTTTAATTATTCTTTTATGATTAGTAAAATTATTTCAATACCATCATTATCCATCATTATAGTACTGATGCTTTGCTTTACCAGTGTCCTGGTTTTTATTTTTTTAACTCTCATGGAACTTTCAGATACTTCTTTTGATCAATAATGATATTTGAGTTATGATATTGTTCTTTCGAAGAAGCGATATGACATTATCATATCAATTATATATATCATATTATCTATTTTTTTGGCATTTTATTTCTTTGACAAACTTATGAGAAAAGTACACTGATGTACTTGATATAAGTTTTTAAATTTAATAATAAGCTAAACTATTCGATAGCCATCAGGAAATGCCCGCGGAAAGTTGAAATGGCAAAAACGTGCGAAGAAGACTTTTAAACTTTTACGTAGAAAAGAGAAACCAGAATCGATATGGCGATATGACCTTGGGAAACTTCTCAACAAACATCGCAATAGAATGTTTTAAAGATTACATAACCGCCTAAATATAATTTATACATTTCAACTGGATCAAACTTATTTATCTTTTAAACAACATTCAGAAAAAAGTTTCAGGTATAAGTTGTAGTTATTCAGGCCTAGTTTGAAGAAATAAAAACACATTTTTTGGTTTTTCACTTTAAATGGTCAATATCGACCTTCAATCAATCTATTTTCCTCTTGACCCCCATTTATTTTTATTTTTCTGAAATGTACAATATAAAATATTAATAGTGGCTGGAAAATGTAAAAAATTAACAATTTTTTCTATAAAAACGTAAAAAAAGAAGGTTTTTAAATGACCAGACATTTTCTGAAAGATTCAAAATACCTTGATTAGTAATTTATTAAGACTAAAAACTCTTAAATAAAATAACTTAATGCTACACTACGTTTCCTCGTAAAGGAGGTATACTAAAGTAGTGAACTTTAAATGCGTTTTATACATAAACTATGAAAGATAGAAAAAAATGTTACATACATTTTTTCCGTGTTTTGGATTGTACATTTCAGAAAAATAAAAATAAATGGGGGTCAAGAGGAAACTACATTTTTTGAAGTTCGATATTGACCATTTAATGTGAGAAAACAAAAAATGTTTTTTATTTCTTCAAACTAGGCTTGAATAACTACGACTTTTACCTGAATTGTGTTTCTGAATTTTGTATATATATATATATATATATATATATATATACATACATGGTCCGGGTGGAGGTAAGAAAAATTCTCTTAAATAGGGAGAACTGTTTATTGGAAAGCCAACGTTTCGACCCACGTCGCAGGTCTTCTTAAGGGCTTATAATGGGGTCATGGGTTGTGGATTAACTTCATAATTTGAGGAGTAGGATCTGTGTTTTTTTTTTTTTTTTTTGGTTGTGTTTGTGGACATAATGTTTGTTTGTGCATGCTTGTATTAATGCGTTTGTCCCATAAATTTCTTTTAGATTTCGTAAGATTTTTGCTTCGTTGGGTGCGGGGTAGCTTCTCTTGAATTCTTGCTGAATTTTGAGTTGTGGGTATGCTACGTTTATTTTTTTCCTTTGCTGTTATTCTGTTTCTGACCAGATTGGAGGAAATAAGAATAATAAATTCTTTATTTATTCTGATACAAATCCCTGTAGAATAACAATACAGGTAATAAATATATCAGGTGTTATGTCTTAGATTATAATGTAATTAAATTTAATTAATAATGTTACAATTAAATTAACAAACGAGAAAGAATTAGTGAAAAAATTTCCGAATTACCTCCAATGACAATATTTAAAGAAAAAAAAACAGTGTAAAAGAAATACAAATAAAATAGAAATAAGATAATAATTATAGATAGAGTAACAATTTGATAGTTACATGTAAAAATCATGTAAGAAAAATACAAACAATAGATAACTTATTTTTATTTGAACAGAAAAGATATGTCCAGGACCGGGACTCGAACCCGGGTCTTCCAGATCGCTAGTCCGGGACTCTACCAACTGAGCCATCCTGGCTGTATCAGGCTCGCTCCCCGGTCATGGTCAAATCCTTTCTTTTCACTGATCCTAAGTCCCCGCGTTCTCGCATTTTGCGAAGTATACGAGGGGAAGAATGTTCTTTGAACATTATTTTTATTTGGATCTAGTTGACTTACGTTATTATAATTTATTTTATTTTATTTGTTACTAATTTTTAAATATTTTTATTTGAAAAGAAAAGATATGTCCAGGCCTCTTTAGGACTCGGAAGTGGAAGAGTCATTCACAGATAATATTAATAAGTGTGCAAATTATAATGTCAAGTAGAAAAAAACAAAGCAAATAATAAAAGAAAAATACAAACCATATCAACTAAGACAACTTGTTTTGAAAAATATCCAACTGGATGAGTGAACCGTCAATGATATAAATAAAAACACATCATTCATTCATCATTTGGAAAATTTTAATCTCAAAACTGGATATATTATTTTCGATTTTTTGGTAATTTTAAGGATATTAGGTGATTAAATATTCGGGATACGATGGTTGAAAGATTCTGGGAACGACGAATGGAAGAAGGTATAGAGTTCCAAAGGGACGAGGATCGTATAAGGAAAGCTCTGTCAAAAGCTGCTGTTCGGTGGGATACTGTGTATAGATCTGAGGACCGAGAACGGGTGTTACTGGAGTGGACCGAGGTTTTGAATTTAAGGAGATCAGAAATGTATGATGGTCGGCGGGATTGGATAACTTGGTAAAGAAAGGAAGCCAGGGAGTACTTACGGCGATAGGAAAGGTATAAATAGTGACAAGTATGTATGTACCTATGTATATACATAGAGCATGTATGAAATCCTTATGTATATAATCCTCGGCGGTAGCAATCCCATGTATTTTGATTACTCCTCAACGACCTTGCCGAAGACTAGACAGACATTACTCCAGATGACCCTTACCACTTAACGAAGACAAACATAAGGACCGCTACATCCTCCTGGAGGGGCGTTGAAAGGTGGTGGTGGGGTGGCGTGCCAGCTCAGTGATGGCCGAGGTAGCCTACAGGTACGTCTCCATCGTCCGGGTCTCTGGGCCGAGTCCTGACCCGGGGATCTGCCTCGACGGAGAAGAGGAGTCGGAGGATGAGTCCCAGGTCCTGTCTTATCTTTACTCATTTATACACTTTATTTGTATATATATATATATATATATTCGGAGTAAAATTTAATATTCATATTCGTTTTTACTAACAGTTTATATATTATAAAAAAACATACATCTTTCGAAGCACTTAAATTAGATGATTACTAAAAAAAATTATAATGATGCATAATTTACCAATCGAAGTATATACTATTATAACAGCCGTTATGGTATATAGTTTTGCCACATATAAAGAAGAAAAAAACTATAACGTAATCCTACGTAATGTATTATGAGCACTATGCAATATTACGAACGTTTATTTATAAGAGGGAATGCTTGTTTAAATAATTGTATATTACCTAATAAAATAAACATGCAACAGTAACAAATTTGTTAATCATCGAGTTGTATGATAACAAATAATACAATATCTTCAATACGAATGCAAAATATCTAAATTGAAAAACATCAGTTTTCAGGAAAATTTAAAAAAACTGGTTCATTCAAATCAGTGCGTATCGTAAAATATATTTTACCTGATTTTGTGGCCTATGGATCATTCTGTCTAAGTTTTATGTCAATTATCAATCCTAAACCAAACGCTATAGATCGAAAATAAAAATTGTATTGGTTTTTTCCCATTTTTGATACTTTGCATTTGTAACGACTTATTGTTTATTCATGATATTATAAGAACAAAAAAAAAAAAAAAAACAGGCCGACTGTAACAAACTTTCATGTTTCGGATTATATAACACGATATAGTACTACTAATATATCTTATAACTAATAAAATGCTGGCAATATATAATAAAAAGTTAATAAATTCGGTTATTTCATTCATGAACTTATAAAATAAATCCTTATGATTTTAGGAGTAATGGTATTTATAAGAACTTGTGGTACATGACCTGTTTATATAAATATACATACTATATATATATATATATATATATATATATATATATATATATATATATATATATATATATACATATATACATCGATAGATAAATATTTTCAGTTATTGCAGTGTGCGATAAATGTTTGGCAAACTATACCGATGCTAATGCTGGTTTGAATTGGTCAGGGGTTCCAGTCGATGATAACACAAAAATTAAGCAAGACTTAATTTTTATTAATCTTGCTAAAGTTTCGGCCTACGTTGTAGGCCATCTTCAGGGCAAATAGTGGGTGCGGTGACTTGCCACAACTATAAACTGTCAACTCACCAATGCTAATTTATGACTGAATAAACTGGAGAAAAACATAATTATCTACTGTTATTTGGATAAATTCAATAAATTAAAATTGTTGTAATAAAAAATTTAGAATTTTTTATTATTATTTTATGACAAAGCTAATTTGAAACCTGTAGTTCCCAAGCAATGCCTTTATTTTTATAGAAAAATAATCTAATCGGTTCTTCATGTCTTAAAAGCTACTTACATATTGTGATCGAATTTATGTTTTTAAATCTGTTGGTTCTTATTTTTCTCAAATGTCCTTAATAAGTTTTTCAGGTTTATTCGAAAACCTGTTATTGTTCTCATATCCCTGCTCTAACTGTGAAAAAACAGGCTCTAGTATATACATGCATATATATATATATTTGGTTTACTTTGTAGATTACTTTTTTTTTTCATCCTTATAAAAAATTTCTCCTAATGTTATTTTCCCCCCAAAGGATACATGTATTAATGACAATAATTGATGTAGACATCGTGTAATCATCCGCCTAAGGTCATGATCCTCATAAACTTTTTTTCTCCTCTATTATATTCCATAAATTGCTTTTTACAAACTGGAAAATTGTATTCCTTTATAAGTTCCTCCATGACACAGTGAAGGTACTACAAAGGTCAGCTAAAGGCTGTGAAATTCCTCGGGGGTCAGCTGACAGTGTAATATACAGAAAGTGTGTCACGTGATGTTTTGTTTACACCCGATCTTCTGCTACCTCGTCATCCTTCGTCTGGGAAGATGTCCTCATGTATCGTAAGGAAGATATCCTTTTCAATGGAGGAGTTCTCAATTCTTTACATCCTTAAGGATAAAGAACCCCCTATTGTACTCTTCAAGGCCTATTCCCAAAGAGTTAGCACGCTTCTGCTAAATGCTTTCCCCCTAGCATGGGAGATAATTCTACATTATTTTTTTTAATCAACCTTTAATAATAGTAAAGGCTTATAACTATTAATATAAGGATATTTTTTATTTAAAATAATTTAGATTTTAAATAATAAAAACAGTGTCAAACAACAACAATAATATTTGTTTATCAATAAACTAAAATTGATTTACAACTGTTAAATACAAAATTAAAAATAATTATTTAAATTTAATTGATATAATTTCGTACCGAAATTAATTTGATGTTTCTGGTAAAGTAACATTTCAGTTTTATTGTTTGTAACGAAAATTTGTCATTTTATCGCCATTTTGTTAGTGAGTTTTGTCAACTACAGTAAACCGCGTAAACAAGCAGTAAAGTGGTTTTATGACATATTGTTTTCGAGTAATTTTGTTATCTCTAAAAGTTATAAATTATTTATTTATGTCAAATTTTTTTTTAAACTTCCTTTTTATGTTTTAAATCGTTTTCTTCCTGAATGATTGCTTATTAACTAATTATTTGGTACGCCATATTATGCATTTAAACGATTTCTGCAATATAAAGAAGATTCATTTTGGAAAACGTCGTATACTTTGGATCACTGAGAACGAATTGAAATTTCCATCGAATTTTTGATATTACAAGGGAACATATTTTAGGTAACTTTAAATTATGAAAGTTTATATTATAATTTATTTTTATCGAAATCTTATTTATTTATGTGGTGAAATAAAATAAATAACAAATTTTTGTACAACTATCGTACACAGCCTTTGTCTAAATTTTTTTTTTTTATGTTGTCACCATCGCTTTTTTAAATTTATTTATTGATATTTACAACTGTATTAAAAAATACATCAAGTAAATAGGCTATGTGATACAAAATGACATGAGTTAATGGCAAGTTGAGAAACTACTCACTGTTAGTACTCAAATTTTTTTATCTTATTGTTAAAAAATGTCTTAATTGTCCTGAGTTACTTTCCAAGGCGCCATTGAACTTTCGCTGTGGTATTTCATTGTTCTTCATTATAAAAACTTATGTTATAAATTAAATTAATTTTAAGGTTTTTTTTTAATAAGCGTCAATTGGAAGAATTGTTTTATCGCTGTTAATTGACCACAATTTTAGCGTACCTAGGTTTTTATTAGTGCTTTTTCCGACTTTTTGCCAAAAACGTTATCTTATCTGTGTATTTATACTTATGATGGAAATCTCGGTAAATCATTACTCGGTTATTTTTATTTCATATTCAAAATTATTATTATTATTCTATCTATTATTTCATATTATGTTTCCACCTAAGTAGCATCCCATTCAGCATATTTGTTGTCAATGATTCGAAGTGATTACTGATTCCTGTGCAGGTCTCTAGGGCATTTTCTTTTAAACCTTCTTACATCAAGTCCGGTAAACACAAAGGAGGGAAGAGAAAGAACATGGCGATGTGTTGACGAGTGAAATATTGTGTATTTGTTGTGAATATATTATTTTAGTTCCAATCTTCATGTCGTTGTGCATAAGTGTGGCTACAATTATACAGTGAGAATTAAACAAACTTAAAATGCCGGATTGTGTTTTTGTGTATATGGGGGTGTTTTGGTTAACCCCAATGCTCAGCTCCATATGTCCATAATGTCTGTTTCATAAGTCTAGTGAAGATGTGATAATTGTAGCGTATTGTCTTATATATATATATATATATATATATATATATATATATATATATATATATATATATGTATATATATATATATATATATATATATATATATATATATAAAACGTATAAACGAAGTTGTGGAGCTTTATAAACGAGTTTCTAAAAAGAGGGACATTGAACGATTATTCCGGAACGACTATGAGGTAGTAAAGACGAAATCCTAACTGTCCGCTGACCTAGTGAGTCCTTCCCTTCCATCTCCTCTTCCTCTTCCCACGTTTCTGGCTGACACACACACACACACACACAGATGCTCAAAAGAGACATAAAATATTTGTTATATATCTCTTAAAATTTTAAATTCTTCTGTTTTTGTGTAAGCCACTGAACACCTTCATCTTAGGTTGGACCTATTTTCATAAATTTGTTTTTGTTTGTTCAAATTAACCTGGAATCCTCATACAAGACTGAAAAAACAAGAAACCGCTCGACGTTTAAGGCTACTTCAACACTTACTAGACAAAATAAGCTCCCAATTAACTACAAAAGACTCATATACATGACCATTATACGACCTATTTGGACTTACGGAGTAGAGCTTTGGGGCTCCACTAAGCCATCGAATTCCTCTGGTATCCAATCCCTACGATCCAAAATACTTCGTAAAATCCTCAATGCTCCTTATTTTGTTAAGAATAAAGTCATCCATAATGACCTTAATGTCCCATTTGTTGCTGATTTGGCCCGAACCCGGTATCTATCCTTTCATAACAAACTTCATTTCCACTCAAACCCTCTAGTTTCAAACCTAGCTTCCTCTTCGATTCCCGATAATCCCCCGAGGCGTATGAAAAGAAGATGGCCACGTGACCTTCTTAGTTGAACTAGTGATTTGAGTACTACCAGTGGGTAGTTTCTCTACTTGTCATTATATCATGTCATTATGTATCACTTAGCCTATTTACTTGTTATATTATTGTAATGTAGTTGTAAATATCAATAAATAAATAATAAAAAAGTGTTTGTTCAAGTTAGTTCGTGATCGGTTTACTTCTTTCTTATCAGCTAGCTGTCCCGGCAGACGTTGTTCTGCCATATTACCCTAAAACAAAGGGCTTCCAAATTTCCTCCAACCATTTGAATGGCAACTTCATCAATTGTTGGTGCATTGAAACATCTCGCATGTTTTTCTACAGGAGTTTCATCAGCTCTGATTACAATTTTATGATTACCAGATGGCATAAGATCGCAGCGTAGTTTTAAACAATGAAATCAATCGATTTTGTTGATTAAACGAAGTTTGTAATTTTTCTACAATAGATCTCCTCACTAAACTGTTATTTGCACATCGCTGATCAATTTCTTCTGTTGTAATGCCCATTTATTCCATTTGCAGGAATTTATAGTCGCCATCTGCCACCGGCAACAGGGAACCTGCTTTATGATGTATTTGGCCTTGTATTAAAAAATTAAACAGAAAAACTTATATTATTTTATTATATGATAGGGACTGGACCCTAAAAAACTTTTACTAACAACTAACGCGCTTTTGTTTTGGTTTGATTGATTCCAAATGTTTCACAGAGTGGTTTGTAAATTGTAGAGTGAAAAGTAAATTGTTGTTTTTATTATTTCCCTCGTCATTTTTACGACTTTTCTTAGCGCCTTAAAAAAAATATATGAAAAAACAATTAGCCGAGTTTTGCGGTTAGCAAGAAAATGGCGATTAATTTGTATTACATAGATAGGGCTGAGATTCCAGTTAATTATTATAAGATTGAAACATAACTCAGGATCTGTTAGAGGTACAGAGCCGCATTTGGGCTCAAATCTTAGTAAATTTCACCTTCTTTGCAAAATTGTTATTTATGTTTTTTCCCTAAAACGCAGGGATTAGGAGATACAGGCCAAAAACTGAAATAACTCCAAAAATTTCAAGGTTTTTCGGCCACCGAAGGTTTCCCTTGAAATTTTAACGTGTTTTCTCTCCATAAGAACCTCCTTTGCGACTTGGCAAAAATTTGAAGAAAAATAATAGCCGATTTGGTAGAGCCGTTCTCGAGTTTTGCGGTTAGCATGGAAATGGCGATTCATTTTCATTATATAGACTCTAACCGCTAGATAATGTTTTTTTAATAGGAAAAAATTATTTTTTGTTTACAACCCTTAGTGTATGATTTAAAATTTTATCGCGTTTAGTTTAAATTATAAAAAGTGACCCCAATTAATTCGTTGTGTATTTATTACAGAAGAATGCCACAACTTGAGTTAATTCTTTCCTGCTATTAAATAAAGGGTTTTAAGTTTATAGTTAAGCAACAGATATACTCATACGCAATTAATAGCTCAGGTTGTGGTAATTGACGTCAGAATTTTAATGATTTTTACAATATATTTTCGGTACTAATGCGGTCAAAATACATATATTTATTCTCATGGATTTAAAAAAAAATGTGTACAATTGATAAGTTCTGTTGGTTGGGCCTGCTAACCCCTCACAACCGTTCTGTATTGCATGTACTGTATACCTTCTCTCTAAATCCAAAAGGTTTTTCAATAGGTTATATTTAAAAGATGATTACAATTTCGTTCTGGGAAGGATAATTGAATGATAAATTTTATAAGTATATATATATACAGACACAAACTGATTAAAGTTTTAACTTTAAGTTAAAGATTGATTAAACTTTTAACTCTAATAATTTAAATCTTTTTAAAATAATAACAATCAATTTTAAATACTTAGATAGTTTTGACATGGATACTTATAAAATATTAACAATTAACTCTAAATATTTAGATATTTTTATAAAATAATATCAATCGATTTTTAATAATTAGGTATTTAACCTAGATTGTTATAAAAGATTAACAAATAACTGTAATAATTTAGATATTTTTAAAATAATAACAATCAATTTTAAATATTTAGATATTTTTGACATATATACTTATAAAATATTAACAATCAACTCTAAATATTAGTAAATTTTTATAAAAGAACAACAATCGATTTTAATTATTAAGGTATTTAATATAGTATTAACTGACCAATTCTTTAAATACTTGGCATGAATATGAGACCAATCTCATATATATATTATAATTTTATGTATAGATGTATATATAAAACCGTCTTTACTATTATGTATATTCTATCTTGAAAGAAGATTATGAGGATATAACAGATTTCTAGAGAATATTATCGATGATCCACTTTACTTGACTTTTCTTATATCCTGCTATCTCCA
Organism: Troilus luridus; assembly: GCA_964056705.1. NCBI lineage: Eukaryota > Metazoa > Arthropoda > Insecta > Hemiptera > Pentatomidae > Troilus > Troilus luridus. The sequence goes on along the minus strand of OZ057413.1, from coordinate 136,168,958 downwards.
CTTATTGTATATTTTTTCTATTAACCATATCTAAATAGATATCAATCCTCTTTTATAAGCATGTTAATATTGCGGTTAACAATATAATCAATCAAGAATAACGGGATTTTACAATATGAGTAAAAATGGGAAGTTATCACTTTTTTTATTGGTGAATTTAAAAAAAAAAAATCGATATGTGTGTATGTGTAATAGTTTTACTTATCACCGTATAATATTTTATACCACATATAAGGTGGCTTAATGAAAATGGTTCGTGTGTAGTCGAATTAATTAGGAAGATTTTATTTTTGTTTGTGTATCTTCGATAGACACTAAATTATACAATATGGGAGCTCGAGAGGAATTTGAATAATTATTCAATTTGAACTAAGATGGAGGGGAGGAGTTGGGCCACCGCTAGGCGGGCAAGAGGTACATAATTGTTGACGGAATGCCTCAATATAGAATTTTAGAACAAATTTTCAACATCACAATCAACAGTAAAAACAAGTCCAGATGGGTGCAGAAAACTGAAGGAGACCTCAAGCAGCTAAAATGTACAGTACATGACCTAATTGATTGGGGTGAATATAGAAAAAAATATATTTAAAGATAATTTGAAGAAAAAAAAAACTGATATCAAAGATGCGAGGGTAAAAATGAAATGAGGGAAGCACATTTTGAACGGATGTAGAGAATTTGGAAAGAACGTAGAAGCAAGACTGGGTTACCTTGAAAATTGTTTAAAAGTTCACATGCTTTTTTAAAGAGGGTACGTAGAATAATAATATTACGTAATATATCTACATCCCCACTACAATAAGTGGTTAAGTCGAATTTTGTCCAGAGAGAGAGTTAACTGCTTTCAGTTAACCGGAATCCTATCATTCTCGTAGTTTTTGGCTTGAAATTGAGGCTTTTTCAAGGCAATGCCTTACTTAGCCTCTAATTCACAACGAAAATAACTCGATTCCACTTACTTAAGTACAAAACACTCATTTTGGAGAAAATTAGACTTAGTACATTTTATTCTGGCTGGGTCTGTAGATATATATATATATATCGGTTTCTACTTTTCTTGATCGTTATAGATAATATTTATTTGTGTTTCTCAGTCAGTTCTTTCACTTCTTTTTGGCGAAGTTTATATGTTGAGAGTATGTTTGTCTCATATCCATGCCCTATCAATAAAAAATGGGCTTTTAGTGAATACATCACATAACACACTTATAAATATGAATTGATAAGTATAATATCTTAATACGTTAATGGTTCTTTTGATTTTACAAGTTTTTGAATGGAATTCTTGATTAAGGTTCATTTACACGGTTAACTATTTATTCGAGGTGACCAACATATAGTTAAATGTGTGCAATAATAATCTATTGTAGGGCAATATTCTGTTATCTTTGTTTAGATTGTTCTGTACATGTTTTTATGGAAACCGATACTTCTTTTTTTTTTAGATATTTGATAACAGAATATCTTTTGAAATATACTAGAAGCTCATTCGAAATATATTCCAATTATCTATAGGCCAAATAATTGGGGAAAGCGTTGTGAATTAACTCACCAGATGTTTTCGGAAATAATAAACCACTGTGTAAGAATTTGCCGTACTTCTCGAATATTTATTCTGAACAATAATTATTAAATATAATTTATTTATTATTTAAATGCATGCGATTATTTATTAATTCGGTATTACCTTATATGTAACTCTTTTTTCTTTTTCAAAATTGGAACAGCCATATTGGTTCAAGGGGAAAAAAATCTTAAACTCCACCAATTTAGCTGAACATGTTATTACAGTGATTCTTATAAATGATGATCGTTGAAGGTAATTAGAGGCCATTATATCGTCTGTGGGTACTCGCCAGCCGACCTGTCGATCCTATTATTGCTAAGTATCGATTCATCGAGTAGCACCTGTCCACTCAAACCGGAAGCTTGTTAGGCAATCGGGAGAGAGATCGCGCTGTCTTCCTGTCGGCATACCTCCTTGGTGAGGAAGTTGGTTGTCTGTGTGTGTGTGTGTGTGCTAATTGTATATTATAATGCACGATGTCATGATTAATATAACTTTTTTTGGTAATTTAATTGTTTTGTTATCACTTGACTGCACTTCATTAGAGCTATCTAGCGGAATTATTGCTAAATAACTGCTTCGCTTTTAATTTCAAAATGTGTATATATTTGGATAGTTACTGCTTTAATGTGATATTATTTAAAATTATTGTTTCTGTCCTTTTTGTGGCTAAATTAAGAATGGAATTATTCTTAAGGCCCGACTTAACACGTTGACTGCCAACTACGAGATAATTCGTAGATTGGGTTCTTTTCTAGGACGGCAACTACGAGTTATCTCGTCCTGTGTTTACTTGCCATTAGCTACGATTAAACTCAATGCACTAGAATTAGCGTTTTAAATAATATAATGTGATTAAATCAAATTGTCATCTTAGGCCAGATTTCTAAAAAATGCCGTTGCTAAAAGATTTTTTAAATCTTAATCTTTATAGAGGATTAAAGCGTTGCATGTTGATTCCTAGCAAAATATTTACTATCAATAACAAGCACTTGTTAATCCTCTATTTGCAAACTGATAAAATATATGATATATATATATATATATATTAACTGATATATATAAATATAAATATATATATATATATAAATATATATATATATATATATATATATATATATATATATATATATATATATATATATAAATATATATATATATATATATATTTTGAAAGGAATATTAAGTATTTATACTATTCTAACATGACTCGTGCAAAGATTAAGGTTTACCTGAAGGGTGAAGGTTCGGGTAGTCATATATATATATATATATATATATATATATATATATATATATATATATATATATATATATATATATATATATATATATATATATTTATTTATTAAAAAAAAAAAAACCTGTACCACTACAACCCATGAAGGGTATGGGATTTATTACATGGTAGAGACTATACTGTTGCATGGACAACGGTTGTGCAAGGAAGTGACTTTTTGTTTGTCCATTTAACGACACTTTATCCTGTTATGGCTAATCGAACGATGCTACTTTGGGAGCTCTAAATTTTGCCTATCCAGGTTTAATTAGGATAGGGATTTTTAATGAGTATCTGACATCGTGCAGGCTCTGGACCCCCGTCTAACGTACCTTCCGAAGGACGGCGTAACTAAGGATTTTTTACTCCCTTTGAAAAATCCTAGGGCCGCCTGCCGGGCTACGAACCCGCGATCTTGGGCTTAGTAGTTTGTTTCGCTTACCACTAGACCACAGGTCGCTCCTTGTCCTATGTCACGCTCAAACGCCAGATTCCCCCCCCCCTTATTTTGGGTTTAATAAATTATCACAAAAAAAGTTGTGATGTGTAAGAAATTTATAAATAAATTTATTATTAATAAATAAAGGTTATTATTAAATTTAAATAATAAAAAATAACCGTGAACAGGTCTGGGGTTCAGTTCATGGTAGAGACTGTACTGTTTCATGGACAACGGTTCTGCAAGGTGACTTGCACCAGGTCACGCTCAACCGCCAGAATCCCCCCCCTTATTTTGGGTACCCTATTTTTATAATATTTTATAGAGGCTGGGTGGGCCACAGGCGGGTCCTAGATCCTGTATGGTCCATCTGCTGCAAACAGACTAAATTAAAGTCATGGGCTGCAGAGGGATTTAAAACAGGATTTCCGGCCTGGCAACTCAGTGCTCTACCACTCAGCCACTCCACTCCCTTAGTCATATATAAACTTACAGTAAATATCTAAGTTACTTCAAAACAACATTAGTTGAAAAATATGCATGATGTATTTTCAAGTATAAAAAAATATTTTTGTTTTTTGTGGCAATAAAGCTTTGAGTTTCTGTGCCCGGGTTCAAATCCAAATGTGGCAGATAAATTACTCCAGCCTCTATAAAGTGGGTACCCTAAAATGTTGGGATAACCTGGCGGTTGAGACAAATTACCTCCTTGACAATCGTTCCTGAAATAGTAATGACAGTACTTGTAGTGAACTATTGAACCCTAGACATGAGTTGAAGTAGCAGATGTTTTAGTCGTATGGTGCAATATATATTTTGTTATTTTATTTCATGGATAACGATTTGATAGTACCCCCAATCTGTGTCGCCTCCATATTGTTTCAGACTACTTTTCATTTGACGACGATTTCGATTTCACCTCCCCATATCGCGGGAGCCTAGATATCTTATTTTAATATCGATACCAGTCCAGAATGTTAACACGCCATCGATATATCGTCACCTGCTGACTCATCGCATTCAGGTGGTATTGGCTGATCAGCATTAATCGGAAACGGAACTACCGCGGATTCCTGAGCGTGGCGCTCGTCATCCGATATAGTCGTCGTATTTATAGATCGAGTCACCCGCGGATCTGAAGCAGTCGATGAAAACATGATGAGCGCGACATTCTATCAACTGATCCTTTTTTATATAACTTCCTAAATGCTGTGACAAAGAAATTATATCAAAGAGGATCAAGTAACTCGAACATACATTACAGGTCCTTGCAGAACCTGATACCCGAATGATACGGTGTCTGAATGTTTTTTTGCTCGGTATCATAGAAGGAGCTTCGGTTCCATAAACAGGTAGGTTCCGCTTAGGTGCTGCTACCTGATCTAGTGCAGGTAACGCTTCAGGTGTTAGCGACCTTTCTTACCTGTCTCTTAGCACACAACTTCACTAGGAGCAGGTTAGAAGAATCTCAGCTATTGTGAGCACTTGTGACTTAGCCGGTTCCAGGGACTGTATATAACCTGGACAATGATAATTCTCATATTGAAGGCATTTACCATCTTATACATATTAATGGAAGTTGAAATATACAAAGTGTTAGTTCAAGAAAACCCCCCCCCCCCCCGTACCCATCTCTATCCTTGTCAAAATCCATTGTATGGCCTTTTCCACAAACTTTCATCTTTGGTATTATTTCGAGCTTCTTATTTAAAGAAATATTTCACATCTTATTTTTTTAATGACGGATTCATTTTAAATAGACAATCACTAAAGGAATAAGTCAAAAACTCAAAATTAAATTTAATAAACAGTAAAGAAATTTAAATAGACAATAAACAAACTTAAATTGACAAAAACAATGGAGAAAACAGTTTTGTAATGCGCACACATATATCTCCAATGAGAGGATTAATAAGGAAAGGTTACACGAGATAAGGAGGAAGGTTTCATGCAGACCGGCTAATACACAAGTTCCCAATTGTGTGAGTTGTCCAACAATTGTTGAGGATCCCCCAGTAGAGCATAATATAAAAAATAAAAAATAATAAATAAAATAAAATTTTTAATCTCCAATTAAGGGTACCCTAATGAAGCATTTGCGAGTCCGAGGGTTGGTCTTACCATTTATTGGAGTCGATCCACGGCTGTACACAGAATACATAATTTATCTGCTTAATTAAGTCTCTAAACAAAGGCATAAAGCTCATTAATTCAGCGCTTTACAGTTCACCTAGTTCCTTACAGATTATTTTTCTGAAATACATTTTAGAAAAAGGTAGTGATTTTTTACATAACGATTTATTTTTTCCGAAAATATAAAAAATCACTGATTACCGATTCTCTAAATACTTACGAAAATTCCATAATGTAACTTTGACCGTATGACATGCTCATGTCTATGCTTATATATGTAATAAGTAATTTTATGTTTAATAAAAAAATGTTATTCCGTTATCCATTTATTGTTTTGTACTTCCGTGTCCTAGTATCGGTAATACGGGTTTTTACTTCTTTTTTTTTAAACTTTAGCGTTTCTCTTCCCGTTCGCGCATGTGTATAACGGTCGGAAAAGCGGACGTATTTTTTTCCCTCCTACCCTATCGGGGTTAAGAAACGCCTCCTATATATTATTATAATGGCTCTTGGATATTTTCCCTCCGTTTTCGCCTTTAATGAAGTAATATCGCGGTTATTTTCCCTTCGAGGAGCTAGAGTCACGTTTTTTGCGGTTTTCGGATTAGAGTTACGTCAACTGTTTGAGGGGATTAGAGTTTTCTGCTTTCTTCCGCTAATCGCCTTTAATAAAATGTAGTCCCTGATCAGCTAACTCAATGTTCAATTGATAAGCAATAATAATAATATACTCAATAATAATACTCAATCGAAAGAGATCATGGGTAATGCAATTCAAATGTAGATTATTTTTAAATATTTTTGTTTTGAAGAGAAAAGATTTGCCCTGGCCGGGATGCGAACCCGGGTCTCCTGCTTCCTCGCAGCAGTGCTCTAAACTACTGAGCTACCAGGGGTCATATTCAAGTCAGACAAATCCGTTCTCTTCACCGATACCATATCCCCGTGTTATCGCAATTTTTGCGATGTATACACGGGGAAGAATGTTCATTGAACATTACTTCAATTAGGATTTGGTAGGCTTACGTCATATATTATTTATAATTTATTTTTATGGTATTCTTTTTTTTATGAAGAGAAAATATTTGCCCTGCCCGGGATTCGAACCCGGGTCGTCTACTCCTCCGTGGCAGTGCTCTAAGCCACTGAGCTACCAGTGGTCGTATCCAAGTCAGACCAATCCGTCCTCTTCACCGATCCTATATGGTAGCTCAATGGCTTAGAACACTGCTACGGGGAAGCATGAGACCAGGGTTCGAATCCCGGCCAGGGCAAATCTTTTCTCTTCATAAAAAAAACAATACCATAAAAATAACAATTAATAAAAAAAATTATAAATAATATATTGTCGTAAGTCAACAAGATCCTAATTAAAGTAATGTTCAATGAACATTCTTCCCCGTGTATACATCGCAAAAATTGCGAGAGCACGGGGATATAGGATCGGTGAAGAGAACGGATTGGTCTGACTTGGATACGACCCCTGGTAGCTCAGTGGTTTAGAGCCCTGCTACGAAGCAGCAGACGACCCGGGTTCGCATCCCTGCCAGGGCAAATCTTTTCTCTTCAAAAATAAAAATAATTTTGTCACTTGTGTATTTAGTAACTATTTTTGACTGAATATAGATTAACAAATGACAAACACATGCTGTTTAGGTTATATCACCGTCCATACCTAGAAATGTTTGTCGTAACGCTAATTTCTTGATGAAATGATCATCAAAATATACACATTTCCGATAACTACGATTTTTTTTCATACTGAAACCTACTGTTATTCTTATTGACGACAATATTTAAAAAGAAAACTTAAAAACTTGGTGTTACTTAACCCGAAGCGACAACCGACGGAACTGATACCACGTTTTATTTTCATTTATACAATATAGTTAAATACTATATTTAAAACGAATCCGTTTATGTATAAAGATATTTTTGGACCTAAATTTGATGCTACAAGTAAATAAAGAGCAATGGTTGGAGCCATTGCTTCTTACGTTTTTTGTTATACTTTCAGAAAATATGAATTTTATTTATTAATTTTATTTTTGGACTTTTAGGACTAGGGAGCGGAGTGGCTCAGTGGTAAAGCACTAAGCGGCCATGCCGGAAATCCTGGTTCAAATCCCGCTGGGGGCGAGACTTTTATTTAGTCTGTTTGCAGCCGGAGATGGACCATATAGGATCTAGGACCCTCCTGGGGCTCACCCACCCTCTATAAAATATTATAGAAATAGGGTACCTAAAATAAGGGAGAAAATCTGGCGGTTGAGCGTGACCTTAGACAAGTCACCTCCTTCCAGAACCGTTGTCCATGAAACAGTACACACTGTACCATGTACTGAACCCCAGACCCCTTCACGGGTTGTAGTGGTACAGGTTTTTTTTTCTTTTAGAATATACTTCACTGATTCAAAATTTAGCTAAAACTGTTGTCTTTCATAACTAAAATACCCATAATAGAATCTATACTTTACTTTTGAATTTATACTCGAATTTATTTTATATTTGCAATGAGACACTTGAAATAAAAGGAAAACTATTTATTGTTAAACATTGTTCACTTTGAATAAAAAGATGGGGGTTAAAGAATAATAAAACAGAGTAATATGACTCAATCCGACTTTGGGAAAAAAAAATCACAGAACTAGAGAATTGTTGGATGATGAATGGTGGAACTGCAAAATGAAAATGTGGATTTGCAGAATAATGGGATGTTTGCAGAATCTGTTACCTCAGGTGAGTGCTGGGCTACAAGTTCTAAATACCTTATGGGGATATAGTTAAATTATATATCGGTGAGTTATTACTGTCTAATATATTTCACTTTATTTCTAATCCATCTTAAAATGTGTGTTATCAATGGCAGGTTATTTTTGTTATGATGCAAGTCGTTCTGACGCATAATTGTTGTTTCCTAGTAACGATCCCAGATATATTTTTTTTCATTTCATTTTGTAACTGACATAATTGCAGGAAAAACTTGCCGGTCAATTAAACGCTATCTTTTATCTTCGAAAGTTCTCCCACATTTGTTCTTGTACGAGAAACCTCTTTGCTACGTCCTAGATTTCAGTTAATTGCGAAGGCACATTGAGAGATCACGGGTTTAATAAATTATCTATTACATTTAAAAAAAAATGTGATGTGTAAGAAATTTATAAATATATTCAAGGTTATTATTAAACTTAAATAATAATAAAAACCTGTACCACTACAACCCGTGAAGGGGTCTTGGGTTCAGTACATGGTAGAGACTGTACTGTTTCATGGACAACGGTTCTACAAGGAGGTGACTTGTCCTAGGTCTAGGACGCTCAACCGCCAGATTTTTCCCCTTATTTTGGGTACCTCATTTTTATAATATTTTATAGAGGCTGGGTGGGCCCCAGGAGGGTCCTAGATCCTATATGATCTATCTCCCGCCGCAAACAGACTAAATAAAAGTAAATCCCCTGCAGCGGGATTTGATCCAGGATTTCCGGCAGTGCTCTACCACCAAAAATGTAAATAATAAGTTCAAGTTAAATTATAAATTAAATTTGATTTGTTTCAACATCTTTTTGAAATCACGCACAGTTTGAAGCATGCGTAAGCATTGTTCCAACAGAACTGTTGCCGACTGTCGTAACAGGGTTGATCTTGTACAAAAAAATATGACAAATTTGATAATTAATATACCTTAGTTGTGTAGTTCAGATCCATTACTAAAGAAGATACGTTCCAACACAGTCCGACCGATACCTTGACTAGTCCAGAATCTAATTCGGACTCGGCCGTGCGCAGACAGGTAGTCCTGAATAATGCCTATCAGGCAGTCTTCTTCTCGTAGGGAAGTTCCACAATATCGATATTTATTTATTAAATTATTTATTTCGAAAATAATTTGTTTATATTTGATTAAATATCATTTATATAATGTATTTAAAAGCACGTAAAATTATCAATGAGAGTTGTAATGGTTTGTTTAATTATACATTTCGAACAAAAGGGGTTGGTCCGCTACGGTGTAATATTATATAGGGTATATACAAAAGGGGGTATACTATTATGTAATTCATAAAACTAATGCAATGTTTTATTTATTATACATGTACAAATATGTTGTATGAATAATGCATTAATTAATTTTTCTTAATGGGCATAAACAAAACTAGATCGTCACCATGACGACCTCATTCTGTCACGATTGAGAGTTCTGATTGGTATGTCCTAGATGGAACGTTTCTTATTGAAGTAAAAGTGTTTTTGTTTATTAATTATAAAACATTGTACATTTCTTTTTGACTTAATAAATGGCTGAAAGCTCAGTGGGCCTAAAAACATTTAGTGGAAAGATCTTCTACAAAAGTTCTAAAAATCTTTTTTTTTGTGTTTTTTTTTTGCCGAATCAAATATTAAATTTGAGTTATACGAGAGGCCTAATTTACATTCTAAACTGATTGATTTTCGACTGATCGAAAAACAAAAAATACATCTATTTACTTATTTTCTGCTTATAAAGAAGTAAAACTTAAATTTCCGTTGATTTTCTCCATTTTGAAACATCCCACTTTTCTAAAACCACTTTCCTGTAGACATTCAGTTCGTTTATTGGCGACTTTGAAAGTCGATTCTAAAATCGATCAGGTTTTGATGAAACATCGACCACTTTCGCTTTTCACCGTTTAACAAGTTTTGGCGAATCCTCAGGCTCAATACCAAATTATAAATGCACGTGTTTGAATCATCATCACTTAGTTAATGTTTCCTTGGATTGAAAATATTTAAAACTTAGTTCCGTGATAATCTTCTTTAGCTGTGTTTCGTGACTTTTATTAGAGGAAAAACTTATGACTTCGCGCCAGCAACATGCCCGTGAAATAACGCGCAAGACTGACGACACCTAGCGGCCTGTGCATTTGTTTTCCAATTTCTTTTAACCGTCTTTAGTTTAAATATTAGGATTTCATCGATTTAAGAATAATTACATTTAACAATAAGGTCGTTTAATTGTTGTGCGTTAGATAGTAATACTAACATAAAATAACAATAAATATTTTAACTTTTCGTTTCTTCTGAATGTACAAAAGATCAAAATAAAAATGATAATAAAATGTATATAAATAACAATACAAGGTATAAATAATTATTTACTAATTATTATTTTAATTAAATTATTGATATTTTGTATTGAGCTTGCGCAATCCATCACATGTTTAGATTAATAAATGAACTACTTGAAAATGTTGATAATTATTGTTCGGAGTTTCATTAAATCTGAAAACCAGATTAATGTTAATAAGTTTTTTTTTGTTTTCTTTTAAATTTATTTATTGATATTTACAACTGTATATTAAAAATACATCTAGTAAATGTGCTAAGCGATACATAATGACATGTGAAAATGACATGTAGAGAAACTACCCACTGGCAGTACTCAAGTTCAACTAAGAAGTCACGGGGCCATCTTCTTTTCAGACGCCTCGGAGGATTATCGGGAATTGAAGAGGAAGCTAGGTTTAAAACCAGAGGGTTTGAGTGGAAATGAAGTTTGTTATGAAAGGATAGATAGCGGGTTCGAGCCAAATCAGCAACAAATGGGACATTAAGGTCGTTATGGATGATTTTATTCTTAACAAAATAAGGAGCATTAAGGATTTTACGAAGGATTTTGGATTGTAGGGATTGGATACGAGAGGAATTCGATGGCTTAGTGGAGCCCCAAAGCTCTACTCCGTAGGTCCAAATAGGTCGTATGATGGTCATGTAGATGAGTCTTTTGTTATAAATTGGGAGCTTAGAGCGTTTGTCTAGTAAGTGTTGAAGTAGCCTGAAACGTCGAGCGGTTTCTTGTCTTTTCAGTCTCGTATGAGTTAATAAGTTAAATTTACTAATTTAAATTGTAAATAACTCTTAACTATAATTGATTTAAAACGTCTAAAAAGAACATAGTTATTCCGAAGTTTTGAGTTTTCACTCAAATGGTTACACCGTAGCGCGAAGCTCCCTTCTCTGTTCTAGTTTCAAACCCGCATTTCCAAGCTCTATGCCCTTCGTGTACTAATTCATACCGTTATCTTTATTTCGATAAAATATAATAAAGCAGCAATAGTCATGCAGAAAATAATTGACAATATCCTTCATAAACTATTGGCACTGCACTACCTTTTAGGGACAGTAGATACTCCCTCCCTCTTTCTCGGACGGACTCGAAGAAGAAGGCGATGGCGAGACCTACATTTTGGCGGGCGTTGTACCGTTAACTAGCGGTGTCCCCGCCCAGTCTCACTCATAAGCATTCCCTATCAGCTTTTAAAAATAATCATTTTCCATCATAAAAACCTGTGTACCAACACAACCCGTGAAGGGTATGGGGTTCAGTACATGGTAGAGACTGAACTGCTTCTTGGGCAACGGTTGTGTACAGGTGGTAATTTGTCCTAGACTCAACCGCTAGATTGTTTCTCCTTATTTTGGGTACCCACACTATATAGGCTGGTTGAGCCCCAGGAGGGTCCTAGATCCCATGTGACACTGAATAAAAGTCCTTCGGCCTCGCAAGTCATTGCCCTACCACTTAGCCACTCCGCTCCGTCATCAGTCAACGTTTGTTTACATGTGTGCGTGTGTATAAAAACATATCGCTCTTTAAAAAGAACAACGATATAACTCAAAAATGGTCCTTTTTTGAGTTAAGCCTCCAGTAGCAATTGTATTGTTTGAAGTTTTCAGTGCAGGAACCACATATCTGATATTCCATTTCTAACTCTTTTTCTTTTAATAAGTAATATTTTGAGTTGTATCATGTTTTATCTTGAAGTTTTAAGTGAATAATGACTAAACAGTTTCCAAGCTTTTAAGAAATTCCTGTTATCCTGCATTGGTTATAACCTGAACACTGATATAACCTCAAAACTGATAACAGCTACCTGGTCACTGAAATAGAATGGATATGATATGAAGATGGAAACGTTGTAATAAACAACTTTTATTTCACAAGATTTTGTTTATTGTCCATTTAAATTTCTTTTTTCATTGACTAAATTTCTTAATTAATTTAGTGTTTTTTGCTATTTATTATTCTTGATTTGTTATATTTTATTAATTTTGTTATTGACTATTTAAAATAGTCAGATTAACTGAACAATTTAATAACAAACAAACAAAATTAACAAAGAAAAAAAAAATACGGATAACAATTTAATAACGCACTCAGAATTAATTCAAACGATTTGAGTGGATATGAAGAGGTTACAGAAAATAAGATATGCTGATATGATAAGGAGGGAGGTTTTATGGAGACTGGCTAATTCACAAGTACCGATATTTGTACCAATAATTCAATGTGCAAGTGGTTTTTAAATTTAAAAAAACATAAATAATAGCGTGGAAGTTGTAATGTTGGTTATGTACAACTATCCACCGATCCAAACAGTCGATTAATCATCTATCATTTTATTGTTAAATTTTGTGATGATTATTTAAATCTATGAGTTTATAGATTACCTGATGGATTTATTATGAGTTCACCTCCGATTTTAGTAATTTCCTCATCAAAATTTCAATGTTGTTATCTAAATTTTTAGCTAAATTAAAAATAAAATTGCTTGTCTAATGTGACAAGAAAATATTTTCCTTGTGACCAAGGAATATTAAATTTAATGTTTGTTTGTGTGATAACCTTCAAATTAATAGTCAATTAAGACAAGGAAAACATCTTCTTGTCAGTGTTAACAGGAAATTTTTCAAATAATTTTGTCATCTGGTAGCCATGTTGTTTTTAAAAATAAATAACAATTTGGGAATTGCAATAAGGTCATTTCAATGTTCATTAACAAAATAATTGATTTTATTGGTGAATAATCAGGTGACAATCTGTTTCCTTTGATTAATTTTGAAAATTGCTCAATAATATTATTTTCAGTTTAAGATTATGAACCCTCTAGTTTCAAACCTAGCTTCCTCTTCAATTCCCGATAATCCTCCGAGGCGTCTGAAAAGAAGATGGCCACGTGACCTTCTTAGTTGAACACGCGATTTGAGTACTACCAGTGGGTAGTTTCTCTACTTGTCATTATATCATGTCATTATGTATCACTCAGCCAATTTACTTGTTATATTACTGTAAATATCAATAAATAAATAATAAAAATAAAAAAAACATTATTAAGGAAATGCTTGTTATTATTCGGTCTCGACGTTACTAAGCTCGCGCCTTTTGTCCCGAAATCTAAAAATCATAATTAAGGATGAACAACCACTTCAGGTATTCGAAAATAAGGTTAAAAAGGATTATACCACTGGAGCATTCGAGAGATTACAAAATGCGGAATTGCGAAGCATGGCATCCGGGAAATATTATTCTAGTGGCAGCGTTTCGAAGATTAAGATGAACCTGTAAAGTTGCTGGGCTTAGTAACAAAAGAATTTCTAAAAAATTAATAAGCTGGGAAGCGTCTGAGGAGGGAGGATTGGGTTACGATATGTTGTTTTTATTAAGATTGTGAACGATCCGGTGTAAAACGTACTGTCGTATCTTGTTAAATTGAAACGGTGGCGCGGTCTGTGGCATAAGCCTGCATTTTTTTTTTCGGTTTACTAACCTTGTTTTAACAATTTCACGTTTCCAGTTGATTTTTCCAACGTATCTCACTTTTTTATTGCATACTGAACTCATAATTTCTAAAAGAGACTGTATGAAAGTGTGGCCTACGACTGATTATTAGAGCTTCTAGATCGTGAAAGCTGTTCTCTATAAACTGAGAATTATCTTATAAAGAGAACAGCAATAATTTGTTCCCACTTTTGTTACCCTTTTTTATTAATTTATTATCTCTTTAATAACAGGTTTAATAACATTACTGAAGTAATTACACATAAATATAATCTTATAGTAAAGTATTTGGTATTGTTCTACAGGTCGTCCCTTCGAGTTAAATGACATAAAGTTTTAACTTAACCTTTCATTCGTTTTATTTTTAATATTCATGAAAATAAAAATAATTCTAAGTTTTAGTATGAAAAAAAGAGATGTTTTTTTTCATCAAGAAACAAACATATACCTCGCCCATACTTCGTAATGTTAGTTGAAACGGTCATTTATAATTAAATAATTACCGAAACATACACATTTCCCATAATTACACTCTTTTTTCTCATTCTAAAACTTACGATTATTTTCGAGAATATAAAAAAAACTTTTTGTGACTTACCTCGAAGCGATAACCTTTGGAACTAATACTCCAGAAATTACTTGGAAATAAGAATAAATTTTAAATTTGAAACGAATTGATTTGATAAAATAATTTGACGATCGAGTATGAAAGGAAAGGTTAAGAAAAAAATGCATAAAACTGACAATTCCAAAAACCGTCTAAATGGCTTAGTTGAACCCGCATCTTTAAAAAAGTTTATGTGATTTAACTCGAAGCTATTACCTGCGGAACTCGTACCTGCCAATAGCATACAATTAAACCTGCTATTAGACTTGTCTACTACTCCTTGGTATTGCTGAAACATAAATAATATCATCTTATATAATCTTTGTTTGTTTGTTTATTTAACGTCACTTTATGCTGCTATGGCTAATCGGACGATGCTACAGTGCGAGCTCTAAATTTTGCCTATCCAGGTTTAATTAGGATAGGGATTTTTAACGAGTACCTGACAGCTTACAGGCTCGGGAACCCCGTTTAACGTCCCTTCCGAAGGACGGCGTAACTAAGGATTTTTTTCTCTCTTAAAAAACTCCTATGCCGGGCTACGAACCCGCGATCTTGGGCTTAGTAGTTTGTTACGCTAACCACTAGACCACAGGTGACCGTGATATATAATCTTTAATAATGAAAAATGTAGTAATCACAGACAAATCCTTATTAAACGCGAGGTACAAGAGTCTGCTGACTACGTATTTGTTATGTTGCATGTTTAATGCGTGCGTGCATGGTTAAGCTCCACGTAGCATAATTTGTTGGTACTTGTGTATATAAATCACCACCTGTAAAGGGCAATCTTGTGCGCATGCGCAAGCAGTTACATTTTATAACAGTTATATTTTGGATAACCTTTTAAATATTTGTATTGGGGTTAGAATTTGCATAACATAACATGGAGTATAATAATAATGGAAATAAATAAATAGAATTAATAATAATATAATTGAATAAATAACATATATAACAACATAATGAAACATATAATATAAATAAATAATGGAATATATCATAAACGATTTAAAATAAAAACCACCCCTAACCATCAAACAAACAAATCAGCAACAGACAAAAATGAGGACACAACAACTCTAGAACACACGAGGAAACAAAGAACAATGAATCAGTCAAAAAATGTAACTATTACCGTTAGAAATATAACTCTTATAAAATGTAACTGCTTGCGCATGCGTACAAGATTGCCCTTTGCAGGTGTTGGTTTATATACACAAGTACCAATTTTTTTTAGAGCAAATAACATCTAACTTAAATCATGTGGTGAGTCACGCATTTTTATTAATTCCAACACGTTTCTACCAGTTATAATAACAAAACAGGTTTAGCATTGATGAAAAAAAAATGCCCAGCATAATATCGCTCCTACAAAAGAACAATGTCATAACTTAAAAACACTAATTTTTCAACTGTGGTATTTGAAAGTTCCATGTGAGTTAATACAATAAAAATTTGGGTGTTGGTAAAGCAAAGCATTCCTATTGTAATAATAGTATTGAAATTATTTAATAAATCATTAGAAATATTTTAAAAGATTGAATTTTTATAAATTTTAACTTACCTTATTGTTCCTATGAAGTTTCAAGTTAAAACATGATTCAATTCAAAATATTACTTTAAAAACAATAAATAAACATGTTGTAATTGGAAAATCAGATATATCGCTCCTGAATAAAAAATCTTTTACCAATGCAATAGATGCTGTAGTTTAAACTCAAAAATAACAATTTTGGAGTTATTTCGTTCTTTTGATGAAGCGATACGTTATTAAAATTGTTCTTAACTAGTTTGTAACGTCATAATATTCTATTTCGGATCAAGTTTGGGTTTGTGATGCCTGATTAAGTTTGAAGTGTTAATATGCTTCTTCCCCATCATGTTATCCTAACCTAACCTCCATCCAATATTACTTACCTGCCAGGGCTAGTGAAAGGATAGGTATGAATTTAGCCAGTGCAGTTCCGGAAACTTTGACGATAGACATGACCCGATAAGTGCAATGGTTTGAACTTTCAATTTCTACGATTCTAGTGAATAGAAAGTTTCTCGTTTCGCTTGAACCTTCCAATAATGGTTTTAGGAAACTGAGGTTCAAGGATAAGTATGGATGTTTGACCTTAAGCCATTGAGACCAAAGGAACGGCTATTCTTATTGAGGAAGAACTGCTACTGAATAGTGATTACTCTGAAAACTATCATTATTAATAATTGAGAGGAAAATTGTAGACTGGAAGGTCTAATGTGGGATAAAGATAGTCTGGGGGTGCAGTCAAAAAGACAAACTTATTTATTATAAGTGCCGACGTTTCGACCAACGTCTTCAGGGCTAAGAAAAAAAATCAAACAGAACAAAAACCACTATAAAAAACATTGCAATACCCAGTAAGTATATAATAACATAGAAATTGAAGTAGAATTTCATTACTTTTCAATTTCTATGTTATTGTATTCTTTCTGGGTATTGCAATGTTTTTATAGTGGTTTTGGTTCTGTTTGATTTTTTCTCTTTGCCCTGAAGATGGCTTACAACGTAGGTCGAAACGTCGGCAGTAATAATAAATAAGTTTGTCTTATTCAGTGTTTTTTTGACTCCACCCCCAGACTATCTATATCCCATATTATTATTAATAAAAAATAAATACAAAATATAACATTTATGTGTCTTATGTTCCGAACATGGTAGACTGGACCGTTTCCAAGCCAACGCATGCGGAGTGTGGTGATTTTGCCGAGATCACACTTAACCGCGAGGTTTTTTCCCAAAGCTAGGTTTTCAGAACCCACAAGATCAATCTTTGTATATTAACAGATTTAATAATTAATCGACCTCAGCCGGATTTGAACCCGAGACCATTAGCACAGCAACTCAACGTTCTATCTAGATAGTACACTTAGGCTTATATTACGTTATATAAGCCTTGAGATTTATGTGAAGAATTAATAGTAATAAAAATAATTAAATGTTTAATGCCGTTAACTCTAATCGCTGTGGTCACACTACACCATCCACAAAATACTACGCAAACCAAATCCACAAGATCACCATTAACGCCCTTCTCCCACGAATGCCTCGATCTACTCCAAGGTGGTACATATTCAAGAATGTTTACCCCTTTTTGTTGTTTTTAGTTATGGTACATTACAGTTGTTTCATTTATACACTAAGTGGAAGGAGATAAGTATCTTAGCATGTAAAAGAATGAGGTGCTGTGTTGAAGGTTCCGCCTTTGATTAATAAATTATTTTCCCTGCAATCATTGAGTATTGCTATCCATTACTAAAACTAAAACTGGTGTGGAAAGTCCCACTTTCCCACACTAGTGAGGGAAAACCACATTACCTCACTGATGAGGAAAAGTAACAGTTACCTAGATCGAATTTGACAATCAGCACTCTGTTATTTTAAATGTTATTTGGTGGGATTATAATATTATTCATTTTATATTCCTAAAATATTAAAATAAATAATTTTAGAACTATTTTATATTTATGAGAAGCGAGGAGATGGTTGACTGGAAGATCTGAGTAAGGTAGGAAATAGTTGGGGGTGCAGTCAAATAAAACGCTAAATAAGTGGGTACTTATTTATTTTGTTCCGACGTTTCCACTTTGTGGGTCTTCTTCAGGGCTAAGAAAGCAAAACAGACAAAAAACTATTAAAAAACATTGCAGTACCAAGTATATGATAATACAAAAAAATATATGTAGAGTAATAGAAATTTATAACAAAAAAGTGAGGGATATATATGAATAAAAATATTACAGAATAAATGTACAGAAAGGTGGTGATGTAAAAATTTACAAAGATAAAAGAAGGAATTAAACAGAAAGTTTACAAAAATAAAAAGTATAAACATCAGAGGTGAGATGTAAAATTATGGAAAAGCTAGTAGAATATATATATAATATATAATATATATAATAGACTCCTAGAGAGTTTACATAAGTAAAATGAAAGAAAATATAACAAAAATTATGTCAAAGAGTAAATAAAGGAAAAAGAAAAGTAGAAAGTAAAGATATAAATATAGAGTATAACAGGTAGAAAGGAAAACTGAACATGGAAAGTAGAAAATATAAGTAAGGGGAGTTTTAAAATGTATACAAATAGAATGAAGTGGTATAAATATAAAATATGAATTAAATATACAAGGAACGTATAGAAATATAAGTAAAAATATGGTTTGAGAATGGAGATAGAATATAAAATTATGAAATAGTGATGTTAAATAATAATGAAATCTTAAATAATAACATATGATGGATGCCACAGAGCTGATAGGAGAAAAAGGTGTGCAGAATGGAGAAGGAAAGGGGTGAGG
The DNA here is from genome assembly GCA_964056705.1 of Troilus luridus. Lineage (NCBI taxonomy): Eukaryota > Metazoa > Arthropoda > Insecta > Hemiptera > Pentatomidae > Troilus > Troilus luridus. The sequence goes on along the minus strand of OZ057413.1, from coordinate 136,150,006 downwards.
AGAAGATATGAATATTAAAAATGTAATTACCTATAGGAAGCTGTAGCAATAGTAGACGCGGTCTAACTGACAAAAAAATACGTTATGAGGGTGCTGCGATATATTTTATATTTAGTTCAAGATAGATTTTATTTATTTTGAAGCGATTTTATAGAAATATTTAACACGTGAGAAAAGTGCTTATAACACCCTCGTTTAATGACCACACTCGCCTTCGACTCGTGTGGTAAAATTCACTCGGGTGTAATAAAGTGCCACTTTCCTCACTGCTAAATAAATAACTATAATCTGTTAACATCCGTAGTTTGCACTTAAGTTCTGGGGCTCATCCGATTACCTTAGAGTAGGTATCCTTAATTGAGAGAGAAGCCTGTTGGTTAAGTGGGATCTAGGGCAAATCGCCTCTCTGCAAAAAAGTTGGCTGAAATTTTGAATCTAAAAGTAGGATTAAGTAAAGTATTTTATCATGAAAAATTCTCTTAAATGGGAAAAACTGTTTATTGAAAAGCCAACGTTTCTACTTACATTGCAGGTCGCCTTCGGGGTTTATAATGGGGTTAGCTGGGCAAACCCTCAACCTTTGGCCCCATTTTATAAGCCCTCAAGACCTGGAATGTAGGTCTAAACGTTGGATTTCCAATAAACATTTCTCCCTATTTAAATGAATTTTTCTGACCTCCAATCGGACCATTTTCTTTCTTATGCTGTTTATTATTTGTGCCCATTTGTACCCTTAACTGAGGATTAACTTCTCCTTTTTGGTGAAGAGACTCAATCAAGAGGCTAAGAATTAAGTTGTTAGCTCTTTGGATTAGGGCCAGAAGAGTAGATATACTTTCTCTAAAACTGTGTCTCCCACGAGCCTCCGTTATCTGAGCCGTTCGTGAACGACTCGGTAGCAGTCCGTTGTGACCTTTAGGCTAAATTATACTAGTGTATCCGTCAGACCGCCTTCAGTGGTTCTTGATTGAAAATAATCTTATCCTTTAGTCCAGTCTATCTTCTTTATATCTCTCGTTGCCTTTGGGTTTTGTACGAACTAAGAATCTATAAAAATATCGATATCACCCTCCAATAGTTTTTTTCGATTTATCGTAATGTCAATATTAATTTGTTTGTAATTTATTGATTGAAATTTAAAGTTGTATAATAATAATACATCAAGTAAATAAAATAAATGATGTCTAATGACATGAAATAAAGGCAACTAGAAAAAATACCCAGTACTCAAATAACAAATTCAGCTTAAAAGGTCACGAGGCCATCTTCTTTTCAGATTTCTCGGAGGATTATTTGAAATTGAAGGTGAAGCTAAGTTTGAAACTTGTGGGTTTGTTTGGAAATAAAGTTAGTCATGAAAGGACTGGTATCGGGTTCGGGCCAAATCAGTAACTAATGGGACATTAAGGTCATTATGGATTATTTTGTCCGTAACAAAGTAAGGAGCATTGAGGATTTTACGAAGGATTTTGGATTGTAAGGATTGGATACGAGAGGAATTCGGTGGCTTAGTGGAGCCCTAAAGCTCTATTCCGTATGTCCAGATGGGTCTAATGATTGTCATGTATATGGGTCTTTTGTAATTAATTAGGAGCTTGAAGTATTTGTCTAGTAAATGTTGAAGTGGCCTGAAACTTAGAGCAGTTCCCTATTATATAGTTAAATTACATTTTAGAGCTTTTAAATTTTGAGTGCTAAAAAAATTATACCTAGTTTGGGCAAGTTTTTTTTAAAACTTTATGGGACGGTGTTTTTAATAATGTTCTTAGGTATGGCTTGCTGCAATTGTCATTACTTATAAGTACTTAAGTCGAATTCATTTCAGAAAGAGGTAACAATATAAAGAGAAGCGGTTCTCGCAGTTTTCGGCTTGAAATGCAGTTTTAATATATTCAATAACTCCATTTCATGACAATGGCTGACTTTGCCACTTATTCAATTCGAAAATAACCGATTCTGCTTCCCTAAGTACAAGAAACTCGCTTTAGAGAGAATTCGACTTAGCCACTTATTCACCGTGGTTGTAGATATTTAGTCTACATCTTATAGTAGTTAACTTTTTGATATATATTGTATATTCTTAGCTTTCTTCAAGGAAATATTCTTATATTGTTCTTTCGTGATGTGTTGAGTTTCGAAGAAATTCGGACGCTTCATTCGTGACTTATCTGCGACTCGTTTTTGTTCCGGATTATCGTTTTAACTACCCATGTTTTTTTTTTTTGTTGATCGCTTGTTTAGGATCATGTCGTATCTGTAGTCAAAGTTATTTTTAAAATTAACAGATATTAATAGGGTCATTGGTAACTGGAAAAACTAAATTCAAGAGGAAATAAAGGCGCGACTAAAAGCGGAAAATGCTTGTTATTATTCTGTCTCGAAATTACTAAGCTCGCGTTTTTTGTCCCGAAATCTAAAAATCAGAATTTATATTAACAATCATCCTTCCATCTCTTCTCTACGGATGCGAAACTTGCCCGCTGTAGGATGAACTACGTCTTCAGGTATTCGAAAATAAGGTGTTACGAAGAATATTCGGTCCAAAAAAGAATGAGACCACTGGGGAATATAGGATATTACATAGCGCGGAATTGCGAGGCCTGCATCCGGTAAATATTATTCAGGTGATATCGTCGCGAAGATTAGATGGGCATGTAAAGTTGCTGGGCTTAGTAACAAACGAATTCCCAAGATGTTAATAGGCGCTGTGCCGACTGGGAAGCGTCCGAGGGGTAGACCGAGGCGTAGGTGGGAGGATTGCGTTAAGAGTGATCTAGCGGGTTTGGGTTTGGGTGGTGCTCCGTGGACGGAGGTATGTAAACATAGATTGGTGGTGTCGGCATCGAGCCTTCGGTTTCGTTAATTCTTTTATTGATTTATTTATTTATTTAACAGATATTAAAGTGGAATGAACTCCAATGATACATAAAAATAAAATGTGGGAGAGACTTTTTACCTGCACAAAGTTTAGTAAATCATATTATTTTAGTTTGGTATTGGATTTTATTACAGAAAATATCAGATGAACCTGTTCTGTGTAATAAAAATAAATATTTATAATATAATGGGAATGGGGTATCTCAGTTTGTATGGGCACTGTCTACTAATATTAAGCTCCTAGGCTCAAGACCATTTTTGGCGGATAAATCTATTATGCTTTTGGCCTTGGGGCCAATGCAGATAGTCTGAGGGCTCTCTCATTCTTTATAAACTGGGTATCCTCATTTGGAAGAATATTGATGGTTGAGGATGGTTTCGGCCCAATCACCTCCCTGCTCAACTGTTGCTTTGAAAACAATGTAGTCCTTCCCCTGAACCGAGTCCAAGACCCTTTATGGTATAAGGGCTGCTCTAACTGGTACTTTTTTCATTAATTTTATTTTAACTCTATAATAGTTTTTTAATCCATACTATTATTCTGTTTTATTGTAAAAATGAATGTCCGAGAAGATTTAGCTACTACTTCAAAATATCGAGATTGGTTTTCGAATTTCATATTTTCCGTGCCATGGTACTGACATAAAGTAAATTTGGTAAAGAAAAATTATAAAATTTATCTATGAATTTAACATTAAGATTTATGGGTCAATTTTTTTTTTTTAATTGGGCATTGATTAGCACTGTGACCGTATATTTATCTATTGTGCCCTGTTAGATACGATTGCTTTACAACGTTAGCTTGGCTAATCCAGCAAATTTTAGTATGCTTGATGGATTGAGTAATTCATACTGCCTCGGGCCAGTGACGCTATCCTGTCCAAAGGTTGTGAACCTGAGGTTTGCATACCTATCACATTGGCAGATGACATGATAGGGCGTTTCGTCTGCTATATGATAGAAGCGACATCTAGGGACATCCGCATGTCCAAGGATGTGGCATTAAATCTACTATGCCTCGTATATGCCGCTATAATTGTTTTTAGTGATTCCCTGTCCAGGTTCAGAAGAGGTTTACATCTCTTTTCACAATAGCCGTCAAGTAATAACTTAGAATGCTTTAATTTCTTTTGGTTGCACCATAGCTGGTTAGTTTTTCTGAGGTAAATTTCCCTTATTCTGAACTTAGCATTGCTTGGATCATTAATGATGCGCCTAAAAAATAATGAATTCATTGGTAAATTTATAGAAATTTAAGTAATAAACAGTAGGTTTTCTTTGGACCGCAAGTCATATTATGAGAAAGAAGTGATGAAATATCTTCTTGTATTAACTGTAGCAAATTGTAGTAAAATTGTATTAACAGATAGATAATGGTTGACCAGTGAGAACAAACAATACAGGACAATAATGAGCTCTTTTAAAATGGAATCACCCAATTTATATAAATAGTTTTACTTTATATTTATTACATATTTATTGTTTTTATTGTATGTAAACAGTATATTAAATATAACTTTCAATGTTGCAGGCTGAGTCGCGGCTGGCTGCGAAGAGGCAGGCCCGGGCAGAGGCTAGGGAGATCCGGATGCGAGAGATCGAGCGGCAGCAGAAAGAGCAGGATGAAGCCAGGCAGACTTCTACACCTCTCTACGAGATAGGTATGAAGATCATGAATCGATAGTAGTAAATATATCTAAACCTAATCGCTAGTAGTGGCGCATCATCAGTTCATGGTGTGACACTAATCCTTGCTGCGGCAAAAACCACCTAGGGTAACTGAATCGGAGAATAGAGAATCAAACTGCATCATATATGTAATAGGTCTGCTCAAGAAGGGTTTTCATGCAGGAGAAGTTTTGAAGTATTTTCTGCTTCTACTAAAACCTGTTCTGCCTCATTAGATAGCACTATTATTGTTTAACTGCGCTTCCGCCGCTGTTGTAGATCCTTGAACCAAGCAGGATACTCAGAATATCTGGTCACACTCTTTTATGTTGCTATTTAAACTTATAATTGATATTAATTAAAAAAATTATTACTGTACTTTCCTCCACCGATGACATAGATATTGTCGAAAGAATGCAGAGGGATTTACAAGAAGATTTCGAAAATGCTAGACAATGTATGGCTCTTCAATTGAACCTAGCAAAGACCAATTATATTATAATAGGCTAACCCTTTAATGCAATCAGATTTGAAAGGTCAACAGTTTTATCTAAATTGGTTCTCTTGTCAAAGTGGATAATTCTTCAAAGAAGAATTTTGGCTGCTGATAAATGCTATTTTGGGATGGTAAAAATTTTAAGAAGTCATCTATAACTAGAACAACATGCTTAAAATTAAAAAACAATTATCAGGGCATGTTTTAACTTATGGATCAGAAACCTGACCTCTGTCCTGGACAGATGCCGACAGTTTGCTGCTCTTTGAAAGGAAAATATTAAGAAATATGTTTAAAGCTGTTTCAAGATCAATTCAGATTCAGCCAAAATGTAGAGCTGCATCAAATGTACCATGAACCAGACGTGGGGCAGCATATAAGAATAGCTAGGCTAAGGTGGGCTGGACATGTGGCCAGAAGGACGACACTATTCAGAAAAGGCTGCTATTTGGGTGTGCTGGTGGAAAAAGAAAATGTGGACAGCTACGACTTCATGGGCAGACGAGATCAAGAAATATGCAGGCAACATTGTTGGATCCAGAGCTTGGAGGACCTTGGTGTAAGAAAGAGAAGTGTGGAGGTAATGCCTGGATGTGGCTAAGACCAATACTGGGTTCAAGAACCTGTGTTCGTTGTTGATTTTTTGCCTTAGCGTTTAATTATTATTATTTATCTTATTGCATGATCTATCTATACATGTTTATTTAGTATATATAATATTCTTCATGTTGATATAAAGTAATATTTTCAATAATGTTTCAGATGGCCTAAGAGGCGGGAGGCTTAACAACAGTAGTGGTCGCTTATCAGCGTCAAATAGTTACCATTCTTCAAGGAGGAGTTCTGAGGACTCTCTTGAGGAAACATCCTCCATCGGCCACATTAGGGTAATTATTTTGTCTTACTAATGCTTAATAAAAATATATGTTAGTAACTGAGAACCACCACTTAGCAAATGATGTATTTTCAGACACCAATACACCATTGAATGTCTGGTTGTAATTGGCGGATGGAATTCATTGAGACCATTTATCTTGTTTTTTCTCCAAGCTTAAATCATTTACCCTACAAAATTTGCTAACTGAAATTAACGACTTCTGCTTGAACACCTAAATATAATAAAACAAAGTGTCCCATTTAAGTGAAATTTGGTTAAATTAGTGAAATAATTTTAAAATATTTTGTACAATACAGAAAAATTTAATTTTGGAGACAGAAATTTATAGAGGTTTAACTTTATATTAGCTATTATAATATTGTACCCATACTATTCTGGTGCGATTAAGTGCTCTCAGTACTAACCCAATGTAGTTTTTTTTTATGTCTTTGTTTAATTTTGTTTGATGATTTATTTTATTTTTTAATTTTGTGCATATTTTTCCTTCAAAAGAACAATGACAAGTCTTGAAATTTGCCATTTTTTAGATAAACCTTCAGTAGCAATAGTATAAGTTGAATCCTTTTAATTTAGGAATGACATATCAGTGATTCCATTTCCGGCATGTTTCTTTTTTTGTGATTAAGTCATATTTTGAGTTCATGTTTGAACTTGAATTTTTATGGGAATAATGATATAAGTTACAATTAAAAAATTCATGCTTTTAAAAATTTTGTAATGGTTAATTTCAATGGAATGCTGTAAATTCATCATTTCAATAGGAATGCTTTGCTTTACCAGTACCCAAATATTTATTTTTTTAAACTAACATGGAACTTTCGAATACCTACATTGAAAAATTAGGTTTTTTGAGTTGACATTCTTTTGATGGTGCGATGTGACTACAATTTTTTCTAAAATAATCATAATGTATATTTGAATATTATTATCGCCTAAAATAAAAAGACCTATTTTAGGTCCTTAACTTGTTATTATATATCGTAAATGTTCTTTGGAAATAATCTTTTATTAAACAAATTGACTGTGAAATATGACTATGAATATCTCAAACTTGGAAAACAAAAACTTTTTTGAAATAATTTAACTGTAGTTTTCGATATTGTTCCGAATTCTTGGAGAGAATACCTATTAACATGGATGACAATAAGAGGTTAACGTCTGAATATAAATGTTATGAAGTTTGATGTATTCAGTAGAAATGTTCTGAAATAAAAAAATAATTATCTAAAGCCAAATGGACACCAATATAAGACTTTAAAAAAAAAAATTGTAACAATTTGGGTGTATCCTGATACTATTTTGATAGATTTATGGGCCATAAATGCTTTATACCATGTGGCTCATTTTCTAAGTGGATTGTACCTTGCTATCAATCTGTAGAACCCAGTTTCAAAACATGATGTCGAAGATAAATTATTTTTTCTGTAACAAGCAGTGGAATGTCCTTGGTCTGCAAAATATTAAAATTTATTCTAATTCATATTTTTGCATGAATAAATAATTTTTTTTAAATTTTCTACATCTATGGGGCTCCACCAAACCATTGAATTCCTCTCGTATTCAATCCTTGCAATCCAAAATCCTTCGCAAAATCCTACACGCTCCTTATTTTGTCATAAATAAAATCATCCATAAAGACCTTAACGTTCCATATGTTACCGATATAGCCCATTCCAGATACCTATCGTTCTATAATAAACTCCAGCCCCATCCAAACCCACTAGTTTCCATCCTTGCATCTGATTCCATCCCGTACAATCCTTCTAGGCGTCTGAAGAGAAGATGGCCTCGGGACCTAATATTATAGAAATGTTATTTGAGTGCTGCCAGTGGGTAGTGCCTCTATATGTCCTGTCATGTATTTATTTATTTATTTATACATATTACAGTTGTACAATTCAATAAAATAATTTTTTTTTTAATTCTACATAACTATCTATGCGAACTTTTTCATTTCAATTATAATATTTACAGTTTAGCAATACATTATTTTTTTGAAAAATAAACTTGTACTCCTTTCTTATTTAATTATAATTATGTAATTTTATAATTTAACAATTCCTTATTTTCCTCTGAAAGGGTTTCCTCTGTATTTCCGCCCAGACGATATTTACTGCGCAAAGATAAATAGGGATGATGCTGATTTTGTAGTATATACTTTACCTAGCATTTATATTTATTATATATTTAATAACTACATTATTATTTAATGTAGTATAATTTCTAATTCATATCAATGCTTTTTATAATAAAAATAATATTAAAATGCTAGGGAAATTAAATATAACAAAATTAATATCATCCATATTCATTTTTGCGTAGTTTATAATGTCAACTAATATTATTATAGATGAATTAATTATTTATTTTATCTATTCAAATTTATTCTCAATTTGCTATTTAATGTTATTAAAATGTAAATATTTTTCTGTATTTATTATTAACAAATATTTCGTATACATACAAATAATTAATTACTGTTAAAAAACAAAACAAATTATAATAAAACACCAAAATGTTAGAAATAACATTTATAAACATCATCAATACTAAAGACAAATATCTTTAGTCGATAAAATATAAAAATTTTATCAATTTTTAGTTTCTTAAAAATACAATGAAATAATTATATTTTTCCAGAATATATTAATCAATTCTCAAATTACTTATTAAATTCAAATAAATGATTTATATTTGAAATAAACTTTGAAAATTGCATAATATAAATTCTTTAATTTATTATTATTCAATTATTTAAATTAGATTTTTAATTGAAAATTAATTATAAATTTCTAATTTTGTTTACTAGTTAACATTTGTACAGGAGTTCTAATAGTATGACCTCATTTCTTGTTTGTCAAATGTAATGTGTGCTAACTAAAAATAAATTCCTGGTGACAATACTCCCTTCTCAGGTTGTGTATACTCCTGATAAGATAACCAACAGCTGTCTGATAACAGGATAAAGTAAAGTTTAGAAAAGAAAAAAAATATATTATCAACTATTCAGCGAACAATGAACGGTGTAGTGTCAGTATTGTTTGTCAGTTGTATAAAATCTGAAGGCTAGGCTGTTGATGTCAGTTAATTGAGGACTAAATGTGTGACAGTCGTTGCCAAAGGATAAAAATACCCCCAGGCTCTGTTCTGACCCCTCATGCAGTGTGCGTGTGATTGTGAGCTGGCCTGTGTCAGTGTGCCCCGACGCTCGACATAGATAACACGTTTGGCAACATGCCTGTCTTCCTCTACTATCTTTATTGTCGTTAGGATAAACTTTCTACTGTTTATCTTTATAGCTTCATTTAAAGTTTATTAGTCATAATTGTTGTATATTTTGAATTTAAAGTAAACTTTTTTTATATTTGGTAATCTCAGTTTCTTTTTTTACTCATAGAAATGAGTTCTAGTAGCTCTGATAGTTCTGATGAAGATACTAAAAGTGGTAGTGATGATGAAGATCCATCCTCGAAGGAAGAGGAGGGATCTTCTTCGCACAAAAGTGTTGCTTCGAACAGTCCTAAAGTAATAGTTAACATCAATAGTGTTGATACGGAGACAGCTGTCACCAACGGTTTTGTTAACGGTGTCGTTGATGAAGATGGTGACAGTCAAGACGGTGATGAAGGTTTTCCTGACAACGATAACTCTCCGCAAATGAACGGTCTGATTAATGAACTGATTGATAATTGTTCTCAGAGCGAACTGCGCGAGGCGGAGGATAAGTTTCGCAAGGCCATGATCGGCAATGCCCAGTTGGACAACGAGAAAAGCGCTGCAGCGTACCAAGTCGAACTGTATAAGGACAGGCTCGAAGAGCTGGGGGAGGAATATGCCCAACTCCAGGTAAAATATTTATTATTATTTGTAATTTTGTAGTAATACTTGTAAGGATATAGTTTATCTAATTCAGCATTTTTTTTTTTACAGAAGGCTTCTTGTTTTAGAATTTTTTATTTATATACTAACAATAATTTCAAGTTTTATTTTGAGCATATTTTGAAAAATAGCTCTGTGTAAGATACTTGTTTTCTTGATAGAGACGTTTCTCTCCTCAAATTTTACTTTCCTTTTTTAGTATATTTCTTTTAATTTTATTAGTATTATCAGTTGTATTAGTTTATTGTCCCCAGCTGTTTTTAATTAATCTTTGCCAGATGTTCTGTAAGTGTTTTTTTTTGCTCCAGTAGTTCAGTATGTGCATTAGGATGGCAGTTTCTATTAAAAAAAAAAGACCTTCAATGATCACTTAAGTTAATTGCAGTTTTTGTCACCCTCCAACAACTTCTCTTCTGAATTAATATTTTTACTAAAATCGTTCCAATAAATCACTTCTTTAATTGTTTTATTTGTAAAAAATTCATTCTTCCTCATTTGTATCAGCTACTCAGAAGTGAAGAGAATTAGATAAGACCACAATAAGTAGTTTTGCAATATGCAGGATGTTACAAATTATTATTTCCAGTAAAAAAAATTACTTTATCTCCATTAGGTAATCAACCAATATTTTTTTTTTAATGATTTTCCAAAATCATATTTATATTAGTGTTAAGGGTACTGTACTTGATAATGATATTTTCTCTGAGGTGTAACAAAACCTTTAGTCCAAAATATTTATTTTACCTCATCTACACATTATACATTTCGACCAAAAGCGTGGTCATTTTCAAAATATCATTTCATCAGTCAACATCATAAAAACTCTATCTTTTCTGTAATTTAAAGATGTCATTATTTAGAAACAAGCTGGATGCGTATCTTATCCACTTATTAGCTAACTGACTATAGGATGATACGCACCCAGCTTGTTTCTAAATAATGACATCTTTAAATTACAGAAAAGGGTTTTTATGATGTTGACTGATGAAATAATATATTGAAAATGACCACGCTTTTGGTCGAAACCTATAATGTGTAGATGAGGTAAAATAAATATTTTGGACCGAAGGTTTTGTTACACCCCAGAGAAAATCATATTTATTGACTTTTGCTAGAAGACTATTGTTATATATTATAAGAGGACTATTTGAATACATTTTTAATTAATTTAAAAATAAAATCTGAATTATAAAGGGTGTTTTTTTAAGCTAGATAGAACTTTAAATTGTAAAAAGTAACACAAAAAATTAAATTGTAATCAAAATTTTTTTTTTATTCGAAAGATCAATACGTGACATTAACATTTGAAAATGATTTCGGGCATATGGGCACCGCGGCTGTTCTTGACGAAGCGCATTCTGGACGTCCAATTTTGGGCCACTTTTTCGAGCACTGCTGGCCGTATGTCACGAATAACACGAACAATGCTGGCCTCCAAGGCGTCAATTGTTGCTGGTTTATCAGCATAAACCAGTGACTTCACGTAGCCCCACAGGAAATAATCGAGAGGTGTCAAATCGCACGACCTTGGAGGCCAATTGACAGGTCCATTTCTTGAAATCAACTTATCGCTAAATTTTGATTTCAATAAGTCGATGGTTGCGTTCGCCGTATGGCACGTAGCGCCATCCTGTTGAAACCACATCTCCTCCGGATCAATGTCATCCATATTTTCAAACAAAAAATCATTGATCATGGTGCGGTAACGATCTCCATTGACCGTAACGCGAGCTCCGGCCTCACTTTTGAAGAAATAAGGTCCGATGATGCCACCAGCGTGAAAACCGCAGCAAACGGTGCATTTTTCTGGATGTAATGGAGTCTGTAGGGTCTCTTGTGGATTGGTCTCACTCCATATGCGGCAATTTTGCTTATTAACAAACCCGTTAAGCCAAAAATGCGCCTCATCGCTGAACACAATTTTGCGATAAAACAACGGGTCAGTTGCCAACTGCTCTAGAGCCCAATCGGCGAAAGAACGATGCATATAATGGTCTCGTGGCTTCAATTCCTGCACCAGCTGGATCTTATACGTGTGTAGGCCGAGATCTTTGCGCAAAATTTTCCACGTAGTGGACGGACAGAGCCCCAATTCCTGCGACCGACGACGAATCGATAAATTTGGATCTTCTTCCACACTTTCGTTTACAGCGGCGATATTCTCTTCAGTACGCACATTCCTTCGACGTGCTGGTGTTATTGCATCCTCTAGAGAGTATGTGGTACGAAATCTATCCACAGTTCGACGAATGGCTTGTTCAGATGGACGATTATGTACGCCATACAAATGACGAAGTCGTCTATAAGTTGCGCGAATCGACGACTGATTTTCAAAGTAAATTTGGATAATTTCATAGCGTTGTTCAAGCGTGAGTCTATTCATGATGATTTGTCAGAGTATACTGAAACAAATTAAAAAAAATTTTTGATTACAATTTAATTTTTTGTGTTACTTTTTACAATTTAAAGTTCTATCTAGCTTTAAAAAACACCCTTTATTAGCTTATAAGTGACTCATATATTGAGCTAAAGCTGCTATCTTAATTTTTTTTTCTTTTAAATTGTTCTGATGACATTATTTATTTAGCGTTAATTATAGAATGCAATTATACATCAATATAGTTAGCTCAAGTAATTACGATTATGAAATGTGTTTATCAAAAATGTTTATCGAAGTTAAACGGAATCGGAAGAAGATAATTGGTATCTGGCACAAGGTAGACTGAAAAGAGCTAAGTGGTATAAAAATTTACTCATATTGTTCATTTGTTACAATGGTCAAAATGTATAGTCCAGGATCCATGGTCCATTTTTGCACTTGATTACTATCAAGCTGAATCTTCGTGAATGGCTTCGTTTCGATAAGACGCCCAACAATTTCCTGTGCGAAAATTCTCAATTGTGGTAGCTAACAGAGGTAGCAAGGATAAAATATGTCGATTTGATGATTCTCAAACATTTATTACTAACTGGGTTTTTTTTTGTTAAATCTCAAGATAATTATCTAAATTATTTGAAAAAATATTTGTCCTACAAAATGTATAGTTTGATCAAAGAGTCCTCTCCTTCCAATATAAATGAAAAAATAAAAAATCAGCTGGTTAGTTTTCATTTTTGATGACCTCGTTATCGATACATGTTGGAAGGAGGGGACTTTGATCAAACCATACATTTTGTAGGACAAATATTTTTTCAAATAATTTAGATAATTATCTTGAGATTTAACAAAAAAGAACCCAGTTAGTAATAAATTTTTGAGAATCATCAAATCGACATATTTTATCCTTGTTACTACTGTTAGCTACCACAATCGAGAATTTTCGCACAGGAAATTGTTGGTCTTCCTATTGAAACGAAGCTATTCACGAAGATTCAGCTTGATACTAATCAAGTACAAAAATGGACCATGGATCCTGGACTAGTAGTTATGATTATAATAAAAATTATCTTCTTTCCAAAAAAAAAAATGTCCCCACTGTTTCTAGAACCAGTGAAAACAAGGCACACTACTGGAAAATGAACGGGTAGGATATCAAAATCAAAATCAGACTATTTTAAACTCATTTAATTTATTCCCCCATATTATAATTTTTTCTTTTATATTTCATAAGATTTAAACAATTTTTTTTTGTAGTGGCCAGTGTTGAAAAACTGGGCACATACTGAAAATCCTACTAAATTAAAACATAAAATTGGGGATACAAAAAATTATGAAGTAAATTGATTGATCAATATACAGAATTTAGATTATTAAAGGTTTAGAAAGTGATAATGGGCCTCAAACATCATTATCATCGGGATGAGGATCTTAGGATCCGAGGTGCAACACCTTGTGGGTTCAGTTAATTTTGTGTCCCGAGAAATTTATATCAACACTCTTACTCTAAGGCGTCACAAAGTAAGATAAAGAACTTTAAGGTCTACTTAATGGACTAATTACCACAGTCGGGATAAGGAATCTTTAAATTTTTAAAAAAATTTAGATTAATAAAATCTTTAGATATGTAATTAGTAATTTTTATAGCTTTTACTTGTGTTTTTGTTAATAATATTATATTTTTTATTAGTAATTCTGCAATCTATGTTGTTTCATTAAAAAGTCCTTCAGAGTCCTTTTTACCATTTATTCAAGGTCATCACCTATCCTTTCTTTAGCCACTCCTATGACTCGTTACTGTTATCTTGCATAATAACTATTATTATTATTTTTGCATTATGATAATGATATATATAATTTGGAAAAATTCCAATCATTTTGTTACCATGCCAATGAGATGAAATGCTTGCTATTGTTTGTCTCAATTTATTTATAACCCACTCTAAATCTAAGTGTTTACTCATTATTCGATACCAATATCATCTTATATCAATTCTAAGTAATGCCTATAATTGTTTTATTTAATTATAACATTATATTCATTGTTGATCTCAGAGAGTAATCCTCCTGTTAGTAATTAGAGAACCAGAAAAAGATGTTAAAATTACTGAAAATTTCCTTTATAATTTATTATTTTATATTTCATACTTTTTATTTTATATATATTTAAAATTGTATATTAATGCAATAAATTGAAATATTATTTTCAGTCTAAATTAATGATTAGTTTTTCTTATCCACTCGATTATGAAGAGAGGGGGAATGGAAGTTATGAATTATATCAAATTTGTTTTCTGATTTAAGTCATCTTGGTAAAAATTGTGAATATTTATGTTTTTTGTTGTATTCCAGAGAGAACATAAAGAGAAATGCCGGCAGTACGAACAGATGAAGAGGGATTCAGAGAAACTAGCTAAAGACCTCCAGCTCGCGATGGCTGCCCTCGAAGAGCGAGACAGGCTTATTCAAGTAAGAAATCTAGAAATATAATTTATATATTATATATTATTCGAGGAGGTTACAAAATGTTTAATTGCAGATCCTCCACTTTGTTTATATAATTAAATTCTATCGGTGTATATGGGCTTGTAATATTGTTTGGCTTAGTAATTAACTAATCCCTTAAAAGTTAAATAATGATGATGTAAATATTCAAGCTTGAGGGATAAACCAAATGATAGGTTGTATGATTGCAGTATTTTTGTAGATATAGCTTACGACAGAGGCTTATAAACATTGAATGAATGGTTGAATTAGAGTTGAAACTTCAGGTGTTTGTTGCTGTTTTTATTTGATAATTACTTCTTAGGTCACAACTAAGTATAAATTATAATAAAATATGTTTTAATTTATTGTTTTTGTTACAATTCCACTTTAATGGGGGAAAAGTATTATGTTGAGGAAAATTCTTTAGAAATTTACCGCCTTGGTGCTGGAAATTAAAACATAAATACTTTATATGGCTTAGGTAAATACTTGCCCCTAAAGGTTTTATAACCTATTATATGTAGTTGTAATAGAAGAAATTGAAGAAAATTAGACAAAATAATAAAATGATGAGTACTTACACTTGGTAGCAATACAGGACTAATAAAAGTAGTTCAAGATGAAAAATAACTGAAGGGATATAGATTTGAAATTCTTTAAAATCTTATTTGATTATTATTAAATTTTATTAAAAGATACAGTAATTTGTTTGAATTTTTATGATTAAAATATTTGAGAAACTGTCATAAATGAATTTCAAATTAAATTTAATATGAGCTGTTATTTTTTGAAAGTCCATTTATAAGTCCATTTTTTCATATTTGCGATATGTAAGAGTAATATGGGCAAAAGGGTAAAAGTTTTTATCACTTAGCACTTATCCTATACACATTTTAAATTTGATTAGGAAACAATTATCATTAAAATTATTTAAAATAATAAACAATTTTTTATGATCCAAATGGACTTATACCACTTTCAAAATTAACTGCTCACATCTGGAATAATAATATTGATATCCTAGTTATCATTTAATCTCTTGTTTTTCTATGTAACTTTATTTTTATTTAAAATATCTACATTTAGTGAACAACTTAATTTTTTTTTATTATATGTTGATGAATAAACAATTATTTTTGCTGTAGGAGCAAGGCCTAGTGATCGTAGGAGGTGACGCCTCGTCTTGCGATGCCTCTTCGGAAGACGAGGCCGACGACAAGCCCAACAAGAGAAGAGGGGAGAAGAGAGCTCTTGTCTCCGCCGAAGGGGCTGACCTTCTAGCTACTGTTTCTGGATCTCTCGGTAAGTTAAATTGCATTTTCATTTTATAATTGTATAAGATTAATCCTTAAACTTCACGAGTTAATAATTATCTCAATATATGATCTCAATAGATGTACGATTGAAGAAACTTTCTGCTGAAAGGAACGAACTATCTGATGAACTCCGCCATGTTAAGCTTGAGCTGGAAGAGGAGAGGAATCGGGGGAGAGGCATAGGAGCAAATCCTGCCGACTTGGAAGATATACAGAGTTAGTCTCTAATAAA
Source organism: Troilus luridus (assembly GCA_964056705.1). Classification (NCBI taxonomy): domain Eukaryota; kingdom Metazoa; phylum Arthropoda; class Insecta; order Hemiptera; family Pentatomidae; genus Troilus; species Troilus luridus. The sequence continues at coordinate 136,133,776 of OZ057413.1, read as the reverse complement.
GATGATTTTTACACCAATCAAATCATTGTGTTGTTTGTATTTTTTTTTGTTAGTATTATATAAAAATGCTATAATAGAAGTTAAAATTTAATTAATTACTGTTAATAGTACAAAATCTTCCTACATTAATTTTCTTTATTGACTAAATTATTCTTGCAATGATTTTAGGCATTACATTTGTCTTCTAAGCCATTTTACCACTTTACTTATACGATAAGTAACCTGTAACCTCGAGAAATAAATATTTCCTTTTGCTCTTAATAATGAAATAAGGTCCAAATGGATCCTGTTATAACTTTCTTATTTACTAGTTTCCTGATGATTTAAAAAAAAATTATTGAAATTTACAACTGTATTATAATACAAGTAAATAATTAATGGCAACAGTTCTGGTGAATTTAAATAAGCAATATTACTTAGTTCAGTTTTCCTTAACCTCAATAGCTATTTGAGATTACTGATTACAATATTCATAAAATATCTCGAGCATGAATTACTGATAATCTCATTCATTATTTTGTCTAGGAGAAGCAAACAAGCAATTAGGTGATTTGAAATTCAAGTTGCAAAAAGCAGAACAGGATGTTTCTACATTGCAAGCAACGGTAAGATATTTTTATTTTATAATTATAGTATTTAATTGTATTAGATCAATGTCATAATAATTTTAAGGATTAGAAAGACTTGTTTGAAATTATTTAAAATTGAACAACAGGCAGATGTTACTTAGTATGTCATGTTTGCTAGATATACCACTTTAAAAAAAAAATTCGATTCCAAAATTTAATAATCTTATTTTTAAGAAAATGAACATTCACTCAGTCCAGTATGCTTGGATTCCCCTCCAATCTGTCTCCAGTTGTCCCAATCCATCGCCTTCGTTCCTCCATGCGGTCACTCCATGTTTGTATTGATCTTGTTCTAGATCCTTCAGGCAGGTTGTTTTGTGGCTTCCCTTCTTTTTTCTTGAAAAACCTCTTTCATTATCCTCCTCAGCAACTTTTTAATATGCCCTAGCCGACATATCCTTCTTGATGTTACAAACCTCACTATTCTTTATTCTTTCTGATAAGCCAGGTGCCTTGACAGTACACACCTTAATATTTTCCTCTCAAACATCCTTAGGGGTAACTGGCCAGGGACTTGAAGTGTCTAGGATTTCTGCCAATAAAAACAACATTTAGAGTCCTATAGCAGACTTGTTTGTAGGTTACTAGCACTGCTAGTATTATGTATGGCATCCATATTTTTTAATCACATCTGAAAAGTGTTTGGCAATTTTTAGTTATTTCTTCAAATTCAAGAAGTTTATTTAATAGATAATGATTTGAAAACATGATAATAAGATACAAGGAAACAAAAGGTGAATGGAATTTATTTATTTAAGCTCATCATTAGTTTCTTCTCAGAATTAATAATTTCTAATGTAACAGTTATACATAAAAATGTCGCGTAAACTTGATATTAGGCATTAAGAGATCAAACAATTTTTGAAAAATTAAAAACTTAACTGATAAAAAATTAACTGTTTCGTAAAACAAAGTTACACTATTTAACCATACAAAGTAGTGCTTACATTTGACTTCTAGGTAATCCTGAATACTGCATTAGTGTTAAAGTGTTCTATTTGGTTCTAGGTGGCGAGGCTAGAAGGGCAGGTAACTAGATACAAGACGGCTGCCGAAGCTGCGGAGAAAGTGGAAGATGAGCTTAAGTTAGAGAGAAGAAAGCTACAACGAGAGGTATTGTATTAGTTCATTTGATTTATTAGATTATATTATATGGATGTGTTACACATGGATATATTGTTCTTATTAGCTGTGCAACAATCCAGTTGGATTTTGAGGGACTCCTCTGACATGTACAAGATGTGTTAAAAAATAAAGCAATTTAAAAAATAAAGAAAGTGTTTTAGTGTGCTTGGCAATTTTCTGTTAATATAAAAAATATAGTATGGAATTAGCATCTAATGTTTGTAAAAAATGAAATCAAGTGCTCTACAACACTTGAAATGTTGACGATGGCGTACGTTGTGTCTGCTGTAAATAAAAAATTGTTTTTAGTGGCAGAAGCTCTTCTAAATTGATCAAAAAAATGCTAATGACAAACAAAGTTATGCTCACTGTTTTTTTAGTGTATGTTATTAAGCACTGAGCGGAGGCGTAGTGATTTCTTTAAGGGTGATTTTACAGGTTTGTACGTTAGCATAGTGTAATGATTTTCTCGAGATTTTGCACAAATGTCACAAAAATTGCTGTAATGAAACATCTACTGATATGCCACTTTTGGTTTAAAGTGACAATAAGAAAAGCGTTGTAATTGGTCAGACTAGATATTTTTGTCATTATAAACCTTTTTGTTATAACTTCCATAATTTTAAAAGGAATTTTTGTTAATAAAAATAGAATATCTTTTAATTAGCATTAAATATTTTCCAGTTGAGAGAATGCCAGGCGAGAGTCGAGGAACTGGAAACAGCGAATACACACCTTCAGCGAAGGTTAGACAAACTGAAGACTGCCAAGTCAGCGTTACTTAAAGACTTGTAGCGAAGGTAAATTATCATTCTATACCTCTCCATATTAAAACTGAATTGTCGTTAACTTGTGCGTCATCATTTTGTTATCACTTCGTTAGTGTTCTTGTCACAGGGTGTCCAGCAATAAAGCATAAATAAATTTAATCTTAATTCTAGACATTTAAAGCAAAATTCCCTATCTTTCAAGGATCTCAATGCTACTGGACACTCTGTACGGACTTATATATAGTACTTTAAATATTAATAAGTTTTTAATGTATAACAATAATTTGAATTGGACATTAAAATTAATTATTTGTTTTTCAGGCTGGACAGGTAGCAGTCGTGGAGGCTACCTACGTGATGAGAGCATTAAATTCGCTCCCCGGTCTGCAATGGCAATGAGATTATAATATATATATTATTCATATTGTAGCAACGATGGAATAAAGATCTTGTTGTTGTTGCAGCAACCAAATTTTTAAATAATTTTCTACTGTCAAAAACACGTTTTCAATATGAGAGACTCGCTCATGAATTATATCAAAACGCCTTTCACTTCTTTTTTATTTTTTTTATTAACTAAACAGTTATTTTGTAATTTAAATGTTTTATGCTTATTTCTTGAAATTTTGTTTTATTTATTATTAAAGGCAGATTGATGTTCGCCATGTTAGTGCTACTAAAATTATTAAAAAATTGTTATTTTTCAATCTATCTTTTATCATTACAAAACATGTTAAAGTTTTATTTTATTTTTTAATTAAATAAATATATACGAGTTTTAATGAAGATTTTATTTAAATATTATTGCAATTCTTAAATTTTACCTGTTAAAATCATTTGTGCTCTCTTAAATTGTTGACCTGCAACAGTCTTTATTCTATTTGAATTACGATATGTAGAGTATAATGATGATATACATAAATACATATATATGTATCAACTCTAAATGTAAAAGCATTGTACAGAAGTTATATATATAAATAATTATTTAATTATCAATTCTATATTAATATATTTAACAAAAGCAGTTTATAAACCTAACTAATTGTTACGGAGCAATGTACCTCTTTAACAGGCTACGAAGGAGTAATAAATTCAAGTGAAAGTAATCTTTATTGTCTTATGTTACCAACAAGTTTGAAAATTGTCAAATAAAAAAATAAAAATTGAACAAAAAAAATGCTTTGTATGTAATATTTCAGTCCGTCTTTGTGTCGACCACTGTAAATTTAATGTATAGCTATACAAAATATTTTATATATAGTTAATCGAAAACGACGATGGTTATGTAATAAATTAAAAAAAAATGAAAAATTAAAGCTTTATTAATTATTTATTACTTCTTGTACATTAATTTAAAAAAATTGACCATTTATTAATACCTTTAATAAACATTTGGATAGGTGGGTTTCGATATCTGAATTGCCTTTGCACTTAATATATAACACAATAAATAAATGTATGTATATAAAACATAATGCCTATTGTTTGTTCAGCTAAGCAACCAGTTCTAGTCTCAATGTGGAGAAGTTTTTTTTTATACCTAAATAATCAATTAAGTGGGAAATAGTTCAAATATTTAATTAATGGGACCAAATTTAATTATGTGTTTCTCTTTCCCCTTTGTTTTCTCCCGGTCCTTAATTTGTTATTCCTTAAAACTTAACCATTCTCACCCTTTATTGTTACTCTTCTGTTATATTATTTTAATTTACAATAAAATATTTGAATTTCTTTAATTGCATTTTTATGTATATATTTTTTATTTATGTCAGTCAGAAGTAAATGACTCTAAGCCCATTTTTTTAAAAGTTAATTTTCTCATCATGTGTTATTAAATTTTACCTTTTATGTATGATTATTTGAGAATTTTTTTTTTACATTTATTAGCGAATATAATATCCTTTTTATTGTTTTGGGGTAAATTCTAACTTAATGCCATATTTTTACATTTCAAGTACAAAACTCAATTTTATACCTAGGAACCTCGTCAATTAATAATTATTAAACTCCATTTACATGTTCATTTTACATATCGTCGCTGTCAAAACAATACTGACTATGTACACTTTAGGCGATTTTACAGGAGAAAAAAAAACCGCACCATATATTATATTATCTTATCTTATATATCAGTTATCTTTGATGCTTGCCTTGTTGACCTTGAAAACTTTTTTTGATAGTTTGTAATTCTACAGATTGAGTGTTACCGTTACTAACTTATTTTCACCAAAAGTTGAAGATAGGCGATATTGTTTTGACAGCGGCGATATGTACAATTTTTTTCAGTTTTTTGAGGTTCTGTCAATAAATATAAAACTTATTTTGCTAACATTTTGAGATTTTATTGTTACATGTTCGACCGTAATAAAACTGGCTTTTAGTGAGTTACAGGAAGTAATTATGGAAATTAAGATTACACACTAGTCTGAACATAAATTTAACGACAATTTTACATAAAATTAAACAAAGATGAAAAAGACAATGCTATTGTATAAATTGTAATTACTAATTTATGATGAAATATATTTCACTACATCACTCTAAATAACTGTACTGTTTTAACATGATCTTGCTAATACTGTTTGATACTGTATTGAAAATAGAGTCTTGCAGTATTTGTAAATAAATGTAAATTGTTAATATTTCACCTTAAATGAATATACTTTATTATAAATAATTATTTATCCGAACCTTTGTGGCTTCATAGTGTTTATCAAATGTTTTATTATGAATTATCTTAAAAAAAGAAATAAAACTTAAAAGTATGTATTTTGGAAGGTAAGAAAATATGAAACCCTGCTTTGTGTGATTTTCAGTTTATATGGATTTCTAAGGAGTCTTTCACTTATATTAAGCATATAAATAAAAAAAATTAATTGAGACTTCAATATCCCCTCTTCATCTCCAACATTAGTACAGAAGAGCAAGGATTTTCCGAATATCAATTAGTCGAACTAGCTTCACAGAAAAGTACAAGGAGTTGACTTCATCATTCCTAGAAAATAAGTTTGCAGAGTATTTTCTTTAAAATTATGTTTTTTTAGATCTATTATACTGAAAATCCAGTCGTGCTGTCTCTTATTAATTACACTTTTACCAGCTTAAGGCATGTTAATGTTTTGGCGGAAACAGTTTGATGAGAAAGATTACGTGACATGTGTAACGCATGATAACATTTTTTTTATATAAACATAGTGATTGTTCGGTATTTCCATTTTTATAAATAGATTTTGATTCTCTGAACCACACCTGAGGACATGCATTCGGATAATTTGGTATGGTACAACTTAACACTTTTGCATTCACATTAAAGTTACCAATATTATGGAAGTATAATTGTTTCAAATATAAATTTTTTTATTTATTTATTTTTTTTTTTAAAGAAAATGGTTGATCTTGATGAAAATTGTAGAAGAAAATGGTCCGGGAAGAGGTCAATAAATTTCTCTGAATATCAAGAATATTTATTCAGTAGCCAACGTTTCGACCCACTCTGTAGGTCTTCAGGGGGGGGGGGGAGAGCCCGATAGGTCCATCCAAGCTGTAATCACTCTCTGAGAAAGATTACAGCTTGAAGAGAGAGTGAGTGATTACAGCTTGGACGGACCTATCGGGCTCTCCCCCCCCCCCCCGGTACAGCCCTGAAGAAGACCTACAGAGTGGCTCGAAACGTTGGCTACTGAATAAATATTCTTGATATTCAGAGAAATTTATTGACCTCTTCCCGGACCATTTTCTTCCACAATAAAAATGTTATGTTAGAATTGGCTATTAAAACAATAAAATAAAATCTTATTCAATATTCAAAAAAAAATCTGATGACATCTCACTAAATTAAAATTTTTAGATCAATAAGATTAAATTGCTACTTGAAATTGGCATATATGATCATTCTACAATGGATGGGTAGTTGAGAAGTGTTATTTTATTTTTGGTTTTGGTTTGAACGCACACAAACCAGCTATGATCACACTAATGTCAAAAGTGTTTTAGCACAAGCAGTATTGTGGTTGCACTGAAAAAAAACAACTATACCACGCATACTTTAAAATACTTTTGATGATGGAATAAGCCTATCATTTCTTTTTTAATAAACATCTTTGGTTTTTTATTAAAAATAAAATTTATTCGGTTCATCTGTGATAATCAAAATTTCTGAGATTAAAATTTCATAATTTTGGAAGTCCTCAGGAATATTTCACCAGAAACGTTATTTAAAAACAATTTCCAAAACTTAATTTCTTAATTACACATCCAATATTATAAACATTTTTGGTAATGTTTCGACCACAATAATCACCAAATATAATTAGTCTTATATTAAAATATTTATAGTTCTTAAAAATTAAATCCATAAATAATTTTTTGTGGCATTATCTATATTTGAAAAAATATATTTTATGAAATAAAGAAATATCATTTTCATTGTAATTTCAACTAAGTTTTTTATTAAATGCTTTTCAGTTCCAACCTACTTTAATATACTTAATAATGATATTACGTTGATTGAATTATCCAATGATAATTACAATTGTTTAAACTGTAACATATTTCTAACCTGTATGTCTTACTTATATTTCCTTCATTAGAAGGATTCCTGCTGCTATAATATTGTCGATAAGATTAAAAGACCTGTGCGGCCAAGATAGTTGTGACCTGGCTTGGCATCTTAAATCAATTTTTATGGAAATGTCGTCCAAAATTGTTTTGTTTTCATTTTATATAGTGCACTTAAATTTCAGCGAATAGCTGATTTTAGAAGGGAAGGTTATTTCTTATTGAAATGTAAATATGATGTATAATTGAAGATACTTAGTAACAGTTTTAAATAGTGTTATGCCAAATAAATATTACTCATAAAGTTAATCTGGCCAGAAATTTTTATGAATTCCTTTACCCGAAATTTCCTCGGTTCTGACATGCATAATGAATTTTCTGTGTATCATAAATATGTAGAATGATTTAATGTAAAATACATTTTTCAATTATAATATTAGGCCACAAGTTAAATACTGTTTTAGTATCCAGTTGAAGACATCTTCCTTAAATACATATCAAATGTAACTGGTTGCTCATAAAGTGATCCTTAATAACTTTAAAATATGCTTACCATGTCAATTATTTATTAATTGAAATTTTCTCTCTACCTTTTCTTCGCTGACATTTTTCAGTCTTATGAATAAATGATCTGTTTGATCTGAAATAGTTCTAACAAGAAAATAATTTCTTTGATGTGGTGAATGTCATTGCTTAGAGTTTTTACGAATGAAACAATCACCTTATCTATATTTAAAAGAGGTTTTACTATATTTGCTCTTATTACAGTCTATCTCGTAGTTGTACCCTTACTCTGTTTTTTTAGTTTATATCTGTAGTTGCTATTACTAATAAACATTAATCTTTTTTAAATCCAAAACTTAGTTAGATGCCTGATATCAATACATAAGTGGTACAGCACAACTACAATTATCATATATTTTCCATTTAATGATTGAACACACCTTTTTTGTATGATACAATCTATTAAACAGATATTCTGCTACAATCCAAACATTGCTGGTTGAATTAAAATACTATTAGCTTTATTTATTTATTGAAAAAAGAATGATGTAAATATGTGGGAGAAAATGGTCCAGGTTGAGGTAAATAAATTTCTTTTATTAGATGTGGAGAAATGTTTATTAATTTGCCAGGGCTTCTCCATATCTAAGAGACCAATTGACCTGTACCCAGACCATTCTCTTCCACATATGTTATCATTCAAAATGATGTAAATCATTTTATCGAATCACATTAATAAATTTTAAATTTTTTTTTACGAAAAATCCAAATGTTGAGAAAAATTGTTTTGGTTATTAAAAGTGCTTGTAAAGGCCAGCACTATTAAGTGAACTTAACAAGTGATAATGATAGTTTTATTGATGATAATAATAGTATTATATCATAATGCAGCATTTATTATAGTCTAATATCATAATTAGTATAATAATAGAATTATTGATGCTAGATAGCAACAACACTTAATTCAAACTGGTATAAAGAAAATTCCTGAATATATTATCTTCTAAATATTAACAGTCATAATTCTTGAGGTAGGTTCATAGGGTATCAGTTCCGCAGGTTCATAAGTTTTCCCTTCGATGTCACAAGTTTTAACATTTCATTTGTAATATTCTCCAAAAATACAAATAATCGTGAGCTTTAGCGTGGAAAAGAGAGAGTAATTATGAGACATGTGTAGATTTGGGTAATCATTTCATCAAGAAATGAATGTTTCAACAAGCATTTATCACCACCACTTCAAAATGTTAGTTGAAACATTTCTTTCTTGATGAAATGGCTACCAAAATTTATACATTTCCGATAACTACACTCTTTTTTTTTCATACTTAAACTCGCAATTATTTTTATTTTTGAGAATATTAAAAATGAAAATTTAAAACTTGGGACAACTCGAAGCGTTTGATTCATCTGATACCGTTTAAAGTGAAAACATCCGAAAAAAGTTCTAATAGTAATGTGTGGATAGATTAGTTCATTTAATTTCTGTAAAACCTCCCTCAGCTGATTTTCATTTGATACCTTGTCCAAGTTATGTATGCACCTTAACATATATATAATTAAAATGGGTAGCGAATCTAAACACCAATGGTATAATTTAAAATTTATTTATAAATAACTCTGAAAGGTACATGGATTTCAATCACAGCATTTTAAAATAAACTCTATCCAAATGCATTCATAACAAAATAAAATATAAAACAAAAACTCAAGAGAATAATAAAAAAACAAAACAATTTTACACTTTATAAAATCAACCCTTTAACTAATGGAAGTATTTAAATTGGTAAAACATTAATATCTCATTGATAATTATAATAAAAATTTACATGGAAGAATTAAGCATTGGAAGAAAATACTGACAATTACAATATAATGAAACTAACTACTTATGACTTGTATACTTATTTCTAATTGAAAGGCAGTGAATCAGGAAATTGACTTATGATTCCTTAGTGGAAGTTTAAACTGGATACTCATATTACTGAAATAATCCAGCAGTCCCTTAAAGTTAAAATAAGATAAGTTCGCAGATTTTTTAAGTGGAAATCATTCACAAATGATTTATCTCGAGTCAATCCAGATTGTTTCCAGCCCAATGATTATGAAAAGCAAACCGGAATCCTAGGGACCTGAAAAATACAAAAAGAAAATTAGCATTGATAGTGGTCATGTAAACACTAAAAAAAATATATGTATACGTATATATATTAAGTAGCATAACTAGATGTTTCAGGAATATATACATATAAAATGCTTTGTCCTGAATGACTGACGGATCAATGCACAGCCTAAACCGCTGATTGTAGAGAAATGAAACTTGGAGGGTGTGGGGTCTTTGTACGACGTTGGCATCCGATAAGAAAGGATTTTCCGAAATTCTACCCCCAAGTGAGTGAAAAAAGGGGGGCAAAATTTGTACGGGACAACGTAATTCCTTGGTCAAATCTACTTCAAATTTTGCATAAACCTTTTTTAACATAATTGATTGAAGATGTGTTTCTTATTTTATTGAAATTCATCCCCTAACGGGGTTAAAAAGGGGTAGAAAGTTATTTTGGTGGTGATATGCTTCGAAGTTGATATCAATACTCCTTAGTGCTTTTGATTTAAATTAAATCCGTCGACTCAGTGATAAGCACCGATGATGTCATTCATTATCCAGTCGAGTTCCTGAATACACTGAAGCCTCTCGGTCTCCCAACTCACATATTAAAATTGAGAGTTGGCGCACCAATTATGTTGCTGCATAATATAAATCCACCAAAATTATGCAATGGAACCAGATTGCAAGTGAAAATATTGCATCGCAATGTAATCAAGGCAACTAGACTGACCAGAGGAGAGTCGGTATTTATTCATAGGATTCCCCTAACACCATAAAATTCCCCTTCGAATTCAAGAGAGTGGAGTTTCCCATCAAAGCCTGCTTCGCAATAACTATAAACAAAGCTCAAGGTCAAACTCTTAAGGTAGCGGGAATAGACTTGAGGGAACTTTCACCAGATCAAAGGCCGAGCTTTGTGTTCACAAAATATAACAACATTTTAATTTATTTTCATGTTTATTTAACCTTTAAATCCCTACGCTATAATAAAGAAAATATAAATTGTTATATTTTATAAATATTCAAACATTTTAACATAATAATTTATATGTTATAACAAAATTAATAACATAAAAAACCAAATGAAAATCCTATTAGAACCATTTTCGACTTCTATGCGGACAGGGTCACTGGCAAAAGCTAGTTACAATATAAATACAAATTGAAAATCTCTGAAGCTAACTATTTTTAAGTTATGGGAGATATGAATAAACTATCATACAGACATCAAAATAGGTATTTCTGTTGAACTATGAAACTTTTCACAATAACAATAAATCGTTTACTGTGTGCAAGGAAGTAAAAATATCTAGTCAGATAGTGAAATTTCATTTTTAGCTCTTTTCATCTTTTAGTGTGATTGTTTGAAATAATGAAACCTTGAAACGCAAGATGACCACAGTGCATAAAGCAGAAACGAAAAGGTTAATTAATGTATTAACTACTTTATGATTATTCTTATAAAAATTTTAAAATATTGAATATACATACTTGAAAAATTCTTCACCAACATCGTTTCCCTCAACTACATTCAAGTGTACATCGTTCTGAGTTTCACCAAGTTTTTTTGTTATAGCAATCACTACAGCTTTGCCATATCCTTTTCTTTTTTCGCTTTCAAGAGTTTGGACCTATAAAAAAATATTTATTAATTTTCTAAATAGAAGTTTTTTTTTTTTCTGGTCAATTATGAGTTATGATTAATAATTTACTGAAAATCATGAACTGCCTACATACACCATCACAGTCACCATGTATGTGGAGCTCAATTGAAATGGGCTAATGGAAGGATTGTTGTTTCATGGCCCGACTCCAACATGTTTCTAACAGTAAGATTAGACAAAATGCAGGTAAAGAAAAAATGATCCTTAATGTAATATGGTCAACCATTAACAAAGAATGGAAGAAGAGTAGTCGCCAAAAATAATCCTCCACGATCGCCTGAAAGAGAAATGAAAAACCGGAAGACACAAGAAGGGATGGTAGTAGATCTGGAGGAGAGTATGGGAGCAAAAAGACTTCAGGAGGGAGTTGGTAAGATCTTTAACGAACAAAAATCGTTATAAATTAAACCTTATCCATCAAGTTCATTCTAATTTGTTTAAATATATTAAATACTGTAAAATTCATTCAGTAGTAAACTTTACAGTGGCTAAGTCAGATATTGGCTTGAAATGGAGTTATTGGTTACATTATAACTTTATTTCAAACCAAAGACGATGAGAACGACACAATACCGCTTCCCCCAGTACAATTAAATCATTTTGGAAATTATTCAAAATAAACACTAATTCCCTGGAGCGGTAATTATATAATATAGAAGCTGATTAATGATAAGTGCTTTTACATTTTTTTAAAAATAATAATATAATAGTAAAATTAAAAAATGACAAAACTCACTGCTCCGACTCCTCCATAAAAGAAGTGAATTGCCCAGGAGAGTAAATCATCTCCACGGAATAATCCAAGCCCAAAATTATATATGATCTGTTTTCTGATCATTTCTTCCGATCCAGGAAATCTATGTGGCCAGGAGCTGTCTATTACTTCAGCATGTTCAGGGCTCAGTTTTCTTATTTCCACACCGTCCGGCAGGCTATTAAAACAAAAATTATTTTTCTTCTCAGATGATAATTATTGTGGTAGTATATTTTTAACAAATAACAATAACAATAATGTACTTGCGACTTAGCCGGTAGCCATGAAACCTACCTCTGTATCTCAAGTAACTTCTTCTTATCGCTCGTCTCATTTGAGTAATTTGTGTGTGCATTGTTAAATGTTTTCTGTATTGTTTTTTCTTGATAATTTTGTTTATTGCCAATTTAAATTTCTGTATTATTTATTAAATTTAATTTTGTGGGGTTTTTTTCTTATTCCGTTTGTTATTGCCTACTTAAAATAAATATAATAACACTTCGGGAATAGCCATCTTTAAAAGAAGTAGCTATGAAATACTTTCAAAAGTATGGGATAATTCTAAAGATGAAATTATGTGAAAAAGGTCATCAAAAGAATTTTAAAAAGGATAGAAATGAAGGTGGTTTTGTTGGAAATGTAGGGAAAACATTAATATAAGAAGAGGAACGTTGCTAGGGGGGAGGTCTAGAATTAACATTTCATTATTGAACTGCATTTCAATTCCCATTAAAATTAATAAGAGGGTAGGTGTTATCAGTCTCAGAATTGTCTGTGTTCTGGTAATAAAAAAGAGTCCATGGGTACTGGCAAAGTCACAAGTACCAATAATCTTATGGTTATCAAATTATATTTCAAAACTATAATTTATAAAAATTAAAAAAACTTACTTAATTGGAAGCTGCCTCGCAGTATACCATGGCATCCAGTACATTAAACCTCCTACTTCAGTCCAACCTTTCTTATCGATAAGAGGTTTCATAGCTAGGTGAGCATGACTGCCCATACCGGAGAACAGCGTGAATTGCTTCAAAGGCAGATCTAAGGTAATTGGATTTAATGCTTCTTCCATTGCTTTACTAGCCTGTTCATTTTCACAATAAACTGAACCGAAGAATGAATCCTGAAATGACACATTCCTGAATATACACGATCATAAGAAATTAGAATTGAATTAGGTTGATATTAATAGAGGTAAAAGTTTTTAGTGAGTACAAGAATTTAATCGCAACGAGAAGTTATTTAATTTGCCTCTAAGAATGAAAATGGAAAATGCTGGGGAATGATTGTGTACATTTTTCTTTAAATTATAGATAAATATGATAACGGGTAATGCAACTGTATCCTGTCTAACTTTTGTTTCTGATTTATAACCTTTCAATATTTATCTTTCTAGATTATCAATACTTTAGCTATCCTTACATATCTTGATTCAAGAAAGCTTCAACGTTTTTTTTGAATTGAGTTATATTTATCAATAAATGTTTGCGAAGTTACATGATATTACCATTACTAAATCAGTAACATTTCTTGGCCTAAGAAGAAGTATTTTGCTTAAAATTACTCCAATAATAAATACTATAAGGGAATTATGAACATAGTCTCTTGTGAGACCATTTTTTTTTTATATAGGCAAACAAAAAATTAATATTCACAGCTAAGAGGAAGGACTGAAATAATTCAAATGAAAACTAACAAACCTCGCTTACTTTTTATTATCACAAATATTATTACCTTTTATAACAAATTGAAGCAGAAAAAATAGGAAGGTATTTAAAAGATTTATTTTGAATAACATTCATAATAACATTTGTGGAAAAATACCTGTATTTTCAATTTCCTGTTTTAGTTTAGAGACTTAAGGTTTTTAGTTGGAATTTTTCCACTAATGTATTAAAATTTATTTAATGTCTCTATTGACCTTTCCCTTTTTCATTCTTAATAACATTATAGTTTTTATAATAAAATTACTGAGTGAGCTAACATAACCTGTTCACAATTAAGCTTTTATTACAATTATCATGATTGACACCACTAACATTAATTTATCAAAAATCAAATCAAATTTTTATTTAGTGAAGATATTCAAAAATCTAAAGCAATGAGTTCATTTAGTAGAACATACATCGGAGATTTTATCATATTTATCTTCAAGCCATTGCGTGTTTTATATTCAATGGTATATTGTATTTATATGCCATATTGCTCACATATTGTAACAACCTCATACCTTAAAATTCCCAATTTTGCACGTGATTCGGAGTTTTTAATACTGTACTAATTCCTTTAAACTATAGTTCAAAATTTGTATTGGAATCATAGTGGAGCCAGAGAAATACCTGAGGGGATCTGTGTAAAAGGTCATCTCTTCTGATCCTTTAACAACCCTCGAAGCTTTAGAATATTACATTATTTGCACAGTTTTTAAACTCCACATTAATCAATCAAATTTCATTTATTATATCCATTAAGGTCTCTATGTTATATTTAATAGAAAATATTTCTCAAGAAGACATTTTTTTTTTTACACCGTTGGTGTGCTTCACCTGGATCTACCAGCATTACGATTCTACCAATGATACTAACTCAAGAGTTTTTCTGTTGCGACATTGCAGTAAATGAGTGATACGACAATTTGTCATTTAATTTAAGTCGGAAAATGGTTGAGGTAAATAAAATATATAATTCTTGAATAATTGTTGGTTGACCACACAGGAGATAATGGTCCGGGTAAGATGAAAATAAATTCTCGAATAATAAGAAACTATTTACTAGAAACCAACGTTTCGACCCGCATTACAGGTTTTCATCTCACGGCTGTATAAGCACTTTCCCGCAATTCTCATTTTTCAGCCCTGATAAATTCCTGTAATGTGGGTCGAAATAATAAACAGTTTATTACTATTTGAGAAGTTATTTTTTCATCAACCCAGACCATTTTCTCCTCCATGAAATATAATATTATGATACTTTAATAATTAAAAATTGTATATAACTATATCATACTTCTAAATCATAATTTTTTTAGCTTTTATAATGACTTAAAAAAAATAAAAATCTAATATGAAAAACAAACTTTCACTTTTACATAATATCTTCTTTAATCAATTATTGATAATTATATCCTTGAATATGGTTATTAATAAAACCCCAAAATAAAATATAAATAATTTATAATTTAAAAAAAGTTTCCAAGTACACCCAAATATTAATAAAAATGTATTCAAAGTATGCAATTATTTTTGCCTTACTTCATCTACCATGAAAAATATTATACCAAGCTTGTAATCTCCTCGAGGTGCCAAAAAAGAAATCTGAAGATCGGCATTTGATTTCTTGTATCTGAGAAGCATACGCACGTATTCGTGGGCCTGTAAACAAAACATTGGTATCTATAAAAAGTTGAAGTACATAACTAAATTTTAAGTAATATTTAAATATAAACATGTACCATTATAACCTATGAAGTGTCTTGTGGAAGGAGTTGATTAGTTTGAGATCATGCTTATCCCTCAATTAAGATTATCCAATTAACAGAGGCTGGGTGAGCCGCAGAAGATCCCCAGAGGCTAACCGTGGTTGTTAACGGATTAAATATGTTATTTCCCACTACCAGATTTAAACCCTGAACCTTCAGCTTAGCAACACAGAACTCTAGACGCTGAGAGCCTCCTCTCCCATTTCAATATATTAGTGTAAAGTTCATAACTATATTACAACTGAACTATTAACAGAGAAGTATATAATAAATATAAAATAATATCTAAAATGTCTATTTTTTGGATATTAATGAAGAAGTTACCAAAATTGGTCGATTTTAAAATCAGTAGTATTTTAGGGAATTCCATAATTTTAATTTTAATAAACTCTGGTTAAAAGTGATTCCAAAAGTTGGCGTATGTTTTAGGCAATTGAAATAACGCTGATTCCATCATTGAATTCAAAAATGTATTAAGTTAAAAGATAGGTTAGAACAGAAACATCTACCATATAAGGCAATATGAACCTTAGAGACTTAATATTGGAAGAATATGAAGGCATTTTCTTGCTAATGCTGAGAACCAATTGTACAAAGAATTTTGTTATTCAATAGTAAAAAAAAGTGTGTGTTAATGTTAATGTCATTTTGTGAGAAAACGAAGTATTTTCTCGTGAGGGTATGTAGTATGTGCATAATATTATAATTTTAATATTAACAATTGACCATGGCGGATAGCTAATCTATATGTAGCTAATCTAATAATATATATATATAAGTTATCCGCTGTAAATAAACACTTAGACCTAGGTAATACCAATAGGAGCTTAGGATTAAGTTTGTTATCTTTAAACTATAAACACAGATAAAAGACTATATATAAGAGCTGTAGAAGATAAATAAAGTTTAGTTGTTCTCTTGATGTGTTGTGTTTCGCTGCTCCCCGTAACCTATTCCCTTTTTAGATAATCGTTTCAGTCCGATTATAAGTGGTGCCGAAACCCGGGACGTTAAGTGTGCTAAAGTCCGAGGTAATTAACAGTTAATTTCGTTAACCTATATCTCCGAACTATGGTCGACAGTGACGAACGGGCGAAGTACGAGTATCAGCTGGCTCAAGCGCAGGTTGAGAGGAATAAATTAGAGTCCCAACTAGCGAAGGCGTCCGAAACGATGCAGTTAGAGCTACTGAAGGTGAGGACACAAAACTCCGCGTTCATCCATGAGGTGATTGGACAGTTGGAGCCCTTCACGGGAGTAGTCGGCGATTTGGAGCACTTCCTAAAGGGAGGAGACCAGATTAAAGATTTAATATCATCCAGGAAGGAGTCGGGGGCTCTACTGGAGTCGGACGTAATACTGTTAGAGGCATCCCTGGTGAGTCGCATCTCGAGGCGAATTTTGAATTCAATACAGGGAGATACGACGCACTCATGGGACACCCTTAAGGGGCGCCTAAAGAAGTTATACGGCGGAGGTAGGTGGACTCCGGAGGAGGACACCTTTTACTTATTAAAGGAACGGAGGATCCCTGGGCAATCAGAAGGCGAATTCGCCGAGAAACTTCTGGTTTCATATAACCGGTTAGTGGAGAAGACGGTCGAAACACTAGGCCAATCAGAGGGGGCACAAAGGATGGAGTTCGTAAGGAGCATCCTAAAGGTACAGCTGAACCACTATGCTGACCGGCCAGGCTCACTTCCGCGAGACAAGGACTTCGTGGAGTGTGCCCACGAGCTCATAGACGCGGGTGAGAGGAAAGGAACGAGGCTGGCGAATACGGAAGAGGAGTGGACGGAGGTCAAGGCTCCAAGAAGAAAGTTCCGGAGCTCACTCAGACGTAGTGGAGGAGACAGAGGATTCGAGAAAAGACCGAGCAGAGGCCCAGAAGACCGGAGGAAAAGGCAGGAGAGGCGCTGCTACGAGTGCGACCAACCTGGGCACGTCGCAGCATAATGTCATCTGACCAGATGTTACGAGTGTGGCAGGCAGGGGCACGTTGCGAGGGAATGCCCCAGGCGCAAACCGAGAGGTAGCAGGAGAGGTCCCCAACCAGAACCTATGGAGGTCAACGCCCAGGAGGAGACCAGGAGGCGTACACATGGGAGGAGAGAGGAGCACTACTCCAGCGGAGAGTCTTCAGGAGAGGAGAGCTTACGTTCGGGCCACAGTACTCCGGTTTCAAGGAGACACGAGGTAAGGAGTGGGAATCTGCGGAAGGGGGGTCCTTTGGGATCCGAAATGGGAGCGCGACAGCAAAGGGTGGATTGAGGGTACGGTAGGTGGCGGGGCAACGGTCCAAGGGAATTATTGATTAATAATAGCGAAGGGAAGAGTAAATGGACGAGGTTGCCCGTGGCGAGATTGAGGGGAACGGGGCTGAAATTCTTAGTAGATACAGGGAGTACTAACTCGTTAGTTAGTAAAAGAGGGGCGGTAAAACTAGGTATTTGGGAGACGTGCAAACAGTGCGAATGTACGATAGCCACAGTTAGCGGTCGATGTAAGACCTTGGGCGAGGTTTATTTTGACTGTACGGAATTGGCCGGGAGGGACATAAGAGTAAAACTACACGTCACGGAGTCATTGATGCCAGGGTATGATTTTATCGTAGGATGCGATATTTTGCGGAAAGCGGGGCTGAAAATGCGGGTGAAGAGCGGGGACTGGCAGTTTCGGATGGGCGAGCGGCGGTATCAAGTTACCACTTCATCAGGGGAGGGGG
The DNA here is from genome assembly GCA_964056705.1 of Troilus luridus. Classification (NCBI taxonomy): domain Eukaryota; kingdom Metazoa; phylum Arthropoda; class Insecta; order Hemiptera; family Pentatomidae; genus Troilus; species Troilus luridus. Next base: position 136,115,460 of record OZ057413.1, on the reverse strand, counting down.
GTATGGAAATTGGGGCGGTAGAGTTCAATAAGGCGGCTATCCAAAATGTGGTGAATAGGAATAGAGACCTCTTCTATCAGGACAATGAAACGCTACCGACTACGGGGAAAACAGTACATCGGATAGTTCTCAAGTCGGATCACCCAGTGTACGTTAAAGATCGGAGATACCCCCAAGCAATGAGGGATATTATTAGGGGGCAATTAGGAGAGTTACTCCGACAAGGGATTATAAGACATAGTAATTCCCCCTTTAACAGTCCGCTGTGGGTGGTCGAGAAGAAACAGGGTGAGTCGGGCGAGACGGAGAAACAGTACCGTGTGGTGGTCGATTATAGAAAATTGAACGAAGCTACTGTAGATGAAAGATACCCACTTCCCCGAGTCGAGGATATTCTTGATCGGCTATCGGGCGCGACCATTTTTAGCACCCTTGACCTCAAGAGCGGTTATCATCAGGTCAGGATGGCAGAAGAAGATGTAGGGAAGACCGCGTTTTCCTGGGAAAGAGGGCATTACGAGTTTGTGCGGATGCCGTTTGGGTTAAAGGGGGCCCCATTAACGTTCCAGCGCCTTATGGACGAATTCCAGAGGGGATTGGGAGAGGATTTTGCACAAGTGTACATGGATGATAGTGTTCAGCCGGTCTCTAGAGGAACACGTGAGGCATTTAAGGAGGGTATTCGATAGGCTAAGGGAGTTTGGTCTGAAGCTCTCGCAAAGTAAGTCCAAGTCGGATTAAAAGAAGTTAGGTTCCTAGGACACGTGGTCTCGAACGAAGGCGTGCAACCCGACCAGGAACGCGTGAAAGCAATCCAAGAGGCTCCATTACCCACCAATGTTCGTGGAATCCGTAGGTTTTTGGGAATGGTGAATTATTACCGCCGCTTCATTCCGGGAATCGCGGCATTAATACAACCGTTAACGGAGATTCTGAGAAAAGGGAGACGGTTCGCATTAGGGCCAACTCAATTAGAAAGCATCCGGAGATGCCGGGAAATTTTAACGTCGAAACCGTTGCTCGCATTCCCGGATTTCCGCTTGGTGTTCCGCGTAACGACAGACGCGAGTGAAATGGCTATCGGCGCGGTCTTGTCACAAAATTTTGCCGAAGGAGAAAAGCCAATCGCATATGCGAGTCGGCAGTTGAACGAGGCGGAAAAACGCTATAGCGCCATCGAACGGGAGCTGTTGGCGGTGGTATGGGCGGTGGAACATTTTCGCCCTTACGTTTATGGTAGAAGCTTTGAACTATTGACGGACCATAAACCGCTGGTTTATTTAAGTAACCTTAAGGAGTCCTCAGCACGGGTATCGCGGTAGAAGGAACGGCTGGCAGCATATACGTTTAGGGTGATCCATAAAAAGGGTGTAGAGAATGCGGTGGCAGATTGGTTGTCGCGGGATCTGGTCGTTAACGCTATCGACGAAGAAGGAACCTCGGCAGAACCGTTCGCTGTGCGATATTTAAGGGATTGGGCTGAGAGCGGACCAGATATTCCATTGGTTAGGCAGGATTCTGAGGAAAGCGCGGCTTCATCGGAACGCCCTCGAGAGTTACCAGAGGTTGACGAAATCATAAACGACAAGAAATTGCAAATCGTTATACGGTCGAAACAGGGATCTGGGACGGAAACCAGTGCTAGCGTTTATGAGGGTCTGTCGACAGTGATAGTGCGTATTCCAGTGACAGTAGACGATATGGAATTGGAACGAATCTTTTCAGAATTCGGTGTCCCCGGCCGTACGTGCCACATATTTTTGGGCAATAAAATCATTACCGAGAAGCTTAAGCGGTTATGGAGACAAGAGAGAATAGGGGTCAGTTTTCCAGTGGTACGGTGTCTGCGTCAGGTCGAAACTGTTCCCAATCCGACAACTCAGCGGCAAATTATTGACGATCACCACGGGGGCAAATCCAATCATCGCGGGGTGGAGGAGACAGTGCGTGCACTCAAACGTCTGTACTATTGGAGAGCCATGGGCCGCACAGTTAAGGCGTATATCGATCAATGTTCTGTGTGTCAGCGTGCGAAATACGATCGGCAACCACCGGTGGCGGAACAGGTAGTTACCCCCACAGCATTTGAACCCCTTCAAGTCGTGCAATTGGACATTTATTCGAATGAGGGACAGTCTTGGCTCACTGCGATAGATACGTTTAGCAAGATCGCAATGGCCTATCCTATAGAGGAGAAGACACCAGGGGCAGTATGGGAAGGAGTGATGCAATGGTGCGCAACTTACGGAGTTCCCGAGCAGATCGTCTCTGATTGCGGGCGTGAGTTTGACAATACCCTGATTAGGGAAGAGAGTACGGTACTGGGAATTACGTGGCAGTTAAATACCCCCCACCACGTAAAGGGCAGAGGCGCGGTAGAGCGTCTGCATAATACTCTTGGGGAGCACCTTCGGCTTCTCAAATTAGGGCGGAATTTAGATCCATACGACGCAATGCCAAGAGCGGTAATAGCCTATAACAATACTATCCATTCGGCGACGGGATTATCTCCAGTCGAGATCGTGTTTGGCCAAACAAGACGCGATCGTGGGGACTTACTGACGGTTACTACCGCGGAATTATTGGCGCAACTTTCCCGGAGACGTGCTGAACAGAAATCGTCATGGCGTAAGGTGCGCGAGAAGTTGATTAAAGAAAAGACCTCTAGGGTACGCAAGGCTAATCAGAACGTGAGGGTGTGTTCGAAGGGTTCACTACCGTTGGGAACTATTGTATATCGGCGATTACGGACAGCACGGAATAAAACGGCTGCAAGATATGAGGGGCTCTTTAAAATCATTACGATTAGGGAACATAATTTATATACGATTCGGGACATCAATCACCCGTCCAAGGTTCGTAATGTCCATTTAGAGGAGTTACGTGTACCTCACAGAGTGTCCCATCTTGGACCGGAGGCTGTGGTTCAGGAGAGCTAGTGTTGGTTGTATTTTATTTTAGTTACTTTGTGTAGTGTTTAAGAAGACAATTAATTTGTAACATATTGTGGTAATACTTAAGCTATTTTGTAATTCATGGAAATTTGTTTTGTTTGTTTTCCCCCTTATTTTTCAGGTAATATCCTTTGTGGTTTTTTTTATTGTGTAATTCATAGTCATAGCTGTGTTATAGTAAAGAAGATTGTGCTTGTATTTTTTTTTTTTTTCTTTTTTTTTACTTTTTAGGAGTTCCTCCAAGTGAAGGAACTGGAGGGGGGGAGTTATCCGCTGTAAATAAACACTTAGACCTAGGTAATACCAATAGGAGCTTAGGATTAAGTTTGTTATCTTTAAACTATAAACACAGATAAAAGACTATATATAAGAGCTGTAGAAGATAAATAAAGTTTAGTTGTTCTCTTGATGTGTTGTGTTTCGCTGCTCCCCGTAACCTATTCCCTTTTTAGATAATCGTTTCAGTCCGATTATAAGTTATATATATATATATATATATATATATATATATAATGCATTTTATGAGATTTGTGACTTATAACTTTTTTAAGCTATGTATGATTGTTAATTGATGCATAAGAATTTTTTAGAAAGATTGAAAATGACATAAATTTGTAGAAACGTCTACTAATTTTAATAAATTAAGAATATAAACAGACTGGATAATGTATTTTCCTATTTTTTATGAAAATTGAAGATTCATAGTCCAGTATTTTCCATCCTTAAAAAAAAAAAATATATGTCCTGTGAAATATTCTATAAAACTATTATGAACGATTCGGAAGTGTTAAAAAGTATTTCTCAGAGCACAAAATATAAGAAAGATGATCTTAATAATAATGTATAATTTATTTTTAATAAAAATCTTGAGTTTATTTGATTTATTTCTTTACCCGAATTGTAAATAAGAGTAGTAATAGTGTTTGTTTGGCTAGGTGTCTTTAAAAAGGTTCCAATATAAAAAATTATCGCATTTCAACACTTGGAGAATAAAGCAATAGAATACACTGTTACCATAGATACCACGCGTATCTCTTCCCGATTAGTCCCTGAATTTAACTTTTAACTTCTATCTATTATATAAAACCAATAATACAATCTTATCGAGAAGGGAGCGTTACTCGCCACTTTTATTTAAAACTTGATTTTACTCCTCATAAAATTTTCATACCGCGGGCTAAATATGAAAATCGTTTCTTAACGAGTACACTCCAATAAATAACAACGTGGAGGTTGTTAAATAATTAAGAAAAATGAAAAGTTAAAAATAAAATCTTACATGAATAGCGTCTGGAAAATGATTTCTCATTTGAGACAACATAGACGGGAGGTTTTCCGCCGGCACTTCCTCAAGTGAGTTAACCTCGCCATTTACTGCCGCAGGTTCCATTCTGTAAAACAATAAAATAATTGAATTATATACAATCGAGTTTATAACCCTTGTAATTGTATTTCTAATGACAATAGCAAAAGCATGACAAGAGAGGAAAAATGATAGTTAAATTATAAAAGGCACATCTCGCATCAATAGATTTTTTGGAGTGAGCATTGGTCTCTTGTTTGGGTGTCATATTAGAAAGATGATGTCAGGTGTGCTGTATTTCACCTTCATATAAGCCGATTAATTTGTTGGCTACTTATCGAAATCTTATAATTATGCTTTAAATTTGTCTGACATCTCAAATATTTTACGAAGAGAACCAGAATGTATCTCCCCCCCCCCCCCCCCCCCCCAATATTTTATAACCATGTACTTTCTTAAAAACAACTTACTTTCACATGTTTAATTACCGTTTTCACTCTATTTCGATTCGTTATAATCTTAAATTGGATTATATTTCCTAATTATCGCAATCATAGTTGTAGTAGGCTATGTTACAATTCAGAGTTAAGAGAGACTCAGTGTAAGTAATCCTATGATGCTAATTAGGTACAGTGGCGCTGCCTGTAGCAAGGTGATGTAACTCACTATTTTTTTTTCTATGAATTGCCATTTGATTAATATTTTACCAATGTTTTGTTTTATTTTTCAAAGTTTCTTGAACTCTCAATGCCTAAAACTATAATAATTTGGAAGTTTGGCAGTTTATTATAACTTTTAGATTGTTAAAATGAAGAAGTTGAAGATGAACTTACAGGCAACAACGGAGTATTGCTTAACTCATGTTAGCCTTATTTTCTTACACCAATCCATCGATTCACACTTTTTAACTTAATTGAAGTAAGTAAATTACATTTTATTTTTTTGCTGAAATAATATTTATATAATTGTCGATCTCGTAAAGCCAATATTAACAGGGCGGGCAGTAATAAGAAATTATTTGGTTCTAAGCTATTTTTGGAAAAATATAAAACTATCTTGGTTTTCGGTATTCAAATGTAAATATCGATTATAAGATATTTCAGGTAAAAACTATCAGTATACTTAAAAAATAAAAATAAATCTATAAAACATAAATTCAACAATTACGATTAAAGATGTTTTCAAAATGTATGATGTATTTGGTATTTAGATATATAGTTGTGTGTAGATCTGTAGACCATTCATATCTTTGAATGGGCTTGATGCCTCAAACAATCTAAATCCATGGATCATGGCAGTTCCAGATCCACAGGTGCATCACTTTATGGAAAACCACATACGGAATTCCACAAAGAAGTAAATGGAATATGGTAATAATTCTTATACTCAGATCATATATTCTTTTAATTTTTTTTTTTACTTTTAAAATTTTTGATTCTACTAATCACTAATGTTAGTGATATTTCTGTCTGTTGAAGTTTTTTATTAATTTATTTAACAGTATTTAAGTTTAAATAAATATTCATTTATATTTTAGTTCTAAAGTTAATTAATATCTTCGATGTTCATAATATAATGGAAGTACTTTTTAAAGTAGAACTTGGGTTTAGAAAAGCATATGCAAAAAAAAAAAAAAATACTACACTATACCCAATATGAACATTCCAAATACATCTCTCCAATTATCCTCTTTGCCACTTCGCAAACATCTGGCTAGTGGCATAAATTATTATGATCACAAGATTTACTCAAATTCAAAATAATGATTCAAGATAACAAAGTTCAAGTGATAACAAACCATGTGCTGTTGCCAATGTAATACAAATAAATCAATAAGGAAATATTAACAGAGTTTTGTGGTTTTCTTTATTTTTTGAAAAATCTTTTGTATTACCCAATTTAACCTCATGTTTTATAATTATCTTGTTCCATTCAAGGGCGGATCCAGGATTTTTGGGGGGGGGGGGCACAATGAGCAGACTGGCAAAAAAATCAACAATAACTTAGAAATAAACTAGTAGTATTTATAGAAAGGATTCAAAGGCTTATTAAAATATCAAAGCAATAGTTTCAATAATGTTCTTTCTGTTATTTTATTCATATATTTTGACAACCATGATCATGTGATTTGTCTATAAGTATGTATTATAATGGATTCTCCACAGGACACAAAAAATGTGCCCCCATGCCACCCCTTGAATCTATTTTCCATTCATAAAAAAATTAATGGAACATAGATTAGTATTATTCACGTTTTATTCTAAAATAAATAAATCATTTTAATCATTCATTCAAGCAGTTGGTCGAGGAATATTGGCAAAAAAAAAGATAATTATAAAGTTATTTTAATGAGTACTGTTATCTTAGCTTGATCAGGTCTACGCTAAATAAAATCAATAAATAATAAGAAAAGTTTGTATATACATAAGTAACAATAAATATGAACATTATTATAACATGTAATTAATTTCATATTGAGGGTGTTAAGTTAAAATGACGTGCAATATTTTAAAATTGAATTTTTGCATCATCTAACTCTTGTAATGACTTGGTTGTACTTATCCAGGCATATTTACTATAGTATATTGTTTTTTTAACATAATACAATTTACCTGATGGTTAAATGATAATATTAAGTTAAAAACAACATCATTTTTCAATCTTCATATATTTTCATACCTTCTGTAGTAGGTTATAGAAAAACTTTGATTGCCTCCCATAGAACCAAAGACGATTCTATTTATCTTGCCTATAAGTAGCATACAATTGCTTTTAATTTTAGTACAACAATTAAACATTTTTATGTATTTATAGTTAACAGTAAGTGATACCAAGATGGAGATAGACTGGGTGTGTTAAAAAGCAGGATAAAAAACACGTAGTTAATTATTTGGTGCCTACATTTTGACATGTTTAGCAGTTCTTCTTCAGGGCTAAATCAAAGATGCAAAGTGATTTAAAGGTTAAAAAAAAAAAAAATGAAAACCTTGAAATACGCATATAAAAAATAAAAATGATAGCTAAGATGATTATGAGAAATTGTTATTTTTCAGTATATTTAAATATTTTCACAACTCACAAAAAAAAAGATAAGTGTTGTATGAGAATTATATCACTATTAATAAACTTGTGACCATAAAGGAAATAAAATAGGTCAGAGAAGGGAGCAAGAGGATTTTTAACAAAAATAAAGTATCACAAAATAATTTAAAGAAGGCTAAGATAATTACATTAAGGTAATAAAATAACCACAAAATGTTTACAATTGAATATTTATTTAAGTTAATATCGTTGTAACAACTTTAAATTAGTAAATAAAAACAACTACATAGTTTTCATTTCCATAATTATTAAAGTTGGTAAAGGGATGATGGCTCAATTTTAAAAGTTGATTCTCGCAGAAAAATTTCTTTTTAAAGATAAATTTACTTTAATAAGGCAAAACTATTTTTAGATAGTAAAATATGTTGGGTATATTATTAAATAACTTTTTGTATTTTCCTCTATTTTTTTTCTCTTCTGTTAATATCTCCCTTTTAAGCTTGTTTATGTATGACATTATGCTACTATATCTAATCAGATGATGGTACAACAGGAGTCCTAAATTTAACTTTAATTATTCCCCAATAAAAACATAAGGCCACCTGTCAGTATGCGGACCCATCAGCTTGGGCATAAAAGGTTGTCATGGTAACCATTATACCACAGGTGACAAAGTTTCATTGTAATTATCTCATTTCATAATTGTTTTTATCATGTTAAGTTAAGCCCTGATGAAGATCTGAGAATGTGTCAGAACCATCAGTACATTTTAAAATAAGCTTATATTCCAAACAGACTATCAATTTTTCCTCAAACAAATTAATGTTCGACGATTATAAAAAACTACATTCATCTAATAATAAAAGAAGGATTTATAATAAATAAAAAAAAAACAACTAATAAGCAGTTAAAAATGTTTCTATCAATAAAAGCTTAAATACATTTCAATGGGTTTTTGAATGTATATTAACCTACTACTTAATTTTCATTTAAATGTAAACAGTAAATAAATGCTTGGGACAACTTCACAATAGACATTTTTAGTTGGGGTCACAGCCACTATCATACTGTTTTATATTTAAGTGTAAAATTTGTATTTATTTAAATTTTTTGTATTTAAATCTAGGATTTTTTAAATTGTTCCTGTTGACTTCCACAAGCAATGTTACGAGTTAGTGTTCTTTCACAGGAGGTTAAAAGCTAAATATTTTTTAGTTAAAAAAATATAATAGCAATGAAATTATGATGAGTGATTGTCATAGTTAGTATTACCGTCAGCATATGAAGAACAATCAGGATTCACGACTCGAGATTATCCAATGTACTGGAATAGCTTATGTGAAGTAGTACCAACAATTATATTAAATCGGAAGAAATGAAACACAGTGGGAATAAATAATAAAACTAAGATGGGAAAAAAATTAAGGATAATATTATATATTCCGAAGCATGCTTTAAATTTGAATTAGATAAATATTATAGTTTAAAGAAACAATAATAAACAAATTACGGAGTAAAGAGTTATACTTTTCTACAATTTTACATAAACATGTTAATTCATTCAATGACTTTTAATTCTATATACAAGCCAAATAATAGTGAAAGTTAAATCTACGAATAAATGAGATTCATTTTCCACTAATAATTTGACAGAAGAATGTTTAAGAGGATAGAAAAACTATTTAAATAAATTATCATATTTTAATGAAAATATAATTTAAACATGATGGAAATAAACTGGTGAATATTAACAATAGTTATTGACTATTCAGCAGAGTTAACTATAAACATACTAATACAAGGAATGTACTATTAACTTCATCTAAAAAAATTAACTACACTTCAAATATCTAAGTATTAAAAAAAAAAAGGTAATTCTAAAGATAAGATTATAAATAATGGAACCTAGTAGAGTATAAATATGTAGACTAGAAACAACACAACTAACTAACCAACCTCTATTACACTGGCTGTAAAATCACTCTTCTAAACAAACAAGTAGGTTATACTGACAACAAAGCCACGCCCACTTCTGATATTTTAATGACCTTTTTATTTTAGTTTTTAATACCAACTTTTATTGTCTGAACTTTATTATAATACAAATGAGACCTTTCACATTATAAAAAAAAAACTAATATTCTATGCCAAAAGGACTTAGAACCTTTAATACTGCACCGTTTCACTTCATGTGTCCATTTCTGGATTCACTATTTTTCCGAAATTCAAGGCTCAAAATGATTAATTTTTACTGGTTGATGTACTAAATCTGACCTTAATAGTAAATAACTAAAACTCACTTGTTAATTTCAGCAATCTTAGTTCTTGTAAAAATTAACTTTTTTCTTCCCAATTACTGAACTATCGCTCTTAATAAACGATGATATCGATGTGGTTAGAGCCATTAAGCTTGGGAGACTGAGCTAGGCGGGTCAAGTCTCAAGAATATGAGAAACAGAGATAGTGAGGAAAGTCTTCAGTGAAGTTCTGCATCGCACTAGGATAGTCGGCCGTTCGAAGCTTCTTTGGATGGACTGGGTGGCAACTTGGGCCTCATGGGTATGGACCAACTGGCTTACTTTGAGTCACTCCCTGTGTAACACTATGGGACGGCGCTGATGCTAAGGGACTCATCTGTGATTCACAAAATCAGTTTGTAACTAGTCGCCTGGGTGATTGGCATGTCGGGTTGCCTGGTGGTTTGAGTTTCCAGTTCCTTTATAATGAGTGACCAAAAAACCATCCTGTTGCTGGTGGGGTAGGTGAAAACGCTCTCTTTTATACAATTTCCTGGTTACTCAAAAAAGCAGGAAACGGGGAAGGTGTGGGCAGGAGTCGGGTACGTCGTAAAATTGACAGGGATGTTCAAGTACAAACGTATATTTTCTACGTAAACAACTAATTCTACATTTAGGTACCTAATTATGTGAATAGTTCCAATCTACGGTGTCATATATTTTCACTGCCAAGGCAGAGAAGCTTTTGGGGTTAGAAAATAGTTGGCTGAATTCTTCTTATCACAGGAGATCCCCTCCTCGTAAGTTGTTCTTTATGACCAGCTGCTGCGGGAGGAGAGGTTGTCTCATGACTTCATCTCTACGTCTATCAACATTTGCATGATTTTACGAGTACTGCAATTCTTCTAGTTTTCTCACAAAATTGTGAAGAACGCAAGAAGCTTTTATGACTGATGTCACGATACCAAGAATTTCGCGCCAGAAAGGTGGAGCTTTGAAGCAACAAACAAGCTAGTCTGAAAACTTCTTTCAAGTATGCACCCAAAACATTCTGGCTATTCGTCTTTTCCTCCTGAGGTAATAATACAGCGCTACAGTTTCATCATCACTCCACTCTTCCGACATTGCACGATCGATATCCATGACGACACTGAACGAATTAGGGATTTCGGTTTGCTGATGAGTTGCATCGTGTGTGGAGTCAAGTCACCTTGAAAGGTTGACTGAAGTCTATAACTGTTCAGAAACCCAAGTTACCAACTGATTTAGTTCATTTTTAGTATCCCCGTGTACATAGGGCCATAAGCTAGGAGCAGCCTTGGGACCTGAGTTGACTGGAGAACGGCTGCGCAACACAGAGCCCAATGCTGGAGAATTGTTGATATGACCTATCACGGATTTTAGTGCCACAGAATATTAATAAAATCTCATCGAATATTCTGTATTGCTTTAAAGAATAAAAAAAAAAAAATGCTACATAATTTCTCTACAACCCCATAGTACTGCTATGTTACTAATTCTGGGCGCCGTAGAAATGCTCTCCAGCGGAACCCGTGACAACTAACCACTTTAAATCCAACAGTAAAGTTCGTAATCATTGAAAATAAAATTGCTGATGAGTACCACTCATTTCGACCTCTTGAGAGAAAAGCAAAACGTAACTGTATCGAAAAATGGATTCTTATCGAAAAACCGGTGGATTGATTGTGTATACTGTGTTGTACAGTCACTAGATTATGCAAGACTACTTAAGTTATTAAGACCTCGAGTAGCTAAAAATCGCTGGACATGACGTACTTAAATGATGCGAACGAATTTAGAAAAACCGTAAAAAAACATAAGTTTGATAAAGAAGTAATGACAAAGATGCCAGGAATAATATGGATGGACGAAAGCAGGAAATAGAGATAATATAATGAAGTAATGAAGGTAATTTGGTAAGGACCTAGATGCAGGATTGGGCTACTATGAAAATTGTTTACTTATCACTTATCACTCTGAACATACAAAGAGATTTTAATTAAGATTGTCATGTGCAACAATTGGAAGAAAGTTTAAATATAATTGTAAATTCTCTTTTTTTTACTTGTTCTAAACTCTTGATTTATTAAAAGAGTAATTATAGCACTCGTTGGTTTTTAGACAGATATCAATATCCGAATAAGAAAACGATTGAGAGTTTAATACGTTTTCAAAAAAAAAAAGAAGAGATTGAAGTATATATTAATTAAATATAATACAATTGTCAATAAACGATTACTAATCACTATTTTTGAAATATTTATAACTCAAATTTATAAATTCATGGGTATTAAACTATTATAATATCAAATTTGATAAAAAATTATATATTACCTGTACGAATTTGGGCAAGGTTATGTGGAAACTGAAGGCACCTGTGCTTATCACTCTCTTATCAAAGAGCTTTGACATCAAGGCTAGTTAATCAACTTATCTTCTTTAGCAGAAATATTTTTATTAATCTTTAATTTCGTATGAAGTTATGTCATCACATTTTCTTGTTTATAATAATATTATTTTTTAAGTATGTCCTTGATTTATTAGCAATTTTAAATTTAATTCTTATTAACTACCCCAAAATATGAGGATATAGGGTGTATGTATATATATTGACGGATGTATATACATATTAACGGAGCCGCCTTTGTGTTGGTAGGGTGTATTGTATACTGAATACCACATCTTTATATATTTATTTACATCTGTTTTGACCAAATACAGAGAGAGGGAGTTGGCTATTTGCTTAATAAGTAGAATAAAAAAATATCTACATAATAAAAAAATAGAGATAATTAAATAAATCACAAATAAATGGGTATATAAGTAACTATATTTAAGAGAATATATTTAATTTTTCTTTAAAAAAAATATAGATATAGACATTGTAACTAATCTGAACTAAAAGTGAGTATTTCTACAATAAAACTATCCAAAAATAATATAAGCAAAACAGAATTATAATTTTAATAAGATAAAATAAAAAGTGAAGGAATTATGTTAATGTCATGATGAACATAACATTAACATAATTGGGACTCTTTAATAAATACTAAAATATTAAATTAATGCTGTTAGAAATTATTAAGATAAAAGGAATATTTAAGGGTATAGAAATAAATGCAATAAAACTACATTCGAATGAATGAACGTTACCAAATGCTGCATAGTCCAAAAACAGTAAGTTGCTACGTTATTGTTTCTCATTACCAATTATCTATTTCATTAAGTTATATTTCTGAGGTAAATTAATTATTATACTGAGTTGAGACTTTGCTAGTTTTTATTAAAAATTCTGGTACAGCCCGAGAGCACTTGACATATAAATTGACGGAGCCGCCTTTGTTTTATCAAGTGTAACGTGTGGCAATGTTACCGTACATATAGATTTGCGGCTGTCATGATTATGTAACACAATTATACATGTATCAACATTTGTGCAATATAATATAAACTACCTTATGTTCATGTACATAATAGGGTGGATGGAAAAATATTGTGATATAGTGAGTCTCTAACTATGCCTTACAGTATGTGAAGTTTCTTTCAAGCTTTTCATTATTTTTTTGGTTACTCAATTTACTTTATAATTTTCATAATTTTGTTCAAATTAGGAAGTTGAATTATTCATTGCTGAACGTTGTACTATCACAAAAATCGATAAATTGCTCTAGAAGTATCAAAATCGATATAAATGGTAATGTTATTATCGATCCTCATATAAGGGATTGTCCTTTATAACGTTGCTATAAATTAAAATTGCTTCTTATGTTTCGACTAAGACAAATATCTATTTGTAGGGACGAGATAAGCTATTAAAATTATTGTTCATTTACACATTTTTTAAAATTAATATTTGTTCTAATTATATACTAATACAACTTATTATGGTTATTCGGTTTAAGCATATTTTGCAGTTTGTCATGAATATTGCTAAGTATATTAGGTTTCCTACTCGGATGGTAATTGCTTGGTTGGGTAGGTCCTCTAGTTGTGGTTTCTTCTTCAAATTTTTCGGTCATCATTTCTTCTTGGGTTAGTGACTCTTGATACCTTTGTTCGCATTGACTGTATTTCTGATAATAGCCGATGATGATATCTGCTGCCTTTTCTGCCACCATTATAACCGGAGCGTTCGTGTTGGCACCAGGATTCTTCGGCATGACGGATGCATCCACTACCTTCAACCTATTTACACCCCGGACACCCAAATCTTTCGAGGATACGACGGAATCGCTTCTCTTAGGGCCCATCCTGGCTGTCCCGAAAGGACGGTCCGTTAGTTCTGAATATTCGGCAACAGCACACGCAATATACTCAACTCCGTGCTTGCCGTGGCACTTTGGTTGGACGTGCTCTGTGTACAGTCGAGGAGAGTACTTGGACATCGTACGCGAGTTCATAAATTCGAAAAGTTTTTCGATCCCTTTCTCTAGAACCTTCTTGTCGGTCTCGTCGTGGAAGAAGTTAGGGTCAACAAGAGGAGGATCTCTGAAATCTCCAGTTTTCAACTTTATCTTGCCAACGCTCTGCGGATGTATGTTGACGACCCAGGCTTTGATGATCTGCTTGTCCCCAAGATCATCCGCAGGCGCAGCGCTGCAGTAGATCGTCTGGACGGAGGGTGGTCCCGCTTCAAGAGGATTGAAGAAAGACGTGGCTTCAGTTCCTCCCGGGGCCATTGTCAAAGGACCTCCTTTGTGTTTCGCGAACGCCATTATGCTCTTATTAGTTTTCCAAACGCTCTCCGTCACAATCTTGGCGAGTTCGTTGACTTGGAAGTAGACTGGGACATGGATATGGTCTTGATAATACTTTCCCACAGGGAGGTCGACCACTACTTCAATGTTGTGTTTGTTCAGTTCCTCACGAGGGCCTATTCCGGACTGCATCAACAGTTTGGGAGTCTCTATCGCTCCTGTCGACAATATTACTTCCTTCTTAGCGAAGACCTTGTGGACCTTACCATCCCTGTGATACTCTACACCTCTTGCAGTCTTGTCTTCTATGATGACTTTGCTCACCATCGAGTCCATTATTATGTCTATATTCTTCCTGGATCTTATCGGATCGAGGTACGCTTTGACAGTGCTTTCTCGGAGTGGTCCATTCATCGTGTACTGAAGGTAGTCGATAACGTCGTTCTGTTCGCCTGCATTGTAGTCGCTGAAACGCCACCCGATCTCTTCGCCAGCCCTGACGTAGTCCTTCCTCAGCGGGGTCACGAACCTGGGATATTGGACGTTGAGAGGTCCGCTGGTAGAGTGCGTCCCGGAACCTAGCAAGGACTTCTCGGTCATGTTTTCCGCCATCATGAAGTATGGCAAAACCTCCTCGTAGCTCCATCCTGAATTGCCGAGTCGCGCCCATTCGTTGTAGTCTTCCTTGTCACCTCTGTTGTAGATCATCCAGTTGATGGTACTGCAGCCACCCATCACTTTTCCTTTGGGTGCTCTGCATTTCCCCTCCTCACCTGAAAGAAACATCCTTTTATACTAAAGCTGAATTTACGGATCACGTACATATCGTCGCCAGGAGGTCGAGTAACGAATGTGATAAATCTCATATTTTGAATTACTTAGTTTTATTAATGTATCAGAAGCATATTTTCAAAATTAAAACTATGGGACTCAATAAGAGTTCCCACTATTAGTGGAATCTCCTGTGAAAAAAACACAATGTACTAAAGTTGTATAATTATCGTTTCATAAGACATGCTGATGGTTTCAAGTACTTACTTAAGCAAGCTTGGTGCTGCTTCACCGTCGTGTAGTTCCAATCTTTTGCCGTATTTGCGAGGAATTCTGCAAGGAATGGCGTATCTGAAATGTAGTCATCTCTCCAACCTGCCTCGATGAGAAGAACTTTCCAATCTGGGTTTTGAGACAATCTGTTTGCCAGGACACAACCTAAGAAAATATTTTTTGGACAATGTAATTGTATCGAGAAACTTCTGGGATATGATTCCTTAAAAAATAAAGTTCACTTAAAAACATTGCGGTTGTAGAAATTACTCAATTACTTAAGCTCTGTTGACTCATTAAATTATTTATACCCAACAGTCGGTCTTGAATACGAACCTAAATATCAGTAACGCAATACTCTATGTAATAAGCTACTATACTATTCTATATACTACTATACTCTTCTATATACTACTATACTATTCCTAAAGAATAATATACAAGAGGAAATATATAACGTAAATTGTTAACATTGCCCAAGTTATTTATATTTGAAAACATAGGTAATAAACATAAATCAGGAAGGAAATGTGGAAGAGCAACGATGCCGGAGCAACGATTGGGACTAAAAACAAGAACGTCAAACTAAGATGCCTGGCATATGCTGACGATCTGGCTTTAATGGCGGAGACTGAAAGTGAAGCAATAGAGCAGTTGAAAACTTGAAAGGAAATAGCTGAAAAGGCAGATTTACAGATATCGTTTGAGAAAACAGAATTAATGACTACAGATAGAAAATTTAAAAAGAAAATAGTTGTGACAAATTACGGAAGAATTAAAGTAACAAATAAATTCAAGTACCTGGAGGAAATTATATGTAGCAATGGGTCGGAGAAGGAAAGCTTAAAAGAGAAAATAACTAAATTGAAAAGACTAAGCTTCGCGACAAGCAATTTATATAATAAAAGGAGCCTATCAACACACGCGAAGATAAGACACTACAATACGGTCGTCAAACCGGTGATACTGTACGGGATGGAAACCACTTCCCTCTCCAGCCTAAGGAAAGTGTTAGAAGAAGTAGGGATAGAAGAAGAATTTACGGTCCAAAGAAGACACAGGAAGGGTACAGGTTGAGATCTAATAATGGAATATACAAAGAAGTGAATGATTTGGAAATGGACATAAGAATAAGAAGATTAAGGTTCTACGGACATATGGTGAGGATGCACCCTAAGAGATTAAATATAGAAATCTTCTATGAAATGAGAGGGTACAAGAGTGCTGGGGTTTACATCAAACAGATGGAGGAAGAAACTAAAAGATTGAAAATAACAGACCAAGGCTGTTTCGATAGGGATGATTATGGGAAGAAACTCAAAAAAATTAAGGACCTTGTGGAGAAAAGAATAGCGTGGACTGAGGAATGAAGGAAAGAACAATAGGAAATAATGATGAAAAGGTGGGAAGAAAGAAGGAAGGAGAGAATTAAGTGAAAATTGTTATATTCGCGTGGTCTCTAAGGCCGTTCCGTGAAAAAAACAAAACATAAATTGTACGAAAAATATTAAAACACTTTTTTTAATTCAACAAAGGTATTACAAATTTGAATTTAAAAAATTTCGCTAGTTTAAGCACTTTTATGGCTCAAAAACGACATCTAAACAAATTTAAATTCTCTAACTTAATTTAGTCTAGCTGTAGAGGACTTTTCTAAAGAGAACTTTCGTCATAAAAATTTATGTAAACATATTGAAAATTGGAATGAACTTTGTGCCTTTTAGGAACCTAAATATTCTGGGTGAGCCCCTGGTGACACCACAGCGTCGATCTTCGACTGTTAACAGATTAAATAATTTATCCATCATAGCTTCCTATAAAGTTAATAAGCGCTGCGGCGACTGGAAAGTGCCTGACGAGTATACCGAGGCGTAGGTGGGAAGATTGCGTTAAGAGTGATCTGATTGGTTTAGGTTTGGGTAGTGATCCGTGGACGGAAGTTGGTAAGCAGAGATTGCTGGAATCGGGAACGAGCCTTCGGGTTCGCTAACCCTTTTATTATTATCTATCTTACACAGCTGGATTCAAACTCGGAATTTAATCACCCCAAGATACTCCTCCCCGTTAAAGCAAAAAAATAAATAATTTTTTTACGATAACAATAGTTCCTCTTGCTAAAAAAATATTAAGTACCTAGGACTATGTATTATTACCTGCAGACCCGGCTCCGGCTATTATGAAGTCGTACTCCGGAGCGACGTCCACTTGCGGCGTGTTCGGAGTCCTTAGGGTGTCGTCGAGCTGTTCCGGGAAGTGGATCCTCAGGAGAGCCAGGAAGGTCGCCCAGAACTCTTTGGTGCCGAGGACCATGATGGAATTAGGGGCGAAGATATCAAGAGATCATTAATATACTGAAGGCTTTGGAGTCGCACGACATCCTTTTAATGCAAATGCCTTATCTCCTTACCATTGTGCTCGACTGACAATGGCTGTCCCTTACATATTTGTATTTGATATCTATTAATATTATAATTATCTCGCTAGACAATAGCCTGAGTTTCCTCGTGGTTTCATCTGCTTTAAATATAGTTTAGAAATATTTGGGTTTTGTCAATCAATAAGTTCCTAGGGTTGATGATTGTTTCAGGTAATTAATACCAATACACGTGTACTATCAAGAACCAGAATACTCGTGGTACCATTGTCACGACAGGCAATACAACATTAGCAAGGAGAGAATAATATTGATAAATGTTGTTTTAAATAAATCGATTTTTTGGTTCGATCTTTTATAATATCGAAAAATTACATCTGTTCCTAAATAAAATTAGTCTAAAATACAAAATTACCAAACAGCGGTTTTCGTTTCTACAGTTGTCCTACTCAGGTGGTTCATCTTCATAGCGCTAAATCCATTTGAACTAGACGATTTACCTGACAAGCGTTCGTTCCAGCTCACCATTGTCTTTTCCATAATTCTGCATTTGATAAAAGATAAACGAGACTTGTGGAACAATGCAGATAAATTATTGTATGATTATAAATTTACCCATGTAATTATGTCTTTCGGAATTTGAGATATATTATTAATATCCGTTTTCTACCCTTTGCGGGTTTAAAACTGAGATGGGGACATGTCCAACCACTAGAAGTTGTTAAAAAACCCCCCCAAAAAAAACCTGTACCACTACAACCCATGAAGGGTCTGGGGTTCAGTACATGGTAGAGACTGTACTGTTTCATGGACAACGGTTCTGCAAGGAGGTGACTTGTCCTAGGTCACGCTCGACCGCCAGATTATTTTTGGTACCCTATTTTTATAATATTTTATAGAGGCTGGATGGGTCCCAGGAGGGTCCTAGATCCTATATGATCCATCTTCCGCTGCAAACAGACTAAATAAAAATCATGGCCTGCAGTGGGAATTGAACCAGGATTTCCGGCATGGTAACTCAGTACTCTACCACTGAGCCACTCCTCCCCCTAAGAAGTTGTTAAGCATCTTTAAATTCATAGAAATTTTCTTACTACCCTGTATGTGCCAAAGAGAACTGCTTGTTGAACTTCCCTAGAAAAGACATCAACCGGAAGTTCTAGACTCTAAGTACTATTCATCCTCTCAACTTTATCAGGTCTATTGTGACACACGTATACCATAACGCACCATGTGTTCAGTGATCCATGTACAGATCGAAATTATTTTTTTTTAATTTTCTAAAAAGTTTATTTGGACTGTAATTATAATATGGAGAAATTTCTTCGTATAGTTTGAATTTTCTCGCCAGGAGTTGGTGATACAATGTCGCCACATTATTATGGATCTGTAGATATTCCGTACCAGCCAGCGCGCCACATCTTGCTGTGATATGCAGGATAAATTCTTATCTCCTTTCAGCATCCAGTCTTCTGTATGACCTTGTAGCTAGCCTTCCTGCTGTTAACGATTTAATTGATTCCTTTATCTGTAGACGCGACATAATTGATGAGATGTGAGATCCTCGACATTATTCAGTCTAAGCACATTAATGCCAGTATCCAAACTCGACGTACCAAGATAAATCCTTGTTGTTTTTGAAAGGAAATATCGGCCTAGGGTTGATTCTTGGTTGCGTCAGACTTTTTCTATGCCTAGAAGACACCAATCCTTCTCTTGAAGGCTTGTGCTTGGCAATTGTATTAAGCCAAAGATACACCTCAAAGCCGGTATTACCCAGGTGATCATAGCCTTGTCTTTTTGCAGCTAGCTTGCAACTGGGTGTTTAATACTTTTCGCAACCTCATTATAAACATTGTTAGAATCTGTTCCTGCATGCTCTTTCTTGCAATTCTGAGGTGCAGGTGCTTACCTAAATATTTATAAAGCTGAGGAGCATTTAGTTCCTTGATGCAGTTTTATTTTTCATTTAGCAGCACGTTGTCGAGGCTGATGGCCATTCCCTAGATCTATACTACTTTTAGCAACTATAATAGTTTGAAATTAACAACAGAAGTGACTAAACGTGTTTGCATTTTATTTTATGATGAGCTCGTAGTAGCCCATTATATCCCTTCAAATAATTCGGGCCATTAGACAATCTGCTTGGTATTATTGGTATTATTATCATGGTCTATATTTTCTTCTCGCATTTGCAGGTTCAAAACAGAGATGGGGAACAAGTCCAACCATCTGCAGTTATTATTTTTGGTTTTTATATTTTCCTAAATATTCAGAAATTTTCTAACGATCCTGGCTGTGTCTAGGAGAACTGCCTGTTGAGGCTCCTTTAAAACCTCGACCGGAATTCCCAGCTTCTCAATACCCTCCACCGTGGATTTAGGAACCAATCCATTCGTGGAGATTACAATAGGTGTTACCACCACGCTTTCCATATCGTAAAGCTCCTTAAGCTTAGCCGCAAGTTCTTGATACTTCCGAAGTTTCTCTCCAATAGTTGAGTTCACATTATTGTCGTTAGGGATCGCAATATCAATTATACTTGCTTTCTTCTCACTCGACTTTATAAGGAGGATATCTGGCCTATTATGATGCACAGTGTGGTCCGTTATAATGGACTCATCCCAATATAGCTTAAGGGGACCTTAATTATTATTATTATTATATAATATTCACTATATTATATAGTGATTCTTATATTTATAAAGAAAATTGTAACTTCGATCTTAAAACATGGCTTTATACAAGAAATCGAAACAAACAAATATGTTTTTCAACAACGGATTTAAGTTTTCATGCATACATATTGTTTTTAAAATATAAAATTTATTCAAAAATTAGACGGGACAAACTGGCCAAGTTTAGGAGGAATGATGACAAATACACTATCTGACTTCTCTGGAAGCTCTGCAGGTTTTTTCCCAGTCAGGGGCATTACTTCGTATGTTCTAGAATCGTCTGAATAAACGTTTATTTTTGTAATCGCCCAGAAAACTTTAGGTTCGCCTGAAATCATACAATTTACAATTTACTCGTTTAAAATTAATCATAAGTAAATAAAACATTAATAATGTACGAAATGGTGCTAAATTTGATTATTTCAATTCATATAGCAATAAATTAAAAGTTTGCACCGAAATACCATCCTCTACCTTGGTACAACAAAGATCAACGTGTTCAAACCTTTGACATTTAAATAACTGGACGTGTAAGATGCACATTAATTGTTAAAACAACTATTGTATTCCCATGGAGTATTGTGATAACAATTATTAATTGTCCTTCCTCACCCTTAAGGGATACCTTAAAAGGACTATTAATAATGCACATATATGGATTGTTTAACCTATATAACAATAACCTATGTATTTTTAAAAATTTTAAAATTTTAAGTGGAAAATAATTGACTGGATAGTTCTAATTATGGATTGAATTGGTCAGGGGGTGCAGTCAACGATAACAGAAAATAAGAAGAACTTATTTCTTAATTTTGCCAACGTTTCGGCCTACGGTTTAGGCCATCTTCATGACAAATAGCGGTTGGCTCGGCTATGGTGACTTATCAAACTAACACTTGTAAACGCGCAATGCAATCAATCATTGTATATTTTAAACATTTTTGTAGTACTTAGATGTTTATCGTTCCCAAAAGTTCTCGCCAAAGATCTAGGACGATCCAGTCTCCTTCTCTAAGCCCCCTCGCTGGCATGCTCTCCTCAACATCCTGCAAAAATCTCTTCTTTGATCGCCCTCTTTTTCTCCTCTCTGTAGGGCAATTCCTCTGAAGGCGAGCCGAATGAATCCGCACCGCTCAGACCGAGCCGAGGGTTGTTGTACTTCAAAGTGAGCACGCATTCGTTTCGGGCTCGGTTGGTACGGGGAAAAACTCGAGACGCCCCGAATGGCCGAACAACCAATCCCCTCGCTACTCCGAACTCCCCCTCCCTTTTTAAGCCTACTTACACTTGAGTGGTAAATTCGAACGTGCAAGCGACAGTCTCTTTGAACTCTTTGTGCACGCGTTAGTCTCTATTGTATAGAGGATACCCTAGTTGTTTCCTGCTCTACCTGTTGCCATATCGAACCGTTAGGGACATTTTGAATTCTGAAAATGGAACAACATCTCAAGAAGTTCATCTCCATGGCCTGCCTCTCCACTTTTTTTGTTATTGACCATGTATCGGATCCGTAGAGGGTAACATGCTCCATGACAAGAGCAACTTGTTTACTCCATAGAAAGGAGATTAGACACCCAATAATTCATTTCTTCAGTAAACCTAAATTTATTGATATAAGTTTGAACAATAATTAGTTTAATATTAATTTGTTGTTTCATTAAGATTATGTTATCTAGTTATTAAACGCAATTTTAATGGTGACACACATCTTAAACACACAGTTATATAAGCTTTTCATCCATAGATATGGTCGATTTTTATTAAAAACACGATGATTTTTGATAAAAAGAAATTTATTAAAAAATTATAATCTGACTGTTATAAAACCACTTATTAACAATTATTAGTACACAGTGAAACTTCCTCTATTATCCAGATTATGAGAATCGATATATCGACTCCATTCAGATCATCGATAATGGTTTAAATAAAAATCATTATAATTCATTTGTATTTACTGTTCTTTTGATGGTGATTATTTTTAAATGTATATTAAAAAAATATATTTTTGTTCTTTTGATGGTGATTATTTTTAAATATATATTTAAAAAATATATTTTTGTTCTTTTGATGGTGATTATTTTTAAATATATATATATATTTTT
Source organism: Troilus luridus (assembly GCA_964056705.1). Classification (NCBI taxonomy): domain Eukaryota; kingdom Metazoa; phylum Arthropoda; class Insecta; order Hemiptera; family Pentatomidae; genus Troilus; species Troilus luridus. The sequence goes on along the minus strand of OZ057413.1, from coordinate 136,093,005 downwards.
GGAACCGTTCAGAGGCGTTTTATCCTGACCAACCCAATATCAATCTGCAACTTTCTTCTAAACGAATAGTGACTGGAAACGAAAAGTGGATCACCTACGACAATGTAATGCGCAGTAGATTGTGGACATTTGCGGACGAGCTGTCTAATGCAACCACGTAAGTAGTCCTACATCCGAAAAAGATTTTCCTCTCCATAGTGGCATTATCTGGCTCCAACCCATGCTGCTTTATGAGGTTTTGTCCGTAACGGCTACAGCGCAAAAGTTAGTGCAACTTGATTTGGATGTTTTATTACACCCATTGTATTCTTCGGACCTTGCGTTGTCCACTTATTCTGAACTTGTTCAGGGACTTCCAAAGCTCCCTCAACGGAAAATCGTTCGCTGATAAGAGATGTGAAAAGGTATCTCGATCATTTTTTCGCTTCTAAGTTGTTATCTTTTAAAAAAATAGCAAGAGGCCTTTAATAACAATGGCAAATTCATCAATGAATAAAAGTTAAGCTGTTATTTGAATGAATTAAACTTGTCTTTTTGTACCATTCAAAAACCGGACGATCTTCTGGATCCAGCCAATATTTGTCGTATAAATGATTGCAGCTAGCTAAATAATCTTAAACAGTACGTTTTTAAATGATGAGGAATGGTTGACTTTAGATATAATAAATAATTTGGAAAATAGTCGGGGTTGGATTTAATAGAATTGTAGACACCACAATATGTATACATACTTATTATTATGTTAGTGTTGGCCTAACTCTTAAGCCTGGTTTACATTGGTATAGAGAGAACTACTAACTAGAAAACTTAATTTTTATTTGTGCCGACGTTTCGACCTACTTTGTAGGCCACCTTTAAGGCCAATAGGAGTGGCTGCTCATTGAAAACAAATAAATAAAAAAGTTTTCACTTATTTGTGTGTATATTTTGACTGCACCCCCCAATAATTTCCATCCTCCATTACATTGGTATAATTGGTAGTAGAGTTGGGTGGTAGAGTGCTTATTATTCCCCTACTAGAATAATGTAAACAGGTTGTGCTAGTGACAGTAGAGTACTACAGATAGCAGCAGGGGAGGTAAAGTGGTTGGAGCACTTGTGGAATAGTAGACTCTACTGTCCCGTCCCCACTTCCACAATCTTCTCTACTCTACTGGTTTGTTTGTTGACTGTACCAATGTAAACAAACACAGAAAATTAAAAGCAATTTCTAATTTAACACGTGCTGGTATTGCATCTCTCATGAATGTGCCTATTTTCTGAATATGCGGCTTAATTAAGTTCAGCCGTGTTTCAAAACTATCAGGTGTCATTCTCAAGCACATTTTATATTCTTCTGGGTCATCCAAAGCCAGTTATCTTAAAAGATCAGCAGATGCTCCCCAATTTATCACGTCCCTCAATCCCTTACCCAAATTCTTTTTTGCCTACTAGTTTCTTCCTCTATAACTTCCTCATTTTCATTTAATAAAATATCTGCACTAAACATTTTTTAGCAACGGCTCGGTATTGTTGTCTAACCTGCTTGTTCATTATTACGCACGTTTAATCGAACTATCTTTTCAAATTATTGGGTCGTAACGGATGAAATGTCAGCTTCGTTTATTTAAAGTTTTCTTTTCATTAGGGATTAGATTATTTGTACACAAACAATTATGTTATGTATACTGTTTGAAAGATCATTTAAACATTTTTCATTATCAGTCTTACTTTTCCTTTTGAAAGTAAAGCAACGTTTTAAATCACTGAAGATACAGTAAGCGAAAGAACGATATTCCGTTGGTTTGAAAAATTTCGGTCTGGGGATTATGCCAAAAAAAAAAGTTGAAAAAGCTGGTCGAAGCGGGCCCTTCCCCCAAACCACTCGTGAATTAGGTTCACAATTTGGAGCAAGTGCCATGACTGTTTCCAGGCACCTTAAGGAGCTTGGCAAGACAAAAAAGCTGGAAATAAGGGTACCACATGAATTAACCGAGGCCGAGCAGCTCACCCTATTTTTTTTTTCAGGAGCTGAATATAGAGGTCCTTCCTCACCCACCATATTCTCCGGGACCTTTCTCCAACTGATTTTTACTTTTTCCGTTGTTTGGGTAATTTTTTAAGAAATAAAAAAATCGACAACGAAAATGCCCTGAAATCGGCCTTCCGAGACTTCGCTTCTTCCTGGACACTTAATTTCTACATAGCGGGGATAGAAATGCTTGTTTCACGTTGGGAGAAGTGTATTGAAAGCGAAGGATCCTATTTTGATTAATAAAAGTATTGTTTAATTTTTTTTTTTTTGGTAATAATTTAAATTTACACCTTCACTGACATTTCATATATTACAACCCAATACTAGCAAACGTGAATACAGTTACTCCACCAAAATGAGCATAGTAGAGTATTTTAGAAAAAAAGTATGCTAGTGAACTCTAATACTAATTATATTAATGTAAAACAGGCTTTAGGCAGTCATCTGAGCTGAGAAACAACATAATAACATTAATATAATACCAAAGACGATTATTTTTATTGTTGGTATAAGTATTAGAGACTATTAAAATGTTTGTGAATACTAAAAACTTTTAATTTCTAGTAAAAACTAAAAGTAATTTTATTTATATTATTCAGTGTTGCCGGTTTACTTGTTTATAAAATAAATTATTAAACTAGTGTGTTGGCAACACTGGATAGTATATTAGTTGTGATAATTACTTTTTGGCTCATTACTTAGTTTTCTTTAGTAACTTTTTCTTCTTTGTTAGATATTATATCTTTTATCCTTTTCTTTATTTTTATCTTTTTTCATTTCTACATATCATAATAACTTCATATTGCTTTTTAAATGCTCCATCTTGAAACATTTTCTACTTTGATTTACATTAAAGTAAGTTTTGAATAACTTTATTTGAATTTTCTTCATTTATATCTCATACACAATACTTAATACAACATAATCAATTATGTAATTTTAGTTATCATATATTATTATATTCATAAAGTTCATTTCACTCTTTTCATAAATTATTTTGTAAAACAATCTTTTGTTCATTATATTACATTATTCTTAATAAAGAAGTTATACTTATTGCTGCGTTTAATTCTATTGACTGCACCCCCAATTATTTTCTATATTAATTATTTTGGTAATTATTCCGCAGGTTGTTGCTTTAAGTTGAGTCTCTAGTTTTATCTTTTCATTCATTCCCCTTTTAATATTTTCCAACTTCTATTTTTAGTATGGAAAATAGAATATAATTAAGAAATGTTTCTGAAGGTATTCTAATGATGTTGTAAAACCAAGCATTGTTCAAACCAGACTCAATTCACACAGAAATAATAAAAAAACCTGTTTGCTCTGAAGTGTAGTTTACCTTGTAATTAAAATTCTCAATATTCAATTATTGATGATAATTAAAACAACAGAGGAATAATCCAATTAATAATAATAAATTCTTTACCTATTCTGGGACGTCACTTTTGAAAAACAATACAGTTATTCTATACAGGGTATTATTATGTCTTAGAGTATTATGTAATTACATTTAATTAATTAATACAATTTAAGTTTAATTGAAATGATATAATATATCAATTACAAAAGATTTAAAATTAATTTTAATTGTATTAACAGTATTTTTCACTAATTCTTTCTCATTTGTTAATTTCAATTTTAAATCTTTTGTAATTGATATATTATATCATTTCAATTAAACTTAATTCAAATAATTATTGAATTGAAACTTGTAAATCTAGGATTCACTGTATAAAATTTATATTTATAAATGTTAGGCATATAGTAAACATTTCTTGACAAGAGTTATTGTAAATAATTAATTCAAATATTTCTATCAAATAATATTTATTTTCTAGATAATTTTGGCTGTATATCATACATACCAGTTGCAGGACGGTTTTCTGTCAGCACCGTATTACAGCAACAATTTTCTAAGTTCTCTTCTCCATAAGAACTACAGCAACTGTAAGTCCTAAATTATATCCCAAGCTTCATTAATATGCTTGTATTGTTATTATTTAAATATATAAATATATATTAGATTTATCAATTATTTCATTAAAATGATCTGTGATAATCTTAGGAAAATTGTTTACTATAGATACATTTTCAGATATTTTTATTAGGAAATTTTGTAATAACCAATTTTTTTTAGATTATATAATATTTTAGGTATAGCCAAAGTTACTAAATATTGTTAATAAAACTTTTACAAGAAAAGGTGATTTATATTATACTTTAACTCTGACATTACTCTTCTTGGTTACTTGCCTTGATAAATTTTATACCAAAGTAAAATTTACTAAAATTCTATACAGAATTATACAGATAACATAATTTTTTGAATTATGAAATTAGTTTTTTAAATATCGATCTAGGGTTACTAAAGAAAAGGGAAAAGCTAAAGCTTTCCAATTGATCAGAATTAGAAACTAAAGAAAAAAAAGTCATCTTTTAGATAGTCCACAAAGCTTAAAACTGATAACAATTTTCATAATAATTTTTGGTTTGACTATTTTGGGTATTATTATTAGGGAGCAGAGTGGCTCAGTGGTAGAGCACTGAGTTGCCATGCCAAAAATCCTGGTTCAATTCCCGGTGCAGGCAAGACTTTTATTTAATCTGTTGGCAGCCAGAGATGGACCCTACGGGATCTAGGACTCTCCTGGGGCTTACCAAGCCCATATAAAGTGGGTACCCAATATATGGTGAAAATTTAGGACAAATCACCTTACTGCACAACCGTTGTCCATGAAACAGTATAGTCTCTACCATGTAAAATTCATTGAAATCATTACAATTATTACTGCTTTAAGTTAGTAAAATTTAAAACTATCGTTGTTAACTTTATCCGATCAGGGGAAACTGTAGAGAAAACTTAGGAGAGTGTAATAATTCGAAGTTATACTGCTGTGGTTTAATTAATAAAGTGGAAAAATTAAAATGATAGGAAAAATGAAAATACTGATATTCCCCTATTTTATAATATTGAATTTCTGGTTTGTACGATTTGCAAAGTACCTCATCGAAGTAAACGAAGTTGCAGTCGTACTTCCTGGTGAGCACAAGCTATTATGGCTCGGGAACATTCTATCTTGAATTTTATTATCTGGACTTGCAGCCTCAAACGGTGATTTCACATCAACATTATTAGTAAATGGCTTACTAAAAAGATGACTAAACTTATTATCTGTAAAAAAAATAAAATGAAATAAATATAATAATAATGTCCTAAAAAATGAACCACATCATTTGACATACCTTTTTGCTGATCATATTCACATTCCTTCTTCTCGACTGGCCTTTTTCCTGGACGTAAAATTGCCTTAAAGCGTTTTATTTCTGTCTTAATATTAGAATTATTTTTGTCTGCACTATTAAATTGAATTGTATACTAGGAAAATAAAGAAGAATTACTTCTAGGATTTTGCTTCTGTTTACAATTTAAAATATTGACTAACAGATTCTTAATTACTTGAAGGGAACTAGGACAACCACGTGTTGGTTCAGAATCTACATTCGACGTCGACTCTTCTATATTGTCGCTCGAGCCTTGAGTTAGAAAAGGTGTATCGGTCCAATCCTTCAAAACAAAGCAATTTTATTCTATCAAACAAAATTTTGACAATAAAGAAATTAGAATTTATCCTAGAAATAATTTTTTCATTTCAGGGTTTTCAATTATCTTCTTAAAATGTATCAGAGTAATTTTTGCCTTTCATCAATAAATATGGCATTCATTATATTTTGAAATAAAATCATATTTATTATTTGTAATTTTACTAATAACAAGGTAGTCATTATATTTTTATATGTTGAATAATATCAAATGACCTTGTATATATTTATGAAAGAAAATGCTCATAAAACATAATTATATTATAATTCTGTTCTATAATTTTAACTACAATTTTTAATCTTCTACTATGATTCTGTCCTAATTCTTAATTTTTTCATTTGTTACTATGTAGGATTTAAACAGTATCTCTTTGTCATTACATAATTCAACCCCTCAGGTTTTTATTTCTACTACTTACTACATATAACATTATTCCATCATTATAATACATATAGTGTTCTTGTGTGTCATGTGTTATATTAATTTCTTTGTATATTGTATATTTAGCCCTGAAGAAGATCTGCAACGTTGGCTTATCAATACAAAGTTCTCCCTAAATAAGAGAATTTTCTTGACCCGGACCATATTCTTCCTCTTATTATATTTTATTACTGAATCATTCCCTTGTTATTTTGCTATGTTTTATTATCCTTTCGATTTCTTTCCATTCTTATTATTTACGTTTATATAAACTGTTATTCTACCGTGTTACTGCAGTGTTTTATATAGTTTTTTCTGTTTCTTTTTTCTTAAGTCGTTAAAATAGCCTAAATCTTAGGCCGAAACGTAGGGACAATAAAGTATCTCATTCTTATTTTATGTATTCATTGACTTCACCCTCTGATTAAAAATATATTTCAGTACCTTCTAGTAGTGCCCAAAAATTTCATTGTAAGTTAAGTATTTACTGAGCTTTCAACTACCATGGTTTAATATTGAGGGTTTGTATTTTTTCCCAGTTATTGATATAAAAGTACAACGAAAAATATTTGGCGCTGCCACAAGCCCTGTTCTCAAGAGTATTTACATGGTAACTGTTACTATATAAATGTTCATTTGTAGAATGTAACCAAGTGAAAAAAGAACATTTCGTATTGATATGTGGTTTATGACCATTGATCATGCCTAACTGGACCTCGAATCAGTAGCATCCTTATCTATTGGATAGTTATTATTTATTAACAACATAATTTTTGAACAGAAACGTATATTTCATTGCGTCAATTCGAATATATATAAGATTGTGTTAATATAATTGTCATTTGTGAATAAGAAGCTACGGGTATGAACATCCATTTCCAGAGTTTGCCACATATTAGTATTTTCATATAAAATATATAATACCTTTGGTAATAAATAATATATTTTTATTAAGAGTTTTATGCTATTTCCAGATTTGTTAATATGTGATACGATGATTTTCTGCTTTATAATAATTGCTTAGATATACATTTAATTCCTTAAATATAATAAAAGTTCTAAAAAATCAAAGTATCATAAAAAGCTTTTACTAAAATGTCTGATCCCAAAAAAACAGAAAAACTAATTACAAATCAGTCATATCAAAACTGACTAAGATAAGATAATGTCTGAAGATGGGCATGAATACAATTATGTAAATAATTTTTTTTATTTAATAAAATAAAAAAAATAATGTTTTCTCTTAAGATAAAATAAAATAAATTGATTAGATTAATTTAAAAAAAATCTAAACAAGTAAAACACTCCTAGAAAAAGAAAAAGATTAAATGAATAAATTTTTATTTGAAAAGAAAAGATATGTCCAGGACTGGGACTCGAACCCGGGTCGCCCACGTCTCTAGCGTGGTGCTCTCCCAACTGAGCTAACCTGGCTCGCATCTCGGTCAGACATATCCTATCTTTTCACTGATCCCATATCCCCGTGTTCTCGCAATTTGGGATGTATACAAGTGGAAGAATCCTCATTGAAGATTACTTTAATTAGGATCTTCTTGACTTACGTCATTATATATTATTTTATTTTATTTTCATTAATTGTTATAATTTTTAAATATTTTTATTTGAAAAGAAAAGTCCAGGACCGGGACTCGAACCCGGGTCGTCCAAGTCTCTAGCGTGGTGCTCTCCCAACTGTCAGACATATCCTTTCTTTTCACTGATCCCGTAGGAGGTTGGGAGAGCACCAGGCTAGAGACGTGGGCAACCCGGGTTCGAGTCCCGGTCCTGGACTTATCTTTTCTTTTCAAATAAAAATATTTAAAAATTATAACAATTAATAAAAAATAAAATGAAATAAATTATAAATGAATAAATGTTGAGACGAATCCAAAACATAATGGAAAGATGAAAAAATAAAGTATAAGATATAAAAATATAACATCATTTATAATGTAACCATCAAAAGCTAAATAAGGAAAAAAATAATGTTGTTGACAAGAGAGGTTGACTTACTGTTTTGTTTCTGAGTACGGTAATATTATTGTCAACTTGTACTTCTTGTGATTGGGTTACTTCTACTTCTGTGGTGTCGCATTGCTCTTTTTTTGTTTCAGATTTAATTCGGTCTTTTAGAATTTCTTCTGTTTCCTTAGAGCTCATATCTTCGGTTTGATTTGTCGAGTCTTCAGTTTGGTATATTGTGTCTGTCCCAGTATCTTTGATATGTTTGACCTTTGATTTTCTTCTTCTTTTTTTGCTCTTTCTAAAAAAGTTTGATGGAAAAATAGAGTATACACTTAGTTTTTTTTAAATATTTAAAATTATAACTGTAATTCCAATGAAATCTTTTATTTATAATATGAAGTTGTAAAACGTTTGAAAATAAAATAATTACAAATGATTTCAGATAATTTTTTGTTTTGTGGAAGAAAATGGTCCGGGTAGATTTCTCTGAATATTAACATGTCCTGTTCTGTTTTATTGCTATTTTAATCTCTATTATGTATTTCCCTACCTTCCTGTCACTTGGTTATTAATACTATACATTCATTCATTTTAACCTTTATTATGTATTTATCCTCATACAAGACTGAAAAGACAAGAAACTGCTTGACGTTTTCGCCTACTTCAACACTTACTGGACAAACGCTCTAAGCTACCAATTAATTACAAAAGAATCATTTACATGACAGTTGTCAGACCTATTTGGACATAAAGAGTTAAGCTTTGGGGCTCTACTAAACCATCCAATTCATCTCATATCCAATCCTTCGTAAAATCCTCAATGCTCCTTATTATGTCACAAACAAACTCATCCATCATGATCTTAATATCCCATATGTTACTGATTTGGCCCAAAATAGATACCTATCCTTCCACGACAAGCTCCATACACACTCGAATCCTCTAGTCTCTCAACTTGCTTCCCATACTATTCCTGATAACCCTCTGAGGTGTCTGAAAAGAAGATGGCCTCGAGACCATCTACTATAGAACTTTATTGGAGTGCTGCCGATGGGTAGTTTCTCCACATGTGTTTTTCATGTCATAATGTACATATCAGCAGATTTACTAGTTATAATCATATTATAGTTGTAGATATCAATAAATTAAATTTTAAAAAAATAAAAAATAATAATGTATTTACCATGCTTAGGAAAAATTGTTTAATGTTCATTTTCTACGTTTACCATGCTTTTATTATGCTTCTATTTTTTTCTTTTTTTTTTCTTTGCTTAACAATTTTTTAATTTTCAGTTGTCTGTATTTTGCATATTTAGCCCTGAAGAAGACCTACAAAGTAGCTCGAAACGTTGGCTACTCAATAAATATTTCTTGATATTTAAGAGAAATTTATTGACCTCTACCCGCACCATTTTCTTCCACATATTTATTCAAGGTCAACTATTTTCATTCAAAATTTTTTGTTTTAATTGAGCCAATAAAGATCAAAAATGGATAACTCAGTAATTTCAAAAATTTACTTTTTCACATTTTTTGCTAGTTTAGTCCGGCAGTTTTGTCTACAACTTTTTCACCTTATTTCTCATAGTTTTAGTCCGTTTATGAAGTTAAAGTTCTTGGAGCATGAAATGGCCTTACTAAATTACAGAAAAATGTGAAAAAGTAAATTTTTGAAATATCGGAGATATCCTCTTTTGATACTAAATTATTCTAAATGTAACACAATACAAATAATACAAAGTAGGTAGAAACGTCGGCACACATAAAATATAATAGGTTTATACTTATTTGTTGTGTAATTTTTGACTGCACCCCCAACTATTTCCATCCTACATTAGTACCTACCAGTCAACGAATTTCTTTCCTACTAAATGTATAATGTCTGTTTTGTTTTTTTATATCATAAACTGTTTAATTTTGGTCTAGACTGTTTGAAAAAGATGTACTGATGATAATAAGTATATTAAGGTGTGGTCATATTTTTGCCAAACGTTGGAAAATCGCATTTATACACGTAAAAGGATGGTTTTGCTTGGATTGTCTGTGTTAGTGTATGATAGTCTTCTCTAAACACTAAATAAGCGTTTTGAATTTTATATTTTTTACATGATTTATTAATGCACTTGTGTAGTTTATACTTTTATTTAATATTTTAATAAAAATTAACTATTATTACCTCGAATATCTGCTGTATGATTCTGTATTAGATCCTGTCTCGATAAGTTCTTTATCATTTGGCTCGTTCACTTGGTTTGGAGATGCTAAAAGCGTTTTGATCATGTCATCATTGATTGTGCTTGTCAAGTTTGATGGAGTCTGAAAAAAATTGCCATTCATATTTTTTTTATACCAAGAAAAGTGAATCTTTTAAAATAACCAAGCATATGTAGATCTTAGCGCTTATCTCTCAATCGTTTTGCTTATGGTAAATGCTGGTAAAAGCAAAATTAAAATTATAAAGGTAAACTCTGTTTCTTATTTATTAACGGGAGCAGAGTGGCTCAGTGGTAGAGTGCTGAGTTGCCATACCGGAGGTCCTGGGTTCAAATCCCGCTGCTGGCAAGACTTTTATTTAATCTGTCAGCGGCCGGAGATGGATCATATGGTTTCTAGGACCGACCCTCCTGCGGCTCACCAAGCCTAATAAAGTGGGTACGCAAAATAAGGGGGAAAAGTTTGCGGTTGAGCCTGGTCTAGGACAAATCACACCCCTGCACAACCGTTGTCAGTGAAACATTACAGTCTCTACCATGTACTGAACCCCAGACCTTTTCACGGGCTGTAGTGGCATAGGTTGATGTTGTTCCTTATTTATGTTACAATTTTTTAATATTTTAAAACAAATAGGGGACTTGAATAGCTGAGTATACAGAGCATTGTGCTACTCATCTGTATATCCCAGGAGACCTAATAAATTAGTTATTCTATTATACCCCTTGGATTGATCTTTGATATTTGGAGAACTTGGCAGTTATCACCCAGTCTTTATTGAGTGATGGAAAACCGGCAGATGGTGTGATCTATGGAACCATAGGCTTAGAAACAGCACAGTTTCTTTCATAATTACATAGCAGAAAATAAATATGCATCTTGAAAATGAGTAATCTATTAGAAATACTCATTTAAGAATAGTTATAGAGAATGAAATTCCGTATCTATTGACCATAAAAATGTTTACATTCAGTCCGCCGTTTCAGGCTACTTCAACATTTACTGGACCAATGCTCTAAGCTCCCAACTACAAAAGACATGCATGACTATTATAAGACCTTTTTGGACTTATGGAGTAGAGCTTGTCGTATTCAATCCTTACAATCCAAAATCCTTTCTTAAACCCTCAATGCTCCTTACTTTGTTACAAATAAAGTGACCATCCATAGTGACCTCAATGCACCCCCCCCATCTATTGCTGATCCCCACTCAAACCATCTAGTTTCGAACCTAACAATATCTTTAATTCCTGATGATACTCCGAGTGATATGAAAAGAAGATGGCCTCTTTACCTTCTAAGTTGAACTTGTTGTTCTATTACTACCAATGTGCAGTTCCCATACTTGCACTTTATCTCATCACATTATGTATCATTCATTATATTTACTTGAATCTATTTAATGTATTATTAAAAAGTTATAAATTTCAATAAATATATATTTTTTTTAATTCAGCCAAATACTACTCTCCAAATTGGAAATCCATGGTATCAGCTCTCAAAATGCTACTCCACAAGTTAGTCCAGTAGAGTATCATTTCACTTTTTAATTATTGGTTTACACATATGTTGTGTATGCTAACCCTTTTCACAAAAAATCCATGTTTTCAATGTCACCCTTGGACGTTTATAGCCATTTTCAAAAGTCTCTTATGTTTTTCAGTTTTTCTTCAGTAACTTGCTTCGAGTAAAACATTGTCATTAATACCAATAAATAGCTGAACCACCTCAACCCGAATCCCTAAGATTACCCTTAACGCCATCCTGCCATCTAAGTCTTGGTCATACGAATGATAAGAGTTAACCGGTAGCATGCTTCGCAATTCTGCGCTCTCATAAATTCTCCTTATGACTCATATTTTTTTCTTGATAATACCTTATTTTCGAATACCAGAGAAAATTGCTCTTCTTTCAATGTTAGCTGCCACGTTCACAATTTTAAGAAAAATACTACTCCTACTCAAGGGCGCTACAACTCGGTGTCGAGTCCTGGCATCCTCCACCCGCTTCTTCCAGTCTTCTCTGTTTTTTGTAACTGTCATCCAGCTCCCGACTTTCACGATATTTCACGCGTATCTCTCCACATCATCCGATCACCTAAGCTTCGCTCCCTCCTTCTTGTAAAGTAGAGATGTTTTGTAAAAAACTTTTTAGGAATGGCCTCATTTTCCGTTCTAGCCACGTGACCAGTCCATCGCAATCCTCTAATCTTTAAGGAGTAAATAAAATCTGTTTTGTTATACATTGAGTAGACTTTTTATTTATTCTCCTTGGCAAGGTTCCGCTTAGATTAGCTCCACCGAAGATTCTTCAGAGGATTTTTCTTTTGAAGACTAGGTCTCAATAGATCATGCTCAATCATTGTCCATGTCTCCGATCCAATGGTTTTTTACAGATGGAGCTTGGTCTGCCGTGGTAGAAGGCGTGAGGAGAATTCCTTGCGTAGACCAAAGTAACTCCTGTTGGCCATCCATATTTTCGATCCAATTATCCCACTTAGGTCTGTGTCACCAAAATCACTCCAGTTTTTGTTAATTAACCACATGTTTCGGCTTTTTAGAATTTATTTCGAGTCTCTCTTCTTTATTCTCTTTAATAATATTAATTTTGTATATTTATGCTGTTTCCGCATCTTCAAGAAACAGTACCAAACCATCGAAAAACCAAATTCGATCGCAAAACCATCGAAAAAATGAATAATTTACTATCTAGATTCAAACCTTTTCGGATGCTTATTACCAATGGTGGCTCCCTCTAGTGCTAGATGAAGTAGTATAGGTGAAAGCGAATCACTAAGTTTTAACTTAGGCTTTTTAAATAATTAAGTGGTACTTGTGTATTAGCCGGTCTGCAAGAAACCTACCTCCTTATTTCGTGTAACCTCTTCTTATCACTCGTCTCATTTGAGTTATTAATTGTTCTCTGTAATGGTTTTTAATGTTTTTGTCTTGTTGATTTAAATTTCGATATTGTTTATTAAATTAAATTTTCTGTTTTTGTCCGATTCATTTTGTTATTCCCTATTTAAAATGAACAGAAGAAGACTTTAGGAATAGCCGAAATTAAAAGAAGAAGCTGTGAAAATACTTCAAGAAATTCGGAATAATTACAATGCTGGAATTCTTTGAATAACGTGATTAAATGGATTTTGACAAGGATAGATATGGACATGTTTTCGTCGAGTGTGTAGGGAAATATTTTCATAAGAAGAGGAACGTAGCTTTAGAGGCTTAGAGTTAGCATCTGATTATTACATTTTGTATATTTCAATTTCCATTAATATAAATAAGAAAGGTGTTATTAGTATCGGATAACAGTCACTGCAGACCGGTTAATACACAAGTACATTCCCACTTATGTCTATATCACCTAAATCACTGCAGTTTTTGCTAATAAACCCTATATTATGGCTTATTAGAATTTATTTGTTTTTCATAAAATTTATTTGATGTAGTTTTTTAAGATTTTTTTACATCTTCCACCAACAGTACCGAATCATTTGCCAACCCTAACTCATGGGGCGGCATGTGGTTTAGTGGTTAGCATAACAAACTACTAAGCCCAAGATCGTGGGTTCGTAGCCCGGCAGGTGGCCCTAGGATTTTTTAAAGGGAGTAAAAAAATCCTTAGTTACGCCGTCCTTCGGAAGGGACGTTTAACGGGGGTCCCGAGCCTGTGCGATGTCAGGTACTCGTTAAAAATCCCTATCCTAAACAACATGGATAGGCAAAACTTAGAGTTCCCTCTGTAGCATCGCCTGATAAGCCATAGCAGCTTAACGTGACGTTAAATAAACAAACAAAAACCCTACTTCGGATATTTTACCACCCAGATTAAAAAATCGATACTTGTGTATATTAGTATGTGTATTAGCCGGTCTGCAGGGACTGTTAGCCGCCATTGTTTATAACCTCAACATTGATATTTTAGATACAGATAAAACCTACATTCTTATTCCAATTAATGAAATATAAATATACTTTTTTTTATAATTTATTTATTGATATTTACAACTGTATTACAATAATACATCAAGTAAATAGGCTATGTGATACATTATGACATGAGTTAATGGCAAGTACCCACTGGTAGTACTCAGCTACAATCAGCTACAAATGGGACATTAAGGTCTTTATGGATGACTTTATTCTTAACAAAATAAGGAGCGTTGAGGATTTTGGATTGTAGGGATTGGATACGAAAGGAATTCGATGGCCCCAAAGCTCTACTCCGTAGGTCCAAATAGGTCGTATGATGGTCATGTAGATGAGTCTTTTGTAATAAATTGGGAGCTTAGAGCGTTTGTCTAGTAAGTGTTGAAGTAGCCTGAAACGTCGAGCGGTTTCTTGTCTTTTCAGTCTCGTATGAGGATTCCAGGTTAATCGTTTGTAAAGATGCAACCCTAAGTATCGGATCTGTTCTACAGGCACCAGTGGGATATTATTAAAGGATACTGAAGGGCAGGAAGTCATTGGTTTACGACGTAAGGTAAAATTGATTTGATGGGATTTTTGAGAATTTGTTTTAATTCTCCAGTTTTGACACCATTCTTCAAGATCAGTGATATGGGATTGGAGGCTTTGGGATGCAATAACTGGATTGGTGTTGACTGATAATACACATGTATCATCAGCATACGTGGTAAGGGTAGTATTAGGATGGGTCGGGATGTCAGCTGTATAAAGGATTGGGCCAAGGATACTACCTTGAGGAAGAAAAATAATAGAACGCACTCCAGTGTTTAATTCAGTACTAAGTGTGAAAGCGAGTCACCATGTTTTAACTAAGTTTTTACCTTACCATTTGTAGTAAATAATAATAATAATAAATATAAGTAACTCACCGTAAATATTGAATCCACAGATACTTGCGACGATGATGCCTGTTTCAGCGGCCCGACGGTAGGTTCGCTGTGATACGTACCTGTGCACGTTCACATGCGTTAGTTGACAATCTAAGGTAAAAGTTTTACAAGGTGTAATTTATACGCAATTGCACAAGTGGCTTTCTAGTCACGATTAGGGACGTGTAGAGAAAATCAGTTGGCGACGAAAGCTATAATAAAATGCTAAAATTTAATTTGAATTATTCAAACAACCTGGCAAGTCTAGGCACAGATGTTTGATAGTGGTTGCTTCGTCTAAACCAAACTCGAAGACCGTTACTTCGACAAAAATCCGAAATATGTGCAAAATTTTGATATTTTGAGGTTATTTTTCATTCTCAATAACACAAATTAAGTATCAAAAATACAATAAATTTAATTCCGTTACTTCAGTAGATGTAGTCCAAAATTCAACAAATTTTCAAAGACACCACTTTGGTTTTGAATTTGAAATTAAAACTTGGTTGTGGTAATAGCCGGTTCCTACAGAAACTAATCAATACAAATTTCTTCTTACTAAAACTGCGACAAAACATTTTTGTAAAATCTACGAGACTCTACATATTAATTAATTTAAATTTTGTAGTATATAAAAGAATAGACTCAACTTTTTCAATATTATACTATGCCAGGAATGTCAATTTCTACAAAAATATTGAACACATACTTAATTCGAGGAGTAGGGGAAGACTAAATTTTTACTGAGAACTTTTCATAATGAATTATTCTGGCTAACTAAACGGTTTATTAATTTTATTTTATTTTATTAAAATCTCAGATCATTACATATAATTAGAGCCATAACCCAATGGAACAGCTTTGAAAATTATTAAGGGTAAAAATGCACGATTCCGAGACAATTCCAATCTTATACCGAAACCCATCATCTAGGAAGTGGGGGGAAGAAGAAGGAATCACTAGCAGGGAAACAGGATGATTCACTCCTGTGGAACCAATGAGAAGGCACTAATATTTATAATATTAACGTTAGTTTATTTGACACTAAGTGAAGTATAAATAAATATTGAAAAGCAGCGACTAGTAAAACGTGAACAGTCTAATCCAGTAGTGAACAGCCTAATCCAGTAGTGAACAGCCTAATCCAGTAGTGAACACCCTAATCCAGTAGTGAACAGTCTAATCCAGTAGTGAACAGTCTAATCCAGTAGTGAACAGTCTAATCCAGTAGTGAACAGCCTAATCCAGTAGTGAACAGCCTAATCCAGTAGTGAACAGCCTAATCCAGTAGTGAACAGTCTAATCCAGTAGTGAACAGCTTAATCCAGTAGTGAACAGTCTAATCCAATGGTGAACAGCCTAATCCAGTAGTGAACAGCCTAATCCAGTAGTGAACAGCCTAATCCAGTAGTGAACAGCCTAATCCAGTAGTGAACAGCCTAATCCAGTAGTGAACAGCCTAATCCAGTAGTGAACAGTCTAATCCAATAGTGAACAGCCTAATCCAGTAGTGAACAGTCTAATCCAGTATTGAACAGCCTAATCCAGTAGTGAATAGCCTAATCCAATAGTGAACAGCATAATCCAGTAGTTAACAGTCTAATCCAGTAGTGAACAGTCTAATCCAGTAGTGCAGAACTAAAAATGATCTTCCATTAAATGCTTGTAAGTGCTTCAGAATGCAATACGTTTTCGAATTCATGCTAACAAACCCAATTTATTAATATGCAAGTCTATAATTAGGCCTGTGATAACATATGGCAGAGGAACGTAGGA
Organism: Troilus luridus; assembly: GCA_964056705.1. NCBI lineage: Eukaryota > Metazoa > Arthropoda > Insecta > Hemiptera > Pentatomidae > Troilus > Troilus luridus. The sequence goes on along the minus strand of OZ057413.1, from coordinate 136,076,173 downwards.
CCTGATTCTAAGGAAATGAGAAAAAATATTAATATATGGGTGAGAATAATAATAAAGAAGTATGGGCTTAGCAACGAACGAATTCCTAAGATGTTAATAAGCGCTATGCCAACTGTAAAGTGTCTGAGGAGTAGACCGAGACGTTGGTGAGAGGATTGCGTTAAGAGTGAGATCTGACGGATTGGGGGCTGGCTATTGGTCTCTGGATAGAAGTTTGTTAGCAGAAATTGGTGGTATCAGCATCGAACCTTCGGGTCGCTAAGCTTTTAGAATAGAATAGAATAGAAAAGTAACTTTATTCTGGGACTAAGTCCCTTTAGAATAACATATATGAACAGGAAAAAAACATAATATTTATCTGGCCAGAAGGCTAAATGTTACATGTCATAAAGCGTGTAAAACATAACAGAAAACAATTTAAAAAGAAATATATAAACAAAAATAATATTAAGTAAATAAACAGTACAGATCTTGACAAGATATTAAGCAATTACAGAGCATAGATAAATCCATAGCTTTTGTTAGATGCATGAGCTAGCATGCAATAATCTCTTTGCATGATGTACAGCTTTTCAAAAAGCAAAATTAAAAAGAACTAAATAACACAATGAGTTATTCTATACATTACATTCTAAGCAAATGACTAACCTCCATAGAGACTATCCTTTTGGGAAGCTAAGAGGTGTTGAAACAGCAAGGATTTGAATAATGATAGAGAAGGAGTATGACGGATATTAGGAGGGATTGAGTTCCACACTGTGGTGGAGCGGGCGAGGAAGGAACGTTCGAATGCTTTAGTTCTGTGTGAACGTATATTGAGATCGGAAAGGCGGGATCTTGTTTTATGGTGTTGGACTGAGGATTTGAATTGGAGGAGACTGTAGATATATGAAGGGTGTTGAGAGTGAATGGATTGGTATAAGAATGAACAGAGGAAATATTGTCTTCGGAAGGGAGGGAAGAGCTTTTATATTCTTATAATGGAAAAGAAGGCCCTACATTTGATATAAGGGCCAAGAAATTAATCAGGACAATGGCGACTTTGAATGATCAGGAGATTATAACAATTAAATTTTAACCAGATACTATGGTATTTACTGATATAACAAGAATGCGTCATATTTGTGACGTGAAAAGAATGCTAGAATTTAGACTACCAAGAATCCTGCTACAATGGAAAGTGATTTCATGTAAGAATACGTCAGGATGGTTCGGATATGATGGAAACAGAAAAAAGTTGAAAAAAATTGGCACTCACGTAATATTTTTCCGTCGTATTCTGTTGTTTCTTCAGATTTGTCACTTGCAAAGGAAGCACCGTTTTCCTTGGGCGAGTGGCGAATGCTGGGTCTTCGGAACGAAATAAATTTAAGTTATAAAATAATCTAAACATATTGGAATATAGAATTTTAAATATTTGAAAAATTGTCTAATCTTATGTTTCTCTGTTTATCCATGAGTTATTGGTTCAATGCAACTGTTAACTCACTAGAAGGAAAGTTTACAATACTAATTGTTAGTACAATTCCAATTAGTCGCGTTATCAATGGATGCACTTAGGTATCCAGCTTACTGCTTTTTATTTCACTTTAAAATTTATAATCATTGGCATGCGGCTGTTGTAATTTAGCCAGTCTTAAGGGTCTTTATACGCCATTATTTATTACCTGAACACTGATAATTCTGATACTGTAAATATCCATACGAAGTGTAGACCTCTCTGACAACGTTCCTTTTCTTATAACTATAATTTTATAAACATTATAAATTACTTTGGACGGAATCATCTCCATTTCATCTTCTTGTCTGAATCCATTTGATGAACTTTTTCACAAAATTTGATCTCTGGAGTTATTCCTAACTTCCGGAACTATTTCTGTGTTATTCTGTTAATTTTAAATAGACAATTACAATGTTAATAAGACAAATAAATAATTCAGAAATTTTAAACAAACAGTAGACAAAATTAGCTAGACAACAAAGCTAAAAATACAATATAAAAAACAATTTAATAGGGTATACATAAAAAATTCAAATGATACAGGGGTCACCTATGGTCTAGTGATGAGGATAACAATGTACCAGGCCCAAGATCAGGGGTTCACAGACCGGTAGGACGTCTTGGGATTTTTTAAAGGGAGTAAAAAATCCTTAGTTATGCCGTCCTTCGGAAGGGACGTTAAACGGGGGTCCCGGGCCTGTACAATGTCAGGTACTCGTTAATGATCCCTATCCTAATTAAACCTGGATAGGCAAAATTTAGACCTCCCATTGTAGCATCGTCCGATTAGCCATAGCAGCATAAAGTAACGTTAAATGAACAAACAAACAAAATTAGTAAGACAAAAACAGCAAATTAAGTTTAAAAAACAATAAAGAAATTCAGTTAGACAATAAACAAAAGTAAAAAAGGAAGAACAGAAAACAATGCGGAAAACAATTTAATAGCGCGTGTACAAATAACTCTAATGATACGAGAGATAATATGAGGTAACACGAGATAAGGAGCTATGTTTCATGGCGACCTTCTAAATCATAAGTATCCTTACATCCTACGAATGAAAAGCTGTAAGTTACCACAAATTCCTCCTGATAGCTCTTTGAAATACTTCCAAAACTTTGGAATAGTTTAAAAAATCAAATTATGATAAAAAGGTTATCAAATGGTTTCAGACAAGAAGATGAACGTTTTCGTCGAAAATGTAGGAAAATAATTCACATTGTTTATATAATCATAAGAAAAGGAACTTTGCTAGTGAAGAGAATTAGCATTTAGTATATTTTAATTACCATAATTATGAATGAGAAGGTAGGTTTTATCAGTATCAAAATTACCAGTGCTCAGGTTATAAACAATGGCTGATAACAGTACATGGCGACCTCATAAATCACAAGTACCCTTAATTGAAAGTCTATGCTGTTACTTATCACAAATTCCATTAGTTAGCTCTTGTATGGCACCTTGAACAGACAGCGTATCAGTAACCAGAGTTGTGTCTTATTTTATCATTACCTGAGCGTTTGTGACGAGACATTTTCATCAGGTACTTCACCAATCTGTCGCTGCGCATGCGGCTCGCTAGGAGGCACGCCATTGGTCAACGTAAAGCTGCTCCTCTTCCTCGAAAGACACAGTTCCTCGAAGACTTCCTTCATCGCTACTGCGCTGTTCTCTATAATTACCACCTTCTTAGCCTTAGGCCTACTCCTGTCAACAGCTGACCGATTGTTAGTAAACAAATGTTACCAAGGAAACGATAATGGAATCTTCTATCTTACTTCTAATATTCTATCTTATACTAGGCGAAACCAAAAAAGGGAGATGGTTTTTTTTTTTCATGTTTCCGCTCTGTAGTTTGTGATTGCTTGCAAAGTTATATTTTAGAAAAATGCCTGATATTGACTACTCACGACTTACTTGTACAACTTTTAAAACTTTTAATCCACCTGGATTTAGGCTTTTCCATGGCAGTTTGTTGTGCTAGATTTAATAATAGACTAGTCAAAGCGTCCCACTGTTTTATTCATCCGTTTACGAACTACTCAAAAAGTTTTTTGTTGTTAATATTTTTTTATTATTCATTAGTAAGGTTTAATTGCTAACTTACTACTTCTACATGGAACCTTTCTTTCGGATAGGGAATGTTAGGCCTGTGTCCAATGCCTCTAGTAGGTTAAACCAGCTGAAGTGCTTGAACCGATGGGAAAATAGAAAATGACGCAGAAAAATAGGTTAAAGAAAATGAAGAGAAGCAAGACACAAAGTATTTACAATAAAAAAATGTCTGTCCACCTTCACCATAATTCTCCATTATGGCAAGGTGATTAATCCTGAGGTGCCATACGCCAGTGATACATTAGCGTTACACTCTAAAAGTGACCTGAAAAGATCGTCACAGGAATAAAATAATCAGAAAAGTTATTGGACGGAAACACACACAAACGAAGAATTTGCTTCACTGCAGAAGCACCACAGAGTTGTCCACAGTCCAACCTCGCAACAGAAATAAGAAAGATGGGACTAAAATTTTACAGCCACATTTGCAAAATCCCACAGAGCAACAGATTTACAGAATTATTGGATACAATACTAGTGGCTCAGTGGTAGAGCACTTAGTTGCCATGCCGGAAATCCTGGTTCAAATCCCGCTGTAGGTCATAACTTTTATTTAGTCTGTTTGCAGCGGGAGATTGATCATATAGGATCTAGGACCCTCCTGGGGCCCACCCAGCCTCTATAAAATATAATAAAAATAGTGTACCCAAAATAAGGGGGGAAATCTGGCAGTTGAGCGTGACCTAGGACAAGTCACCTCCTTGCAGAACCGTTGTCCATGAAACAGTACAGTTTCTACCATGTACTGTAACCCAGACCCGTAAACTTTCTGTTTACTTCCTTCTTTTATCTTTGTAATTTTTACATCACCACCTTTTTGTACATTTACTCTGTAATATTTGTATTCATATATATCCCTCACTTGTTTGTTCTATTTTCCTATTACTCTACATATATTTTTATATTATCATATTCTTGGTACTGTAATGTATTTTGATAGTTTTGTTATTTTGTCTGTTTTCTTTCTTAGCCCTGAAGATGAGCCACAAAGTGGGTCGAAACGTCGGCACAAAATAAAATAAGTACCCACTTATTTAGTGTTTAATTTGACTGCACCCCCAACTATTTCCTTCCTTATTCGGATCTTCCAGTCAACTATCTCCTCGCATACATTAAATATGTTACATCTACATTATTGTTTAAAAAATTAAAATGTGATCTCTTCTATTCTATCAGAATTAGCCGGATTAATTAAATATATCGTATCAATTTATTTTTCTAATACTCACATATTTCCTTTTCTTCTGCTAGTAATGGATTCAATTCGCTTCTACCATCAGTCGATGCAAGCGAGGCCGGTCTAGTTGAGTAGTGTTGTCTCAAGCTAGGTCTGAAATATATAAACTTTTTACTATATCACTTTCTAACTTGTCAATGATAACTACACAACTAAAAAATACTACAGTGGTAAAATTTTTGATTCAGAAATTTGTCCAAAAGTCGAAAAAGTCTACTTGGTTTACTAATGATGAGACACTTTTTGACAGACCGAACTTAAAAACTCAACTTTTTGACAGAGTTCACCCGTTCCCAGTTTAAGCTGCCACAAATAGACAGAGAAAAACGAATTTATTATATGTATAGAAATAGATATGCAAGAACCGTTGCTGGAAATGGATAGTGACATCGAAGAAGATCTGAAAAACATGGGATTGAGAAGATGGAAAGAGAAGATTACACATCCTGATGTGTGGAGGAGGCTCGTCCGGGAGTTCAAGGTTCTGCGAGGACTGTTAGAGAAATAATTACAGACATATAGCTATATTCTTGCTGAACGGTATATATTTTATTGTTTACATATCCATTTCTTTCAAAAATAATAACTTGTTCTTTTATAATACATATATCAGTTTAGAAAAGGATAATATAGATAATCACAAGTAGAAATATGAAACAAGTTAAAAACCATATCCACCAAATGTTATTATTTAATTTTCATTTGCACCTGCGCAATTGCGCATTCAGCAAATTTGATCCTAATGTTTTTCACTTTGCTCTTCTATGATCATAAAACTATATGATGATGGGGTAAAAATCAATAGGTGAGTAGGTCTCTTGGCCAATGTCTTTTTAACCTTTTTCTATCAAGTCCAGGTAACAGGGAGTAGGAAAGCGGAAGAACGAGTGGGTTTGGGTGATATTGTGTCGATGAGTGGAATGTCATGTATTTGTTATGAATATATGTTTTTATAGTGGCAATGTTCATGTCGTTGTGTATGGTGTGATTCGAAATATACCATGGTGCATTTACAATTGTTCTGATAATTTTGGACTGTGTTGTTTGTATCTGAACTTTTTTTGCTGAACCCCAAAGTTCTGCTCCATATGTCCAAATAGGTTTCAGTATGCTATTATAGATAAGTCGTTTGTTCCGTAAGTCAAGTGGAGATCTGTAGGCCAGTAGATGTGATATTTGTTTGTACCGTCTAGTCAATTCTTGTCTTTTTAATTTTGTATGTACGCTCCATGCAAGTCTTTTCTCCAAGTATAGTCCGAGATAACGTACATATTTTTTGGAAGCTACTTCGTCATTGTCAATTTCGACTGCTGGACTCGAAGCTTTGCGTAGAGAGAAGGTTACATGGCTCGATTTCGAGGCGTTTATTCTTATTTGCCAATTATTGAACCACTTTTCTAAATCAAATTGAAGAGCTATAGATGGTATGTTTGGGTCTCTGTGAGAAGAAATAATGGCTGTATCGTCAGCGAAGGTGTAGATGTTGGTGCAAGGATGCTCCGGGATATCAGAGGTGTAAACAGAATAGAGAATGGGGCTTAAAACACTACCTCACAGTACACCCCTGTATTGAGGAAAGAAGGAGGGAATCGAAGAGTCAACGGAAGTACAGAAGAATCTGTCTTGGAAATAAGATTAAAGAATTAAAAAGTATGTAGGAGGTAAGTGAGGTTTTATTTTCCAGAGAAGACCCTTCTGCCAGACACTATCAAAAGCTTTTTCAATGTCATGAAAAATGGCAGAGCAATATTCTTTTTTCTCAAAAGCGATAGATATTGCATCCACGATATGATGACACTGTTGTACAGTTGAGTGATAAGAACGAAAGCCAAAAATCCAGCAAATGTTAATACTAAATATTGATTATAAATCTGAACATAATTTTACAGCTATACTACGATAAAAATAGTGAAGCTTACGTTAACATTTCTATCAGCGTGGATACACATTCGTCTGGAAGTTCTCCTGGAAGGTCAACCTCCATATGTGGAGGCGTCTGGGTTCCCTCGGCCTTTTTAATTACTCTTCTGGAAAGAAAGAGCTCATCGAAGACTTTGCCGATGTTTTCATTTTCTCCGGCTATTATCGACATTTTACCTGTTATAAAAATTCATTGAGTTTTATGTATTATATGTATCTATACATATTATAAAACAAAGTCCTCAGCCGGGTTTGTTCGCGGTAAACTCAATAACTACTGCACGGATTTTCATGCGGTTTTCACCAATAGATAGAGTGATTCATTAGGTAGGTTTAAGTATATAATTTGTCAAGGTTTTTTGTAAACGGGTTGGAATTTAACGATAATTGTCGGAAATGTTGGAATTAGTATAGCCTCCTGGGAGGTTTCATTGCAGGCGCTGCATAGTGCCTTTGTCATATAACGAAACAATGCATGGTGGAATATTCCTCTTTTATTTATCTACAAAAAGTCAGTGATAGCAAATATCTATCTTTTAAGGAAAGCTTACTATACCCATTTTATCTGGTAAACTGAAAAAATTGATTATCCCAAAAACTTAACGCGCAAGAAAATAAATTCGTATACTTATTTTGTTGTTTTTTTGTTTATAATATCTACATAATAAATACATTAGACGGACAAAACATGTGCGCGTTATATGTCTTAATACCCGCGCAAAGCCGAGGCGGGTCGCTAGTTTTAATATAATTTGTATAATAATGATAAGAATAAAATGTAGGGAGGAAATGCTTGTTACTATTCGGTCTCGAAATTACCAAGCTCGCGTCTTTTGTCCAGAAATCTAAAAATCAGAATTTATAAAACAATTATCGTTCCATCTCTTCTCTATGGATGCGAAACTTGGCCACTAACGCTGAAGGATGAACAATGTCTTTAAGTATTCGAAAATAAGGTGTTACGTAGAATATTCGGTCCAAAAAAGGATGAGACCACTGGGGAATATAGGAGATTACATAACGCGGAATTGCGAAGCATGCATCCGGTAAATATTATTCAGGTGATAGCGTCGGGAAGATTAAGATGGGCATTTAAAGTTGCTGGGCTTAGTGACGAACGAATTCCCAGGATGTTAATAGGCGCTGTACAGACTGGGAAGCGTCTGAGGGGTAGACCGAGGCGTAGGTGGGAGGATTGCGTTAGGAATGACCTAGCGGGTTTGGGTTGGGTGGTGCTCCGTGGACGGAGGTTTGTAAACATAGATTGGAGGTATCGGCATCGAGCCTTCGGGTTCGCTAAACCTTTATTTATTTATTTAATGATAAGAATAAGAATCTACCGAGCTCATGACAGCTGCACGTGGCGTGCTGGTTGTATGGAATATCATAATACTGAGGTGAAAATTGATCATTAGGCCCTGGCGAGAACGTTCAACCTATTGTACGCAACGGCCCAAATAGGTTACTTCAAAAAGATTCCCTCATGCTGTTCTCGTGTAAATCAATTCTCACTGACCATCACAACATACCTGATGGTAATAATATCAACACAACTTGGAGAGAAACTACAAAAATATTTGGAACTAATGGCTCGACTGAAGAAACTCTACCGAATGGATAGCCTCCTGCTAACACCAAGTATAATTACTTAATTAATTACCAATAATTCACATAAGGGCTGATCCCCAACCGCAGGGCACTTAGAGTCTGCGGCTTCCGCTTATGTCTTAAAGGAGAGTAAACGAGCAGTTCTCTTGGACACAGCCAGGATAGTATACACATTTTTAAATGTATGAAGAATTGGAGAATTAAAATCAATTTCAATAAGTCCCATCAAATTGGTATATTCCATACAGCCACATCATAATTACTTTTACCTTTCGCCGAAAACCCATGACTTCCTGTCCTACTGAATCCTTTAACAGTACTCCACTTATCCCTGATGAACAGATCCGCTACCTAGGACTCAACTCAGACAAACGTCTTACTTGGAACCCTCACACAAGACTGAAAAGACAAGAAACAGCTAGACGCTTCCGACTACTTTAACACATACTAGACAAACGCTCAAAGCTTCAGATCAATTACAAAAGACGTATTTATGTGACTGTTATAAGACCTATATGGACTTACGGAATTGAACTATGGGGCTCCACCAAACCATCAAATTCCTCTCGTATTCAATCCTTGCAATCCAAAATCCTTCGCAAAATCCTAAACGCTCCTTATTTTGTCACAAATAAAACCATCCATAAAGACCTTAACGTTCAATATGTTACCGATTTAGCCCATTCCAGATACCTATCATTCCATAATAAACTCCAGGCTCATCCAAACCCACTAGTTTCCATCCTTGCATCCAATTCCATCCCGGACAATCCTCCTAGGCGTCTGAAGAGAAGATGGGCTCGTGACCTCATATTATAGAAATGTTATTAGAGTGCTGCCAGTGGGTAGTGCCTCTACATGTCCTTTCATGAATCTAGTTAGTCATATAGCCTTTGTACTAGATGTATATATTACAGTTGTACAATTCAATAAAATAATTTTTAAAAAATAATAATAAAAAATGTACACTTAGTTCATTTTAGGCAAAATTCGACTTAATCGCTTATTCACTGGTGCCGTACATTTAATATTTGATTTATGAGGAAGGTTATCACCCTGTGCAAGTTCGGTACATAATACGTACCGTTCTTTTTCTATACTAACGTTTGTGCAAGGAGTTAATTTGGATTAATCGCAATGGTGTATTGGGTTCTCAATTAAGTAACTCTGCATTACAGAGTCTGGAGAAAACAAAGAAGGATCTCCGAATCCCAAGGGGCCGATTCACGGCTTGCTTTAACAAGGCACACCAAAAGTTTTTCTTTTTTTTAAAATGTATTTATTGATATTTACAACTGTATTGCAATAATACATCAAGTAAATAGGCTATGTGATACATAATGACATGAGTTAATGGCACGTAGAGAAACTACCCACTGGTAGTACTCAAATCACTAGTTCAACTAAGGTCACGTGGCCATCTTCTGTTCAGACGCCTCGGAGGATTATCGGGAATTGAAGAGGAAGCTAGGTTTGAAACTAGAGGGTTTGAGTGGGCATGAAGTTTGAAAGGACAGATACCGGGTTCGGACCAAATCAGCAACAAATGGGACATTAACGCCGTTATGGATGACATTATTCTTAACAAAATAAGGAGCGTTGAGGATTTTACGAAGGATTTTGGATTGTAGGGATTGGATACGAGAGTAATTCGATGGCTTAGTGGAGCCCCAAAGCTCTACTCCGTAAGTCCAAATAGGTCGTATGATAAGTCATGTAGATGAGTCTTTTGTAGTCAATTGGGAGGTTAGAGCGTTTGTATAGTAAGTTTTGAAGTAGCCTGAAACGTCGAGCGGTTTCTTGTCTTTTCAGTCTAGTTTGAGATTTCCCGGTTAATCGTTTGTCGAGATGCAACCCTAAGTATCGGATCTGTTCCCGATCCGGGTAATGTCCCACAGGCACCAGTGGGATATTATTAAAGGATACTGAAGGGCAGGGAGTCATTGGTTTACGACGTAAGGTAAAAGTGATTTGATGGGATTTTTGAGAGTTTATTTTAATTCTCCAGTTTTGACTCCATTCTTCAAGATCAGTGATATGAGATTGGAGGCTTTGGGATGCAATAACTGGATTGGTGTTGACTGATAATACACATGTATTATCAGCATACGTGATAAGGATAGTATTAGGATGAGTTGGTATGTCAGCTGTATAAACTGTATAAGGGATTGGGCCGAGGATACTACCTTGAGGACACCAAAAGTTAAAAACAGCTTCATGTCATTCTTGGCAATCAGTTGTACCAATAATTTACTTATCCAGAAGTTCTTGGTTTCAAAAACATAAATAACAACATGAGAGTTAGTAATGATCCATCTGTTCATCGCTGGGTCCTCTGAGATTTCATTGGCGAATAAAGATTGATTTCATCGACGAGTTTTAAGTTAGAATGCATTTAGAACCTTACTTTAGATCACCGTGTTCAACTTCGATTCGTTTAAGAAGTAAACTCCATCGGTGTGGGTTCAGTCTGAAGAAGCGCTAAAGAAGACCTGGAGTGTGGGTCAAAACGTTGGCTCTTTAATGAACAGTTTCCCCCTCATTTGAGAGAAATTTGTTGACCTTCAACCGGACCATTTTCTTCCACATATATAATAATATAATTGCTAAGTAAAGTATATACATACTACAACATTAGTAGTATCCCTATATAATAAATATAGGGATATTGGTGTATGGTTTTGCTAGGTTATTGGTGTATGGTTTTGCTAGGTTATTGGTGTATGGTTTTGCTAGGTTATTGGTGCATGGTTTTGGTAGGTTATTCACTAAAAGCCATTACTTCACTACTACTTCATTAATTATTATCAATATTGTCTAGTTTTTTCTCCATATTTAGTTCGATATAATTTTTATGTTCAGAAATGCTACATGAAAAGCTAGACAAAATTGGATATTGTTGACGTGGATAAGATAAAAAAATACCTTGAGTGTGTTGTATTATTCTTTCTTCAACAAATTTGTCTAGGGCATTGATGATATCGCAGTAATCTGGTAATTAATAATATTTATTCTTCCAAAAATAATCCACATTTTAGAAATCATCGACAAAATAAATAAATTTTTTGTTCAAGGAATCGTCTTTATAAATAAAAAAAAAAAAAAAAATGCTGAATCACTGTAAATTTATAGGCATGATACACGCTTTACATGCTTACTTCTACTCTGTGTTTTTTAGAGGCAGACTGTTGTTAAAACTTAATTTTGTAAAGCAAGATTTACAGTAAAAATGTGGAACATGTGTTAAGGGAATTTCATTTCTTATGTTATTTTGATAAAAAAATATATAAATTTTTAAATGTTCGTTTGTGAAAACATGTTTACTTTTTGTTTTTACTGTTCAAATCGGGGAATTTCTTACTGATATTGTAATATTCTTTTGTTTTTACTTCCTTGAAAACTATAAAAATTTTCTTTTTTCAAATTTCTACAGAAAACGTCTATTTCGGTCATTTTTGAATCCATTTTGATTAGTTTTTTCATGATATATATTTGCATGTTTGTATATCACATAACTCAGGACAGTTAGTTGTAGAAAAGTGAAATTCTGTATTTGATGTTGTTTTAACATCCAGTTCTACAATTCTGTTTTTATTTCCTCCATCATAACCTTGAAGTGTTATTTTATTTCAAGGTCATAATACATTTTTATAAATAATCACATTAAAATAAAATGGAAATAATCTAGCTTTTATATACATAAATATATAATAATACAATATTAGAAATATAATATAATACAATATTTCATCACTAAGTACTTTTCCATATAATGGAGAGGTTAGTATATTTTCAGAGCTATTTCTATAAAATACAGAGGATACAAAAAAATAAAAATAAATAGACTTTAATGGTACTAATTATTAGTTTTTGAAATTTTGTCTACCATTCAAGATTTCTACTGAAATGACCGTGTTGTTAGTCATGGGAAAGGTTTAGTACAAAGGAATGATAGAAACATTCAGATTTTTACAATCTTTTTATTAATAAATACAACTTAATTCTATTAAATAAATAAATATAAAAATGTATGATAATGAAATAAATAATAATGATGAATAACATGGGATGGATCTTAATTAATTTTTAAAATCTAGGAACTGGAAAGATCATTGATACAATTAACACATCGTATCAAAAATATATTGCATTTTCTATTATTTATAAAAATAAATTGACATTATTAAAAAATAAAAAAATAAATTATAAAGACCAATGTCATTTGTCAGTCCTCTGCCAGTAAATCGATTTATATCAGCCAATCGATTGTGGCTTGTCAAATGATATAGTGAGATCTGTAAAGTACTGTCAAAACCAGTAGAGTCATATCGAATCCCATTTTTTACGGTGGCACGAATTATGGCACGATATTTTGATTTTTAAATATATATTTCATTAAATTAAGTCTTCATTATTTTAGCTTGATCAAATAATGCTCCAGTTATTATTAACAGTCTAAAAAATCTCTTTGTTTTTAGTCTTATGATGATTTTATTTTTAATTAGATACAAGTTTAACTTGATAAATAATATAGATTAATTAGAAAATGTTTAAAAAATCGATTAGTTTAGCACTTTTAATTAAGCAAGTGGGAAAACTGTTTCAATATAACCTTAATTGCTGTTACTTTCTGTGTGTACGTTTAGTTATATTTTAATTTAAGTAAACTTGCTTTTTCTAAGCAATCGTTCTTTTTTGGAACAGTTATTTTTATTTTATTAGTTCAATAGTTATAACTTAAAGAAGTGGATAGGCAAAATTTAGAGCTCCCACTGTAGCATCGTCCGATTAGCCATAGCAGCATAAAGTGACGTTAAATGAACAAACAAACTTAAAGAAGCTGTTGGTACCTACCTCTAAAACAAAACACTACAATAAACAAATGAGCAACATTTTGTGGCACATTCTTTATTTTTATTTAATGATTGATTTCGTGTTACATTTCATGTTTAATGTTTTTGTTGTTTGTCATTTACTAAGGCAGTTAGTCTATGACCTTTGTTTGTATTATTTCATTCATTTTAATTCTGGTTGTTATTGTTACGTGTGTATTGTTTTCATATTTTAGTTTTGTCTGATTTAGCAAATTGTCACTTGTATTCTTGTCCGTCGTGTTTCCTTTAGTAATTTCTTGTCCAGGTTATTGATAGCATACCATTAAGTCTATAATTTCTGCATAATTTAAGTCAGTCCAGTATTTGGATTCTAATCATAACTGAGTCTTATACATTCTGTTGGAATTTCTATCCTGATATCAGGTTTATTATTCCTTATCGTAAGTCTTTTAGTCAGTCACTGTCCAACCCGTATGCCAGATATAGCAGTTAGGGCAAAAAAAATAAAAAAAATAAAAATAAAAAAAAAAGAAAAAAAAAGTTAGTCACTGTCCTAAGTACTCATATCCTTCCAATGAAGTCTGTAATGCTGTTTGTTATCAGTCCTAAGCCAATTAGTCTCGTTATATAATAGTTATTGTTCTGCAGGTATTGTATTGTAATTGTTAGTCTTGGGTCTTTTAGTTAGTCACTGTCCTGAGTACTCATATCCTTCCAATGAAGTCTGTAATGCTGTTTGTTATCAGTCTTAAGCCAATCAGTCTCGTTATATAATAGTTATTGTTCTGCAGGTATTGTATTGTAATTGTTAGTCTTGGGTCTTTTAGTTAGTCACTGTCCTGAGTACTCATATCCTTCCAATGAAGTCTGTAATGCTGTTTGCTATCAGTCTTAAGCCAATCAGTCTCGTTATATAATAGTTATTGTTCTGTAGGTATTGTATTGTAATTGTTAGTCTTGGGTCTTTTAGTTAGTCACTGTCCTGAGTACTCATATCCTTCCAATGAAGTCTGTAATGCTGTTTGTTATCAGTCCTAAGCCAATTAGTCTCGTTATATAATAGTTATTGTTCTGCAGGTATTGTATTGTAATTGTTAGTCTTGGGTCTTTTAGTTAGTCACTGTCCTGAGTACTCATATCCTTCCAATGAAGTCTGTAATGCTGTTTGTTATCAGTCTTAAGCCAATCAGTCTCGTTATATAATAGTTATTGTTCTGCAGGTATTGTATTGTAATTGTTAGTCTTGGGTCTTTTAGTTAGTCACTGTCCTGAGTACTCATATCCTTCCAATGAAGTCTGTAATGCTGTTTGCTATCAGTCTTAAGCCAATCAGTCTCGTTATATAATAGTTATTGTTCTGTAGGTATTGTATTGTAATTGTTAGTCTTGTGTCTTTTAGTTGGTTACAGTCCCGAGTACAGTTATCTTTGGTAGAAGTCTTTAATCCTCTTTGTTATTATTACAGTCAGTCAAGTTGTATTTTAGCTATAATTGTTATGGTATTGTAACATTGTTCGTCTTCGGTATTTTCTTCAGTATACATATCTTTTTCACGTTATTATTAATTCACTCAGTCCAGTGATAAAGCACTTATTGTTGTGTTGGCATTTTATTGTAATCCGGTATCGTTTGGTTACAAGTATTTGTCATTACACTTGTATATCTCGAGTATAGTTATTCTTCCTATGAAGTGAATAATCTTGTTTGTTATTATTATTCCAATCAGTCCATTGATATAGTTATGGTATTGTAATCTAGTTCGTCTTAGGTCTTTATATATATATATATATATATAGTTCCACACACTTTATTATTAATCCAGTCAGTCTAATTGTGTAGTAATTATTGAGTTATAGTCTTGACAGTTACTGTCTCTAAGTTAGTATGGTCTTGAGAATAAATATCCCTTCAAATGAAATTGATAATCCCCTCCGTTTTTATTGTGTCTTGTCAGTATTGTTAGATAGTAGTAATTGTCATGTAGGTATTGTATTTTAATGTTCTTAGTCATGTGTATTTAATTTAGTCATTGTTCTGAGTATAGATTTCTTACATGTGAAGTCTATAATCCACATTGTTATAATTATAAATCCAGTCTTTCTCGTTATATAGGAGCTGTTTTTATGTAGGTATTGTATTGTAATCCCTTGTCTTTTAGTAAGTTATAATCCTGAGTATAGTAGTTATTGGAAGAAATTATTCCAGTCAGTATAGTTATATTGTATGGTAACATTGTTTTATCTAAGGTCTTTTCGTTGGTCATTTTTTTCAGTATAGATATCCTTTCAACAAAGTATATAATCCCCGTTTTTATTTGTTGTTATTAATTCAGTCTAGTGATAGAGCACTTATTGTTGTGTTAGTATTGTATTGTAATCTTGTTTGTCTTGTGTCTTTTTGTTAAATGTATTTGTCTTTATACTAGTAGCATTGTCTCGATCATAGTTGTCCTTCCAACAATATCAATAATCCCTTTGATATGATTATTCCAGTCAGTCTACTTATGTATTATCTATCGTTTTGTAATTAACTACGTATTGTTTAGTAACTTATGTCTCGTTACTTAGTCGCCTAGTCTTGTTCGTCTGATGTCTTTTAGTAGTTTTTATGTAGTTTTTGATCTTTCTTGTCTGTATTATTGAAGTCAGTCCGGTACTTGTATTCTAATCATAACTGAGTCTTATATATTCTGCTGGTATTTCTATCCTGATATCAGGTGTATTTTTCCTTATCGTAAGTCTTTTAGTTACTGTCCTGAGTACTCATATCCTTCCAATGAAGTCTGTAATGCTGTTTGTTATCAGTCTTAAGCCAATCAGTCTCGTTATATAATAGTTATTGTTCTGCAGGTATTGTATTGTAATTGTTAGTCTTGGGTCTTTTAGTTAGTCACTGTCCTGAGTACTCATATCCTTCCAATGAAGTCTGTAATGCTGTTTGCTATCAGTCTTAAGCCAATCAGTCTCGTTATATAATAGTTATTGTTCTGTAGGTATTGTATTGTAATTGTTAGTCTTGTGTCTTTTAGTTGGTTACAGTCCCGAGTACAGTTATCTTTGGTAGAAGTCTTTAATCCTCTTTGTTATTATTACAGTCAGTCAAGTTGTATTTTAGCTATAATTGTTATGGTATTGTAACATTGTTCGTCTTCGGTATTTTCTTCAGTATACATATCTTTTTCACGTTATTATTAATTCACTCAGTCCAGTGATAAAGCACTTATTGTTGTGTTGGCATTTTATTGTAATCCGGTATCGTTTGGTTACAAGTATTTGTCATTACACTTGTATATCTCGAGTATAGTTATTCTTCCTATGAAGTGAATAATCTTGTTTGTTATTATTATTCCAATCAGTCCATTGATATAGTTATGGTATTGTAATCTAGTTCGTCTTAGGTCTTTATATATATATATATATATATAGTTCCACACACTTTATTATTAATCCAGTCAGTCTAATTGTGTAGTAATTATTGAGTTATAGTCTTGACAGTTACTGTCTCTAAGTTAGTATGGTCTTGAGAATAAATATCCCTTCAAATGAAATTGATAATCCCCTCCGTTTTTATTGTGTCTTGTCAGTATTGTTAGATAGTAGTAATTGTCATGTAGGTATTGTATTTTAATGTTCTTAGTCATGTGTATTTAATTTAGTCATTGTTCTGAGTATAGATTTCTTACATGTGAAGTCTATAATCCACATTGTTATAATTATAAATCCAGTCTTTCTCGTTATATAGGAGCTGTTTTTATGTAGGTATTGTATTGTAATCCCTTGTCTTTTAGTAAGTTATAATCCTGAGTATAGTAGTTATTGGAAGAAATTATTCCAGTCAGTATAGTTATATTGTATGGTAACATTGTTTTATCTAAGGTCTTTTCGTTGGTCATTTTTTTCAGTATAGATATCCTTTCAACAAAGTATATAATCCCCGTTTTTATTTGTTGTTATTAATTCAGTCTAGTGATAGAGCACTTATTGTTGTGTTAGTATTGTATTGTAATCTTGTTTGTCTTGTGTCTTTTTGTTAAATGTATTTGTCTTTATACTAGTAGCATTGTCTCGATCATAGTTGTCCTTCCAACAATATCAATAATCCCTTTGATATGATTATTCCAGTCAGTCTACTTATGTATTATCTATCGTTTTGTAATTAACTACGTATTGTTTAGTAACTTATGTCTCGTTACTTAGTCGCCTAGTCTTGTTCGTCTGATGTCTTTTAGTAGTTTTTATGTAGTTTTTGATCTTTCTTGTCTGTATTATTGAAGTCAGTCCGGTACTTGTATTCTAATCATAACTGAGTCTTATATATTCTGCTGGTATTTCTATCCTGATATCAGGTGTATTTTTCCTTATCGTAAGTCTTTTAGTTACTGTCCTGAGTACTCATATCCTTCTAATGAAGTCTGTAATGCTTTTTCTTATCAGTCTTAATCCAATCAGTCTTGTTATATAATAGTTATTGTTTTGCAGGTATTGTATTGTAATTGTTAGTCTTGGGTCTTTTAGTTAGTCACTGTCCTGAGTACTCATATCCTTCCAATGAAGTCTATAATGCTGTTTGTTATCAGTCTTAATCCAATCAGTCTCGTTATATAATATTTACTGTTCTGTAGATATTGTATTGTAATTGTTAGTCTTGTATAATTTAGTTGGTTATAGTCCTGAGTATAGTTATATTTGGTAGAAGTCTTTAATCCCGTTTGTTATTATTACAGTCAGTCAAGTTATATTTTAGTTATAATTGTTATGCTATTGTAACATTTATGGACTGTATTATTCAGTCCAGACGTGCAATAAAATATTTAGGTTGCAATAGTTGCGTATTTATTACTTTTATATACAATATTATTTATCGCATTTTCTTCAGTATGGATTGAAGTCTATAAACCCCGTTGTAAATATTAATTCAGTCAGTCTTGTAATATAGCTCTTATTGTTGAGTTAGTATTGTATTTTAATCGATCATCTTGTGTATTTTGGTTAGTCATTGCTACCTTTATTTAATATTATTTCAGTCAGTCTCGTAATGTAGTAGATTTGGTAGGTGTAGTATTGTAATCTTCTTTCTATTCGTTAGTTATTGTCTCAAGTATCCTTCCAATGAAGTCTATAATATACTTTTTTATTATTAGTCAAGTCAGCCTCGTTATATAGTAGATATTGTCATGTTTATATTGTATTGTAGTCTCGATAGAGTTGTGTCATTGTTTCGAGTACAGATGTCGTTCAAACGAAGTCGATCTCTTTTGTTTTTATTATATCTAGTCAATGTAGTAGTTATTATTGTTTAGGTATTGTAGTCTTGACAGTTTTGTTTATTTTAAATTAGTCATTGTCTAGAAATATCCTTCCAATGAAATCTATAATCCCCAATGTTATCATTTATCCAGTCAGTCAAGCTATATAGTAGATATTGTTATGTAAGCATTGTATTGTAGTCCTGATAGTTCTGTGTTTTTACCTTAGTTATTGTCTAGAGTATAGATATATAAGGAGTATAGTATAGATTCACAATGTGTTGTTAATAAATAGTTGTATTATTGTTCAGTTTGTGATTTCTGTAGTTACCTATGCACCTGAGCTCTGAGTTGTAGTGAAAACGTAATGAAAATACAGTCAACACGTTAGTGATTCTTGTTAGGTAAGTCTTTCTAGTTTTTGATTTTTCTAGGTGTCAGTAAATGGTAGTAGTAAAAGTCAGATCGTTACTGTATGTCAGTACAGTGTTACTATGTAGGAGTTGTTGATATGCAGTGTCTTTGTAGTTGTTGATATACAGTCTATAAGATGTTGTATTATGTAATTTAAATCGATAATTTCAGCATTGATCAGTTCGTTAGTAAGGTTTTTATTAAAAAAAATATATAGTTATTTATCACCGCTAACTTAGGTCAGAGTTGTACGTTCAATACTTTTCAATGCCTTCGTGATACTAATTAATAATGTCATTCTAGCAGTTGATTTTCAAGGTTTTGTCAGTAGATAGTCGTGGTATCGTTCAGTTCGTTTGTGCTGTAGTTATAATCGTTATGTGAGATCAGAATTGTAGGGGAAATCTCATTTCGATACTGTCTAATAGTTTGTGCTGTTGTTGTAAACAGTTGTAATGATAACAACAAATTCAAAGCAGTCAATATGGTAGTGATAGTGGTTAGTAAAGACGTTCTAGTCGTTGAAACACAATAAATTACTACTACTAGTCCAGTAAATAAATAATTTTAGTAATTTTCAGTTCGTTTCTATGGTAACAGTAATCATACTACTTAGTAAAGTCGTTGCAGTCATTGGTGTAGAAAAGTTGTAATAAAAACATCATGTCAAGACAGCCAACACGGCAGTTATACTTAGTAAAGTCGTCCTAGTTAGTAAGGTTGTTATCTAGAGTAACTGAGGTCAGAGTTGTAAAAACGTCATTTCAACGCGGTACTTATACTGAAAGTGTCATTTCAGTATAGTCAACACGTTAGTGATACCAGTTAATAATGTCGTTCTAGCATTTGATTATCAAAGTTTTGTCAGTAAATAGTTGTGGTATCGTTCAGTTCTTTTGTGCTGTCGTTATACTTAGTAAAGTCGTCCTAGTTAGTAGGAAGTCTGCAAGCTGTTGTCAGTAAATAGTCTTAGTAATTGTCAGTGAGTTAGTAAGGTTGTTAGCTAGAGTAACTGAGGTCAGAGTTGTAAAAACGTCATTTCAACGCGGTACTTATACTATTTAGTGGAGTCTTTCTAGTTGTAAATTTACAGACTGTAACCTGCTGTAATGTAAATAAATAATTGTATTAATGCTCATTTCTTTAGTAAGGTTGTTATCAAAGGTAAAATATCGTTGATTTACGAGGTGTTGTCAGTGAATAGTTTTATTTTTCAGTTCGTTTGTACTGTAGTTATCATCGTTAAGTGAGGTCAGATTTGTAGAGAAAACCTCATTTCAATACTGTCAACACGTTAGTGATACAGGTTAATAATGTCGTTCTAGCAGTTGATTATCAAGGTTTTGTCAGTAAATAGTTGTGGTATCGTGCTGTAGTTATAATCGTAATTTGTAGTGTAAACCTCATTTCAATACTGTCAACAGGTAGTGATCTTAGTTTGTAAAGTCAACACAATTCAAAGAAATCAACTGACAGTTGATATTAGTTAGTGAGGTCGTTTTTGTTGTTGAGATACTATCTGAAAGCAGTTGTCAATAAATAGTTGTAGTAATTTTCAGTTCTTCAGTAAGATTGTTATAAAAAATGAGGTCAGTGTTGTAATGAAAGTGTCATTTCAGTATAGTCAACACGTTAGTGATACCAGTTAATAATGTCGTTCTAGCAGTTGATTATCAAGGTTTTGTCAGTAAATAGTTGTGGTATCGTTCAGTTCTTTTGTGCTGTAGTTATAATCGTAATTTGTAGTGTAAACCTCATTTCAATACTGTCAACAGGTAGTGATCTTAGTTTGTAAAGTCAACACAATTCAAAGCAATCAACTGACAGTTGATATTAGTTAGTGAGGTCGTTTTTGTTGTTGAGATACTATCTGTAAGCAGTTGTCAATAAATAGTTGTAGTAATTTTCAGTTCGTCAGTAAGATTGTTATAAAAAAGGTCAGTGTTAATGAAAATGTCTTTTCAGTATAGTCAACACGATAGTAATACTAGTTAATAATGTCATTCTAGCAGTTGATTATCAAGGTTTTGTCAGTAAATAGTTGTGGTATCGTTCAGTTCTTTTGTGCTGTAGTTATAATCGTAATTTGTAGTTTAAACCTCATTTCAATACTGTCAACATGTAGTGAGTTTGTAAAGTCAACACAATTCAAAGAAATCAACTGACAGTTGATATTAGGTAGTGAGGTCGTTTTTTTTGTTGAGATATTATCTGTAAGCAGTTGTCAATAAATAGTTTTAGTAATTTTCAGTTCGTCAGTAAGATTGTTATAAAAAAGGTCAGTGTTAATGAAAATGTCATTTCAGTATAGTCAACAACGTAGTGATAATTGTTAATTATCAATTAAATACAAGTAAATTAACTAGATAGCAGCGTCATTCTATTTATTGATATACAGTCAGTAGTTGTTAATAAACAGTAGTTGTAATTTTCATTACTAATCATTACTAAGATAATTACTAATCATTACTAAGATAAATTTTAATAAGATAACTTTTAATAAGATAGATTACTTTTCATTACTAATCATTACTAAGATAATTACTTATCATCGCTAACTTAAGTCAGAGCTGTACTGAAAACAATTAGTAGTTAACACACAACAATCCAAAATCCTTCGTAAAATCCTCAACGCTCCTTATTTTGTTAAGAAAAAAGTCATCCATAACGACCTTAATGTCCCATTTGTTGCTGATTTGACCCGAACCCGCTATCTATCCTTTCATAACAAACTTCATTCCCACTCAAAACCTTTAGTTTCAAACCTAGCTTCCTCTTCAATTCCCGATAATCCTCCGAGGCGTCTGAAAAGAAGATGGCCACGTGACCTTCTTAGTTGAACTTGTGATTTGAGTACTACCAGTGGGTAGTTTCTCTACTTGCCATTAACTAATGTCATTATGTATCACATAGCCTATTTGCTTGATGTATTATTGTAATACAGTTGTAAATATCAATAAATAAAAAAAAAAGTAGTTAACACGTTAGTGATACTAGTTAATAAAGTCGTTCGAGTTGTTATTTACTAGTTGTTATCTGTAAATAGTTTTAGTAATTTTCAGTTCGTTTGCAAGGTAGTTATCATCAGTAAGTGAGACCACAGTTTTAGTGAAAACGTCATTAAAATGCTGTCAACAGGTTAGTGATAACAGTTAGTAAAGTCTTTCTAATTGTTGATATTCGGTCTGTAAGCTGTTGCCAAGAAATAGTTCTGGTAATTTTCAGTTTGTTAATAAGGTTCTCATCATAGGTAACTGAGTCCAGAGTTTTAGTGAAAATGTCATGTCAACACAATAGTGATAATAGTTAGCTAAGTCCTTTTAGTAAGTTAATGTACTAGATGTTGTCATTAGTTAGTTATCAAATCATTATATTAGTTAGTAAGGTTGTTATCATAGGTAACTGAGGGAAGTTTGGTAGTTTTGTAAGTTGTGGTAAAAAGTAGAAGTATTAATGAGTTTTTTTCGTAGTAACTCAGGCGATAATTTTTTGTAGCCATTAAGTTGTTGTCAATAAATAGTTAATAAAGTTTATAGTTCTAGCCAAACGGCCTTGTAGCAAACGTCAACAAGTAATTAATTAATAAAGTCATAAAGTTGAGCCTGTATATAGAATGTAAACACCTTTTATAATGAGTAATGAATCCTTGTTAATAATGTCGATCGAGTCAGTATATAGTTTGTAACTGTAAAACAGCTATTACCAATAAAGGATTTTGGTTATATTCTGTTTTTTTAGGGATTATATCATAGTATGTAACACCCTTACAACTTCAGTCAATCAAGTATTTATTTTAATTAGTTAAGTTAGTAGAGACAGTATATAAACGGTAAACCATTAGTTGTAAAGAATGTTGCATGTAATTTACTAGAATTGTAATGTCATTAAATTGTAGTTGAAATAGTCAAAAGGTTTTGTAATAGGTCAGTCGATTTAAAGGTCATTCTATTTAAAGATGGTAACCATAAGTTGTTAAAACAAACGTCAATAAGCAGTAATAAGAATTTTCATCTTTTAGTAAGGTTTTAGTTACAGTAGGTAAGCTATAGTATTTGTAATTGTCAGTAGGTAGTCATGTTCTAGTCATGGTAGAAAATTCATGTAAAAATGTTATCATAATGTATTGTTACTGCTTGGTTTAGTCAATCAGTCGGCATTAGATGGTAGTCATGTTCTAGTCATGGTAGGAAATTCATGTAAAAATGTTATCATAATGTATTGTTACTCCTTGGTTTAGTCAATCAGTCGGCATTAGATGGTAGTCATGTTCTAGTCATGGTAGGAAATTCATGTAAAAATGTTATCATAATGTATTGTTACTCCTTGGTTTAGTCAATCAGTCGGCATTAGATGGTAGTCATGTTCTAGTCATGGTAGGAAATTCATGTAAAAATGTTATCATAATGTATGGTTACTTCTTGGTTTAGTCAATCAGTCGGCATTAGATCATGGTAGAAAATTCATGTAAAAATGTTATCATAATGTATTGTTACTCCTTGGTTTAGTCAATCAGTCGGCATTAGATGGTAGTCATGTTCTAGTCATGGTAGGAAATTCATGTAAAAATGTTATCATAATGTATTGTTACTCCTTGGTTTAGTCAATCAGTCGGCATTAGATGGTAGTCATGTTCTAGTCATGGTAGGAAATTCATGTAAAAATGTTATCATAATGTATTGTTACTCCTTGGTTTAGTCAATCAGTCGGCATTAGATGGTAGTCATGTTCTAGTCATGGTAGGAAATTCATGTAAAAATGTTATCATAATGTATGGTTACTCCTTGGTTTAGTCAATCAGTCGGCATTAGATGGTAGTCATGTTCTAGTCATGGTAGGAAATTCATGTAAAAATGTTATCATAATGTATTGTTACTCCTTGGTTTAGTCAATCAGTCAGCATTAGATGGTAGTCATGTTCTAGTCATGGTAGGAAATTCATGTAAAAATGTTATCATAATGTATTGTTACTCCTTGATTTAGTCAATCAGTCAGCATTAGATAGTAGGAACAAATAGTAACAAAAAGTATAGTAACAGTAGTGAGGTTTTAGTCATAGTAGGTAAGTCATGCCTAAACTTTATCAATTATGTAGTCAAAAGCTTTGTTCCTGGTTCGCGTAGTCGGTCATACGGCTTAAGTATTGTAATCACCGTAGTTTTAATTGTAAGTCGGCTAATTAAAGTAGGGAATTCATGTAAAAATATTATCATAATGTATTGTTACTCCATAGTCAGTCAGTCAGAGGGATTAGATGGTAGCCACAGATGATAAAAGCAAACGCCAATAAATATCAGGTATAATAGTCAGTCGGGAGGGAGATTTTTGTCTTAGTTGGAATCTCTTGTCAAAATTTTCGCAAAAATTTCATTCCATTATAGTCAAGTTTTAAAAGAAAATGTGGATAAATATTATTCAGTTTGCAGTTTTAGTCATAGTTAGTAAGTAGTGTCTGAATTTTGGCGAAATCGTCATTCCATTGTAGTCAAACAGTTATAGATACTGTTTAGTTTAATCTGTCAGTCGGTTTAAAGTCGGTAACCAAAAGTTGTAAAAGCAAACGCCAATAAATATTAGTAATCATAGTAAGTTTGCAATTTTGGCCATAGTTAGTAAGTAGTGTCTGAATTATGGCGAAATCGTCATTCCACTGTAGTCAAACAGTTATCGATACTGTTTTGTTTAATCTGTCAGTCGGTTTAAAGTCGGTAACCATAAGGTGTAAAAGCAAATGCCAATAAATATTAGTAATCATAGTCAGTTTGAAGTTTTAGTCATAGTTAGTAAGTAGTGTCAGAATTTTGGCGAAAATGGCATTCCATTGTAGTCAAATAGTTATAGATACTGTTTGGCTTAATCTGTCAATCGGTTTAAAGTCGGTAACCACAAGTTGTAAAAGCAAATGCGAATAAATATTAGTAATCATAGTCAGTTGATGTTTGAGTCGTAGTTCGTAAGTAGCGTCAGAATTTTGGCGATAATGTCATTCCATTGTAGTCAAACAGTTATCGATACTGTTTTGTTTAATCTTTCAGTCGGTTTAAAGTCGGTAACCACAAGTTGTAAAAGCAAACGCCAATAAATATTAGTAATCATAGTCAGTTGATGTTTGAGTCGTAGTTCGTAAGTAGCGTCAGAATTTTGGCGAAAATGTCATTCCATTGTAGTCAAACAGTTATCGATACTGTTTTGTTTAATCTTTCAGTCGGTTTAAAGTCGGTAACCACACTTTGTAAAAGCAAACGCCAATAAATATTAGTAATCATAGTCAGTTGATGTTTGAGTCGTAGTTCGTAAGTAGCGTCAGAATTTTGGCGAAAATGTCATTCCATTGTAGTCAAACAGTTATCGATACTGTTTTGTTTAATCTTTCAGTCGGTTTAAAGTCGGTAACCACACTTTGTAAAAGCAAATGCCAATAAATATTAGTAATCACAGACAGTTGATGTTTGAGGCGTAGTTCGTAAGTAGTGTCAGAATTTTGGCGAAAATGTCATTCCATTGTAGTCAAACAGTTATAGATACTGTTTTGTTTAATCTTCAGTCGGTGAAAAGCTGCTAACCACAAGTTGTAAAAGCAAACGCCAATAAATATTAGTAATCATAGTCAGTTGATGTTTGAGTCGTAGTTCGTAAGTAGCGTCAGAATTTTGGCGAAAATGTCATTCCTTTCTTGTTAGCCAGTTATCGATACTGTTTTGTTTAATCTGTCAGTCGGTTTAAAGTTGGTAATTGCATGTCATACTACCAGTAAATAGAAGTTGTACTAATCAGGTGGCAGTAAGATTTTAGTTTTGTAAAAAGGTAGTAAAATTATTTTGTTACTGGTTGGTGTAGTCAGTCAGTCGGTTTTAAGATGGTAACCGAGGTATTGTTGATTTTCAGTTTTTAGTAAAGTTTTAGTCATAGTAAAACGTGACTGAATATTAGTAAAAACGTAATAAAAAGATTATGTCACTAGTTGGATAAGTCGGTCGAGTCTGTACATGGTGGTAACAAAAAGTTATTAAACCAAAAGTGAAAAATAAAATAATTGTGATAGTCAGTAACAGTGTAGTTTCTGTCATAGTAGGTAAAGCATAAATATATTTTGGCCAAAATGAAGTAAACAAGTTTTGTTACTGGTTGTAGTCGGTCAGTCAGTCAAAAGATAGAAGCCACAAGTTTTAGAAGCTAATTACAATAAATAGTTGCAAATATTCAGTTGGTAATAAGGCTTTAGTCATGGATGGCAAGTCATGTCAGAATTTTAGTGGTTGGGTTTAGTCGGTCAGTCGGTTTAATGATGGTAACCATAAGTTGTAAAAGCGAATCTCACAGTTGTAATAGTCAGTTAGCAGTAACGTTTTAAATTGGTTTTGTGGGTAAGTCGGTCATATGAGGTAAGTCATAGTAAATGGTAATTTTAGTAGTTTGTCAGTCAGGTTTTAGTCAAAGTTTGTAAGGCAAATCTATATTTTAAGAAAAATATAGCCAAAAAGTCAGGGAGTTTACTTAATCAGCTTAGGTCAGTCTGTTTATATTTGGTAATCTCAAGTTGTAGAAGGAACTCAATATAAACAGCAGTATCCATGTCATGTCTTAATTCTAGCGAAAAAGACAATTCATTGTAGTTTAATAGTTGTTGTTTATTCGCTCAAAATGGTTGGTTTATCAGTCCATTAGATGGTAACCACAAGTTCTGAAAGCAAGTGTCAAAACAGTAATTGTAATAGTCAGTTGGCAGTGAGATTTTTTTGTCATAGTTGGTAAGTTATGACAGGAGTTAGATGTCATTCCATTGTATTAAAAAAGTCATTGGATCTGGTTGGTTTAGTCAGTCAGTCGACTTAAAAATTGTAACAACAAAGACGTGTAAAAAAAAAATTGTAATATTCAGTATTTTAGTTATAGCAGATCAGTCATCAGTCATGCAAAAATGTTAAAATATTTTGTTCCTGGTCGGTTTAATCAGTCAGTCGATTTAAAGATGGTAACCACAACAAAGGCGTGTACAAATAATTGTAATTTTCAGTATTTTAATCATAGCAGGTCAGTCTTCAGTCTTGCAATAATGTTAAAATATTTTGTCCCTGATCGGTTTAGTCAGTCAGTCGATGTAAAAATGGTAACCACAACAAAGGCGTGTAAAAATAATTGTAATTTTCAGTATTTTAGTTATAGCAGGTCAGTCATCAGTCATGCAAATATTAAAATATTTTGTCCCTGATCGGTTTAGTCAGTCAGTCGATTTAAAGATGGTAACCACAACAAAGGCGTGTAAAAATAATTGTAATTTTCAGTATTTTAATCATAGCAGGTCAGTCTTCAGTCATGCAAATATTAAAATATTTTGTCCCTGATCGGTTTAGTCAGTCAGTCGATTTAAAGATGGTAACCACAACAAAGGCGTGTAAAAATAATTGTAATTTTCAGTATTTTAGTCATAGCAGGTCAGTCTTCAGTCATGCAAATATTAAAATATTTTGTCCCTGATCGGTTTAGTCAGTCAGTCGATTTAAAGATGGTAACCACAACAAAGGCGTGTAAAAATAATTGTAATTTTCAGTATTTTAGTCATAGCAGGTCAGTCATCAGTCATGCAAAAATGTTAAAATATTTTGTCCCTGATGGGTTTAGTCAGTCAGTCGATTTAAAGATGGTAACCACGACAAAGGGGTGTACAAATAATTGTAATTTTCAGTAATTTAGTCATAGCAGGTCAGACATAAGTCATGCAAAAATGTTAAAATATTTTGTCCCTGATGGGTTTAGTCAGTCAGTCGATTTAAAGATGGTAACCACAACAAAGGCGTGTAAAAATAATTGTAATTTTCAGTATTTTAGTCATAGCAGGTCAGACATCAGTCATGCAAAAATGTTAAAATATTTTGTCCCTGATCGGTTTAGTCAGTCAGTCGATTTAAAGATGGTAACCACAACAAAGGCGTGTAAAAATAATTGTAATTTTCAGTATTTTAGTCATAGCAGGTCAGTCTTCAGTCATGCAAATATTAAAATATTTTGTCCCTGATCGGTTTAGTCAGTCAGTCGATTTAAAGATGGTAACCACAACAAAGGCGTGTAAAAATAATTGTAATTTTCAGTATTTTAGTCATAGCAGGTCAGTCATCAGTCATGCAAAAATGTTAAAATATTTTGTCCCTGATGGGTTTAGTCAGTCAGTCGATTTAAAGATGGTAACCACGACAAAGGGGTGTACAAATAATTGTAATTTTCAGTAATTTAGTCATAGCAGGTCAGACATAAGTCATGCAAAAATGTTAAAATATTTTGTCCCTGATGGGTTTAGTCAGTCAGTCGATTTAAAGATGGTAACCACAACAAAGGCGTGTAAAAATAATTGTAATTTTCAGTATTTTAGTCATAGCAGGTCAGACATCAGTCATGCAAAAATGTTAAAATATTTTGTCCCTGATCGGTTTAGTCAGTCAGTCGATTTAAAGATGGTAACCACAACAAAGGCGTGTAAAAATAATTGTAATTTTCAGTATTTTAGTCATAGCAGGTCAGTCATCAGTCATGCAAAAATGTTAAAATATTTTGTCCCTGATCGGTTTAGTCAGTCAGTCGATTTAATGATGGTAACCACAACAAAGGCGTGTAAAAAAAAAGAAGTAATTTTCAGTTGTAAAAATAAGTATCAATAATGAGAAATTGTAATAGTCAGTTGATAGTGAGATTTTGGTCATACTCGTATTAGGTTCAGTCATCAGTCATGATAAAATATTATCGAAAATGTGGTCAAAAGATCATGTCACCACTGGTCGGTTTAGTAGTCAGTCGATATCATGTCGGTAACAAAAAGTTGTAGAAGCAATTCAAAATAAATAGCAGTAATCATAGATTAGTTGGTTTAGTCAGTCAGTCATTTTCTTCATGGTAACCAGAAATTGTAAAAGCAAGTGTCAATAATGAGCAATTGTAATAGTCATTCGGCGGTGAGTTTTTAGTCATAATTGGTATGTCGTGGTAGAATTTCGCTGAAAATGCCATTCCATTGTAGTTAAAAAGTATTGATTCTGGTCGGTTTAGTTGGTCTGTCAGTGACATTATGGTAACCACATGTCGTAAAAGAAAATGTCAATAAATAGTTATAGTAAATTAATAAGTTTTTAGTCATATTTTATTAGTCGTGTCAGAATGTATGGAAAATTCTAGTCAATAGGTTGTGTCACTGGGGTCGGCCAATCGATTTAAAGATGTTAACAGAACTTTTAGAAGGAAATGTCATAAAATAGTAATTGTAATTGTAAATTTTTAACATTGAAGCTAAGTCATGTGTAACTGTTTGCAAAAGTTGTTACTGTTCGCTACAGCCGATCAGTCGGTTTAAAGATGTCACTGTTCGCTGCAGCCGGTCAGTCGGTTTAAAGATGGTAAGTTAGAGTTGTTGTAAATAGTTATAGTAATTTTATGTTTTTAGTAATGTTTTAGTTAGCTAAGACAAGTCTTACTATGAAGTAAAGTCGGCCGAGTCATATAGTAACTATCAGTTAACGCTAAATGTATTTAGTCGTCAGTTATGTTCTAGTCATAGTAAGTAACTCAGTTGAGAGTTTAAGTAAAAAAGTAACTGTTAGCTGTAAAAGTAGTTATCAGTACTTAGAAGTTGTAGGAATAGTAATTTTTTGTCATTGTAAGTAGCAAATCACAGAATTATAGGAAACAAAATATCAACAAGACGGAATTTCATTGCAGTCAACAAGTTATTGATACTATGAAGTAAAGCTGGTCGTGTCATATAGTAACTAAAAGTTAATAATATTTATAGCATCGGTGAAGAGAACGGATTTGTCTGACATGGATACGATCCCTGGTAGCTCAGTGGTTTAGAGTACTACACCGGAGATGCAGACGACCCGAGTTCGAATCCCGGCCAGGACAAATCTTTTCTGTTCAAAACGAAAATATTTTAAAATAATTACCACCAAAATAACAATAAATCATAAATAATATTTATTTTATGTTATATGAATTATATCATAATCTTAATATTCAATTGCTTGTAAGGTTTTTTAGCATATTTGGTAACTCAGATTCCTAGCTGTAGTAAAACAATTATTTCATTGCAGTCAAACACTCCGTCGAGCAAATATATAATCAGTAGTCGAGCCAGTCAGCAATCGTCAATTTTAAAACTAGTTGTCTCTAAATAGTAATGAAATGTTTTATTGTTTGTTAAGCTTTCTCAATAGTAAGTAATTTCTGACCTGAGTAATTTAATAAAATATCATTTCATTGCTGTGAAAACGTTTGATATTTGTTGCTTAAGTTGGTTGAGTTAGTATTTAGATGGTAAATACAAGTTGTAAAAGCAGTGGTCATTAAATAATGCTCGGTTTATAAGTACGGTCTTTGTAAGTGTTAATGAATTAATGGTTTGTAAAGAAAAGTCGATCAAGTTAGTATTTCGAAGAAGAAAACACCAATTAATAGCATTAAAAGTGTTTTGTTAGTAATAATGTTCTGTTATGTCCTTGTAGGTTACTTAGTTTTAGTGAAATGTTCATTCAATGCAGCAATTCTTGTCAGTTAAGTCATATTAGTTAAAAATAGTAGGCATATAGATGGTAACACTTAGTTGGAAAAGGAGTTCTCATTAAATTATACTAGTAATGTCCTGTTGATAATAATGTTTTGGTCCTTTTAGGTAAGTTAGTTCTAGAAAAATATTTATTTCACTGCAGTCATCATGTAAGAACGCTTGTAAGTTAAGTCATAGCAGTTAAAAATAGTAGATGTTTAGATGTAGTTATATCAATAAATTGTAGTAGTAATAATGTTTGGTTATGTAATAGTAATGTTAGTGTAGTATGTACATACTACTTCAGAATTCTAGTAAAAAAGTCAATGCATTCAACAAGTAATCGATACTTGTCGGTACTATAGTATAGTATAATCGGGAAAGCATTAAATAAACAATCAATATTTGTTAGTAAAGTAAGTCAGTCGATTCGCTCATAAAGAATGGCTTATAAAAGTAAATGTAAATTTGTTGTTGTTTGTAATATTTTGTATGTACTGAGATTTGTGATATAGTAATTTTTTTTATTATTGTGATATAGTAATAATTTTATGTATGCCAAGTATGTACATAAAAGATAAAAAGTAGTTGTAGAAGTAAATGTCAATATATAGTAGTAAGTCATGTTCCTTCTGTTTTAAGTTTCGTACTTAGTAGTTCACTCAATCATAGGTCTTGTAAAAAAGTAATTTTAATGTATTCCACAAATAATCGATATAATCTGTAAAGTATGTCAGTCGGTTCAATATTTCCATGGTGAAGAGTAATTATCGGAGTAAATAGTCAACGTTCGTATTACAGTCAGATAACTGATAGACCGTTAATAGTTTTAGTGAAAAAGTTATTTCAATACATTCATCAAAAATAATCAATACATCAGTATATAATTCTAGTAATAGTTGTAAAACTAAACCTAATTATACACTCATTAGTAATATTCTGTCAGTATTAAGGTTCGTATCAGAGTA
Organism: Troilus luridus; assembly: GCA_964056705.1. Classification (NCBI taxonomy): domain Eukaryota; kingdom Metazoa; phylum Arthropoda; class Insecta; order Hemiptera; family Pentatomidae; genus Troilus; species Troilus luridus. Next base: position 136,044,806 of record OZ057413.1, on the reverse strand, counting down.
TGGCACTCAGTTCTTTGTTCTAGGTTCGTTATGTTCTGTTCGTTCAACTAATCGATAATTGGCAGTGTACTAAGTCAGTTGGTTTGTTATATCGTTGTTAAAGAGTAGTTTTAATTGTAAATTTCAAATTATAATCATTTCTAATATTCAGTATGTAATAAGGTTCGTAATATATTAAGTCAGTCAGTTTATGGTACTAGTTAATAGGTCATTCAAGTAATCGATATTTGTCTGTAAGTCCGTTGGTTCGCTATGTCGCTAAAAATACTAATTTTTGAAGTAAATGTCCAGCATGTAGTAGTCAATATTTCAATGTTGTTAACAGATAATCGATACTAATCAGTAAAGCCAGTTGGTTAGTTACATCGATCGTTGTAATTTGTAATAGTATATTATAATAGTAGTATATCAGGTCGTATTTCTAGTAACTGTCGATTGAGATAAACAAATAATCGATACTTGTTAATAAGTCCGTTGGTTCGCTATGTCGACAAAAAACTGATTGTAATAATATTATACAATATCCATTAGTGTTATAGTAGTAGTATGTCAGGTCGTGTTTCTGCCTGGCATTACATCGATATAGACAAATAATCGATACTGATTAGTATATTATGTATGCCAAGTATGTACATAAAATATAAAAAGTAGTTGTAGAAGTAAATGTCAATATATGTATATATGTAAGTCATGTTCTTTATGTTTTAAGTTTCGTACTTAGTAGTTCACTCAATCATAGGTCTTGTAAAAAAGTAATTTTAATGTATTCCACAAATAATCGATATAATCTGTAAAGTATGTCAGTCGGTTCAATATTTCCATGGTGAAGAGTAGTTATCGAAGTAAATAGTCAACGTTCGTACTACAGTCAGTTCATAAATATATTAATAGAACATTTAAATAACAATCAATCAATACTTGTCAATCAATCAATAAAGTCAATAGTTTCTCTATATCTACAATTAAGACTGGTCGAAGAATTAAATGTCAATATATAAACGTTAGTAATATTATTCTTCTAAGTTCTTACTACAGTAGAGTATAGTCTGAAAAGCATTCGACAAAAAAATCGATACATGTCTGTAAAGTAAGTCATTTGGTTCGCTAATTCAATGTTGAAGAGTAGCTGTAGCAGTGAATATCAATTTGTTGTTGTTAGTAAAATGTTGTAGGTACTCAGATTTGTGCTATAGTAGGTCAGTCAGTTTATAGTTTTACTAAAAAAAAGTTATATCATAGCATTCAAAGAATAATCAATACTGGTCAGTAAAGTAAGTCAGTTGGTTCGCTATATCGATATTAAAGAATACTTATATAAAATGTCAATATATAGTCTTAAGCAATATTCGGTCTGTATTAAGCTTCGTACAGTATGTCACTCAGTTCTTAGTTCTTGTAAAAATGTCAATCAAATAATCGATACTTGTAAGTAGAGTCAGTTAGTTGATCCACTATATCTATGGTAAATAGTTATAGAAGTAAATGTCAATTTTTAGTGTTTAGTAATATTTTGATGGTATTAATGTTCGTAATATAATAAGTCAGTCAGTTCATGGTTCATTGTTTATTTCAATGCAGTCCAAAAATAATCGATACTTGTTAGTAACGTATGTCAGTTGGTTCGCTATATGGTTGGCGAAGAGTAGTTACAGAAGGAAAAGTAAATGCTTGTCGTTATTAGTAATATTCTGTCTGTATTAATGTTCGTAATATAATTGTCAGTCAGTTCATTGTTCTACGTTTATTTCAAAGCATTCTACAAATAATGTCAGTAAAGTAAATCGGTTGGTTTGATATATCGATGGTAAGTAAATGTCAGTATATGGTAGTTAATAATCGTACCATATCAGATCACTCTGCATATAGTTATAGGAAAAATGTAACTACAGTGTTGTAATCAAATAATTTATTCCACTAAGTAAAGTCAGTCGGATCACTATATTGATGAAATAGTGATGGTCGCAGATGTAAATGTAAATATATAGTAGTAAGTAATGTTCTGTTTGTATCGATTCGTTCGATATATCGATAGTTTAGTAGAAGTAAATATTGTCGTTAGTAGTATTCTGTGTATTGGTACTATTATATGTCTCTTAGTCATAGTTTTAGTTAAGTCTATTTCTATACATTAAAGAAATAATCGATGCTTGTTAGTAAAGTCAGTTGTTTCAATTTATCGATAATAAAGACTGGTCCTGGAATTAAATGTTAATTAGTAGTCACTAATATTATGTTGGAATTGAGGTTTTCAATTCTCATCTACTACAAGAGCAGTCGGTTCATAGTTCTAGTAAATAGGCCATTTCAATACTAAGAGCGACTAATCGATACTTATTAATAATGTCAATAGAGTCGTTTTATCGATCATATATATTGTCGAGTAATGTTTCATCAATAGTAAGGTATTTACTAGTATAGTAGAAAACTATGATCAGAAGTCTAGCACTTATTTTAGATCATTTAATAGCAGTCATTAACTAATCGATAGTGGTTTGTCAAGTCAATCGAGTCAGTATTTAGAATATAACCATCGCCTGCGCAAAAAATTGTCAATAAGTTATAGAAATATTAATGTGAATAATGTTTTTACCTTTGTAGTTTATTGAGGTCAGTAATTCTTCAGGTCAGTTTCATTGCTGTCATTAGATAATCGATACTTTTTAGTAAAGCGAGTTGAGTCGTTATATCGATTTATATAGTAAATTGTTGTAATGCTGTAGTATGTCAGGTCGTATTTCTGTCTGTCTTTGCATTGAAGTAAACAAATAATCGATACTCGTTAGAGAAAAAAGTAAACTATATACATATAATTTAAGGGGTTGTTATAGTAGTAAATGTCAGTATACAGTAGTAAGTCATATTCTGTCTGTCTTAAGTTTTGTACTTCGTTGGTCATTGATTATAATCGATACTGGTCAGTTAAGTCAGTTGGTTAATTATATAGATTACAAAGACTGGTCGTAGAAGTAAATGTAATTATATAGTCGTTAGTAATATTCTTTTTGCACTAATGTTCGTACTATATTTTAGGTCACTTTTCAATAAAGTGCAGAACCGTTGTCCATGAAACAGTACAGTCTCTACCATGTACGGAACCGTTCATGGGTTGTAGTGGTACAGGGTTTTTTTTCAGTATGTTAGTAGTTCTGTCTGTTATTGAATTATCGATCATCTTATTACAGGGAATGTATTAGTTAGTAATATTCTGTCTGTTTTAAGGCTTGTTCTGTGTGATGTCTCTTTGTATACACTCCTTGTAAAACGTTGTCAGTGATGTAAGTAAATAATGACTAGTGAGTAAAGTCAGTCCGTAGATTCACTATATCGATAGTTAAGTATAAAAGTAAATGTCAATATATAGTATTAGTAATCGTAAATATTTAGTAGTTATATAGAAGATTATAGAAATATTCTGTTGGTACTAAGGTTCGTACTGTATTAAGCCAGTCAGTTCATAGATATAGTAAAAACATTATTTCAATACAATCAACTAATAATCTATACGTGTTGGTGAAGTAAGTCATTTAGTAAAGTCGTTATATCGATCATAGTAATTATTTTGTAGTAATAGTATGTCAGGTCGTATTTCTGCCTGTATTTCTAATGATATAGACAAATAATTAATACTCTTTAGTAAAGTCAAGTATGTACGTATAATATGAGGAGTAGTTTATAGACATTTAGTAGTAAGTGATATTCTGTCTGTTTTAGGTTTTGTAGTTAGTAAGTCACTCAGTATATATTTCTAGTAAATTGATCATTCAAAGAATCAAAACTATACTGTAATGGTTCGCTATATCGATGATAAAGACTTGTTGTAGATATAAATGTTCATAGATAGTCTTTGGTAATATTCTGTTGGTGTTTAGGTTCCTATTGTAATATGATAAAGTGATTGTCGCAGATGTAAAAATGATTGGTATAGGTATTTCAGTGCTGTAAGCAATCAATGAATATTAGTAAGTAAAGACGGCCAGTTGGTTCGTTGTATTGATAGTGCAAGTGATGTCAATATATAGTCGTTAGTAATAATATGTCTGTCAGTTTATAAAATAATCGATACTTGTCAATAAGTCCTTTCGTTCGGTATGTCGATGATAAAGACTGGTTGTAGATGTAAATGTTCATAGATAGTCTTTGGTAATATTCTGTTGGTGATTTGGTTTGTATTGCAGTAGATCTCGTAGTTCATAGTTTTAGTAAAAAGGTTATTCAACGAATAATCGATACTTGTCGGTAAGTCATTCGGTTTGCTATATCTATAAAAATACTAGTTTTAGAAGTACATTTCAATATCTATTATTTAGTAATGTATAGTCTGGATTAAGGTTTTGACTAAATTAGGTCTCTCTATATATAGTTCTAGTAAAAAGTTCATTAGAATGTCGTAATAAAATAATTGATTTCAGTGAGTATAGTTGGTTCACTATATCGGTGATAAAGTGATGGTCACGGATGTAAAAATCATTGATATTTCGGTGCTGTATGCATTTAATTGATACTATTAAGTAAAGTCAGTCAGTTGGTTTGTTATATCGATATTTAAGAGTATTTGTAGAAGTGAATGCCAAGATATAATCGTTAGTAATATTCTGTCTGTATTAATAATTGTACTATATTATGTCTATCAGTTTATAGTACTAATTAATTAGTCATTCAAATAATCAATACTTGTCAATATGTCCGTTGGTTCGCTATGTCGACAAAAAACCTAGTTTTAGAAGTAAATGTCAGTATGTCGTAGTCATTTCAATGCTGTTAACAGATAATCGATACTTTTCAGTCAAGTCAGTCGATTAGTTACACCGATCCTTGTAATTTGTAATAGTATATTACAATGGTAGTATGTCAGGTCGTATTTCTAGTAACTGTCCAATGAGATAAACAAATAATCGATACTTGTTAATAAGTCCGTTGGTTCGCTATGTTGACAAAAAACCCAGTTTTAGAAGTAAATGTGAGTATGTAATAGTCATTTCAATGCTGTTAACAGATAGTCGATACTTTTCAGTCAAGTAAGTCGAGTAGTTACATCAATCCTTGTAATTTGTAATAGTATATTACAATGGTAGTATGTCAGGTCGTATTTCTAGTAACTGTCCAATGAGATAAAGAAATAATCGATACTTGTTAATAAGTCCCTTGTTCGCTACGTCGACAAAAAACCCGGATTTAGAAGTAAATGTCAGTATGTAGTAGTCACTTCAATGCTGTTAACAGATAGATGATACTTTTCAGTGAAGTCAGTCGATTAGTTACACCGATCCTTGTAATTTGTAATAGTATACTACAATGGTAGTATGTCAGGTCGTATTTCTAGTAACTGTCCAATGAGATAAACAAATAATCGATACTTGTTAATAAGTCCGTTGGTTCGCTATGTCGACAAAAAACCCAGATTTAGAAGTAAATGTCAGTATGTAGTAGTCACTTCAATGCTGTTAACAGATAGTCGATATTTTTCAGTCAAGTAAGTCGAGTAGGTACATCGATTCTTGTAATTTGTAATAGTATATTACGATGGTAGTATGTCAGGTCGTATTTCTAGTAACTGTCCAATGAGATAAACAAATAATCGATACTTGTTAATAAGTCCCTTGTTCGCTACGTCGACAAAAAATCCAGATTTAGAAGTAAATGTCAGTATGTAGTAGTCACTTCAATGCTGTTAACAGATAGTCGATACTTTTCAGTCAAGTAAGTCGAGTAGGTACATCGATTCTTGTAATTTGTAATAGTATATTACAATGGTACTATGTCAGGTCGTATTTCTAGTAACTGTCCAATAAGATAAACAAATAATCGATACTTGTTAATAAGTCCCTTGTTCGCTACGTCGACAAAAAACCCAGATTTAGAAGTAAATGTCAGTATGTAGTAGTCACTTCAATGCGGTTAACAGATAGTCGATACTTTCAGTCAAGTCAGTCGATTAGTTACATCGATCCTTGTAATTTGTAATACTATATTACAAGGGTAGTATGTCAGGTCGTATTTCTAGTAACTGTCCAATGAGATAAACAAATAATCGATACTTGTTAATAACTCCGTTGGTTCGCTATGTTGACAAAAAACCCAGTTTTAGAAGTAAATGTGAGTATGTAATAGTCATTTCAATGCTGTTAACAGATAGTCGATACTTTTCAGTCAAGTAAGGCGAGTAGTTACATCGATCCTTGTAATTTGTAATAGTATATTACAATGGTAGTATGTCAGGTCGTATTTCTAGTAACTGTCCAATGAGATAAACAAATAATCGAGACTTGTTAATAAGTCCGTTGGTTCGCTATGTCGACAAAAAACCCAGTTTTAGAAGTAAATGTGAGTATGTAATAGTCATTTCAATGCTGTAAACAGATAGTCGATACTTTTCAGTCAAGTAAGGCGAGTAGTTACATCGATCCTTGTAATTTGTAATAGTATATTACAATGGTAGTATGTCAGGTCGTATTTCTAGTAACTGTCCAATGAGATAAACAAATAATCGAGACTTGTTAATAAGTCCGTTGGTTCGCTATGTCGACAAAAAACCCAGTTTTAGAAGTAAATGTGAGTATGTAATAGTCATTTCAATGCTGTAAACAGATAGTCGATACTTTTGAGTCAAGTAAGTCGAGTAGTTACATCGATCCTTGTAGTTTGTAATAGTATATTATAATAGTAGTATGTCAGGTCGTATTTCTAGTAACTGTCCAATAAGATAAACAAATAATCGATACTTGTTAACGAGTCTGTTGGTTCGCTATGACGACAAAAAAACCTAGTTTTAGAAGTAAATGTCAGTATGTAGTAGTCACTTCAATGCTGTTAACAGATAGTCGATACTTTTCAGTCAAGTAAGTCGAGTAGTTACATCGATTCTTGTAGTTTGTAATAGTATGTTATAATAGTAGTATGTCAGGTCGTATTTCTAGTAACTGTCCAATGAGATAAACAAATAATCGATACTTGTTAACGAGTCTGTTGGTTCGCTATGTCGACCAAAAACCTAGTTTTAGAAGTAAATGTCAGTATGTACTAGTCATTTCAATGATGTTGACAGATACTGGATACTTTTTAGTCAAGTAAGTTGAGTACTAATATCGATCATTGTAATTTGTAATAGTATAATATAATAGTAGTATGTCAGGTCGTATTTCTAGTAACTGTCTTTACATTGATGTCAACAAATAATCGAAACTCTTTAGCAAAGTAAGTCAAGTATGTACGTATGGATGTAAGTGCCCGTATAATTAATGTTCACTAATCAATTAATTACCTTTAATTAATTAAAAGTAAAAATGGTCTTACAGTAGTAAGCCAGCTGTTCATAGCTCTAGTGCGACCAATAGAGTCGTTACCTTAATCATAATGATGTTACTAGTTTTTAGTAGTGGTATGTCAAGACGTATTTCGTATATATTTTGCCAATCAATTGTGGAATTATCTACGTTTTAATGTTAGTTAGCTATTTACTATAGTAGATAACTAATCAAATAATCGATTAAATTGTTAAGTCAACCGTCTCTTAAGGAATCAATTGTCAATAAGTAATAGAAATGTTCTTAAGTAAATAATGTTTTTACCATTGTAGGTAGCTTGAGTCAGTAACGAGGTCACTTCAATGCTTTAACAGATAATCGGTACTTGTCAGTTAAGTCAGTTGATTCGCATAAGGCTAAAGGCTTTTCATAAAAGTATATGTCAGTACATTAGTGGTTAGTAATGTTTTGAGTTTGTAGTAATGGTCTTTAGTAAATAATATTAAGTAATTATGTAACTGTATTTGTAAATATTATGTTTGATGCTGTCAAGAAGTTATAACTTTCTGTTGAAGTGAAAAGATAAAAGTAATTAATATGTTCCATTGCTAGTAGGTCAGTTTTAGTAATAATATCCAAATCATCTCAATGGATAATAACATTAAGTTTAAATCGTAAAATTGTCCAAAAAAAATGAGTGTAGAGTGCTAATAGTCACTTGTTTTTTGTCTATCGGCATTTATCGGTTGTCTCTATGTAAATAGCAATCCTCAATGAATTTCTAGTTCAAATAATATTATCCAAAGTTTTTATTATTTTTTTTTTTACAGTATTTTCAGTGATTCGAATAAATAAATCTTAAATATAATTTTTAAAAACCCAGGTATGCCTCCGATCGTAACCGTTTAACTACTCAAGTCTTACAATCGTTCGGTATTATAGTTACTGTATAGGCTTCCCCGCGTATAAACAAATATTATATCGCTTATTATTGTACTTTTCCTAATGTTTACAAGTGCTTCAGTCGGTTTTTTTTTTCGTATTATTTATTTTAAAATAGTTTTAGCGAAGTGAAGTTAGTTTTTTATTTAATGTTCATTTTTAATTTAAACATATGTACACAGTATATATAAATCTCGATACTGCATAATATATGTAATAGAGATCAGAAAATGTACGCAATTTTTTTTCTCTTTTTGACAGAGCCTAGTAGTCTCTCGACTTTAAAATTTTAAGAATATTTTGATTAAAATTTCGTTGTGTGGTTCACATATTCAAATATTTTGAAATTGTAGTTTTTCCTGTATCTGATAATCCACTTTATTATTGTTCGTTATTTTATAAATAGAAACTTAATTTTAAAAAAATAAATAAATTATAGCCTGATAAAATTAAGATTTAAAATAAAGTTGTGCCATCTCGCACGTATGATTATACATATACACATATACTTAAGCCACGTTATCTGAATATCAGTCATCGTCATATTGAGCCAAGTGAAGTCATTTATTTGATGACTACATTAATGTATGTGCAATCGAATTCGTCTTTAAATAAATTAAATAATGGCAATTTTATGGCACGTTGTCAGTTTCGTAATTTTGATTATAATAAGTCTCAAAGTTCTAGTCATGTGTTAATAAAAAAATAAATCAGTTGTTAATGTAAATAAATAAATAATAAAGTCTTGAACTTGTAAATTCAATATATTTATATAAATAAAAATAAGTCTTTGGTTTGGGAGACGATTCGAGTCACCTTGCCAGTCGTGTCCGTCTTGTCTTCAGTCACAGTCCAGGTTTTACAGTAATTACAATAAATATATTTTTTTCTTAACTCTAAACTGTAATAAATAACATTTAATGTAATAAATAATAAATTACTGATTGTCTTTTGTACTGTTGAAGTCGCTTAGGATGGGGAAAGCACCGATCCAAAACCTGCAAAAGAGCGAGGTTATAATTAGTATTTTTATATTTAAATCAAATAACATTACAATAATAATTAATAAAAAATCACAATATATATATTACATATGCCACTATAGCCGATAAAGTCGATAGAGATAACGAATTTTGTATGCAAATATTACATATGTTTTTGAATCTCATTTTTGAAAACGATCGATTTAAATTTAACTCAACATAAAGTTAACTTTAAGGGGTATGGACGACTGTAATTGTAAGCGTTATACAGAAAAACTTCTTTACTGTTACAAACAATATAATATTAACAATTATGTTTATATGAAAACAAAATGATAATGGCGATACTGAAGTTACTAGGCAAATAGTTTGACCAACTTGAAAATATCCCTTCAGCTTAGTAATTGATCAATAAAGATCATGTTCAATGGTTTCTTTGATTTCATCTTTAACAGTAGTTAACATTTATTTAACATATTTTATAAATTGTTAACGCGCTTCTATCGTTACGTAATTATATTGTGTTGTACAGTCAGCATTTCATACGGCTCGTGTAATCAGTGAAATGGTAACTTTTTAACCTATAAAACGCTAATCTTAACTGTGTTTGTTCATGGGCCTGTTAAGATTTACAAAACTGATTACCGTGAAAATGTTGATGCCTCCCTGTGTTTTTTTTCCCTCTTTGAGCTTCAACTTAATTCCTCTAGTAGGAATATGAGAATCGAAATAGACATTCGTTACTTCTCCATGAAATTCCTTCCCTTTTGATAGATGTTATGATCTTGATATATTTGATTAAACAAATTAAATTATTTGTCTGTTGTTAATGTTATAAGTTGAATTTTGAAAATTTCGCAATGTTCAGGAAAATATTTAGGGTAAGATTAGCTATTTTTCGTATTCCTGACGAATGCTTTGCATTGGAACGCAGTGATCTTTAGCTAACTCCACTGCCCGACTTACATATGAAGACTGCAGGGGGAGAAACTAATTCCTAAGTATTCAGGAAAGCTAATTACCGCAGAATCGGTATCTTCAGCGTGTCCTGTCTGAATCTAATAATGATCCTCCTCATTTGAAGGGCTGGAAGCCCAAGTCGGGGAAGTCACCTTACCACGATCTTCCCCGGGCACTCTGAGAATCAACTGGTATTTCCTATATACGAACTTAATTTTTCAAACGTTTTGAGCCGTTTAAACTAGGTTTTTCTCTGGACTCTTCATATTCAATTGAATGATTGATGGATTCTATAATGCTTTAGTTCATGACACTAGTCACTTACCTCATTGCTGCTGGGCCGCTGGCTGCTGCTGCTGTGGCTGGTAGGCGCTGTAGGCCATTTCATCGGCGGACCTTCCCCATCCGTGGTGTCCACCGCCAACATCACCGCCACCACCGCTGGACCATCCTGCTTCCTGGTGGTGGTCGTGGTGCTCCGCGTGGTGGGGAACTATCTCGTAGGTGACGGACTTGTGCTGCTGCGACAGCAACTTCTTGATGGCGATTATTCCGGAGAGCAGGAGGGCGATCTTTCCGATGATTAGGGCCTTGCCGGCGATGAGTGCGATGGCGGCGAAGGCCAACTTGGCCATCATCAAGACTTTCATCTTGATCATCATCAGCATAGGGAGCATCATCTTACCGGCTTTCTTGACTGAAATGGCGTTATTGCTAAGTTAATACATGGAGTAAAATAATTACAAAGATTTTGGGGAAGCCAATTATACTCAAATCAAGGAGAATAAAGATTAAAATTAGTGTTTAAAATATTTATCTTATTTAAGTACCTTAGATGGATTCAGAATGGAACCTACGATTTTTGAGCCATTATCAGATGCGTTTGAAAATGTTCAAATACATCAAAAGTTCAACGGAACTTTGAGGGTTTCTTGTCCTGTTGGGGAAGTATAGAAAACTGAAAAAACGTGGGAGAAAATAAGCTGAAATCTCCAAAACGCATTGTAATGAAATAAAAAAAAAATGTTCCACTACAAAACATCGAGGTAGTTGTGTTTCCAACGGTAGAGGAGGGAAGTGATTTGTCAGAGGTCAGACTCAACCGTCAGGATTTTCCTCCAATCAAGGATACCCTATTTATAGAGCCTGAGTAAACCGAGGACTTGAGCACTGGAACTCAGCAATCTAAATACTGGACTAGCTCGCTCGTTTAGTGGAATAAACACAATTTATATAAACCTTAACCCTCTAACTTAACTTTTTGGTGCTTATATCTTTAAATCAACAGTAATCGTCTATTTTTTAAAATACCATGAAAAAATGGCGTAGTAAAGAATCGAGACGAAGAGGGGGGATTATTCTCCTCTTTGAGTAATGTTTATTTATTTTTTTAAATTAAAGAGATTATAACCCACCTTTCTTCCTGGCTGATTCTTCGCCATCTCCACCTTCTTCTTCTTCTACATCGGTGAAGTCGGAAAAGAAGTCTACTGCACCACCGATGGCTCTGCCGGCGCTAGTGGCTGCGTCAACGATGTCCACTCCCCTCAAGTCCATCTTGAGGGTGTGGGTGGACACGAACCTCTTCACTCTGTCGGCGAGGATGTCCTCAATATCTGTCTTCTCGGCCTCTTGTTTGCTTAGTGATCTGGGGGTAGGAAACTCGAGTTAGGTTACAGTCTCATTAAAGTCTCTCATGTAAATCTAATTTTTAAAAAAATAACCGTTTTTCAGAATTCCATTGTTTATTTTGGCCGAGGTTCATGATCGTGGGTTTTTAATCAATTTTTTTTTAAAAATCGTTCAAAATTTAAGAAAAATAGTAATCGTCTTTCCTTTATCGAACTATTATAACGGTACAACAGTTCCATTATGGCTCATCATATTGCTCCAAACGTTTTTGTGTCGATAATAAATGTTTGTATCGTAGTAAATCAATTAATAAGAAGCCGTGATGTATTTTTCAAATCCTCCAAGTTCTACATATTTTTATATATATATATACACAGAAGGCCGTAAAAGAATTGTTGGAAAACAATATTCGTTTTGGAGAAGAAGTAGTCTCATTTCTAGAATTGAGCGAGTGAAAAATCTGCCATAAGACTATAGTTAAAGAGGAAACGATAATGCACAGAATTGGGACCAAGCAGCTGCAGTGGTAGGGTCATCTGAGAAGAATGGGCCCCGAGAAATGGCCGAAAATGATATTGGACTATTTCCCACAGGAGAGACAAAAAAGTAAAACCTGGCTGCAAGACTTCAATTTCTTGAAGCACCTTGAAGAGGTGATTGCAGCAAGAGGCTTGACGGAGGGAGATTTGGAAGACCGAGAGGATTGGCGACAGAATGTTCTGGGTTTCGGCATATGACCAAACGTTGTAAAAGCCCGACAAAAACAAAGAAAACAATAACCTTTAAATATTTTTTTCTCAAGGTATTTTTGGAATTATTAAAATAAAAATTTACTCTTGAAGGATCTTAGATTCCTTACTTGTTAGGGACTGCTTATAAGCCAATGGTCGTTCAGAGAGGTAATTTAGCTGAGGTAATGGGGCTGGTTGAGCTCCATAAGAGTTTCCAGATCCCACAGTTTCGATAAGAAAGAAAATATATTATCTGCTACATCCGATCCGTAACCCGAGACCTACTGCTCAGCAGCGTATTGTAAGCTATATAAGCTTTTTAACAACATACCACGATCTAAGACCGGTATCCAAAACAATATATGCTTTTAACACTTTATCCATCGATTAAATCATGACATACCCGGCAGGTGACCCCAGGATTTTTTTAAGGGAGTAAAAAATCCTTAGTTACGCCGTCCTTCGGAAGGGACGTTAAACGGGGGTCCCGAGCCCGTATCATGTCAGGTACTCGTTAAAAATCCCTAATAAAATCTGGATAGGCAAAATTTAGAGCTCCCACTGTAGCATCGTCCGATTAGCCATAGCAGCATAAAATGACGTTAAATGAATTAACAAACAAATCATGGCATACAATTTTTTTTCATTTAGATTAGACAAATGCCGGACTAAATCGGATGGACAATGTACTGCGACTAAGAATGCACATAATTATGTTATATTATATTGTATTATTTTATATATTATTGCACAGATACAACAAAATATACCTACAAAATGTTAGGACTAATTACGGACTCGTGTTATTTCTGTTTTCAAAATAATGTCATTGATATCTTATCACAATATATTACTATAGCTGGAATAACCTTTATGGAAAGAATTTAAAAAATCTATTTTCTCGAGTTAAGAGACTTCATAATCAAGACTATGATTTTTTTGTCAGAATTATTCTTGGCTGTATATGAAGTGCTTGATGGATATTATAATTTTTATCGTTATGTTATTCAATAGGCCTAAATTATAAAAAATTAAACACTTAACTTTTAATTTATACAGTGTTTCTGCATCCTGAATGTTCCAAGTATTGTTTGGATTAATAAAGATTCGAAAGTTTTTTTATATATATGAACGATTAAGACCAATTAAATACTGGATTTAAAGTTGGCCAATTAAAAAGAAATAATTAAAGTGCTTGAGGATTTCCTGACGACTTTCTCGTGGAATCGGACCTGCCTCTAATCAAAACTTTCTCCCCATAACACCACTCCTCCGAGGCCACTAGAAAGCACGCGGGTTTCTTTCCACTCGGACCTTGGGCGCGGTGTCCTCCAAGATTGGAGGTCCTGGGCGGCTTTCTTCTCGTCCTGGGGTCGATATCCTTTAAGGACATCGAGGATACTCCATATTATATATAGACTAAGGAAGTGAAAATATATCTAAAGCGATCCATTAATCCTTAACATTAAAATTGTACTTTTCTTTCTAAATATGATCCAGATTCCGAAGTGAGGAATCTATTATCATCCTTTACAGAAGTGAGATGGTATTTTAAAAAATACGATGATACTTCCTGTGACTTTGCTGCGAAATTTAAGGGGGGAAATAGCTACATAGAAAACAGCTGTGGAATGCGGAGACCTAGATTTTTTATTTTATGTTATAGTCGATTTTAATATTCTATATCTCTTAAAACATAAATATAAAATTTTGAGGAAATATGTTCAGTTTAAAAAAAATAAATGAACTCCATGGTCTTAGAAACATTATTTCAAGTGTCCGAAATTCATCTGATATAAAAATCATTTTCTTGTTATAAAATATATAATAGACTAATCTAGTTTTTAGTTTCTGCTTCTGTTCTAATCAACAGCTATACAAGAAAATGTCCTCACCGATGCTCAGGTGCCTACCGACATAGAACGAGTATATCCTATCTAATTTTTTTAATTAATTTTGAGTTTTAGATATTTTCTATTGTTGATTATACAATTAATATTTATTCTCGTACAGTATTTTTATAAAAGTTATTTTGAGGGCAAGAACATGATTTATTAACAATTGGAAAATAAAGTACATATAAAAAAAAAGCATCTTTAGAACCCATGAAGGGCCTTGAACATGGGAGATACTATATTGTTTCTAAGTCAACTGTTGTGCAGAGATGTGATTTTTTCGAGATCACGATCAACTTTTCCCAATTTGTAGAGGCTGGGAGAGTCCCAGGAGGGTCCCACAGGTTCCATCCGTGGTTGTTTTACAGATTAAATTATTTAAGCTGGAATTGAAATGATCAAATGATCGAATACCTAACCCACAGATGAAGTTAATACTTGAGTAAAAGAGATTTATAAACCCTCCTGCGGTTCACCATTCCTGTATAAAGCGGATTCATTAAATATATTATGCATTTTAAATTCATAAAACTGTAATTATAGATTTCATATTCAATAATAAACACTCGTGTTTATTTTCCTTGTTATTATTTTCTTGTTTCGTTAAAAACTAAAAATAGAAGTGGTTTGAAGAGAATTTTTTTTTGTTGGGGGGGGCGGAGTCGAAATTTGTACCGATTAGTAAAATTGGAAAATAGTAACTTGTCTGAAACCGTTCGAGGTTGAAATATTTATGTAAGTCCATAACTTTGTATAACCTTCACCAACTGGCAATGAACTTCCGATGTTCGTCAACACATTGCTTTGCGTATTCTCGCGATTCGTCTTGGTGGATCTAATATCTTTTCACGTACAATATTTTAATTTAAATAAACATCTACGACATTGTACATACAGTTTTTATTTAGCATTTTATTATTAATATACTCAATGTGATATTTTAGACGAAAATAAAGAAGTGTTTAGAAACCAAACTGAGCTGTGTATACCGCTCTTTCAAAATAACAATGTCAGAACTCAAAAAAATATTTTTTCAATAGACATATTTCAAAGTTCCCTTTCCTATGAATATTTGTCAAAAGGCCAATATTAGAGTTCTGAGATTACTTTGAAGTGATAGTTTATATTTGTATTTAAATCATTTTTTATTTTAAAGAGAAAAGATAGCGGCACTTTTTCAACTAAGCTAGCAGGGGTCGTAACCAAGCCAGACAAATCTTCTCTTCACCGATCCTATATCCCAATTCTCGAAATTTTTGCGATGTATATATTATATTTGTATGTGTTATAATAAATACTAACACTACAAAGTTCACTCTAATTTTCAAGAAACTTCATCAACTTTAATGTTTACTTATAAGGATTAACATGTCCATTCCAAATTCCTAATGAAATGTCCATGACAGAAAACGGAACCACATTTTTTTCCAAAAAAAAGTTCATCTTTATTTGTAGAAATAATATTAAAATCACATTTTTAATAATATAATTTAAACTTATTTTTCTCGGAATGGAAAATAACTTTTTCTTCATATCTTAAAGAAACGAATTTAAGAAAAATAAATAAAATTGAAGTTAAAAGTTGTTAATATTGAAAGTAGTAAGAGTCAAGCAAATGCTTTTATCACTTAGCAATCAGCAAAGAGTGATGTTTCTAACCCTATACATCGTTTGAATTTCATTAATATAATCATTAAAATTATTTAAAAGAATAAACAATTTACATAGAAATGGACTGATATCACTTTAAAAAACAACAGTTGATATGTTAGTTATCTTCCGCAAGATTATTCAGTAAAATTTAGAGGACATAATGAAACATTCTATAACAATAGAATAAAAATAGAGGAAAAATAAATTTTTTATGCTTCATTTAAGAAAAAATAAAATAAATGAAAATCTTAGTTTATAAGATATATGCTCATATGTTTTTGTAACTATAAAATTAAAAATGGACTTAAGCTGGAGAAAAAGCCTTAGATAAAGTAGGACTTCTTCGACCTTAGCCTTGAAACGATAACAACAGAAGACCACTCACCTTGGCGCTCCTCCGCCCCCAGGACTCTTGACGAGGCTGATCCCTTCGGCCAAGGATATTCCCTCTTCGGCCCTGTTGAAAACCGAGTCGACCATGGACAAGAGCCTGTACTTGAGACATGGACCGCAATCCTCCTGGACGCTGTTCTGGACAGCCGCCCCACTCGCAGACACAGCCAAAGCTACCACCACTAGAAGTACCCTGGACATCCTCTTGATCGGTTCTGTTCTGCCTCGGATACCCTCCCGGCGTCTTATATACCGCCCTCCCTCCACCTAGTGCTTTCTCCAGCCAGCCGCTCGCTCCGGGCTAACCTTTGGTCCTCGCTCGGGGAAATGGGTCCCTAACCCTCTTCTCGCGTAGATGTTTGATTATAAGTATGTTTATAGGAATACTGTTAAAATTATTATCAAAATCATAGTTACAACTATACAATAATTTGCAAAAATAATAATAAAATAAATAATATTTGATAAACTCCACATTTCAGACAACTTCAACATTTACTAGATAAACGCTCTAAGCTCCCAATTAATTACAAAAGACTCATATACATGGCAATCATTAGACTCATCTGGACTTACGGGGTAAGAGTAAGTAAAAGCTTTGGGGATCGAATTCCTCTCCTATTCAATCAAGAAAATCCAAAATCTTTGACGCTCCAAACAAAGTAATCCATAATGACCTTTATGTCCCATTTGTTACTGAATTGGCCCAAACCTGATATTAATCTTTTGCTATCGGC
This sequence comes from Troilus luridus, assembly GCA_964056705.1. Taxonomy (NCBI): domain Eukaryota; kingdom Metazoa; phylum Arthropoda; class Insecta; order Hemiptera; family Pentatomidae; genus Troilus; species Troilus luridus. The sequence continues at coordinate 136,027,639 of OZ057413.1, read as the reverse complement.
ATAATTTATTCCCATTATGTTAAAATACATTATTATATTATAAGAGATAATTTATTCTCATTCAAACCCACTAGTTTTAAACCTAGCAACCTCTTCAATTCCTGATGATCCTCCGAGGCGTCTGAAAAGAAGATGGCCTCGTGACCTTCTTAGTTGAATTTGTTATTTGAGTACTACCAGTGGAGTAGTTTCTCTACTTGTCTTCATCCATGTATCACTTTTCTTCCAATTATGATTTCCTACTTCTGTATATGATTACCTCAGGGTCCATCCGTGGCTGTAAACAGATTAAATCATTTACTTGTCACAGACGGGTTAGAGCCTGTGATCTTCAGAACAGCAACACAGCTCTCTACACACAGAGCAACCTCGCTCCATTATGAGGTTTTATTAAGCTGAAAAATGATTGGTTTTCTCGTTCAACCCAACTATCAACCTAATTAGTGGTTAATTACTTTTTAATTAATCGATTCCTCGACTATACTGCAGTAGTGACTATCGATCTATTAATATAGCTTTGCTTGAAGAAAAGTAGAAGATTAAAACATCTTAAACATTAAAATATCTTTGCCGATCTATTTCGAAATTATATTTTGCGGAGTTCTGTATAGAGTAATTAGTACTAATTTAGGATGGTGTACATGCAGATTCGACTCCTTTAGATAAATTATTAATTATTATAACGGCTTTGAATAGATATTTTGAAATCTGGATATCTTTTTAGGGCTCAATTAGCCGTTATATGACGTGGATCAAGAAAATCAATGTAATGTAATAATTCCTCCACTTTATTGGAGGAAATCTGACGACTATTAGACGGATCAAAAACTGGCCGGGATTCGAACCCGAGTGCTCTAAACCACTGAGCTACCAGGGGTCGTATCCTAGTCAGACGAATCCGTTCTCATCACCGATCCTATATCCCCGTGTTCTCGCAATTTTTGCGATCTATACACTGGGAAGAATATTCATTGAACATTACTTTAATTAGGATCTTTTTGACTTACGTCAACATATTATTTATAATTTATTTTTATTAATTGTTATTATGATGGTGATTATTTTTAAATATTTTTGTTTTGAAGAGTAAAGATTTCTGACTTGGATACAACCCCTGGTACATCAGTGGTTTAGGGCACTGCAGCGGAGATGCAGACGACCCGGGTTCGAATCCAGGCCAGGACAAATTTTTTCTATTCAAAACAAAAATATTTAAAAATAATCACCATCAAAATAACAATTAATAAAAATAAAAGGAAAAATGAAATGTTAAGGAATAATACAAGCTACATCTCATTCCAATATTTCAGAGAATGCAGTGAAATAAGATTAAGTCATTATTCTTATAAATTACAAATTATTGTTTTATTTAATTTAAAATAGTGAAAATCTTAAAACAATACTAATTTAATACTCATATTTTAATAAGCTCTTTAGGGAGGTATACAAAAAGGACTAGGCTGCTACAAATTAACAACTCCAATTTCTAGAATAACATTAGGTTACCTCCACTTAAGTTCTCAATGTAGTGCAATTAAGTTAACTGCTCTGTGATTTGGAATTTTTTTTTTCATGTACCACTACATCACGTCTACTGTTCAGTATACGGTAGAGACGGTACTGTTTCATAGACAACGGTTTTACAAGGAGGTGACTTGTCCTAGGTCACGCTCAACCGCCAGATTTTCCCCCTTATTTTGGGTGCCCTATTTTTATAATATTTTATAGAGGCTGGGTGAGCCCCAGGAGGGCCTTAGATCCCATTTTATCCATCTTCGGTTGCAAACAGATTAAATAAAAGTAAAGCCCGCAGCGGGATTAAAACCAGGATTTCCTGCATGACAACTCAGCGCTCTACCGCTGAGCCAGTCCGCTCCCCCCCCCCCACTAGTATTATATTATAATAATAGAATAACAACTAGAAGATGTCAATAGACTTGTAGAACGATTGTGACAGGAGTGATTGACTTATTAGTGAAGCAAATTTATCCCTTGTTACATACAAATTGCATATACAAATATATAGGTAAGCATATCTTTAATTTCAGCAGCATGTTAATAACCAAAAATTTCTTCTTAAAAGATCATAGCAAACTTTCACCCGTTTTTATCTATTGGTAAAATCGGGGTTTGCTAGACTGAAACTACAAGAAACAGCTTGCCGTTTCAGGCTGCTTCAACATTTACTAGACAAATACTTCAAGCTCCGAATTAATTACAAAAGACCCATATACATGACAATCATTAGATCCATCAGGACTTACGGAGTAGAGCTTTGAGGCTCCACTCAAGCGTCTAATTCCTCACGTATTCAATCCTTACAATCCAAAATCCTTCGTAAAATCCTCAATGCTCCTATTTGTTACTGATTTGTCTCTAACCCGATATCAATATTTTTATCTCAAACTGCATCCCCTCTCAAAACCATTAGTTTCAAACCTTGCAACCTCTTCAATTCCTGACAATCCTCTCAGACGTATTGTTATAATACAGTTGTAAATTTCAATGAATAAATTAATTTAAAAAATCGAGGGTTGGTCCGCCGTTAGGTGGCCAAGGGATACACTAGTTTATTTATAATATGACTTCTCTCATCATTGACTAAATTCTTCAGCCATGTTGTAATGCTTTCTATTTCATCTTTAAAAATTAATTTCCTTAAAAATGGACTATCATCTTCAAATCCGTGAAAACAAACTAAGCTACACTTTCTCTCCTTTTCACAATTATACAAAGTTACATCCGGTTAAATAGCCAATGAAAGCCGCTCAGTTTCCGGTTCGGAACTGTTATGGTTCATTAGGACTCGAGTACGCTCTTGAATTAGCGTTACGTTCGCTTTCCATCGCGGTTGCCTTCCTTATAAGTAATTAAAATACAATATTAATACTATATATAACAATTTTTATTAATTATAATATATTTTCTATTCTAAAAAGAAGTCTTGAGCTCAAGTATCCGCGGGTTGAGCTACATGTGGTATAGTGGTTACCATAACAACCTTTAGAGGAGAGGTAAAGTGGTGCTCCCGAGCTTGTGTGGGGGCAAGCTCTCGTTAAAGATCGCTATCCTAATTAGGACTCAACAGTAACCCCGTCCGATTAGCAATAGCAGCATAAAGTTACGTTAAATGAATAAACCAACAATGTTTCCGCGTGATTGAAAAAAAAAATATTAGACATAAATACAGAACACTTATGGCACATCATTGGCGAACTTAAACCAAAAAACAAAACCAACATTTTGTACCTCTATTAAATGTAAGAGTTCATTGCATGGCCGGCATTTTGCTTTTTCTAAACCAACAGTAGTGAAGGGAGGTGATTTGGCCCATATCACTCTCAACTAACCTCCAATTGAGGGTACCTATTTTATAAAAGGCTTGGCGAACCCCATTTTAACATTTATAGTTTGCTGTGAATTTAACCAGGGACCTTCCGCTCTGGAACTCAGAGGACTACATACTGGGTTATGTTTTAACAGTTGACTTGTCTTGCATGGATTACATTCTTTTATGATTGAATTTAGATGAATTTAATGGCCCTTTAAAATAAAAATAAACCTCTAACGAACGCAAGCTAGTCCAAATACCCCTTACTTGCTGAAAACTCCTTTGCCAAGATTAGCAATGTGAGGAAACAAAAATTAACCTATGCTTTACCAGTAGGGAAACTTAAAATTATCATTTTCGGGTGAGAAGTTAGTAACATAAAATTAATTTTTTAAAAGTTTATTGTGCCTTTGTAATTGATTTTTAAATGTAAAGGTGCCTCCTCTTGAGAAGATCAATCTTCACTTTTAAACTCTCCTTTGATTCGATGACTCCGAGGTCCTCAATAACAAAATTCCTCATTCGTTTCAAATATCCTATGTTGAATTGGATATCTTCGTGGCCGGCTCCTTCAACCCATAGCCGGTTTATTAGTGCAGGATTCATCTTATAAATCGAAATGGAATGTGATATGTTGATGACCCGGTCGTTGCGACCGTGGACCACGAGGATGGGAGAAGTCACTTTGGACAGTTTGTAGATGCTGAGGAAGTGCTTACTGATGCGAGGACCCTTGATGTATCGGATCGCCAAGTTCTTGGCGGAAGTCATCGGGGAGAGGAGTATCACACCGGCTGGTTTCTTCTTCGCGGCCAACTCGATTGTAGGAACGGCCCCCAAGCCCCTACCGTAGAGGATGATGCGTTCTTCCGGTACACCGTATCGAGTCTTCAGTTGATCCCAAGCACACTCAATGTCTGCTAGAACGTTTTTCTGCGAGGGTGTGCCTGTGCTGGCACCATAGCCGGAGTAGTCGTATGTGAAGACGTTGGAGTCGATCAGAAGACCTAGCCTGAGACAGAAAGCCAGATCTGCACCGATGTCGGAGCGATTGCTGTGCGAGTAAAGGATGGTCGACTTCGCGTCCGGAGCAGGCCTGAACAACATGCACGCTATCTCGCTATCTCTCCTGGTACTGGCCGTGCTGCACTCTATTCGCTCCTTCCACGATTCGTAAATCATTCCAAGATATTTATCATTGTACACCATGTAGTGCTTACCTTCCTTATCAGTTCCGATCGAATACGTTTGTGGAGGTGGCTTGATGATCTCCTTCGGGATGTTCTTCTCCGGTAACAGATAGTTGCGAGCGTAACAGATGAGTCCTTTTAGGCAGCATTCTGCCTCCTCGTCTTCGTCTGAGCTATAGTACATAATCTAATGAAAAACAATAACTGTGCATTGAAGGTTAAAATATTATTGCATTCCAAAGAGGTATGAATCGATCAACTTACTCAAAAGATATTTATTATCAAGGTTCATTTCAGCCATTATTAATGATAAGGTAATTATTTTATATTATCATATCATTAAACCTGTTATTATTGAAACTCGTATTTACTCTTCGATCTATCCACCAGTTCACCAGTCGGCTCAAACCTTATTAACTTTTTTGGGATTCTTTAGATACCATACATAAAAACTTTGCTAGTCGATCTCAATTCCGATGCGTGTGAGGCTAAAATTAGGTAAACTGAAATAGGTAAAAGTTACCTATGTCTTGAAATAACAAAAATTCGCTAATACTCCACTATATTTTCGGAACGATAATATGAATATTGATAAATGTCGATCGTATCAGATAGGCTTTTTAAAAACAAAAAGCTTTTTAGAGAATTAACAAACAACTGATAAGGTTCATGAACCGACAGAGTAACTGTCCTAAATCTAAGTCTACCGGGAACTTCTTACGTCTATTAGACCAGCGTTTATAATACGCAACACGTGTTTTTGAAGATTTAAAATGGATTTTTCTATTCTAAAATAGAAATATAGTAATTTCATACTATGTATTACTCAACATGGATATTACTATTCACTTCTTGTATCAATCGTAGTTGAAGTTACAATACCTAGTTGTAGTTTTAATATTATCTACCTATAGCATTGTAGAAAGACGTGTTTGTTTGTTGGTGTAGTTTCATTGTTGCTTTAGCTGCAAAAACCTTGGCAACAACAGGATGTTGTTTTAAAAAGCAAAATTTATGTCAGAAGTGGCCGCTAACTTGAAAGAAGAATAAAGTCTTGCTAAAGGCCGTGCGCACATTGAGACTAGATTAGAGCAGTTGAAAAGCTGCGCTACTCACCTGAAACGGACTTTCTTGTCTTCTTTGTATATAATTAATCGTCGAATTGTTTCAAATAAACGAACTATATGGACTTGACCTAAGTTCATTAATTCGAGATCATCTAAGTTCATTAAACTTTGTCCCATATTTCATTTTTTTAATTTTGATTTCATATAATCAGCATGGCTAGTGCCGCATAATATTTTATGTGGACGAACAGCTTCAATTAAATTTTCTTCCATAGTGATATTATGAATAATATGATGACAATATTATGTGATTTGCAAATAACATTGAAACAAAATGATATGAAATATAATAAAATTTAACAAAAACTGCTTGACACATTCGCAGTAATCTGTGTCACAAACACTGCGTGAAGCAGGCTCACACTCGCACTGAACTGTTCTGCCCTGCCCTGCCTTTTAACTAACGCTCGTTTGCTCAAACCTATGTATCAAAAAGCTTTTTGCTACGCTGCCCTGCCTTAACGTTGGCAATATTGTGTTATTCTTGACTGCACCCCTTGAAAATTTCTATCCTTCAATAAAGTCTTAAGTTCTTCAAAAATAAAGTATCGCATATGAAGATTACAGGGGAAATGTTCAAGACATCAAATTTCACCGTGAAATCAGTAAGAATTTTTATTAAAGTCCATACAGATTGCTGGTCCTGGCAACCTGACAATGAATGCAGAGTATGTTACACGGTATTACAAAATGATGAAATAAGTAATTGAAGACAACGTGAAAAAACGAGATAACTTTTTTCCTAAATGTTATAGAGAACTGTTGTAGGAATATATCACTATTATTATTTATAAATATTTTTACTTGAAAAGAAAAGATATGTTCAAGGCCTGGGACTCGAACCCGGGTCGCCCACGTCTCTAGCGTGGTGCTCTGCCAACTGACTCGCGTATCGGTCAGATATATCCTTTCTCTTCACCGATCCCGTATCTCCCGTGTTCTCGCAATTTGCGATGTATACAACGGGAAAAATGTTTATTGAACATTAGTTTTTATTACTATTTGTTTATGACTCTTCCCCTTCCATGCACTTCGGCTTAAAGAGGCCCATTGTGCTCGAGTCCTGAAAATCCCTAACCTACGTCTAGACTTTTGAGACATTCAAAGAGAACGTGCCAGGGGGCTTATGTGCACCATCTGCACCGATGTTCTTGTTCAATGTCCAAGCTATGCATATGCTTCTGAGTTTACAGTGATGTCTTCAACCATAGTTTTGAGGTCGGCTCTCGACACGTGAGCGGCTTCTTTCTTGATTTTCTCAGAATGTAACGAGGTTATGTTTGTGTATAACAGCAACCTAACAGTCAATTTGTGTTGTCAAATTGTAAAATTGAAAAATACTTACTTACGGCGAAACCAGTTTTAGTATGAAATCATTTATCGTTGGTTCTTTCAAAGATAAAGACACAATGGATATTTGTTTATTCACTTAACGTCACTAAGTAAAATTTTAAAGTGAAAAGTAAATTTAATTTTCACTAAGTAAAGATGAAAGTTTACACTTAGTACAATTCTTGAAAAATGAACTTAATTTAGAGTTTATTTCTGGCTGATTACTCGGGAGGAATAGATATGGTACAACTATTGATGCAATGTTTTCACGATTCATAACCCATGTAACTTCTGGCGTACACGTATTGCATTTTAGTTACAACAAACTTATTGTCACAGTATTTAATAATGATGATAATACTATTCACGTACTTAATACTGTTCAAAATCATGTTAAATGTTCACGGTAGAACAAACGAATCTTCCCAAGAATTTATATAAAAATATTAACAATTATTATTATGTGAAATTGTTGATGATATATATTACATTGGAATGATATAAATAGAATAAATATATATGCTTTTATTATTTTTTAAGATGTTTTGATTTACCCTCTTTTTACATAATCTACACAATACAATTCTTCAGTCGTGCGTCGGAGCTGTTTTTAGTTTAATATTCAAGCCATAAATAATAGAAAGTATGTACTTTCAGGGAATTTTTAAGGTAATATCATTCCCCGCTTACATTACAAGTCATGTTCTCGAGCTATGCATTCCGTTAACATGGCATTATGGAGAGTAATAACGTTAACATTGTAGATGTGACTCCGACGAACTAGAGGTTTCATGAAAGCGGGGATTTGACTCGGCCAAACCGGACACAGCTTCTAGTGCATAAGTCTCGGGGACACTTTCTAAGGATAGCCATCTTATGTTGCAGATGAAACGCGACGCCGAGCGGAGCTCTTTGGATGTCACAATATTACTCTCATCGATCGTTCATCTTTCACTCGTTCAACATCCGTCTTTTGACCTAGTCTATCTTTAAATGATCCGGCTGTAGCAGGTGATTTATTTAATTTGGTTGTGTTATTTAACGTTACTTTGTGCTGCTATGACTCATCAGGTGATGCTACAGTGGTAGTCCTAGGTTTTACCTATTCATGTACATTACCTGAACTAGGATTGAGATCTTTAACGAGAACCATACACCTGCATCCATAAATTTTAAGGTCTCTCCGAAGGACGCTATAATTACGAATTTTTTTCTCCTTTTAAAAGTCAACCTGCGAGCTGCAAAACCACGATTTAGAGAATAATATTTTTTTAAGCTAACTACTACACCACAGACGCCCCAATTATTTGATCTGGTTACAGCCTGCAGACTTTCGACCTAAGTTGCAATTTTTGGACCTACTCTACAACCCTGGAGAAGACCTGGAAACTCTATAGTTTTAGGTCCTAGTGGCTTGCTGACTGACCTTGAACAGTCATAATCTGTGGATTTATACCGATTAATGAGTCTTTGAAGGCGATTGTTCTTAGGTTGGAAATATGAAAGTGAATCGAATTTATTATGGACCTATCGCTAACCTTATACTGAACCGAGTAAACCTTGGTTCGCAGCAAAGGGTGAACTCCTCCAGGCTGTCTGTATAACCGTTATTATGGTTATCTGTACAAAGACCACATTCTCTTGCGGTACTGACCAAATCTGTTTGGTCGACCAAAAAAAAAAATACATTTTTTATATATAGGCCACTATGGTCTGCTCGAACAGGGTTCCATTTTGGAAAATCGATTGGTAATCAAATCGTTTAATAATAACAATTTGTGGTAGGGATATTAATTATAGAAATAGTCAATGGACAAACATTTAATAAATTATTTTCGAAATAAAGTATTTATAATGGATAGTCGATTGCTGTATTGATAGTGTGTCAACATTATCGTTAATTTTTTTTTTATATAAATTTATATTGATACGCTTTCAATATCACCTGATCCAGTTAGGACAGTGAAGGTAGCTGACTTAGACACCGACGCTAAAAATATCACAGAACGAGTTTTATTCCGAAAACCTGAACAAAAGTTGGTCATTGTTTGAATTAAAAAGAGTTGAAACTTTTTAAAACATACTTTTTTTTGCCTTGAATAATATTAGTCTACCTTATATATATTATATATATATCAGGAAGAAATTACTCCGGGTGAAGTTCAAAGAAATAGAGATGAACTATTTATCTCTAACCATTGAAGATTATTTACGAAATTCCTTCTTTAACCTACACCCGTAACATTTTTTCCCCAATTCTTAAAAGAAAATTATTTTTTGTTTTTGTTTGCACCTGTACGATTCCTAAACATCGAATGATTATCACAACATAGCTATTGGTTTGGTTATTACAGCACACCGGGGTCAAATATAATATTTTTATCTAAAACAGATGAAGACCATAATATATGGTTCGGTAACTTCTAAGCGAAATCCCTTAGAGGTAAACAACATAAAATCAAACAAATATAACGTCTGATTCGGCATTTCTTAAATGGAAAAAGATTTAAAAAGAATCAAGTAAGTCTCTAGAAATCGGTAACCTCCCAATAACCAGCGATTAGCATATTAGCCTGGAAAAGAAGCTGGGTTTCCAAACATTGGCGTAATAATGAATCTCAGGAATGTTGTTTGGTTATTTCTATGTTTTAAAATATTTTTTTATTGGCTAAATATAAATATGGAAGGCTTAATATTTTGTGTTTATTCAAATTCACCCTTAAGCGCCAGATTTCCCCTAATAAGGGTAACCAACTCTATAGAGGATGGATGATCCCCAGGAAGGCTTACATATTAAGGATCTATCGCATAATTTGTAGCCGATACAGAAAAGTCGTGGATACAAAGATCGGATACGATCGAAATGTACCGGGTACAGATACTCAGTTAAATACTTGACTGTTGAAATACTTGGCAATGGGGTCGGAGGTCCTACCAAGGTCACCCCACCTCTCTCTGGTTGGATACTGACTAGTTGTATTCACTACTCAGTATCCACTACAATCTATAATCCCTGCTATACTAAATAGATATGAGAGTTGTATTCAATGCCTTGGTTGTATTCACATTAGAAGCATTAGCTATTCAGTATTCACGAATATATTCACTACCTCATGCTACCTTATGCTATTTATTACTATAACATACGAATTAAAACTGGTACATTACTTTTTTACATCTACTTAGTTAATCAAATTGTATATATATATATATATATATATATATATATATATATATATATATATATATATATATATATTTGTGCATATTTAAATAAATACATTTTTCTCCAATTTTTTACTTTCAACAGAAATTTTACAACATTTTAAAGAAGAAAATTAGTTTCACCAAATTTAAAAACAGCACCGGAATATGACAATTATTATAACAGCTATAGCGTTTTAAAGAGTTCAACGTGCGGAGGCGGACAGACAAGTTTTTTATTACAATCTACGTGTCTTGGAACGTGAAAAGCAAAAGTTTGAGGTAGGTTTAACAATTATTTTTTTGTTCAATTCCATAGCTTTCAAAAAATAATCAACCAATAAAAACATGATTTTAATCATTTAATGTCTTGTGCAGGTTACTATTCCGCGAAAAATTCTTTTTCCTTTAAAAATGTTAACAAAAACTGATGCTCCAAGAAAGGCTTCTGTGTAGCGTATTAGAAGAGTAGGAGTCGGGATAACTGCATTCAACTACAAAAATATCAAGTAAAACTATCGGATACAGAAAAGTATCCGTACCACTTGCATTCAGATACAGGAAACTCCAGTATCTACCCATGGCTACTACAGTGTCTATTTATGTCTGTTAACAGATTGAATAATTTATCAGCCACAACCATTTTTTGAGCCCTTCAATTGAAACTGCAGTCACTGAACTACTCCGCATACTAATTTATGTTTAACACTACACCACTGGTGACCCAATCATTTATTCTGATAAAAGTCATCGATCGACCTTATGCGATCTGAAGAACCTTGTGGAGCTCCTTCAACGTCTATAAATGTTAGGATCCTTAATTTATATGTAAAATGTCTCTAAAATGGTAGATAGGTTAATACCTTGTTTAACGGGATCCACTTTTTAGAGACTGGATGAACCCAAGGAGCATCTCCTGACTCTACTGAGTCGATTCATGATTTTTAACTATAATAATCTTCCATAATTCCGGTTTCGAACGGAGGACCTAGATATCAGTAACTTACTGACTTACTCCACTCCTTCTAAATAATTACTGACAATTAAAATCGATAAACCATCAACGAGAAAAAATGATATCGATTTTCGCTTTTAACTTGAACAACGCAATCATGGAGAAGAAAGTTTCGAGATAAGGGCAATGTTGGCTCTAAGTGGGCGGAAGTCGGCGAAAGCGCCCTGACTGACTCGTTCACTGAACGAGCCTCATTCGGGATCTTCGCTTGTTGCGAATGTTCGAGCCTCGTATGGATCTTGCATCACTATCCTTATTTTTTAAATTTAAACTTTCATTTTTTATCTAAATTATTATAAATTAATTATATTTGTTTTGAAGAGAAAAGATTTGTTCTGGCCGGGATTGGAACCCGAGTCGTCTGCATCTACGGTGCAGTGCTCTAAACCACTGAGCTATCAGGGATCGTATCGAAGACAAATCCGTTCTCTTCACCGACCCTATATCCCGGCCAGGACAAATCTTTTCTCTTCAAAACAAAAATATTTAAAAATAATTACATTAACAAGATTCTAATTAAAGTAATGTGTCAATGAACATTGTGAATAATGTGTATACATCACAAAAAAAATCGCGAGAACACGGGGATATAGGATCGGTGAATGGAATGGATTTGTCTGACTTGGTAACGAGCCTGGTATCTCAGATGGTTAGAGTACCGCGCTAGAGATGCTGATGACCCGGGTTCGAATGCCGGCCAGGACAAATCGTTTCTCTTCAAAACAAAAATATTTGAAAATAATTACTATCAATATAACAATTAATAAAAATAAAAGGAAAAATGAAATGTTAAGGACATGGTCAAAAAAAAAAAAAAAAAAAAATATATATATATATATATATATATATATATATTTTAATGTTATTTTTTGAAATTACAACTGTATAATAGAATGCATCCTGTAAATATAATGAAAGATGAATAATGGCAAAAGATAAGGGCAAGTAGAGAAACTATCCAATGGTAGTACTTAAATGGCAAGTTCAACTTAGTAGATCACGAGGCCATCTTCTTTTCAGACGCCTCGGTGGGTTATCAGAAATTGAAGAGGTTGATAGGTTTGAAACTAGTGGGTTTAAGTGGGAATGAAGTTTGTCATCTAAAGATATCGGATTCGGGCCAGATCAGGAACAAATAGGAAATTAAGATCATTATGGATTACTTAATTCATAACAAAGTAAGGAGCATTGAGGATTTTGGATTCTAAGGATTGAATATGAGAGGAATTCGATGGTTTAGTGGAGCCTCAAAGCTCTACTCCGTAAGTCCAGATGGGTCTAATGATTGTGTTTAGAGCGCCTGTCTAGTAAATATTGAAGTAGCCTGAAATGGCGTGCTTGGTCATTAATATAAAATTGAAACATCAATCCAGAACAAAGGAAGCTCAGCAATACACCACCGAGTTGTAATGGTAGAGATCCTGGGTTAAAATTCGGTTGTAACAGATAAATTATTTAATTACCGCTTCTAAATCGGGTACCCTTAATTGGGGGATAACCTGATGGTTGAGCCTCATATCTGACAAATCACATCCCTGCACACCCGTTGATCTAGAAACACAACACTCTCTACCATGTACTGAATCCAAGCCCCTGCTTAGGGTTGTGCAGATAAAGGTTTTTATACTCAAGTTTTTTGGACTTTATTTCATTAAAATTATGATTAGAATATATCTGTTGTATCTTTAGCAATCCAATAGTCCATAAAGTTTTTTTTGTTTACTTAAAATGATATAATAACATTAATTAGATCGATAGGCACACCAGGTGGTTGAACGCGACCGTGAATCAAAGCATGGATTTGTGACCTTTCTCAGGATGTGAATAAAGGTAAGCTTCAAAGGTTGTACTGGTATAGGTCTTTTTGTTTATAATTATTATTTGGAATCTAAAACTTTGAAATTAAGTGAAATTTCCTAGAAAACTAAATATGAACTTTTAAAATTTATTTCAAACACTAAGGTCAGTGAAAGTTTCATGATGAGCGCCCATTTTGAAAATGATTCTCCATTTTCCTTACTACTCCAAGTTTTCTTTATGTTTAATGGCGCATTGTTTCTTTTCTTCTTTTTCTCACATTTCTCATCAGATGTTTTATTACGACCTTTCCCAGCTGTGCTAATGTTGCATCCATTTCTTCATGTTGAACTTTCTTGTACTGATTTCTTTGCTTAATGTTATTTAAATTATTGAAGCAGATGTGTGACTAAGGAATTTCTTTGGAAGCTTGTGGATATATAAAATACATTTCACTGTACATCCGTAAATCTATAATTTATATATTTAAATCGGACCATGTTGATCATTGGCTACACATTGCGCAGTCTTTCTGCAAAAATATGTTATTTGTGGGAGAGAGGCAGCCTGAAGTGGGTCGTTATGAACCATGGTTTCCATGGTACAGCGGCAGGCCGCCCAAAGTTCCATCACCAATTCCGTCCTTCCCACCGACGTACAATGGGGTTTAAGGTCAGTGAAAAATCGGGTAAGATCAATGATTTATGGCTGTTCGCGGACAGCAGGCGAAAGATGACCTATATTTGACATCCTGGAAAACCACCACGCCATATCTGATAGATATAAACAATTGGAGCCATTATTCCTATGTCCGGTTTTCGTTAGTGACCTCCAGTAGGCTAAGGTTTCACATACTCGAGGGGCCGGAAGATGCTTGAAGACCGGGGTAGATACCGGGGGTAGAGAGGTAGACCGGGATTCTAACTTATATCCTTTGGGTTTGTAAGCAGGGAAACTTTAGCTAGTCCGTTCTACTACCCCTAAAACAAAAACATACACAAACTCTTATTTATGTATGAATTGTACTCTAAATAAGTACAATATTAATATAAATTAAAATGAAATGTTGGTAAGTTCAATACTTTATATTTATACCTAAGTTTAATCATTAAATAATCTAAAGTATGGCATAAGAAGTTAGACAATGGAGGTTCAAATTTTGTAAGTCCGAAGACATGCGAAATGGGTTTTTCCTCTGTTTAATTATAGGAATATATGTATTTTCGTTCATATAATGCGGTGTATAAAAAAAAATGACCGTTTCACCTTCCTCAAGGAGAGAAGATGGCGACTAACAGTATCTTTCGACACACCACACTCCCTGGCAAGTTCAGGAGTACTTGTGGACGGATTTGACTCAACAGCTTCCTTCAGAATCTCATCAATATCCATTAATGGTCGCCCGGAGCCCTTCTTTCTCACTGCTAAAGTTTTCAAGCCAACGTCGCACAGTGCGCTGGTCAAGGACACCTCCCCCTTCATATTTAATAATCTCACGAGTTGCTTCACTGGCTGTGAATTTTTTTTTTCCAATGATGTCTTAAAATTGCGATGATTTCGTAGGACACTGTCATGTTTCTTCTTTGAAATAAATAATAAACTGAGGCTTTTTTTGAAGAAGACCAGTGTTAGTAAACAACTTTAGAGAATAATCTAAAGGGATTATTAAGTGTTGGTAAATAATAAATAGCATTCAAATATATACAGAATTTTGAACTTTGGAATTTGATAAAACTGTCATTTTTTTCGTATACACCCCATTATATCTGTTGGTCAATATTCAAGATATTTTCACAGAAGATTCATGATTTCAAGATTTTGGGAGAGCATAGCTCAGTTGCTCAGAGTGCAGAGTTGCTATTCTGAAAGTCCCGGGTTCAAATCCTGAAATGGCTGAATAATTATTTATTCTGTTAACAGTCACGGATGGACCCTGTGAGATCTAGAGAGCCATAATCGGGGGAAAAAACTGGCGGTAGGCTCTGCTCCCGGACAAATAACCTCCATGCACAAATCCGGTCCTAGAAATATAAGTCTCTATCATGTACTGAACTGAATAGACTCTTCATGGGGTTGTGATGGTACAGGTATTTTTACTGAAGGGTTTTGTTCTATTTCAATAAAAGTATGGTTATAATATATTATATTGGTTGTATCTTTACCAATGAAATTGATCATACATGGTTTTTATTTGTTTAAACAAAATTATTTATATTCATTAGCTACATAGGCATACCAGACGGTTGACCGTGTGTGCTGCCCACGCAACCTTGTACAACTGTTGATCAAAGGCAGTATTTCTGTTTCAACCACTAAACCAAAGACGTGGTTTCTTGACCTTACTCAGCCTGTAAATAAAGTTAAACTCGTTAACCTTTTTTACGTTCCCTCCATGATAGACGAAAATGCGGATGTTTCGAATCTGAGATACGCAAGTAATGAATTCTTAATTCGCACTCCAAAAAATACCAATCTCCATTCGACTGAGACTTTTTTCGGTCAAAGAAAGTCTGGATTCCTTGGAGAGATGCAACCCCCGGACCTGATGACCGAGTGAAACCTGTTTTGTATGCCACTTGTGCGCGCAAATGCGCGTTATCATCCGCGCATTCCCTTTCGATGCTCACTTATGATCTCAAAGTCCAATTATACATTCATATATAATACGCACAGCAAAAAAAAATTAAATTATTCACATTAAATGAAAGCAGGAAGTATATTTACAATTCAGATTACGAATGTAAAATAGTTTGGTCACGATGAGAATAACATCTTGAGTTCGTAAAGAGAAGTGTTTTCATACATGATTGGAATACGACGGGCTTTGGATTTAGCTAACGGTTATGCAGAGAAATAATTTGAACAAGGGTTTTATAGCGCTGTGCACTGTGATCTATCCCGCAAGTACATTTGTAGGTGTACACCTCTAAAATATTGCAAGGTAGATAAAAACACATCGCACCAGTATTTCTAAAGTGACATAAATCAAAAACCTGCATTTTTTGGAAAAATCGGGAAAAAATATTAATGAGCATAGAATAGCATTAGGACATTAAAAATGACACTAGTGACTTCTGGTAGACAAGCTCTGAATCTTGGTTGATACAGTTTTGTTAAGTGGTAAAGAGATATTTATCCATTTCATTCATGGCCATAATTCACCACCGAATAAATACCTAATTTTTCTTTGTGTCTCTATAGAAATACTCTGCGATATATAGTTAGTCCATAGTCGATAGACATTATAGTTCGTAGGCGATATTTATAATCTTGCCTTGTAAATCTCATTCCATTTTACAATAAACTCGACTAGATTCATTACTATCCGAAGAATGACTTAAAATAATTGCTCAGGTATGGCTTTATGAAATTCCTGAATACAAGTAGGTTAATGCTATATGCGACTATCTGTATAAGGCTACACCTACATTGGATCCGATTCGGTGCGACGTGATTCGATCACATACGATGCTGGGGTGTATACATTATACATATTTTACTATACATTATAGTAAAATATAAATGTACTAAAAATAATTAATAAATATTCTTAATTTTATAAATTTAAAGAACCAAATGTTATAACTCTCGATATATTTCAGTCATTTGGTTTGCTAGCGACGGCGCATCGTATCACACCGGATCCAATGTAGGTGTAGCCATAGGAGTATATTCTCCCGAACGATCCTCATCGTAAAGAGAACTTTTAAAATCGATTCATCGATCTTAACCAAGTACTCATTGTGTTAAATTGTGAATCGAACTAATTGTATCGATTACTTCCAGCCGAAATGCCACAGGTGCCCTCCGATGTAGGCTGCGGTACGGCAGTACTCTTGGCTCTGATTTCTCCTCTTCCTTGAGCACTGATTGGTTTCCGAATCTGTCTCTTTCTTATTCGCGACTTTCTTCTGCCAATCATCTCGGTCAAGTTCACTTTCAGAAAGGTTCATTAAAAATTAAAACTCGCCAGATTCTTTTACTTGTCAAAGATTCTATTAATATATAAGTTTTAGTAATGCTCATTTTGATTTATTATCTTCAATTATTAACATTTTTAATCAACCAAGAAAAAATAATTTAAACTCCTTCATAATTAGATTTCTCATATCTTCTTCTTCTTCCCATGGCTCTACAGCCCTTGCAGGGCCCTGGCCTCCGCAACAACGCCTCTCCAGTCCTCCCTGTCAGCAGCTCGATCACCCAGCCATCGCAGCCTGGGCCTTCCTCTTCTTCTTTTGCCTCCTGGTTTGCTATATAATAGCTTATTTGGGTACCTATCTTCTCCCATTCTTTCTACGTGCCCAAGCCATCTTATACGTGTAGATTTAATAAAGGTGACTAGGTCTGGTGCATTGTATAGGTCCTGAAGCTCTCTATTATTTCTAGACCTCCATTGGCCTTCATTACATACTTGCCCAAATATCTGCCGAAGCACCTTCCTCTCCCAGATCTGCAGCATCTTTTCGCATTCCTGTGTCAGGACCCACGTTTCACAAGCGTATGTAACACTCGGTCTTAGGATTGTTTTATAAATCAATAATTTTGCCCTCCGTGACAAGTTTCGAAATCTTAATGCTTTTCGCAGTGCAAAGAGACATCTGTTCCCTGCTGAAATTCTTGCTTTAATTTCTGCAGTGATGTCATTCTTTCTTGTCACTAAAGCCCCCAGATATTTGAAGCTGTCTACTTTCTTAAATGTGTGGTGGAGCAGTTGCACATGACTCTGCTCTTCCTGCCCATCATTTTTTGTGGAAATCATATATTGGGTTTTTTCCTTATTTATCACCAGACCCAATTTTTTCCCAGCTTCTTCAAAGATTTCTCATATCATGTCTCCTTTTTTAAAGGAAAAAGATATAATGTGTTTTATCCAGCCTCAGGTGAGTTCGGAACAGTTTAGAGCAGTAAAAAGCTTCTGGTTGAGTCTAGGATTGGGTGATAGGCGATATTTACTATCGATATATGGATAGGTCGGGACTATCGATAGTCACTATCAATCGTATCGATTATCTATGGATTTGTTTACCCTCAAGTTTTGAAACTCTAGGACTTATGCTGATCTGTCTCAGTCCAGTGTCGAGTCCTTTTGAAATTGAACTCGGAATTCCTAGAGCTCAAGGGTTATCTTCTATATAACTTTGATGCCGCACCGAGATTACTAATTATATTATTTTGGTTAGGACACGTAGCCTCACACTTGAGCAAACAAACCAAATTCGCGGTATTGAGCAACCATTGTCTTAGATATAGAACAGTCTCCACAATGTATTGGACCAAGGCTTCGTGGGTCCCCAGAAGAGGAGAAATCTCAAAATGTTAAAGTGAAAAACATGTCGATGGTGTTTATATAAAACATATTTTATTTTTTTTAGGTTTGGGCCCATTGAATATATTCATTTATTTATCTTCTTCCGAATCGTTCACCTAGATACATGTTACATCAATTACTTATTTATGGACGTTCTGTCTGACATCTAATTTTGCATTCTCTCTGCTGTTTCCTTCTTTCGTTGCACGGGAAGTTGATTTCGTTCTTCTTGCTTCCTTCTTGAAACCTTTTACCAACATTATTTACTATTTTCTTTTGGTGTTCTCCTTGTTTATATATTCATTACAACTTGAATTATTTAAGAGAAAAATAAGAAGGAAGTTAAAAGTTTTATTTAGTTCTAATTAACTGAATTATTATGATATTAAAAAAAACCATTCTTCAGCACATCAACGGGATTAAAACGACTGTCGTATGTTTTTAAAAGTATGTTCTATAATGAAACATCTTCTATACAATTTGTTTATTTATTTAAAAATATTAAATAACTATTAATTATTCGTCAATGTTAAATGTAACAGTTTGTAGTTGATTGGATGTACCTGTAAGGTATTTACTCGCATCCGTAGCTAGTTAGTTACATATGGGTCAACTTCCCAGGCTTGGAATGTGTTTCAGTTTTACTTTCGTTCTAGAATTGTCCTATATAGTGAGCGAAGCTACTCCAGTTATATTAGAGGCCACACATATTTACATTCCATGTATTAGATGGAATATATTGTACATTACCGTACTTATTTTCAGTTTATGAGAAAAAAAGTCAGTAATTAACAAAAACAGCTACGTAAAAAAAGGGCAATTAACGGAGTCTTTTCTGTAAAACTTTTGAAACGATTGTTCCTTACAATTTGCTTTATGTGACTTATTACCTACGTATTACACATTACCTACGTAGTAAATAGTGCAATATTCATAATTAAAATACTTGTATGAAACTTCTAAAGTTAAAAAATAATCCATGATTAAGTAAGAAACACTCTGGGTGATATGAATGGTCTTTAATTTTATCTTTAATATTCATTACACACTATTTTATGAGCAGAGATAAAGCTTAACATAATAGATACTTCAGTACATAGTTTATTCTTAAAATGAAGCTTACGAAAAAAAAAACTTAATTATTTTTAAAAACGACTACGTGAAAAACTCTCAGAATGATATCCCTTTTTTTTCTTTAAGGACTGTTTGTTTATTGACACATTCCATATTATAGTGTACTATATGACTTTAATTAAATTTTTACAATAAGGATTTACAACATGTTTGATAATTAAAATATATAAAAAAAAACACTATTAAATAATGTTTTTGTATATATTTTAATTAATATGCATGTAAATTAAATTAATATGTATGTAAAATAATATAATTAAATTAATTAAATTAAATTAATATGTAATATGATATAAGAAATTTTCTATAAATTATAAAATGAATATCTATGTTTTAAAATGTATAAATATTATTAACTTGAGGCCAACGTTTCGAAATCTATATTAATAATTAATTTAATGAATTCAGACCGTAATGTATTGTATAGTTCGTGTTCAGCTACTGAGAAATATTCTAGAAATTATAGAAATTTTTATTGTAGATAGGAAAATTGTTGACTGGAAGATCTAATGAACGATACAATTAGTCAGGGGTGCAATCAATAATAAAACCAAATAAGAAAAACTTATTTATTACTTGTGCCGACGTTTCGGCCTATGTTGTAGGCCATCTTCAGGGCTGAGAAAGAAAAACAAAAATAACTATAAAAAACCAATGCAGTACCAAGAAAGAATATAACTACAGAATTATAGAAAAGTAAAGAAAATTAGTGATGGATAGATTATAAAGCATAAATATGAATAACAAAACGACAGAATATGTGTAGAGAAAGGTGATAATGCAAAGAGATACAAAGAGAATGAAAAATTAGAAGGTAAAAAGTAAGATACAAAATGAAAAATGAAGAAAAGGTACAAATGTGAAAATCCATACTTTTAAACCTCACCATTTTTACATGTTGGAAGAATGTTAGCTCTGCTTAGCTTAGCCCTGTCAATATAAAAAAAACATTTCCTGCCTGTAATTCCATCTTTAATCCCTCATGATTCGACTAAGCATTATAAAATAAATCATTAGAGGTAATTAGAGTCCACCATGCTTCTTCACTGGCTTCATTTAAATCCTTGATTTTCCAACATTGCATGCTATCCCAATCATTTATTTTATTTAGTAAATGTTGTTATTAATATATTTATTCTCTACAATTGGTTAAAATCCTGTGCAAGATTCGTACTTTTTAATTATTTCATTTCTATTTTTCTGTTCTCATTTTTGACATTTATTAAATTCTTCATGATTTTTATTATATTTTATAAATATTATAATTATTATAATAGTTTTCTGGCCGATTTATATTTTGTTTATTTTTCTAATCATATTAGTTATTCTGAAGAGACTTGGTCCCAGAATAAATTTTGTTTTCTAGTCTATATTGTTCTAAGACAAACATAGAGAGTTCTATACCAAGTGCGAGAAATCGTTGGTAGAAACTTACTCACTGATGAAGAAGTACCTTGTTTCACACAATGAGCGTTAGTACGTTAATTAAATGCACGATGTTTTTTCATTCTAGATTAATTAATTTTAACAATTAAATGATAATGATCTCGCAGTTGAATTAGTTCTCTAGCTCTTTAAAACTAGGATGGGATTCTAGCCCGTTATAATTCCATTAGGTCAGTACTGTTCCGAACAGTAAAGACAATTGTGCGTATAAAACGGAAAGTGTTTTCACCCCATTCTATCCAATACACATTCCAATAACGGCGGATCTCGATACCGATATTTGAAGAGAAGGTAACCATCATCTTCGACGAAGATAACAGTACAAGGAAGAGGGCATCTTCGTCTTAAGGAGGTAAGGTTTAGAGGTCGAAGAAAGTCTCTTGGGAGAAGACTTTCTTAGCTGCGTCCTTTTCTGGCCTCGACTTCTTCGTGGAACCTCCTGGGTTCTGGGCCATCGGCCACACCTTCCTTGTATCTTGTGTTTCCCCTCGACCAAGGGTTGTGTATGGAATACTTTCGTCTTATTGATAAAAAAAAACCTGTATCACTTGAACCTATAAAGTTTCTGAAGATCGTCGTAGATACTGAAGTAGATACCTCTGTTTCTTGAACAACGGTTGTTGAGGGACATGATGTGTCCTAGATTCCGGCCGCTAACAGATTAAAAGTCTGCCTGTGAGCGAGATTTGAACCCAGGACTTTCAGGACGGCAACTCAGTGCTCTACCACTGAGCCATTCCGCCCCCTTATTGGTAATAGTTAATAAAACAGTTTAATATGTCTCTGTTAACTTTTATAGTTAATATAAATAAGAAATTGCAACTTTTACTGTCCTTCGCCTAGGCAACTTTATTTCATTAGTGCTAATTCAGAAAAACTAAACATGGTGAATAAATTACAGATCCATAAATACCATGCGCTCAGATTTCTTTCAGCTGATTGGTGAGAAATGCTGGTTTAAGCTGTCATAATTTTGTCCCGTTAGTTACTGTCCCACAGATACTTCCAATTTTTCAAATTGTGTATTGAATAACTTTCCTTTATATTTTACTGGTAATTTTTTTTAAATAGAAACAGATACGTAGAATTTGGTAGGGGCTGGCCTATATCAAGTTTATGAAAAACATTTGTCTAATTGGTTACATCGCATTAGCTACTGATAGTGTGAGGTAAAACTGATTCAAAGTGGCGGGAAAAGTGCTAAGTCTCACTAAATTAGTGTAACGTCCCATTTCATTATTTTGAAGTGAGCTGTGTCCCTAGATTATAGTTTAAAACATGTTATGCTTCTTTTTTTTCTCTGCCTCATTATCGTAAAGGTGTTAATTATCTTTTAGGCTAATTAAGTTGCTGTTTGCTGATTAAGTATATTGCCTATATATATAGCTCCCTTAATCCCAGACCTTAAAAAAAATTGAGGCTTAAATTACATTTGTGTAAAAAAAGGAATCTCCAAAAAAAAAAAGGTCACGTTATTTACGGTAACAGGTGTAAACTTACCACATTTAATCTCACACACACCTGAGTGTTGTAAAATTGCAATATAGACTTTTCTTTCAGGTTTAAGACTTATTAACATTGAATCATCGATTAACAGCAGTTTCAATTATCTCGATATTTTATAACGTGGTTAAAAAACCTACACCTCTACAACCCGTGAATGGGTCTGGGGTTCAGTACATGGTTCTGGAAGGAGGTGACTTGTCCTAGGTCACGCTCAACCGCCAGATTTTTCCTTATTTTGGGTACCCTATTTTTATAATATTTTATAGAGGGTGGGTGGGCCCCAGGAGGGTCCTAGATCCCACATATGGTCCATCTCCCGCTGCAAACAGACTAAATAAAAGTCATGGCCTGCAGCGGGATTTGAACCAGGATTTCCGGCTCTACCACTGAGCCACTCCGCTCACATATCAACGTTGTTAAACTATTTTAAATATCGATTCATTCCCATGACGCGTTATCGATACTCCTCCTCACACCTGTTGTCTGCACTTGACCGCATTTCTAGCCTCCCAGCACTGTTGGCCCACTGCCTCGGTCAGATCAGCTGTAATCAGGATAACGACTGAATTTATCAAAATTGTTACCTTTTTTTATTTTATTCAAAGTAGGTTTGCCTCAAGACCACTTTGCAATATCAGATAATAAGATATACTTCGGCCAACAAGGTTTCCAATAGCTCTATGATCTCAAGTCGATCGGAGCAACTTTCACAATAAGCCTATCAGATTGAATGTGGTAAGGCGTATAAATATATCGATTATATGTGTGAAGTTGTAGCGCTCGTTACTATCGATCTGAGCTTTTTCTTTTCTCCGTATCGATTTTATAATAGTTGATCGTAAAGGTTATAGACTTAATATTACTTTATTTAAATTTCAAATTTATTTACCTTGATTACATCCGACAATACTAAAAACTTATTTGAGAAGTTTCAATCTCTACTGCCTCCATAATTATTATTTGGCTATTGTTTTGTAAAGTATTTTCACAATTGTTTAATTATCTGATACCTCAAACTTTTACGTTTAGACACATTTTTAACACTCAGTTAAAAGATAACCTAATTTTCAAAACTTAAAAAAAAATATTAAAGTATCATAAAAAAAGTGTGTGAATGGACGCAACAGTTTTTGAGTTATGACGAATAATGCTAAAAAGTTTAGCAAACCCGAAGGCTCGATACCGATACCACCAATGGATCTCCTCCCAGATTCAAATTCGTGAGATTCACTTTAACGTTATCCTCCCACATACGTCTCGATATACCTCTAGAACTTTTACCAGTGGGCTCGAAGCTTATTGACGTTATCACTACAATTCCGTAATGAGTAACCACCTAAACTTTCCTGTTGACTCTTCCTCTTTTTGAAAGTCCTACGAAATAGATTATAGATACTATAATACCGCTTTCCCTTAAAAGTTAGTACCAATGTTTCACACCACGAGTATTGGGTGAAAAAGTAATTTCTAATTCTAAAAATCAGCTCTCTGATTCCTGTAGAACAGGCTCGGTACTTAGGACTACACCTTGACAAAATATTAACTTGGAATCCTCATACTAGACTGAAACCATATGAAACAGCACGCCGTTTCAGGCTACTTCAACATTTACTAGACAAACGCTCTAAGCTCTCAATTAATTGCAAAAGATTCATATACATGACAATCTTTAGAACCTCGAATTCCTCTCTTATCCAATCCTTACAATACAAAATCCTTCGTAAAATCCTCAATGCTCCTTACTTTGTTACGAACAAAATAATCCATAATGACCTTAATTTCCCGTTTGTTCCTGATCTGGCCCAAATCCGATGACAAACTACATTCCCACTCAAACCCTTGGCGTCTGAAAAGAAGATGGCCTCGTGACCTTCTAAGTTGAACTTGGTATTTGAGTACTTGTTGTATTAGTATAATACATTTGTAATTTTCACTGAATAAATTATTTAAAAAAAGGATTTTTTTTCGGCACACAAAAATACCGTTTTTTCTAGTAATCAGATACTTCGGCTTATGTAAACTGACTTTAATATGTTATTAATATGTGTACAATTACATAAAAAGTAAACATTAAAATAACTAATAAAATTGAAAAGATATGTTTCAGTATCGTCGCTTGTTCTTGTTTGTTGGTTTATTTAACGTCACTTATTGGCAACTTTCTTCTGGATATGAATGGCATGTTAATGGACTATCGGAAATTGGAAGAAACAATGAAAGCATCGCAAAAACCGAAAATGGAAATATTTTGTTAAATAGAGCAGCTATCAAGAGCAACTTTGCTACAGGGTTTCTTGTTAACAAAAACCTGAAACATGCCATACTGGACGTTAACCCTATTTCACACATAATGAAGTGGAGGGATGAAATTAACCGAAGAGAGGGGGAACCAACTGGTTGAAAATGGCTAGGGACAGAGACTGTTGGTTCAAAATTGTAAAGAATCTCAATGCTCCTTACTTTGTTACGAACTAATTAATCCATAATGACCTTCATGCCCCGTTTGTTCCTGATCTGGCCCAAATTCGATATCAATCTTTTCATGACAAACTACATTCTCACTCAAACCCTCTAGTTTCAAATCTGGCAACTTTTTCAATTCCTGATAATCCTCTTAGGCGTCTGAAAAGAAGATGGCCTCGTGATCTAAGTTGATCTTGCTAATTGAGTACTACCAATGGATAGTTTCTCTACTTGTCACTTCATGTCAGTCTGTACATTCATTCTATTTACTTGTTGTATTAGTATGTTCTATATAGAACAGTAAGCCAATTAAGAATCTCAAACCCTGAATGCTTGAAAATATTTTATAGGAATAACACTTTCTCAGAACTGATAAAAAATGTCAGTGGTGCTATGAAACTATAATCAATAGTTTAAAACATATAACATTGCACTGTAAATTTTTTGTTAACACAAGGAAACAATTTCTGCAAAAATATGTTGTTCAGGATGATGATCATTGCAAAATGTACTCACTATGGATAGCGTAGAAAAACTAAACATTTTTTTCTATCTACAGTTTATATGTAAATATTCGGAAATAATTATGGTTTATTAATGTGAATCGAGGATTATTTGTTTGGAGGATTATTTATTTAGAGGATTATTATTCTGTTGTTACAATTAATACTATTCTGTCCTAACTTAAATTTTGTTCATTTATTTATTAAACCAGTGGTAATTAAAAAAAAAAAGTTTTACATATTGTATTATAAAACTGTAAATAAAAAAAAAATTAAAACTGTAATTAAATGACAATATGCTGTGTAGTATCTTAACTATATTATAGAGGTCGGACTATAATAATTGTGGTTGTTGTTTTATTTCAAGTAATTACTAACCAAATTAACATTAAGTGGGCCAGACTCAATGGCTAAATATAAATTACATTGAATAATTAAAAAAAAAAAAATAGCTCTCTGACTAATGTAGAAATCGAAAAATAACAATCACTTCCAGACAAATTTCTTATTTTTCCCATACTTTTTATTAACTGTAAGTAATACAACTTCTAGACATGTCGAACATACCTATCCTTCCTTATATCTGTATCCCTATACAACCTCTGTCATTGCTACGTCATATCATCTACGGTCTAGTTGTTTTTATTTTGCCTAACCTGGAGAAAACAAAGAATCAATTTTAAAAATAAAAAAACTCCTATCTGAAAATTTGATCATGAATTTAATTCAGCAAGAAAATACTTACAATGCCTACCTAAAATGCACGCGTTGCAAATTCGCAGCCTAATAATAGAATAACAATATTTATTTAAGAAATCATAGAAATGCCTTTTGGCACATATTGTACATACGATGTTATTTTGAAAATCTCAGTTGAGGGATTCACGTGGAAGCGTGTATGCAGAAGCCTCCCATTGAAGGCACCCCAGTAAGTTTGGGTGCCCAGCAAGTGAGTCATGAAATTTGTTGTGATTTTTCTGGATTGTGTCAGTCACGAGTGGTATTTTGAAATCTTTAACGTAATGATTTATTAGTAATGTAAAATTTACATTAAAAGGGAGATTTTTCGCATGAGCCCAACAACTGCGAGACATAGGTCCATATTGGTTTCTGTTGTTTGTTCATTTAACGTCACTTTATGCTGCTATGGCTAATCGGACGATGCTACAGTGGGAGCTTTAAATTTTGCCTATCCAGGTTTAATTAGGATAGGGATTTTTAACGAGTACCTAACATCTTACAGGCTCGGGACCCCGTTTAACGACCCTTCCGAAGGACGGCGTAACTAAGGATTTTTTTTTCTCGAAAAAAAACTCCTAGGGCCCCCTGCCGAGCTACGAATCCGCGATCTTGGGCTTAGTAGTTTGTTACGCTAACCACTAGACCACAGGTGACCTTGTCCATATTGGTTTAAGTAGCATGTTGTATATTATAATTTTGCTTGTTAGTGATTTTTGATAGTTTATTTTTGTGGTGAAGTAGTCGTCTTAGGAGTGAGAGTTGGTGATTAAATCTTTTCTTCAAATTAGTCACGTGTGATTTCTAAATTCGGAGTCTCGATTCATATAATTGCAGATGCACCGACCGCCTGCACCTGCTGCAACTTTCAGGTGCAACGGATGCAGATTGGTGACGACCCAGCTTCAGGTGCGGCCCAGGAAAGTGGGAGGACGGAGGACACGCTAGATCCTGGTGACACTTTCTGTTTCATGTCCTTTCACTCCTGGGGCTCCGGAGCGTGTAATGTCTATCTCCTTGTCAGCTCTTCCCATAAACGCCCCTTTCTTCTCTTCTTCAGTGAATTAAACGAGTCCTTTCCGACTCTACGTTATCCTTTCAGATCCTGGTCGCGTACATCTGTTTGGGGTCAGAAACTGGTTTCACATCTAGGTTTTTTGTCGTGTCGTTTTTCAGATCGTATCTTGTTTTTTATTATTCCGAACGTAGTACTTGGTTAATTACCTTATCAAAATCTCTTCGGAATGTGATGAAAATACTATTTATAATGAATATTTTTGCTCTAAGTTTGAGGCAAATATCAACACAATCGAATCTGTAGTTTCGAACTTTGACGGCATATGGTAGACGTACAGATTCGAGGATATTACATCTTCCAAAGGAGGGTTGAAAAAAAAAGGATGTGGAATTACTGATCCCTAAATTCTAAGTTCGAGATTGACTGTGAAAGATAAATTATTTACTCTGTGATTCTTCGAATCGATTAAACTCTGTGATTCTTCGAATCGATTGAGGCCCACCGTCTTTAGTGGGTACTGTTAATTAGGGATAATCCTAGCATTGAACGTGATTAAACAAAATGGACTGAAAACAGAACCATTCATATGGTTTAATGATTAGGTATTTTTTTTTTTTTTGGATTGGGAGTAAAATAATCCTTGTTCAGGATCAGGATCAGGATCAGGTTATGGGGCGATCAACAGCGGAGGTTATTACGCCCTAGCTTTTAGCTTACTCATTATATTGAACTTATTTCGTGATTATTTTGTAGGTAAAAATACATCTGTCCAGTTCTCTATTCAAATATTATAAGTACTATAATTATTTAAAACATATATACACATTTTTTAATATACTTTATTTTTACTTCCTAAATACATATTTATTTATTTGTTGATATAGGTTTATATATATCTATAATTTTTTTATTTTTTTTATATATATATCTTTTATCTTTTTTTTTTCTTTTTTTCCTTCCTTTTTTTTCTTTTTTTTCTTTTTTTTTCCCTCCTTCCGCATTTTCTTCATATTTAAATAATGATTGTTGTAGTTATTAAGTTACTATAACAGTTTTAGAAAGAATGTTGTAATAATAATAAAATTTGAGTAACAATTAAAAAATAAACTAAAAAAATAAAAAAAAAAAATAGATAAATAAGATTAAAAAAAAAATAAATAATCCTTGTTCATGCCGCCCGAGTAGGGTCTTGTTAAAGATCCTAATTATAACTAGATAGGCAAAAATCTTCGAAGGGGACATAAAGTGGAGCAGTGCAGAGTCACATCGCAAAGATCCGTATCCTAAATATACCTGAATAGGCAAATCAAAATTATTCATTTCTGTAATTTGTATTAATTTCTTGGTTTAACAGTTAATCCACTCCTTTGCTATTGTTCTGTTGAAAAATATTTCTAAATATTATCCCATGGGGAATAGTTAGAGGAATTATGGTAAAACTTCCATGCGCAACCGTTGGCTTCAATTCCTTCTAGGTACTGAATTCAATAACCTCCATAGGTTGTAGTTGTATGTGCAAGTTAAAACTTACGATACAACTAGTCCTAGTAACCCAAACTTACTATGCATATTTTTAAATAAATAACTGTTTGTTGTAAACACTTGAACTTTATTCACTCGACAAGACGGCCACCTCAAGTGTTCTCATTCACAGGACATTCCTATGACCACTCCCGAATGCAGGAATGTGCTGACTCGAGGCACCCCATGCGATAAGGAAGATATACATGATGGATCCGCAACCCACTTTCCTTCCAAGATATCCAATGACATTGATTGCTGATTTCATGAAGCGTGTTTACCTTTAAGGTGTGTATTACATCCAGCTGTTGTCAATACTGCAAGCTGACGATGGAAATGGCGAGTGTCATTAGTGGCTATTTAAACTTTAATGGTAAAATGGGAGCTTTCTCAGCGAAAGTATTGTCACTTTTATGGCTGATTAAGTTAAGTGATAATGGAATTTATTGCTTTCAAAAAGAGAAATGTGGATAAAAAAAGACTTTCAGATGATACTTTAATTAACTAACAGCGACTTGGAGTGAGAGATCGAAAATTCATCATTGAATGGAATGAGATTTATAACGGTTATTTGTTTATTTAACGTCACTTTATGCTGCTACGGCTACTTTGACGATGATTCAGTACGAGTTCTAAATTTTTCCTATCCAGGTTTAATTAGGATTGGGAACTTTAACGAGTACCTGGCAAGGTACAGGCTCGGAACCCCCATTTAACGTCCGTTCCGAAAGACGGCATAAACAAGGATTTTTTACTCCCTTTCTAAAAATCCTAGGGCCACCTGCCGGGCTACCTACCCGCGATCTTGGGCTTAGTATGCTGCTATACTAATCATATCATATTCTATTATATATGTGTATATGTATATATATATATATATATATATATATATATATATATATATATATATACCTCTGATGTTTGTCCGGGCTAATCTCCGAAACTACTGGACCTCATTTTAATGAAATTTCACACAGATATGTAACATTGTCCAACTTAAAACATGGGCCTTGGTTTATTTCGATTAATGACCAGGATATTTTGTTTGTAAAATTATATTTTTTTAACATGCTGCATTTTTGATATGTTGTAAGGGCATGTCTTAGCAGTGTAAATCCAAATTTGCATCCGAAAAACGGATGGTGAAACTTTTGGTGGCCGAAAACCATTGAAATTTTTGGAGTTATTTCAGTTGTTGGCCTGTATCTCGTAATCGATGCGTTTTTGAAAAATACAAAAAAACATTTTTAAAGTAGATTTAAGCTGCTTCAATTTGAGCCCTACTGCAGCTCTGTACGTCTAATAGATTCTTAGTTTAGTCGCTATCATATAACAAATACCCGGAATCTTATCAATATATATAAAAATCTCCTGTCACCATGTTTGTCCGGGCTAATCTCCGAAACTACTGGACCTCATTTTAATGAAATATTGCACAGATATGTAACATTGTCCAACTTAAAATACTGGATATTAGCCCTTAGTCGGGAGAAAATCTATTTTGTCCAAATATTGCTATATTATGCAAAATAGATTTTCTTTCAACCATGGGCTAACAATATCACTATCATAATGATTACTTTACTCTCTTATACATTTTTATCCTTAGCGTCTATCTACATAGACAGTAAATATACATATACAAGAGGAAGGCATGTTAAGAAGTCTACACCACAAGGTTATAATTATAATTATATAGGCCCGTATAAACTGCGGTTCTGGGAAGTTGTGAGACGACTTACAGCAACAGTCCGCCATCTGCAGCAGAAGGATATGGAGTAGCGATCGCCTAGAAAAGGACACCAGCAAACTGCACTGAAGGGAGCATGAACTGGGCCATTGTACATGTTCTCTGTAGACTCTTAGGCGCCTGCTATTACAATACAAGCAGAACGCGCCTCGTCGTTAAAGATGAAAGGTGTCTTCTTCCAGACACTCGTATAACATTCTTCACATGCATTGAATTGAATTTGAAAAACACGATAAATGTTTTAAAATAGTTATTTATGGACCTAGGGACTAAAGAAGATCAGTATTCCCTCAGCTGTAAGTTTATTTAATAATTATCTTTACTCACGAGGCCAAGCCGAGGGAGTAAAGTATTGCTGGGAATAATGAACAATTTAGTCCCGAGGGCTCTACAAGATTTTATCTCCAGATGGGATGTAAAAAAAGCAAACTATACGCTATAATATTTTATATTATATTATGTTTTACAATAAATTCAAAAACTGAAATTAAATGCGCAATTATTACAATTTTGAATTGTTGTTTTGATTTAGAATTTCGATTTAGCTGGCAATAAATTTTAAATAACATTATTTGCTTCTTGTACGATTTGTGGTGAATCCATAACTTAAAAACCTGAACACAAATGTACTTCTGTTTATCAGTTTTGGTGTTTTGAAACAAAAGCTAAATTTAATGGCCGGTGTGACAGGTGTACCAACCTGACCCTGAACTTTTTCAGTACAAAACCTACATTATTTAGACGAATTAGATTGTCATATTTTTACTTTATTCCCTAGGGACTTTATTCCTTGACTTTTTGACTCAATTTCTAATGGACAGGGAGAAACGACGTACTTTAGTCCTAATTAATTGAGCCAAAAACATACGTATTTGTACCAGCTGGAGATAAAAATATTTTTTAACTAAAACCTTTAATTTTTTTTCACGAAACGGCATTTTAAGACCAAGCAAATATCACTACTTATATTTTCTCAAAATGTCTGCGTTCCTTTGTTCTGATTCCGTTTTTCTTTATTTTCCGCAAGTATATTGATTTCGTTCTGTATTGTTCTCTATCTAGGCGGTCTTTGTCTTTTATTTTGCCTGCATCCTCTCTCATTTGATAGGCTCTTACATTCACGGATTTTGACAAATATCTTCCCGTTAAGTCTCCCTTGGTCTAATTCTTACCACATGCCCGTAGAATATAAGTATTCTAGTTCTTATTCCGTTTTCCAAGTCTTTCATCTCCCTGTATATCTTGTATTTTGTTATTTTTTTAAATCCTTTAATTAAATATTCCAGCAGTAAGAAAACATAAGGCGTGGAGATGCAAAAGGGGGTAAATCCAAATTTGAAAATTTTTCAGGAAACACAAAAAAAGTATAATTCAGGTGATAATTTATTTGAGACAATTATTTTTGAATCAAAAGTTTTCAAACCACATCTGCAGAATATTGTTCAGATTTTCAAAATTCCAAATTTTTAAGCAATTTAAATAAATTGGATTTATCCCATTCTGCAAGGGAAAATTAAAAAAAGTCAATAAACTAGGGAAAAAAGAGCCAATGACAGTTAACTCATTTAATTTTTTAAATAATTTAACAATGAAATAACTTTGAAGAAAAAAAGTAAGTAACAAAATATAAAGTTGATTTATTTTCTCTTGAATAATTTGAATTTTTTTTTTAAACCGAACAATAGTCTTGAACATTTGGAGCCCAAGTCATAACCTGAAAAAAATTATTTTTTAATTATTATCCAACAAATTAACTACTTATTATAACAATATTTGTTCAATCTTACTTTCAAATGATCTTATGTTCATATTGGTGAAAGGAATTTATTTCTTCTTGAACAACATCTAGTTCGTAATCGTATCGTTGCCTTCAGTGAGTAACATTACTTCATTATAAAATTGTAGTTGAGGTAGCTCTGACCATTCGGGGCCGAAATGTTTCACCAAAAGTCTGGCAACATCCCGTATCTTTTCAGGGGCTAGTTTCACACCAGGCTGTATTTGTCTGGATTTCATACATTTTAAATTTTTTTATGTTTTTTGGTTACAGTTGCCAGAATTTACAGTGTATGTTCTTTCCCCACGTATCAAGATATTATTGTTCTAAGTTTATTTCAAGAGGAATGTTTTTGTTACCATAAACTTGAAATGCCAATGGGCACGTGGTTTAATAATTGTTTGTAAGACTTTTTTCCAGTCCATCACCTTTCCTGCAAGTGATATTGGATTCCCATGGACTTTAAAACTTACGAAATACTCCTCTGGCTTTTTTATTATACCCTTTTTTTTATGTCCTCAATTAGGCCAAATACCCTATCCGATGGAAGAAATGAGTGACACACTCACTTTCGCACATGCATACGTAGTGCCCCAAGCGGCTATTTTGTGAATCAAGCATTTATCTCTTTCTGCATCTCAACCCAAACTTTGGACGAAAAATTAGATTGATTGATTTGTGAAAAAACATATAAAAAATGATAAAATATGGATTCACCCTTTTATGCCTCTGCACGCCTCTTATAATAATTTCTAATATCCATTTTATTGCAATTTCTAATACAACTAATATAAAAATCCTTGGCTAAGTAAATAAGAGCAATGTCCTAGTTCATTTTTCGAAAGATTTCTCATTTAGATCTTGTCTGTTTTGCATATTTCCGTGAACGAAGGTTTTTTAGTTACGATTGATGTTATTGGCATCGAACTTCGGTATTATTGTTATTTGTTTAATCGTGTATAAAAGTAAAATGATATTTCTTTTATGAATGAAACCACGCAGACAAGTTTACGTAAGAAACAAGCGGACGTAGACGATGACTGCACCCTGTCAGATAATCGTTGCACTGGAATGCACCTGTAGTTCTCAATGGGCGAGTAACTTATGAATGGACCCTGAATCTGCAATGCCATGTGAATCAGCACTGCTCGATGGGGTCAGGCAACCTGTTATTATATCTCGTAACGGTTTGTTAAATTTGTTAACTCCTTCTTTGTTTCACAGTTCTTTAATTTTAATCGTTATTATCGTGACCCTTTAATGCCAGTGCCAATCACTTCAAGTAGAATGAAGTGAAATGTGGGAATTCTAAGAGCCAACTAGATCTTAATGAAATCCGGATGCGGCAGATAACTTACTTAATCTCTTAACAGCCAAACATTTTTTACTGTAAAATTTAGACGCTATCTATGTCGAATTATCACAACTAGTCTTATATTTTTGTATGAAGTGGAATATTTTAGACATTTACAATTCTAATTTACAGTGATACTGTTTTTATGTGTGATAAAGAGATACTTATCTATTTCTGGTCACAACTCACCACCGAATTTTTGAGTTGTGTCATTTTAGAAATACTACCTATCTAGAGTAAAATATTGTATTTGGATAAAAATTTATTAACAGATAGTTAATAATAGAGATGGAAATGAGGTAGAGAATAAAGTAATGTTAGTTTATAATACAAAGAGATAGTCGATAGTCGATAGACATTCTAGTTCGTAGGTGATCTTTGTAATCTTGCTTTGTATATCTCATTCCATTAAACAATAAATTGTTGTCACTCTTTGTTAATTAGTTTCATGTCTCCACTAAGAATGATTTAAAACCACAACTCAGTTATGACTTCCTGAACACAAGCAAGCAATACTGTATGTTTTATTCACTTTCTGAAGTAAATCAACTTTTTAAGGAACAGAATGGCCCGAATGAAGACCGAAAACGATTCTTTTGAATAGGAAAATTATTGGAAAGCCAACGTTTCGACCGATATAGCAGGTCTTCTTCAGGGCTAATGGTGGAGTCTAGTGTCAGTACCTGATCCAACTTTATTTTAGTATAGTTCTGTTGCTTAGATATTAATTACCCTCGTTGCTATTATAGGACAACAGCTGAGAAATATTAAATAGAAATATCTGGTTATTATAATTTTTATGAAAGGCTTAGTGTACCCGAAGTCTCGATGCCGATACCACCAATCCTTGCTTACCAACTTCCGCCCATGCAACCCGAATTTATCTTAATTCGGATTATTCTTAACGCAATCCTCCCATCTACGCCTTGGCGTATCTTCTTAACTCTATTCGCAGTTAAGAAGATACCTACGCTTCTCGACCCAGTTACTCACTGAACGACACAAGGAACGATCCGAAGTATCGATAGAAGGAGATCGATCTGTGGATCGTGGGGCCGGGTCATGTGAACTAGTCGTGAGTGAGCGCTTCGCTTTCTACCGGTCCTAACCGGCCCTTTGGTATTCTCGAGAAAGTTAGGGAGAAAGTGGTCTTGGATCTCAGATATTGTTTATATCCCTCAGGGTTCAGGCGCCCCTATTAAGGGGTTACCATTCTCAAGGGGCAATGCGGTGTATACTTCAAAGGGTATAAACATTATATACGAGTATATATATTATTCCGTACATATACATACCTCAAAA
Source organism: Troilus luridus (assembly GCA_964056705.1). Lineage (NCBI taxonomy): Eukaryota > Metazoa > Arthropoda > Insecta > Hemiptera > Pentatomidae > Troilus > Troilus luridus. Next base: position 135,992,820 of record OZ057413.1, on the reverse strand, counting down.
ATAACGCTAAACTATTGTAAACAAATCCTTACATTATAATGCTACTAATTCACAATTTGTGTTACACGGTAATAAAAAACTGTGTAATAAATAATTGAATATTACATGAGAAAACAAGGTAACTCACATTTTCCTAAATGTTCAGGAGAACGAAATTAACATTGGAATCTATCGGTATTATTGTCATCATTATTTTTATTAATTTAGTATTGTAAATCCACGCTGACTGCAGGTCCTGCGAACCTGACCGTGAAGAGTATATTTCAGGAGCTCGCAGCAACTCGAGGAAGCCATTTTACCTCGTTCTTCCACAGGATCGTTCGGATGAATTAGTTTTTCTCCTGTCTATCAGAACCGGTGAAACCAATTTTTTTTTTTGAAAAATCGAGCTATCTCATTTTTTCCAGTTTCCCCACACTTTTGAGTTATCATTGAGCCCCGGGTTCAAATCCAGTTGTCGAAAATCAATTATTTAACCTGTTAAAAGATTGGATTCCAACCCTAAAAATCTACAGACTCGCCTTGGGTTTATCCATTCTCAATAAGGTGGGTACCGTTATTTGGATGAAAACACAGCAGTTGAGTTTGATATGAAGATGATCAAATCTCATCCTTGTACATTATTTGTCCTAAAAATAGTACAGTCTCTGCCGTATATTGAACCCAAGGTTTTTACTACAGATGACCACTATGCCGCTGTGCTACTAAGAATGTTTTTTTTTTATTGTAAAATGTGTTGAACAATTACTTGAATATTTTATTTTATTTTAGTTGTTATTAATTTTTAAATTTATTCATTTGAAAAGAAAAGATATGACCGGGACCGGGACTCGAACCCGGGTCTTCCAGATTACTAGTCTGGGACTCTACCATTTGAGCTATCCTGGGCCCTAATGAAGTACGCTTCTCGGCCATCATCATATCTTTTCTTTTCAAATGAATAAATTTAAAAATTAATAACAACTAAAATAAAATAAATTATAATAATTATAATGACGTAAGTCAACTAGATCCAAATTAAAATAATGTTCAAAGAACATTCTTCCTCTCGTATACTTCGCAAAATGCAAGAACGCGGGGACTTAGGATCAAAAAGAAAAGATATGACCATGGCCGAGAAGCGTACTTCATTAGGGCCCAGGATAGCTCAAATGGTAGAGTCCCAGACTAGTGATCTGGAAGACCCGGGTTCGAGTCCCGGTCCTGGTCATATCTTTTCTTTTCAAATTAATAAATTACTTGAATAGTAAAATTACTTGAACAATTAAAATTGTTACTTCTCTAATACGAAATTATTATTACCGTTATGAATAGTCAAAACAATAACAAAGTACAACGGATTATTTTGTATTGAGGTCGATGTCTTAATTATTATTTAGTTCACAGATATTATTTATTTCAATTTTACAATATTTTCTTGTTTTAAACAGTTTTTAAATATCGTTGTATATTGTAATTATTCATTATTATTGGAAATATTTTATTATTAAACATATAAACCGCTGAGTGTTGTATATACTATATACATATTCTTCATTTGTATATTATATTAACAAAACTGAGTTCGCATGATCGAAACTCAGATGCCCTAATTTCTTGCGCCAATTCGGCAAAGAAAGAATCCGGTCCTGTCAAATTAACTAAATTACTGTTTCGAGTTCTACATTCCAGAATTAGTTTAAACTGTAATACATATATCCTATGATTGTCAATAAGTCTATTTTTATCCCATTTTTTGTTTATAAAATTCCCAATTTGTTTTTAAAATTAATCCAAAATATATGAAGTCTTTCTCGAAATGAACTCTTTAATATTCGATGTTATATTTAAATCTTGGAAAAAGCAAGGCGAATGACTCGAATTAGAGTTGAATATACTCTAATCCCTTAAAAACTTGAAAATAAGTAAATGATTAAACTTTTAGTGATTTTCTATTTCGTTTAGTAAAATTGATTTACTGTGTCGTTTAATAACATCCCACTGATTCCTGTAGAACAGGTCCGGTACTTAGGACTACACCTTGACAAAAGATTAACTTGGAATCCTCATACTAGACTGAAACGACAAGAAACAGCTCGCCGTTTCAGGCTACTTCAACATTTAATAGACAAACTCCCTAAGCTCCCAATTAATTAAAATACACGTGTCTAATGATTTGACCAATCTGGACTTACGGAGTAGAGCTTTGGGGCTCCACTAAGCCATCGAATTCCTCTCGTATCCAATCCTTACAATCCAAAATCCTTCGTAAAATCCTCACTGCTCCTTACTTTGTTACGAAAAAAGTATTCCATAATGATCTTAATGTCCCATTTGTTGCTGATCTGGCCCGAATCCGATATCAATATTTTCATGACAAACTTCATTCCCACTCAAATCCACTAGTTTCAAACCTAGCAACTTCTTCAATTCCTGATAATCCTCCGTGGAGTCAGAAAAAAAGATGGCCTCGTGGCCTTCTAAGTTGAACTTGTTATTTGAGTACTACCACTGGGTAGTTTCTCTAATTGTCTTTATTCACGACAATATGTACCATTCATTCTATTTACTTGTTTTATTAGTATAATACAGTTGTAAATTTCATTGGATAAATTATTGAAAAAAAGGGGTTTTTTTCGGCACACAAAAATATTGCCGTTTTTTCGACTAATCATATACTTCGGCTTATGTAAACTGGCTTTAATATGTTAGTAATACACGTACAATTACATGAAAAGTAAACATTTAAATAAGTAATAAAAATGATATTATCATACCAATAAAGCTTTTTTTTTTTGTTGAAATGTGTCCTAGAGAAAATCGTAAGAATTTGGGCTGGAAAATTAAAAGACCATAAAATTTCACTATTAACTTTGGGAAGAAAACACAAGGGTATTGAAGTAAATTGCCTAGCATTTGCAGATGTGTTCGCTATACTATCGAACAGCATTACAGGTGCAACAATACAAATCAATTTTTTAGAAGAAATATCCAGCAAAGCAGGGTTGATAATCTCCGTAGAAAAAACAAAATTTATTACAAACTTCAAGAACGCTCTAAAGTATTTGATAACATATATTGCTCGAGTGGAGAAAGTAAAAAAATTTAAATATTTGGGAGAAGTAATCCAAGAAAATGGTTTAGAAAAATCTGCAATAGAAGAAAGGGTACACAAGATGGAAAGAGCATTTGGCATTACTAAGAATGTTTATAACAAAAGGTGTTTATCTAAAAATCTCAAAATAAGACACTACTCTACAGTTGTGAAACCAGAATGGCTATATCCGAGTGAATGCTTAGTATTAAACTATAGAGTAGATAAACTTGAACTAGTTGAAAGCAGAATAATGAGAAAAATTCTAGGCCCAGTGAAAACCACAGAAGTATGGAAATTAAGATCTAATGATGAAATATACAGGAACGTAGAAAACAGAAACGATAAGAAAAAAGGAGACCATTATTTTTTGGAATATTTTCAGAATGGATGAGTCGAGATTAACAAATAGGATATTCAAGTACCTTTGGGAGAAAAAGTCAACAAGTAGCTGGATTCGAGAGGTAAAGAAGGATTTCGAAAGAAACAATATAAGGGAAGACGACCCTATGGAGAGAGATTTTTAGAAAGAAGATCTTGAGTATGGCAGGATTCCAGGGAAGAGTGAGGAGGAAACCTGGGATGAGATGGTCGGAGGACAGACTTATGTGGACCCTATGGTATCTGTAGAGCCTCCTTGGGTTTGCCCAGCTTTATAAAATGGGTATCTTTAATTGGCGGTTTTGCGTGATTTCGGACATTCTCTACCATGTACTGAACCCAATAACCTTCATAGGTAGTGGTAAAGGATTTTTTTTTTTATATATTTCATATAATTTACTTATTCTGCTTCTGTGCTTATGATGTCTTAACTGGCGAAATATCGACAGAGTCTTTTGTTTTCAGGTTTCTTTTATTTTTTCCTACCAGTTGAGGTTCTTTGGGAGCGGAGTGGCTCAGTGGTAGATCAGTGAGTTACCATGCCGAAAATCCTGGTTCAAATCCCGCTGTTGGCAAGATTTTTATTTAATGTTAGTAGCTGGAGATGGATCATATGGGATCTAGGACCCTCCTGGGGCTCACCCAGCCTCTATAAAGTGGATATCCAAAATAAGGAAATCTGGCGGTTGAGCGTGATGTAGGGTAAATGACCTCCCTGAACAACCGGTGTCAATGAAACAGTACAGTCTCTACTATGTACTGAACTCCAAACCCGTTCAAGGTTTGTAGTGGTACCGTTTTTTTAAGTTTTTTTTTAGGTTATTTCTTTATCTAGTTTGATTTCATTTTTAACAATAGCAGGAGTGAAGTGGCTCAGTGGTAGAGCTCTGAGTTGCTGTGCAGAAGGTGCCGGGTTTGAATCCGGTTGTTGTAGTGGAACAGTAATTTTTTTTTTATAATAATATAATATAACATAAAAATACATTTAGATCCTGTTTGACTAAATAATATATGGTAAACGGGACTGGATTAGAGATTGGTACCGTTACTAGAAACCGAGCTGTAGCAAGTAGGTAGTGTCCAGTTCTCTCTCATCTAGGGCACGTTGTTTTCTTAAGTGAAAATAAATCTGCATACCTCTGCTCTATCCGCTATATCTGCCTATTTAGTTTAATACATATTTGTATCAATTTATTTAACATGTATTTGTATTTTTTATGTGGATCTGTCTTAAGAATCAGTTAAAAATATACCTCCAATGAGGTACACCGAAGACTACTTGCTCAATGCCAAGAGAGAGGTAAGAATGTACCAATTTAGAACCTACCAATCCGGTAGGTCATTTATAGATCAAATATTTGTCCCGAGGATTGTTATGATAATATAACAAGCCGCATGTGAGTATAACCCTGGAATAGAGAATAGAATATTAAGATAAACCACCTTTTTGTGAATTTCAACAATGTGATATGGAAGAAAAGAAACCTACCCAGAGAATTAATAAGCCTTTTGGATTTGATGATGAGGGATTCGAGAAGTCAGGTCAAGATCCAGAATGACTTGTCAGAGTATTAAAAAAAAACTTGGGGTCTTAAACAAGTGGATGGACTCTCCTGGCAGTTATTCAATTTTTCACTTGAAAAGGTCATAAGAGACTCAGAGGCCAAATATTGGGGGATTGCGATGGCATAGACATAGTGGGAAGAACAGCGAGGGATTTACAACAGACTTTTTTTGTTTTGGAAAATTCTGGATGACGTATTTTATATGGCTTTCATGAAAACCAAGCAAACACTAAGTATATATTACTTCCCGTAATATATACGGAATTAGCACCCAATCTACGCAATCAGAACCCAACATTACGTTTGCCACCTTATCTGTATTTGAAAGTGTCAACAGGTTTCTTTACCGTGGCTCACTACCGGGCAGAAAACTTAATTTGGTATTTTGGAATTAATATAGGCTTGTTAATATTAAATTTTAACGTAATTTATTCCACTTATAATAAAATATAATATTCATAATGATAATTCAATATTATCAATCCTCTGTAATAATTTTCAATTAATCGCTACTCAAGGTAATCATGAAGAGACCCAAAAGGGAATTTAACACTAGATTTAACTCCACTCTTACATTCCATATCACTCTTTGGGGATCATCGTTTTATATTGAGAGACGTCACATCGAAACTATTGAAAATTTTATTACATTTTGGTACAATTAAATCATGTAAAAATCTGAGTAATTACTGATATTAAGCTACAAAAAAAATCCAGATAATAATAGAAGATTTCAATGCTTTAGCCGGCGACGATGATAGTTGCGATGGACAGACCTAGAGGCGCCACTAAGAGAAGGTGAAAGGATGTCTTCGGGCTCGATCTAGTTCAGATTCTGTTGAAGAGAAGGATCCGGATACGGCTTCTTTCAGAGCTAGTAAAGTTCGTTGCGTAATATATTTCCATAGAATATTCATTTTTGGAGGATATTGAAAAAAGTGGAATATCCTGAGGAACGATTATCGAAAGCTACCGTGACGTGAAATCATAATGACAAGTTAGATTCGGGATCCGTAAAGAAAACATCGATATGTGATATCTTTCGAGAGCAATGGAGGAGGACAGAGCAATGGAATAGTGAATAAGTCCTTTTAAATTGTTATAAAGCAATATAATTGTTATACAATGTATAACACGTTGTTTATACATTGTACGTTTTTTTAATTATTATTTATTTTCTTATTTATAGCTCGGCTGTCTATAAACGCGTGTTCTTAATTTTTTTTTAAACTAATCTTCATTTTCCAGTGTATTTTAGTTTTTCTAACTATAATTTTTATTTGAGTGGAAAAAGTTGACTGGATAATTCAAATGATGGATTGAATTGTTCAGAGGGTGCAGTCAATGATAGCAGAAAAAATAAGCAAAACTTATTTTTTATTAATGGTTCCAACGTTTCTTTAGGGCAAATAGTTGGTGCGGTGACTTGTCACAACACTAGAAGATGGCCTATATAGGAAATATACGAAACTCCTCAATTGATCCTGCCAGCAGCCTTATTCTTGTCTCAAAGATTAAGCCTTGCATTCCTAAGTACACGCCGTAGTGCTTAGCACAAGAAACTACCATGCCTTTGAATATTAACTATCGCTTACCCTAAAGATTATGGTCAGGATAATGAGAAAAACTTATTAAATTATTGTATTGCCATTGGTCCTTGAGAAGTGTTTGAAGTTATTTTGATTAGAATTTATGGTGAAAATCTAGTTCAATGATTCCTTTACACACATACTTACATTCGAAGCCAATAAAAGCGTGTTAATAATTTAAAGAAGATCGATAAACATTTCGTGGGAAACCCCAGGTTGTTATGGTTCTTTGAACTAAATGGCATTGAACTGTATTTTCCTATAACTTCCTAAATACAGAATAACTTAACTGTCTCGAAATAACGTAATTATGAACCTTATAGAGCTTAAATTAATATAAAAAACACCTGTACCACCGCAACCCATGAAGGGTCTTGGACTTAGTACATGGTAGAGACAGTACTGTTTCATGGACATCGGTTCTGGAAGGAGGTGACTTGTCCTAGGTCACGCTCAACCGCCAGATTTTTCCTTATTTTGGATACCCTGGTCAACGGTTGTGTAGGGAGTTGATCTGTAAAAAGTAAAAAACTGCATTGGTTTTTTATACATTTCCTTATAAATTTTGATGTCCTAAAACCGAAAAAAAAATATTTAGAAAATTCCATAACATCAATTTTTTTTACAATATTAATTTTTATCTTGTGTAATATTCTGATTTAGTTAAATTTTGTATTTTATTTTTTAAGATTCAAATTTAATTAAAATTAAGATTTCTTACCCTAATTTAAAAGGATATTTATCTGGGAATAAAGAAAAAAAATAATGGACGTAAATTTAATGATAATAATTTATTGAAAGGGGTGACGGGGGGGGGGGGGGTAAAGAATTTCTGGTGTTAGGCAGACAGTTGCATTATTATCATGTCTAAACAAGTTAAGTTAGATGATAACTCAGAAACGTTTGCTCCCCAGAACGAATTTAACTCAGATTTTTCAGTTGACGAGGGACCTCAACTTTTTTCTCAGATTGAGCTCAATGACCCAGTCAGAGACTAGGGTATTTAAAAAGATGGAGCCGAATTGCTAGGTTAAAGGCTAAAAACAAAAACCTTTTATTATCTGGTACCTCATTTTCCTGGTACAGACATCGATAGATAGAATTTACTCAGTAATTCACTGAAGAAGGAAATCGGTTTATTGTAATGATGTTCGTAGGCTCATGAAATGCTTTGAAATAGAATATGATTCGTCAGAATGGCGCTTATTCATTGATTCATCCAAAACTAGCCTCAAAGCAGTCTTGATGGATAATGGAAATGTATTTGCATTTCTTCCTATGGGACACTCTTAATCACTCTGTTCTTATGAATGAAAACTACAATGACTTAGCTACGATCTTGAGAAAATCAAATATCAAGAACATCAATGAATAGTTTGTGGAGATTTTAAAATACTAACAATGTTGTTGGGTTAACAGTCAGGTTATACAAAATTCCCTTGTTTTCTATGTTTGTGGGAGAGCAGAGCCAGAGAGCTCCAGCTACACTGGACAAGAACTGACTGGCCACCACGACACGGTTTAACTCCTGGCGAGAAAAACGTTATCAATACCACTTTGGTTCCGCCAGAAAAGATTTTACTGCCACCTCTTCATATTAAATTGGGGCTAATTAAGCAGTTTGTAAAATCACTGTAAAAAAATGGGGATTGTTTTAGATATATATGTTCCAAGTTCCCGAAATTGTCTGAAGCAAAGATGGAGTTTTCACTGGCCCCGATATAAGAAAACTTTTGTCTAAACTCCTCTTTCCTGAATCAATGGGAGAAATCGAAAAAGAAGCATGGGATTCTTTCAAAAATATAGTGCAGAAGTTTTTGGGCTATACTAAGGATCCCGAATATAGAACTATTGTACAGCGCATGCTGACAGCGTATGAAGCTCAAGGGTGCAATTCCAGCTTAAAAGTTCACTTCT